>OV815275.1:49882795-51082795 GCA_929108145.2 Limnephilus rhombicus
ACACATCAAGATGAGTTTTTATGAGGTACTTAAATACTGAAATGAGGTGTTGATGTCATCTTAAAGTATGCTGTGGACGTATTAATCCATCCCTCCAGCAATGAATGGCGATGTTCCGAGAGTAAGGCTGGAGAAGTCAAAAGGACTCCCTCAACCACTCTCTGGATTCGGCCTACCATGGTGGGCAGACGCATCCGCCGCCAAGACCTGGCAAAACCTAATAATTAACTTTTTTTAGCAGTTGGGACTCTTGTGCGGCATTTACTAAACAATAATTTATAATAAAAAAAAAATTATAATTAAAAAACAAAAAATTTAAAAATTGAGGCAGTTGCACCCTTGTGCGGTATTCACATAACAATAATTTACAGTAAAAAATATTTTAAAAAAATATATCTTTTTTAGATCGGTTGGGACTCTGGTGCGGTATTCATATAACCATAAATTACAATAAAAAATAGAGCAGTTGGGACTCTTGTGCGGTATTCACATAACACTAATTTACAATATTTTTTTTTTTTTTAAATGGAACAGTTGGGACTCTTGTGCGGTATTTACATAACAATAATTTACAATAAAAAATATTGAAAAACAAAATAAAAAATTTTCACGTCGCCATCTCACACCTCACGGATCTAATACAAAAATGTCGTGCAATACAAGAATCACCTCACCTCACCACCTCATACATTTGTCCCATACGATACGTAACATGTAGTTCAATACACCAACCAACTCACACCTCACCTCACATTTGTTCCACACGTGACAACGTGACATGGCATGTAGTCCAATACACCAACCACGTAACACCTCACCTCATATTTGTCCCATACGTGACATGACATTTGTAGTCCAATACACCAACCACCTCACACCTCACCTCATATTTGTCCTATACGTGACATGACATGAATGTATTCCAATACACCAATCACCCACCTCATATTTGTCCCATACGTGACAACGCGACATGACATTTGTAGTAATACAAAGAAAAAGAGTTCGTACAAATACATTTTGTGAGGTGGGGGGACATTTAACGTTTTTGTATGGGACATTTGAGGTGCCTCTTGTATGAGGTACTCAACACTACCATGGTGAATACTCCATATATGCGATCACGGTCAACAATTGGTAAGAGATATTCCGACCGAAAATTCATAAATTTTACCGCGGACTTCATAGCATTAGATAAAACTGTCAATATACGCATTTATATGGATAATGTCGATTGTTTTGCAAAATTACTGGCTTATTAAAGAACGGAGTACAGCTAACGAAGCTCTTCGAATTGTAAGGAGTCGTATACGCGATCCGCGTATATGACTACAATCCGCGAATAATGCATGCATCTAAGACGCAATAAATTTATTCCATTCGATCTTTGAGAAACCAAAATGGTTGAAATATGAATAAAGACCTCATTAACAATTTTTTAGGTAAGTGTTTCAATTCAACATTGCCAAAGTTTATGAAACATGTCTCGCGTGCGAAATGATGAAAACTGTTTCCCCATAAACCTTAAATCTCTTGATCAACGCCGAGTTATCAGAGACCTTTTAATGCTCTATGAGATTATTCATAACTTCATTGATAGCCCATACTTAAAACAAAATATTTATTATAGATGTCCATTAAGAGTTACTTGATCTCTGGATACATTTTATATCCCTAAAAGGAATACAAATTATCTTGAAAATGTATTTATAAGAAGAAGCAGCAGCACATTCAATTGACTATTCCCAAATATCGATGTGCTTAACACTAACGTTTACAAATTCACAGCATTTAATAAAAAAATAACACTAGATCGAATACCACATGACTAACTAAAAATTAATATTTCATTGATTTCTTTATTTCTCTTTTTTTTTTAGTTCACCACATTTTCTCTCTTACTTTTAAAATCTCTTCCTGAAAGATATTATTGACATCCATTAAAATTTAAATGTAAACGTTCGAAAAATTTCACTAACTTTAGATTTATGTAAGAAGATTCACTGTATCAGAATTGTTTATATCAGGTACCTATAGTCTTCTTCCTTGCGCTGTCCCAACTCATTGCCTAGGTAGGCTGTTGGGGTCGGCTCTTCTCGTTCTCAGGTTGTAATATCTTCTGTTCTGGGTATCGCCTTCATCCAGGCCGTTTCTCTGAAGAATTTTGGAACATTGAGTCATCCAGGAGTTCTTCGGTCTTCCTCTGGATGACTGTCGGTGAAGCTCCATAGACATTGCCTGCCTCACTGTGTAGTCTGATGGTCTCCGTCTTATGTGTCCATACCATCTCAACTGTCGTTCTTCCAGCTTACTATTTATGTCTGTGACACCCAGGCTACTACGAATGCGTGAAGTTTTGATCTTATCTTTTAGTGATACTCCTGCCGACCATCTAAGCATTCACATTTCTGCTGTTTATCAGGCACCTATAGTATTGTGTATGTTTGAAATATGGTTCTAAATTTCAATTTGTCGTTATTTTGTTGGTCAATGACATACATATTCTTAACACTGTCGTATATGAATTTATAAACACTGTTTACAACGCTAATAAATAAAATTTATTAATATTTTTACGTAATCGTTTGGCGTTTGACATTTCAGATGGTCAAACCATAGAAATTCTAAAAAATCAGTGTTGTCCGCGTATGTCGATTTCTTATTCATTGGCAATATCGGTTCGTCTGTCAACGGTGAGGCCCTGCTCGGAAGTTACGCATGTCGATCTGTTATTGTAAAGTTATCGATTTCACAGCGATAGAGCTCCAGGGTGAGTACTCGTCTCGTACGGTAATTATATTAAAAAAAATACATAAAATGCTAGGAGCCTGTTTGAAGAACTAGTGAATAATTACTCCACAATCACGTAAATAGATCTTGATCTATTTGATTATAGATTAATGGTATCTATTTCAGTTTGCAGATGTGAAATATATCAAATAATGTAAATAAATTTGCGAAACTGTTTGTGTTCACTGGTCAATTGTAAGTGGTCGGCCGGTTCCCAGCATTTTCAGACACGAATTGAATAATTATTGGCAACTGTCGCCTAACCAATCCTTGTAATTAAGTTAACACCGTATTTCGTTCTGTTTTCCACTTCAATCAAATTTACTAGACGCCATTACCAGACATAAATGACAGAGCGGTCCGTCTTTAACTATTTTAACTATTTAACAGTGTTCTCTATGGAAGGTGCAATGTCTTTTGAACTAGATTCGTGTGGCAGTATTGAATTTCCAGCGACCTGATAATTTAGAATCAAAGGAGTCGGTCAGACAAAGCGCACGCTCTTTATTAACTTCTGCTTCTAGTGATTAGTAACCACTCGTTTACCAGTAGATGAAAGCTTATTTAGACGTACACAATATACTATTCTATTTTTATCACATTTGATAACAACACAAAGCTGATGCGATTACGTAAACATCTTAAAACAAGAGTCATCTGGCATCTGGCTGTACGAAGGTCGTACCTACAATTCACCTAGTCATGTTTTAACGATTAACTATAAAGAACATTTATTTGTATGTCTCGCTACAACTTGCTAACGTTGAGATCTAGCATCATGAAATGTTCTGAGAATTTTCTGTCATAATCTAACCTAACTATTAATTATTCTGCAAACAAAATAAAACATAATGAAAAAGCAAAATAAGCGAAGCCGAGCAGTAAAATGATTTCATATAACGTCAGCCCTTTCCATACAGAAGTAGGCAGATATGATAAACCTCCACACAAATCTATATTGGAATACTCTTTTTGTTTCAAAAACACAAAAAAATTTGCCTCCCACAAACTTTTTTGTCTTCTAATTCCTGACACGATCCGATACACGGATTTGATTTACTTGGTCGTGCCATATCTTCCTTAGGCGTCCTCGACTACTTCTACCATTCACTTCCCTTTTACTACTTTCTCTGTGTTACTGCTCTGCATGCTCAAATTGTCGGATGTCCCTTTCTTAACCCTTTCTATTACGCTTACATGATCACTGCCTTGCTTTCGTTTCTGATTTCCACATTTTTAACACGGTCGTAAATGGTTTTTGTCACACATATATCTCAAGGATCTGATTTTTAAGGTTTCATGTCTCACTGCTAGTCGTTCACATCATTGTGAACGACTAGCTTCGTTTACCCTTCTTTCAACATTCTTTTCAGCATTTCCACATTTCGTAAACATACTTCCCAAATAAACAAACTCATCCACTTATTCAAAGCAAGATCTTATAAAAGTTAAACAGATAAGACAGCGCAGAGACAAGCACACTTCTGATTTGTCACGAAACCTTTATAAAATGCTTGTTAAAACCAGACTAATACAGTCTCCAAGCTACCAACAATTCAAAAGTGTTTACGTTTGTTAATGCCATTATCGGTGAATCGGATTAAATAACCTTGAACGTTTAATGGAAAAAACTCAGCACCGTAAAATAATTTTTAATTGAAAATTAACGAAACGCCGCCGTTGAGCTGGTTTGCGACATAATTTTAATTTCCATTTAAGTTGCTCTAAAACCTTTGACGGATGGCCTGTTTACTGTGCCTTGAGTAGGTAATGGGAAAACTCGTTTTTTTCTTTATATAAATCTTTTAAAACCCGATGCTTTATGAAAAATCTCACAGAAATTCAGGAGACCATTTGGTCTTATGAAAATTTATTATCTCTCTTGATGGTTTGAACAAGTCTTACCTTATACATTTAAATGTTACCTTCCTTTTTGGTATATTTTTTTCTACCTAACATTTGGGTAAGCAGGACGTAAAAGCGGAGAAAGTAATTAAAGGGAAGTGAATGGTAGAAGCATCGGGGACGCCCAAGGAAGATACAAATATCTTACCTATTCATCGTTTTAAAAATACTCCCCGGTAGGTATCGTACGTGTTTTGTGGGAACCTGGCCCCCTAGCATGGTCGATAGATATAAGTTTTATCGAAAATGTCGGTAACTTGAAATCGCTCCCGAGCACGACTGCAGGCCGCTAACGAAGATATAACAGTTAAGTCAAATAAATTAGGAACCCTTGGTTGTTGTGAACTGTTGTTTGTTCGTTAGCGGCCAGCAGTCGGGCTCGGGAGCGATGACAAGTTACCGACATTTTCGATAAAACCTATATCGATCGACCATGCTAGGACCCCTGGTGCTTTATGGTAAATTTGTTTAAATTTTTTATTAAATGGTGTACTTTATTGAAGAAAACACATTTTTTCACATTAGCTTTCACATCTCGTTGAATTTAATGTTTCAAAGACCCAATCTTGTCTGATTACGTCTAAAAGGATCGAAATGAAAATTTAGTCTCTTTCAACGGAAGCAATCTTCCGAACAGGCCCTCCATTGATATGCTTGGTGTAACCCTAAGTGACCAGCTCAGGTACGCGGGCTCCATCGAAGCCAGAGTAAAGTTAGCCTCCCAGAAACTGGGCCTACTGTATAGGGCCCGCAGAAACTTTAATAGTACACAACTTCTAACCCTGTACAAATCGCAAGTGCGCCCCACAGTTGAATTAGGCAGCCACCTCTAGTCTGGAGCTCCAAAATACCTGAAAAATACCCTCGACTCTGTGCAGAAACGGGCGGTCCGTTTGATAGATTTTCCCATCTTAACAGACGGATTGCAATCTTTAGAGCACATGCGTCGGGTGGGAATGCTATCCTTGTTCTACCGGTATAACAATGGAAGGTGCTCCGAGGAACTAGCATAATTGATCCCTTCGGCACCGGTGCATAGTCGGGAAACACGCCAAACGCGTGCCCAACATTGACACGGTTTTTTTGTACACGGTTGACATTTGTCACATGAGAACGGGTCGTTTCTTCGACTCGTTCTTATGTTCAACAGCTCGGTTGTGGAGTGATTTGCCGGCCTCTATGTTTCCTCCTTCCTATAACATAGGTCTCTTCAAGACCACCTTCCTCTCCTCAAAAAGACCCTCCACACAGCATCCCAGATGACATAGGCCCTGAGGGAAATTATTTTCCTCAAGGCCTTCTGTGTGGAGTTAATGTAAAAAAAGGATGGTGTTTTTAGAAAAGGAAAGAGAATAAGTTCTTGTAAGAAAAAAAGTAAGAGGGGCGAGTAAGAATCTGAGGGTCCCACTGAGGTGCAAGGCGATCGATGGGTGGAGAGAGTCCTATTGGAGAAATCAAAAGGTCTCCCTTAACCAGTCACTCGCGATCCCGCCAAACAAGCAGTTGATGGGCAGACGCATCCGCCGTCAAGGCCCGAACAAACTTCACACCATGAATCCGGGAATCACTGCTACGTCATCAAACGTAGCGAATTTCTCGGCGTGACCTGTGGCAGTTCTGGGAAAGTTCTATTAAAATTCTGTTATTATTCCATTATCGACCAGCTCTGACATTATAGACCAGTGTCTGTAAAAACAGAACTGAGATAATAATAGAACTTTCTCAGAACTTGAAAATTTTATGAATTGGTTAAGTTCTATGGAACAACTGACCCCTATTGTCCAATGTTTACTTATGTTTTTAATGATGTTCGTTTTCGCCTTTTATTCGGAACATTTAGAAAATATCGAGTGTCTTTCGGTTTGAACCCCGGTCACAAATGACGTCGTTGTCAAATCGGCTATTAGTGCCATTATTATTTTTTGACAATTGAACGGTTCCTATTAATCACCATTTCTCAGTCCTTCTGTATTTGTTTAAATTATGCATAGCTCAATCAACCGGCTGATCAAACAACCTAACTAAAAATTGAACAAACTTCGAACGGGCCGAGGATCGGTTACTCAAATTAAAAAAAAAAAATACACGTGTACAGTTCACGCGGGAGAAGTGTCAGAAAAATAAAGAAAAATGAAGTACAGTAGAAAGGCTACGAAGCACCACACAAAGAGGAAACCGATTATTCTATCTCATTCTCTCGCAGGCCAAATCCTATAGATGGATGTGTTTGTCTCTTTTTTAAGTAGCTTTTTCGTTTTATCGAGTTTCAAATCACATCAACGGTGCTAAAGAAATTTTCACTACAATAAAAACAGTATAGCGCTGAATGCTAATTTATGACACCAAATGTGACCTGATCTAATAGAAATGCTGCACATCAAACCAATGTCGTTTAATCTTTTTTCTAACCTTAATACAATTTCAGAACCCACTGGACAGTAAATTTAAAAATAAAATAATAATTACATAAATAAGACACATTACAACTCATGTCAATATGTTGACACTCATAAATAGGACATGGTAATTAAATCTCAACTCAAAATATTGATTTGCAGAAATAAGACATGTTACAATTCATCTCAACGTGTTGATACGCATAAATAAGACATGTTACAATTCAACTCAATGTGTTGATACGTATAAATAAGACGCCTTACAAATCACGTCCATATGTTGATTCGCATAAATAAGACACGTTACAACTTAACTCGAAATGTTGATTCACATCAAAAATTAATTGCTTGGAACAATTTGTATGTCTAGTTAATAGCGACCAGGCAAACGTAATGGCAACATGAATTTACATGCATCCCCTGTTATGTATGATAAATTATGTATGTATTATTAGTTACCCTACCTCAGAATTTACATGTTTGAATTTAAATAAATGCCCGGGTGGTTGTCAGTGAAATGAAAAAAAAATCAAACCCTTTTAAGCAATGAGGATTTGAATCCTCAACAATGTTTTAGTTTTGCACTAATATCATCTTTACGTGCTAAACATAAATCATCTGAAGTGAGTATTAAATAACGCCAGCTAAGGTATCTAGGGAACTCAAAGATAAGGAGCACCGGCAAAAAGTATTAAGAAAAAGGGCGAGCCAAACCACGTACTAATTCTACAAGCAACAGGTGATGCAACATACAATGATATGTTATTTTCATAATGTTGAACCGTTACAAAAGTGTGGAAGATTATAAGTATATTTTGCCGATATTGATCATTCAAATCATTTTTCAAAATCACTCATAACATTTAAAATGATATAAAACGCAAATTCCTAAACGGTTAGAACTGGGTACAAAGTAGGGAAAGATAATTATAATGTAGAAAACGCTACTGGCTGGTAAGACGGCTGTCACCGATGATGGGTAGCGTGACGTCAACAACGCCTTATTCACCAACAAAACGAACAAGTTTTTTTGACGGCAAATCAAGAATGGTGCATTTTGAATCGTTGTAGAAAATTTATTCGTCAACGTAAAATTAAAATTAAATTATATATTAAACAAAGTTAAAACTCCCTATTTTTTGTAGTACTTATTCAATTTGGGAGGGGGTTATGGGTACCGCCGCCCCGTGAATAATTTATGGGATAACCAATACTCCTGCCATAGGTCACCTATAGTGGTTCGCTACGTTTGGTGATTTGGAAGGGGTGCCCGGGTTCACGATGTAAGGTTTATTTGGCAGACTATGCTTTTGCCCATCCACTGCGTGGCGGGACGATCGGGAGAGATTGGTTGAGGGAGTCCTATCCTAGACCTCTCCAGCCTCTCGACCCGCAGTGAGAGGGATGGATTCGTACGCTCGTCACTCATAAACACGTTGATTTGGCACCCCAGGTTACTACCCACCACTCATTCCATTTTCCTTCCCAGAACTTCAACAACTTCCTTTCCCTAAAGAGAAACTCCACAAAGCATCCCCAAAGATGACATGGGCCCTGAGGGATTTGTTTCGTATCTCATTCTCTCGCAGGCTAAATTCTGTAGATTTATGTGTTTGTCTCTTTTTAGTGTCGCTTTTTCGTTTTATCGAGTTTTAACGGTGCTAAAGTGCTAAAGAAGTTTTCACTTCAAAAATGTACCTACCACGATGAAGAAAAAGATAGATTTCATGGCCAGGCAGTCATCGGAGGAAGCAGTAAAAACGCTCAAAACTGAACTCTGGCGTTATGAAATTTGCACAGATTTTTTTTCGATTTCTCTTTCTAGCAGCTTTATCATTCTATTATTTTAAAATATGTTACATTATATTTTAACTGAAAAATAATAATAATTTTTCTGAAATGATTTATTATTTTAAATTATATTGAAACCCAATAAGGCGATAAGGAGGTTGGATTGGATTTTGACGTCGAATCGTTGAATCGTACCAGCATAGGAAATAAGCGCGGGCGAATACCGTGAGAGTCATTAATTTTGCACTAATTACACCGATTTACAAATTGATTCGCTTATCGCTGATTGTATGGAATGAACATGATTATCAATTCCTAGCCGCACAGTGGCTCCATTGTACCACAGTACCTATCTACACAGGGCTGTTAGTCCAGAAAACGACTGCTGCTGTAAATGTAGTCAATTCAGATATACGTGAAATCAAAAGTTTAATCTTCTTTATACATAAAAATGAATGTTTCTTTGTCCTTTATGAGGTCCCTAATTAATCCGGTTGCTTTGAAACTTTGGTGATTTGTTGCGCGCCCGCCCGCGATGATTTCTCTATATACCTACTCGTAGTGCTAATGCTAGCTTTGGCGTTGTGAAATAATTTCCTATACCATTCATCTAAAAGTGATCGAAATGAAAATCTAGTCTCTTTCAACGGAAGCAATCTTCCAAACAGGCCCTCCATTGATATGCTTGGTGTAACCCTAAGTGACCAACTCAGGTATGGGGGCTCCATCGAAGCCAGAGTAAAGTTAGCCTCCCAAAAACTGCAGATACTTTAATAGTACATAACTGCTAACCCTGTACAAATCACAAGTGCGCACCACGGTTGAATTTGGCAGCCACCTCTGGTCTGGAGCTCCAAAATACCTGAAAAATTGCAGACGGACTGCAATCTTTAGAGCATAGGCGTCGGGTGGGAATGCTACCTTGTTCTACCGGTATTACAATGAAAGATGCTCCGAGGATCTAGCATCATTGATCCCTTCGGCACCGGTGCATAGTCGGGAAACACGCCAAACGCGTGCCCAACATTTGTACACAGTTGACATTTGTCACATGAAAACAGGTCGTTTCTTCGACTCGTTCTTGTGTTCAACAGCTCGGCTGTGGAATGATTTGCCGGCCTCTGTGTTTCCTCCTTCCTACAACATGGGTCTCTTCAAGACATGTTCCTTCCTTCCTCTCCTCAAAAAGACCCTCCACACAGCATCCCAGATGACATAGGCCCTGAGGAAAATTATTTTCCTCAGGGCCTCCTGTGTGGAGTTAATGTAAAAAAAAAAACGGTTGCGGTGAAACTTTGGTGATATACATACTGGTAAGATTAATTTTTGAAAAATACAATTACATTGCTTAACGGCAGGGAGGAAAGGAAGAAGGGGGATTTGAACCAGGAGGGGGAAAGGCGGATAAGCTTGAAGGAGAACCCGGAAGGGGGAAGCTGAACGTGGAAGGGGTGAAAGGTTTACCGGATGGATGGACACGGAAAGGGAACAGGCGGGGAAGGTGGAATTAAACGCGGGAGAAGACGGAGATGCCGGAGAGGAACGGGTGCGGGAACGGGGACGAATGGGAAGGATTTTTTTTAAGTTTTTTTTTTTAAGAAAGATATACATTCCCGGGTTACGAATAACCCGACAATATTTGAAAATCTCCTACTACCACCACAGTAAGCCGAAAATGTTGCTTTAGTCGTGATGGAGGACTTAGCCAGCCGAGGAATCGAACACGGACCGCATGGGTAGGACCCAAATGCGATGCCCATTCAACCACTGACCGGTCATTAATGTACAGACATACACGGAAAAACAATTTCTTTATTAAATGGCATTCCAACGCACGCTGGAATTCCCTCAAAAAAATCAGTCTAAATTCGTAGTATATATTAACTATAAACTCGGTCTACCTATAACCACTTAATGAAAGATTTAAAATTATTAAATCTCTCAGTTGTAAGACTTATTACCGACTTGACTTTTACTTTTAAAGTTGTTAATGGTATTGTAGATAGACCTTTTTTAACATTAACTCCACACAGGAGGCCCTGAGGAAAATCTGAAATGCTGTGTGGAGGGTCTTTTTGAAGAGAGGAAGGAATGAAAATTGGTCTTGAAGAAACCCATGTTCCTTCAACATAAGGAGAAAACCAGAGGCCGGCAAATCGTTACACAGCTGAGCTGTTGAACACAAGAACGAGTCGAAAAAGCGACCCGTTCTCATGTGACAAATGTCAACCGTATACATATGTTGGGCACGCGTTTGGCGTATTTCCCGACTATGCACCAATGACGCTAGTTCCTCGGAACATTTTCCATTGTAATACCGGTAGAACAAGGATAACATTCCCACCCGACGCCGACGCCTGTGCTCTAAATGATTGCAATCCGTCTGTTAAGATGGGAGAATCTATCAAACGGACCGCCTGTTTCTGCACAGTAGTATCGTATTGTGAAAACAACGAGGTACAGGGAAGCCAATCCCTTTGTCTCGCGAACTGTGGTCTGTAGTCACCTGTGGGATGGTTTTTTTCTACCCGATGTGTGGGCTACCTTTGGCAACATGAAGGGCTTATGAGTTATTTAATACAATTTTTTTTGTATTTTAATGTTTCTGCAAAGAGTCCAGGGTATTTTTCAGGTATTCTGGAGCTCGCGACCGGGTCCTAGCATGGTCGATCGATATAGGTTTTATCGAAAATGTCGGTAACTTGTCATCGCTTCCGAGCACGACTGCAGGCCGCTAACGAATAAAAAACACTTCACAACGACTAAGGGTTCCTGACTTATTTGACGTGAACTGTTATTTCTTCGTTAGCGGCCTGCAGTCGATCTCGGGAGCGATTACCCGTTACCGACATTTTCGATAAAACCTATATCGATCGACTATGCTAGGGGGCTGAGCTGGCTGCCAAATTCAACCATGGGGCGCACTTGTGATTTGTACAGGGTTAGAAGTTGTTTACTATTAATGTATCTGCGGGCCCTGTACATTACGCCCAGTTTTTGGGAGGCTAACTTTTATCTGGCTTCCATGGAGCCCTGATGTCAACAAGAAATACTAGATCTAAAATTATTTTTAACGGCATCAACAAAATCAGGACCGAGCCATTTAGATACTCGCTAGATTGCAAAATTTTTCTCAAAAGTAGTCTATGTGTACTGGAACGCACGGAATATAGTTACAAACAGGCTAAAATAACATACCTCTATAATAATAATCAATTTTACTGTAATACCTACCATTCTTCTGCATGGGTTCTATGTAATTTAATTTGCGTATTTTACTTTATGATTACTTTTCCATAAAATGATTATGGATATCAAATGATTGTGAAAACCTGTACATACGTATATTACTTTAAATAAATATGATTAGGAAAAAGAAAAATATAATTATATAGGTAATCTATTTTTGCTCTACCAAAGAAATCGAGCACGCAACCTTCAAACACAATGTTAAATTTAATATAAATCGTGAGAGCAGTTCACACGCGGTAGAAGTGCAACCTCCACAAAACTAAACTACGAGAGAATGAGACTAATACAGAGTATCAAGAGTAGAATAATTGCAGGGTTTATTTATTATAAAACTAGCTGACCCGACGAACTTCGTACCGCCTCAGAATCAATAACTGTTGAATTAAATTAAGTTTTTTTATTAAGTTAAAAATTACACAATGAAGCAATTATCGATGCGCTACTGTCCGTGTTTTGTTTTTGTCAGTATCAGAGATGGCGTTGTGAACGGATTAATGTTTTTTGTGATTTTCTTACTTTTCCACTTACTTACGGGAATTTTTGAAAGGAAGCGGGTACGGGTGCCGCCGCCTCGGGAACCATTTATTGGATAACCAACACCTTTTTTTTAATTTGTAGTTTTAACGCCAAAAACCGCCATATCGCTGACTTTTGTGACAAATTTGCAGATGTATTTGATTGACTTCACCGAATTGCAATAGGTACCCCACGTCACAATGCATCTTGAATGTTTTGAAAAGAAGTGGCTGTTTTCCTGGAGTTGTGCAGTCATACGTTCACCATTTGCCCGCTTTACGACTGTTGACATTTAGTGTAAGAAAGAGAGGTAGCATTATATGTTTAAGAACAAATACACAACAATCAGCACATTGACATTTGACGTTTTTGAATTTTTGGAATTCAAGCAAACTGCAATATTATACCTACCTACCACAATATTCCTTCAGCTCTTTCAAAAGATGAAAATTCGTTCCATATTAAATGTATGAGGAAATGAATTTTCGTTATAACTTTCTTTTTCGTGAATTTTTGCGATGTTTTAATAGTTATTATCCTATCCGGGGCGGAGACAAATCCAACAAATCAAAGATCATCAAAATCGGTTCAGCCGTTCTCGAGTTATAAATATTGTAACTAACCCGACTTTGTTTAATATATTAAAATAAGATTGATAGCAAATTTAAAATTTATTTTACATTTTATTCTACGAAGCACCGCAACTAAAACGAGCCCGATATAGCCACGAAGCACCATAGAGAACACCGATTAGTCTACCTAATTCTCTCGCAGGCTAAAGCCTTTAAATGTATGTGTTTGTCGCTTTTTAGTGTCACTTGTTTCCGTTTCATCGAGTTTCAATCACAACGGCACTAAAGAAGTTTTCACTTCAATAATAAATGTTTTCTCATCTTTCTCTTTTTGTTGCAAAATAGAGAAAATGATATCCTCACAGGGATCTCCCGTACTAAGGATTCAATGTGCATATTAAAATATTTTTTTTTTTTCAGGTTCTCCATAAAACAGTTATACACCAAATTATTACGGAGAAGATTACAAAATACAAGAGAAAAAAAAAGCCAAGGGGGCAGTTTCACTATGCTGAGACGTATGTCAAAAGATAGTTACTGAACTCTCTATAGGTAACATTGAAGATGTCAATGATCAATGCAGAATCTTTAAGCAGTTGAATTACTCTATTTAATGGGGCATTCTGAAAGGAAGAAGTTCTCGGTTTCGGAGCATAAAAAAGTGTGGATCTCCCACGAGTATACGCGTTAGGGATATAAAGGTTAATCTCCTTCAACATAGGTGGATTCAGTACAGTACCGGAGGTCAGCTTAAAAAAATGTTTTCCCAAAAATATTTTTTCGGCGGGCTTCTAAGGTATTAAGATCGAGCATTCCTGTTAAGGACAACGATGGATACAGGAATGGGTAGTATGAATAATATGAAGTTATTAAAAATATATATACGTATACGAGGATCTTCATCATAAATCTTTAGGATTTAGCCTACGAGAGAATGAGATAGTATAATCGGTCCCCTATTTGTGGGGTGCTTCGTAGACTTCCCACTCTTATCTAGTCTAGTTTTCTGAAGGTTTCACTTCTACCGCGTGAGAACTGCACACTTGTAATCTATTTTTTAGTGCAGTTGAGTGGTTTAGGCTTAGGTGTATTTGGTCTCAGCATATTTTCTATTTCTGATCTCCCTATATTTTGTATCCAGCTTATTATATTATTTGAGACTTAATTGTTATAATGTTATTGTGGTTTTTATTGCAGAGTTGAGTCAGACTGGGATTTCTTTGTATAGTTTAGTACCATAGTACGAGATGCTTTTTTGCCCAAATTTTGTAATTTGAGTTACATATTTGTTGGATTGTTGGTTGTTTTTGATCCTGAGATATAGTACCTGTCAGTTATGGTTATTTCTACTATTTTATGAATATAAAGAAGTATGGTTTTAGAATAAAGTTGTTTTTATTGACAAGATGTTGAGATTGTTGAATATTTCATCAATGCTGGTCCTTAGTGGGACTTTCAGTATAATTGTCATTATGGCTTTTCGGGTTTTAATTGGTGGATTTAGTATATGGCCATTTGCACTGCCCCATCCGATAATACCGTATTCTAACATTGTTTGGCAAAGAGCCATGTAAATCTTGATTAAGTGTTTTAATGTGGACATTCCTGATGGTTTTGAAGAAATAAATTATTTTTTAATTTTATTATTAATAGGCCAGAGACTGTACGGTGGAAATTTAAGAATCCGGCTAAGAATGCAACTCTGACGCCGCGCCGTACGCAAAACCGTTTTCGTACGTGGAGTTTGAATACAAATATACTTTTTAATAGAACCAGATGCAATGCATTTTGCAATGCCAAAAGATGGCACCACTTACGTTAACAGATCACGTAATTAGAATCCCCTGGCAGGCGTAAGCACTACCGATTTGTAATAATTGTTGTGACTGGCAGTTATGAAAAATAATACCACGCGGCTATATATTATATATGAAGTTATTGCCTGTCACGGTTATTTTGTCCCGGTGGCTAGCTGTCACTGGATCACAGTGGATCCAACATTCAAATTGGGTGAAGCAGATCCAAAAGCCGCCCGTAGGGCCTAGCAGACTAACGTGTTCAGTCCATGTTAATCCCTCAAGCTAATTGGTTCGCTTTTGGAACAACTCATATAGGTCTCGTAGAAATGTTTTTGTGTAATACTATACTATTATGGTAAGATATATGACTTAAACGCTTTATATTCAAGACTTAAAGTTACGCACAAAATAATTAGAATGCGCGCCTTTATGAAACCAAAGTTTCCCACCGCAATTTAAAAAAAAAATTAACTTCTGAAATTCTTTGAAACGACTAAGAAGTGAGTTGACGATAACGTTTAAAATACTTTGCTTAATAAAATAAGTTAGTTTTTTTATTTTTTCGTCATCTTCATAATTTCAGTTAGAAAAAATGCAAGGAGAACCATTTTTAAAACTTTTTTTATGTTTGTAGGTACCAAAAATTTGTATTTAAAAAAATTACGTGTGTATTTTGAATTATAAAATTTCAAATCATTTTTCATCACCTTTCAAAAACAATTTTTAGTTTTTGGATGTGTTCAGAAATGTTACATTTATTTGGTTTTATTACAGAGTGAAAACATTTTTACATTTAGACAAAATAGAACCGAGGCCCGAAGGGTTGTATTTTGATAATTTTGTACACCTATATTGTCTACACCTTTTCACAAGTGACAAGAAAAGAAAACGAGGTAGACCATTTAGACGATGGGTTGACGACATCAAATCCATAGCAGGTGGTACATGGACAAGAGTAGCTACTGATAGAGAAAAATGGCGACAGTTGGAAGAGGCCTTTGTCAACTAGTAACATACAAACAGAGAGTCGATGCGTGATAAATGTTATAAATGTGAAAAGTTTATTATAAATAATGTAATGTAATTTACTGCCTGAATAAAGGTTATTTTATTATTATATGTAGGTAGTTTTACCATAGCAATACGACGACTGTCGTAAAAAAAGAAGAATTGTTTTGTTCGTTGATTTCACAGATGGTCGAGGGGTGAGATCCTCGACAAAGCACGTAAATTTTACTAAATAAATTGCCCACTGATCAGCGCACCGCATCAATCATCCCCGCACGCATTCGATGTTTGCACATCTCAATTAGCGCGACTCGACGTACAATGGCACAGTTATGGTACCGTATTGGTCATTTGAATTTAAACCAAAAACCACCGGGATGAATTATAAATTCACAATTGATAATAATTTTTGTTAAATAAGTAGTGTATACAATGTTATTCGTTTTCATTTAACGCCACAAAGTGAATTTGCGATTATTGAAAAAATATAAATATAACAATTTGTACAAGAAAAATTTTCTGTTTTAAAACTTTTGACCGTTATTCCCGTCAATGTAATATATCATTGAAGAAGAATATAATAATAATAATAATCTAAACGAAAATATAAAAGAGAGCAAAAGACACAGAAACACAGAAAAAGATAATGGTCGCAACTGGGGCTCGAATCCAGAACCTCTCGTCTATCCGAGACGTGCGTTTATCAATTCCGCCATTGCGCCCTACTGTCAAACCATACTAGCCTACTGTCAAACCATACTAGCCTACTGTCAAACCATACTGTCAAACCATAATAGCCAATCACATATTTAAAATTTTTAGAATTAACAATATTATCTACAAATAATTTATTTTCCATATCATAGGCAACTACCCTTTATATTGGAAACAATCATTCTAAGAATTGGTTTGTAACCTGGATAGCAAATGGAATTGGTAAACGCACGTCTCAAATAAACGAAAGGTTCTGCATTCGAATCTCAGTTGCGACCATTATCTTTTTCTGTTTTTCTGTGTCTTGTTCTCTTTCATATTTTCGTTTAGATTATTATTATTATCTTCTTCTTCAATAAAATATAAATACGCTGTGTGCATTATAGTCAGTATAGACTTCTGAAGACCCAAAAGATCTTTATTTGGATTAAATAATTTCATTCATTGCTCAACGCTCGGTGTGAATATAAAATGAAATGCCAATTTATTTTTTTATGTGAATACTTCATAGCTGATCCAGTTGCTCCCGTCTGGGCCAGCGAGACTATGGCATCCCTAATTGGGATATGTTAGCAAGGTGGTTGGGAGAGGAACGAGATGGGGAAAAGGAAGGTGGTAAAATACCTGGCTTTTCAGATCTGGTCACCAAACACGAAAAAGTATAAATTGATTTCGAAAGATTGTTCTTTTATCTGGTAAAGTTGTGTTTCAAATTATGAGAAAAAGTGTTTATTTTTAGAATTATAAGGATGTACCGTAGGTCGTTGACAGATTTGTTAAATTTTCAAAAAAAAAAGTGTTATACAGCACACGTTTCAAATCATAAATCCATACATTATCTGGGAAAGATATGTTTCAGAATTTTGATTTTAGTTTAAATGAAATCATTAAAAAAATAAATAATTCAGTTTGCCTATTTATTTACGGTCTTACAAATAGTTTTATCATCACGCCTTTCAGCATTTTTGGATGTACCTAGGCATAAATTAAAGCAAATTTTGAATGAAATAAAATCGATATTGAATTATAATTTTAAAATGCTGGTATAGAGAATAGTTAATCTTTCTCATTGGAACCGCCCTGAACGATCGTAAAAACATCTTTCGACGAAATTAGCAACACAACAAAGGTTGCAATGCTCGAATATGTCAATGCATTGCGCCCACCAAACGCGCATCTCCAGTGAACTTTCTGTGGTCACCCGTTCCTTCCAGTTTGTCACGATCACTCCAAACTACATGTAGTCTGACTCATTACAATATGAAGAAAGAAGACTCGTTATCTTGTTTCAGCATTTCTCATTACTGATTGCCATTAACCCCGAAATTCGTCTCCGAGCGTTAATTTCCATTGATTTTGTGATTGGAATTCCATAAAATAGACGGTCCGTTATACGCTTCGATTAACATAAAAGTATTTTCTTTAGTCCAACCAGTTACCTCAGTTTTATCACGATATTCCATGTTCTAATTCGAAATTCTGTAAACAATCGTCCAACAGCTTCGCTCCGCGCACTCTGTGAATCCTTTGTTCGTCGAAAAACCGACTATTGACAGAATGCTCGTAGCTCGCTCGTTCGGTGCGCAGTTCGTGCGCACAGCGACGTGTATGCTGTGGTAATTTGTTGCCACTGTGGCGGTTCCCAAATGCATCATATTTCTGCGCTGGTATCACCATGCCTCACTTCACAAGGTAATAGTCATTTTCACAATACACCTTTCATATCAATACACAACCTTTGATGCATTGACATGGTGTATTTCTAATATTTGTACGCGGCTTTACAACCGTGGCGGCTTATGCTTATAATGGACTTGTGTCATTCACGGACTGTTTTCAAAGTCCAAAACATTTCAAACGTTTCAAACATTGAGAATAATGCTTCGTGTATGTATACATTTCAAACGTTTCAAACATTGAGAATAATGCTTCGTGTATGTATACATTTCACACGTTATCCCATGTGAAAGGCTTTATAATTTTATGAATACGAAAACTATCATTAGGCCCGCAGAAATACAAATAAAAAAATCGTACTGTGCAATTCACACGCAGTAGAAGTAAAAGCTTCAGAAAACTAAATTAGACAAGAGTGGGGGAGACTACGAAGCATTTTTTTTTTATCAATGTGAAGGATGATTTATTCCAAATTTTTGTCGTCGAATTCCAGTTACTTTTCCTGTATATCTGGTCATCTTATTAGTATTTGTGTTTTCTCTTCGGAGTCGCTAGATGTCGCTTTCTTTTATGTTTTCTTCTGCCTGTTAATTTTGGAGTGGTTTGAAGATTGGTTATTGATTTTACAATTTTTTTTTTGGTTTCGTGGAATTTGAGCCTTGGTCTGCTGATTGTCTGGCCGCTAAGGTTCGCCAGGCACTTAAAACCACTAGACAAAAGGAGACTTGCTTAGGACAGTGGATTTTTGGTATTATATTGGAACCAAATACCCGTGAAATAAATAAACATTTTGTTGCTGCCTCATTCTCTCGCAGGTCTAATTCTATAGATGTACCAATGTGTTTGTCTCTTTTTAGTGCAGTTCGCTTCCGTTTCATCGAGTTTCAAATCACAACGGTGCTAAAGAAGTTTTCACTTCAAAAGACTCGTCTTTGGTTCTTGATATTGGCCACCTTCAAGTTGTACCCCATATAACTAATATACGTGTATTCTTCCGAATTCATCATATATCCTTTATAAAAATAGGATTGAGTTACCATATTTCCTCAAATGCTCGTAAAATATATCACGTTATTTGACAAAATTAGCACAATTAATACGGACAGTTATAGTATTGGATTAGTAATTATAGTTTTTAAATACATGAAGACAATATGAGCGAAACTCAATCGAAAATCTGGAAACAGAAAAATCAGAAAAACATATTGACACCTCTGGGACTCGAACCCAGGACCTCTTGCTTTCCGGGCAAAGCGCGTTTGCCCGGAAAGCAAGAGGTCCTGGGTTCGAGTCCCAGAGGTGTCAATATGTTTTTCTGATTTTTCTGTTTCCAGATTTTCGATTGAGTTTCGCTCATATTGTCTTCATGTATTTAAATATTACAATTTGAGGTTTTACTCATAAAGTTAAAAATTAAAAATTAAAAATTATAGTTTTGTCGGTGGGTTTAATTATAACCTAGATTTGCTTGGCATACTTCCGCAACACGTAACTTAATCTTCCCGGTATTTGACATCGGACAGGATTCGGGATGGTTTGACGCCGAATCAATACTATATTACTTAATTGTAATCTAATAATAGTAATTTCTTTATCCCGGAATGTGCCAAGGTTAGTGTAATTCAACATGCCACATCCAACATAAAATTAATAGATTTAAAAAAAAAATTGCAATTCACACGCTGTAGAAGCGAAACCTTCTGAAAACTAAAGTAGACTAGAGTGGGGAGATTACTGGGGGTAGATTTGGGAGGTGGGAATGGGTACCGCCACCCCAGGAACCATTTATTGGATAACCCCTGCCATAGTAGTAAAAAAAAAGTAAATTAAAAAATTAAATTAGGTATATTTAGTTAACCCCCCCCCCCCCAAGTAGTTCGCTACGTTTGGTGATTTAACAGGGGTGCCCGGGTTGATGGGATGAGGTTTGTCCGGGTCTTGATGGTCCGGGTGATGCGTCTGCCCACCGGCTGCGTGACACGCCGGATCGAGAGATACTGGTTGAGGGAGTCCCTTTAACTTCTCCAGCTGTACTCTCTCGGAATATCGCCTTGTACCGTAGTGGGAGGGATGGATTTGTGCGTCCGTCACTCCTGGACACACTGACTCCAGATTCTTACCCACTCCTCATACCCTTTTCCTTCCCAGAACTTCCTCTCCTTCCTCCCTAAAAAGACCCCCCACACAGCATCCCCACAGAGCCCTGAGCGGAATTATTTTCCTCAGGGCGTCCTGTGGGGAGCTAATGTAAAAAAAATCCTTCTTATTCTTTCGCACGCTAAATCCTGTAGATGTTCGAGTACGTGTTTGTCTTTTTTAGTGTCGCTATTTTTCATTTCATCGAGTTTCAAATCACAACGGTGGTAAAGAAGTTTTCACTTCAAATAAATTAAAATTGAATAAGAGTATATTAAAATTTAAAGTGGTATCAAAAGAAAAATAATAAATGGTATGTAAATTAAATTGCACTTAAGAAGGAAACATCATCGATTAAGCTTTTTTGCCGCTATTAATCCGTCAGATTGCAGATTACTTAATTTAATAGGTTTCTACAATTTGCTTTAAAATTCGAACCTGAAATATCTAATATGAACAAAGTAACAAATATATTTTCGAGTTGTTATATTGTCTAGAATAAAAGTTAAATATATTTTTTTACCATTAATGGTCAATCAATTTGTGTAAGTAGTAAAAACCCTGGAAACCTTCAGGAATTAATTAAATTTCTTAATTTTTATGATTTTGTTTTGAATTAAAAATTTTTGTTAGTCCTGAAATTTCACAAATTTATACAAATTCTGAACATGTTGGTTCTTCTATTAGAGTGTTGCCGGTCAGATCGGGTCACCACATCAATCATCCGGCCCGAGAGTTACATTGAAATGATGTTCAATAATGAATGCACATTGCACGTCTCAATTAGCAGGGCGCAATACGACGCAGTTATGGTGTCGGTAGCTTATTATGATTTTAACTAGCGGTTTGAATAGCTCTAATAATGCATTGGGTTTTTATATATATGTGTGTACTCACACCAAATATTATGTGTAATACAGTGATATTTAATCATAAAACACGCATCAAAATTGGACTCCGTAGCTTTATGGTCGGTACTTTCAATGAACTTTGAATGGACTCCGCAGCGTTATGGTAGGTACTTTAAATTTATTGACTGAGCGTTGGAAAGTCCTGCTGTAACTCGAGCGCTTTGCATTTCACCTGTCCGTACATTTGTTTGTGTGTTCCTTGTTCGATCAATCCTGTCAAGCTAGCCTTGTAGGAAAGTACCTTTTTACTTAGCTGTCAAATCGAAATTACCAACATTACGTGATGTTCACAGAACTGTTCACTGTTAACGGTTCACAGAACTACTATTGCCAATCTATTTGACAACCTAAGAAAGTGCTAATTTCACTCCGATATTTTGGATGGTTAATTTTTGAGTTCGTAGACAGTGAAAGAAGTCAGAAAATATTAATAAAAATATAGTAAATAAAATATTATGCAAAATAATGATAACAATAATAAAATATCTTTACATATAAATGTTTCTTTGTTTGTCTTTATGCTTTCCTAAACCATTCATCATTCATGGGGATTTGATGTGCACCTGCCTGCGATGGTTTATATATATAATAGTGAGCTCTGGCATTACGAAATTATTTAATATACTATTCATTCGATTGCGATGAAACGTTGATGAGTTTTCGTGCGCACATCCGCGAAGGTTTCTGTACATTCTGGTGAGGTCTGGCGTTATGAAAATTATAGAACAATATTGCATAAGGTGGCGCGTGAGTTGTGTGGGGAGTTGGAAGGGAGGGGGGAGGGGAACGTGTGAAAGGAGGTGGGCGAAAGGGGTAAAAGGGAGAGGAAAAGGCTAGGAAGGTGGCGGAACACAAAAGGGAAAGGGGTCGCGGGAGGGGGAAGGGGAGGCGGAAAGGGAACAAGGACGAGTAACATTTTTTTATTCAAATGGCATTGCAACGCATGCCGGGAACTCGCTAGCAATAATATAAAGTTCACTCGGTGGTTATCTATCAAATAAAATAATACCAATCATAAATACTAGGAAGACTTCTAATCACGATCCTTTACCAGCGAACTTAGAATCTAGTCCTGGGTCGATCGATCGTTTTACACGACCCGGGTCGCTCACGAAACACTGGCATCATGAGCGGGTCGCGTAGACCCACTCTTTTTGTGACACAAAATATGAAACTTGATTACGCTTCACCCAGCTACTTTCTACTACCTGAGTCGAGAGAGAAGGTGGCGAAACCCGGGTGTTGACAACCCGCTCGCTCTCTCATATTACATCTGTCTATCGTCGCTCTCCCCGCCACTTCCGCACCCGAAACCTAGGTAGCAGTAGTAGAGCGGTTGCGAGAAGTGGGTCGCGAGACCCGGGTGCTGACGAAAAAATGACCCGCTCGCTCTTTTGTGGTCCGTGAGCGGGTTTCAATGAGCGGGTTATTCACGACCGACCCAGGACTATTAGAATCATCCACGGTCCAGAAAAAATATTGATTAATATATTCCTCTTTCTTCTTCTAATGTGGCCCTCCTAAGGCAGAATTTCATGTAATTATTTTAACATCTCCATTTTCTCAAATGTATAAGTCATAACAAAATTTCCACGAAGTGATTGCATGTTTTCATCAACCTTTCCTTTGACCGCATGTAGTTCTATGTATTTTTATATGTATTTCAATTCCAATCTGCATATACGAAATAATACTTCATGGTTAGAGATGTCTTTTATCCAAGACACCTGGATGAAATGAGATCCGATCCTCGTTAAAGCGATTTATAAAACCTTTTTCTGATTCTAAGCATTTACTAAGGCGGCGTTTTCCGATGAATGCCTCTTCGCCAACGGAAATACCTCACTGAAAATTACCCGCTATTCACATTGTAATGCGCCACGCGGTCCCGTCTAACAAAATGTTATCCTTTCGTGTTTTTTCAGCATTTGTGTCTTAGATTACTCTTCCTTACAATTTACTACTTGGTCAACTTCGCCTTTGTTGCACGTTTTTAAAAATCCGTTTGTTTGTACATTTCGGGATGAAATATTGAGCGCTCAGCTCTGAGAATAATAATACAATTCGTCACCTGACAGTAGAATGATAAATGTTATCAATTTCTATGAGGGACAAGATGTGAGATGTCGTTTAAATCAAATAAGCTTTTAACACTGAAATTACAATTTTTTTCAACAATTAACATAATTTACTTATTTTATTTATTTATTTTACGTACCATAATTTATATGTATAAAAAATTCATATATGAAAAGTGGGAGCAAAAAAGTAGTTATTTACAAGCTGTTACGTCGTCGGCAATCTGGAACAGAGTGGTTCCTATTATTTTGCACCGACAGTCAGTGACTGTGTGAAAATGTTGTGGGATCGCTTATGGCGTGTGAGGAGCCAATAGGAAAGATTTCGCGATTTAAAATAGCTGCGTCGTTCGCTGCCACAAGTCATATTATATATACCTACAGTCTTATTGTTTTTTAAGCCCTTTATGTATCACTTTAGATCAATGGTAGTGTTACTACAATAAAAACGTTAATATATATTCACCGAGCCGGACCCTCTGATATGAAAATATCTGGAGTCGGTGAATTATTTTCCCATTTTGTCTCTGGTAGGTTGACAAGTTTTCTTCTATTATTTTGTATTTATTATACTGATATAGTGCATTTGCACAGCATGGATTGACTAGATGATCATTTGTGGAAAAGTGTTTTTTTTTTTTTTTTTTACATGTGCTCCACACAGGAGGCGCTGAGGAAAATAATTTTCCTCAGGGCCTATGTCATCTTTGGGGATGCTGTGTGGAGGGTTTTTTTAGGAAAAGGAAGGAGAGGAGAGTTCTGGGAAGGAAAAGGGTTTAAGGGGTGGGTAGGAATCTGGGGTTCAGTGTGTCTTGGTCATCCGCCTCCAAGACCTAGACAAACCTCACCCCATGAACCCGGGCACCCCTGCTAAATCACCAAACGTAGCGAACCACTTGGGGTGACCTATGGCAGAGGTGTTGGTTATCCAATAAAGGTTCCCGGGGCGGCGGTACCCATTCCCGCCTCCCAAATTGAAAAGTTTAGATTTTTGTGTGAAAGGGTTTAGATTTTTTGAAAGATTTAACCCGGACATAAAATCTCAAGTTATCTAAAGTCTTAATTTATTTAAACACACATGTATTTTATGATGTTATGGAGCAAAAATTCAATGGAAGTAATATATTTAAATGGTAACACTAGTAGTTCTGTGAAAGATAGACTTTGCAAGGTGTCGATTCGTACGCATTCGTACGCTCTGGCGGAAAAAAATGTACTATCAAACACATCTACAATCATCGTAGAACTGACGGGACACGGAATAAACAAACCAATACAAACAGACAAAATGCAAAGTGGACAAGTAAAAAAAGGACTTTGTTACATTCGCTCAGTTAAATGTAGTAAAATAATAATATTAAATATAAATGGTATTGATGATTTGGTGATGGAAGACATAAAGAAAATTCTGTTTCTTTTTAAAGAAAAAAAAATCATAAAAAGTGTATGCGTGTACGAGTATGTACACATATTCTAAAATTGGTGTTTTAACAATTATTTAATTATATATTTTTTTTATTAAGTAATAAAAAAAAGAGATGACAATGAAAGGAGAGTACATGTAGATGAAGAGCATTGACAAAATGCAATACGTATTTAAGAAAGTCGTATAAACAGATTTGTCCGTAAAATTGTTGTTACCCACTATTAATCATTCTTAGTACACAGTTCTTGGATGCATTATAAATTTGAATTAAACTCATTTATCGTAAAATAACGTCATTTCATTAGTTGTGTAAATTTTCAAAACGCGGTTTTTAGTAACACTCTTTATTATTTTCTCTCGAGCATTAATCTTAACTATAAGTCTGAATATTATATATTAACTAGTTGACCCGACGAACTTCGTACCGCCTCAGAATCAATAACCGTTGAATTAAATTAAGTTATTTTAATAAGTTAAAAATTACACAATGAAGCAATTATCAATGCCCAACTGTCCATGTTTTGTTTTTGTCAGTTTCGGAGATGGCGTTGTGTACGGATTAATATTTTTTGGATTTTCTTACTTTTCCACTAATTACGGGAATTTTTGAAAGGAAGCGGGTAAGGGTACCGCCGCCCCGGGAACCGTTTATTGGATAACCAACACCTCTGCCATAGGTCACCCCAAGTGGTTCGCTACGTTTGGTGATTTAGCAAAGGTGCCCGGGTTCATGGGGTGACTTTTGTGCGTGTCTTGGCGGCGGATGCGTCTGCCCACTTGCTGCGTGGCGTGCCGGATCGAGAGAGACTGATTGGCCTTTTGACCTTTCCAGCCGGATTCTCTCGACCAATGGGTCGAAAGAGTCCGGCTGGAAAGGTCAAGGTAAAAGGTCGATTCCGTTCAAGGCAATGGCCTTGCACCGCAGTTGGAGGGATGGATTCACTCCCGGATACAATGACCTCCAGATTCCTACCCACCCCTCATGCCGTTTTCCTTCCCAGAACTTCCTATCCTACCCCTCCTTAAAAAGACCTTCCACACAGCATCCCCTAAGATGACATAGGCCCTGAGTGGAGCTTACGTAAAAAAAAAACGTTTCATTTCAGAGATTTATTATTATTGTATTTTTCCTTTGGAGGGGTGCAGAGACATACGTTCACCGTTTGTCTCATTTTCGACTATTGACATTTAATGTGTAAGAAAGAAGGGCAGCATTATATGATTAAGAACAAAAGAAAAGCAATCATCGCATTGACATTTGACGTTTATGAATTTTTGGAATTTACGTAGAGTTAAATATTATACCTAGGAATCACAATATTGCTGCAGTTCTTTCAAAATATGAGAATTCGTTCCATACAAAAGGTGTGAAAAAAATAATTATCTTCATAATTTTCTTTTTCGTGAATTTTTGCGATGTTTAAATAGTTATTCTGTTAATATTATTATGATTTAATTATTATTATGATAAGTAAATCAAAGATCATCAAAATCGGTCCAGCCGATCTCGAGTTATAAATAGTGTAACTAACCCGACTTTGTTTTATAATCATCATTTATATTTTATATTTCACATCATCACAAAAAGGGTTAAAAATCAACAAAAAAAGCACATCTTTAAATTCAATCCTTGACATTTAATCTTAAAAGTTAAGCAATATTATTACAAATTAAAAAAAAATTCAAAATCTCAGTTGATAATTCATGAAAATCATTGAAAGTATTGATTTTAATGAAAGTTCGCTTTGTAATTGATTGCATTATTCTAGCATGTTTCAAGGCAAACATTCATCTGTGAAAACAATCAAAATTCCCATCCGTTGATTAACATTTCTTGATACAAACACGTGTAGTCAATAATGCAATCTATTATCTTTAATAAATTCAATGCATATCTTAGAATTTATATTTAATAGTGTAAAACAATTATGGAGAATTATTTACAATAAAAAACACATAAATTGGTTTGTTTAAGAGAATTATTTACTTAATGTTCTGCGTTCAGAACTCATAACAGAAGCAAAATGTTTTCTAAGAAATAAGCAATCTCAACCACCTGGCCGAGAGCTATGAAGTCGCATGAAACTATATAATATATATCTAGAATTCCAGATGAAATCAAGTTTGTTTTCAAAACAGCAAGTTTCATAACGAAATTTCATTTAGGTAACTTGGGAATCTTTTTGTTGGCAATAATGTTCGGAAATTTGATGGCCAATTTATTACAAGTGAATGTTACAAATGCTTTTAATGATTATTTTATCACAAAACAGATCTTGCCTAGATTGAGAGCTGTATTTACAAAACTGACTTATTCCAACTTTTATCGATTTTGACCTGTAAATGTAAGATGTTTCTAAATATATTTGTATACAATATTTTTTGGAATTCCATGTTGAAAAAGTTAATTCTTCCGATGTAAAAATAACTTTTAGAATGGCTTTTTTTTGTCATCTTATTCCATCCAATGTTTACCAACTTTAACAAAAAATCTCAACCAATACAAAGTAAGGTCATAATGAAAGTGCCCAATTTCCGTTTCATATCTGAACAAATGAGCCTTTAAAAGTGTCATCATAATCAAAGCGGTCAATGATCGCAGTCAATGCGTCACAGGTGCAGTAATCGTCACTTACGTTTCATCCGAAATTCAAATCACAGCGGTGCTATAGAAGTTTCACTTCAAAAAATCCCTCACGGCCTATGTCATCTTTGGGGGTGCAGTGAGTGGGTCGTTTTACGGAAAAGAAGTAGAGGAAGTTCTAGCAAGGAAAAAGATATAAGGGGTGGATAGGAATCTGTGGTTAATGTCAATGTCCTGGAGTGACGTATGAATCGAGATGATAGATCGAGAAAGTCCGACTGGAGAGGTCAAAAGGTCTCCCTTAACCAGTCTCTCTCGATCCGGCCCACCACGTAGTAGGTGGGTGTACGCATACGCCGCCAAGATAAATATGACCCCACGAACCTGGTCACCAAACGTTGCGAACCACTGTGGCAAGGGTGTTGGTTTCCTTCACAAGAATACAATGTTTACTTTTATTTTTTCTGAAACAAGTAACTAATCCTTATTAAGTGGCCTAAACAAAACTCTCGACTAGCAATCCGAAGATCACGGGTTACAATCCCGGCGTACGCAAATATTTTTTATTGATTAATTTTAATTATTCTTTCACGGTAAATGAGTTAAATCATAATATATAGAACATTTGTGGTGCGTTTCAGGGAGGAATAAACTTTATCAGTATCGCTGTGTGTCAAACCACCATTCAGAAATAAAACGTCGCTTGAAATGGCTTTAGACCATATATGAATAGCCAGGTACTCCCCCACCTTCATCTCCCACATCTCCTTTCCCCACCCACTACCTTCAGTGTCACAATATACTTACTCGTACATAAATTGGGGATGCCAAGGTCTCACTGTCTGTAGACTGGAGCAGATGGTATTCTTGTGCGGTATTAACATTAAAAAATGTGTACTTATTTATATTTTCATTTAAGTAACATGAAAAATAAAATTAAAATGCAAATAAGAAAAACCGGTCATTTCTTTTAATAATAAGCAGACATTTTTTGAACTTCTTGTACCCTGTAAGATTATTTTTAAATGTATGTTGAGACCCGTGCCTCGAAATTGTTAGGAAATAATTTATTGCTTCAATGCCCCACTTCACTCGAAATTGGAACGAAAGGTCTTTTCGAAATCTTTGAAAAATGTTGATTGAATGTGTTTACTTATTTATATTTTTATAAAGTAACTAAATTAATACTCTAAAGTTCATTTCTGGTTCAGTTCATCTTTGAGTAAATTTTAATACGTCAAAGCTTTTCATTCGTTAGTATTGGCTGGTTTAGGTGGAAAAAAATACATGAAGAAATCAAATAAAAAAGTAAACACCGTAGCATCTGACGTTATTAATACCCTGGTGACTGTACCGTTGAAACTTAAGAGAAATATAGGCACTAGAAATATTTCGATTCTTACGCCTTCAAAATTTAAAATCGAGCGTCTGGGTACCATTAAGTGCCAAAGGGTTATTTTTTTAAATTTATTTTGTGCATAATTTTATAAGAATGAAAAGAAGTTAAATAATGAAGACTCAAAAATAGTCTTAGCCATGAATTGGGTATTTTTTTAAAATTGTTTCTTATATTAACTTCATAGTTAAGTCATGAAAAAACATTTTTTTAGGTAATGTACGCTTATATTTATTGTTTCGTATATAATGATTTTATTGTAATTTCAATCAATACATAAGGTAGTAAAAGCTTCAATTTATCCGAAGCATATTTTTTGATGTTCATAATGTAAACAGATTCGTAGAAATGATGAATCTAGTTAGTGATTTCACGTATAGCTTCATCTTAAGAATCTGACTCCGAGTACAACTCTGACGCCGTGCCAAATGAAACCATCTGTGAATGTGAAGTTTGTGACTAAAGCTACTGCCGTTATAGAACCGAATTAAAGCAAGTAACTAATAATACCGAAATATGGCGTCACTCACGTTAACATGAGAAACTTCGGCTGGCAGGCGTAGGTACTCTTGGATTTGCATTTTCTTTAATCTCGAAAGACACGGTACATAAACAATAGGGGAATGGAAAACGGGTGGGAGTCCTCTCCAATCTATTGGCAGTCAGTCAGTTCGATCTAGCCGTAAACCACACTCGGCTTCCGCGCCCCTCATCCGGTTCCTTGGTGATGCCTCAAAGAAAAGTCAATGGGAGATTGGGGTAAAATACCCGTCGACCCTTAAGAATTCAGCGTCGAGTAGCCGGAGGCAAGGCGAAGAAGAGCCGATGTCGCCCAACCAAACCTCAAGCCTGCACATGTTGCTGTGGGTGGCGCAAATGATTTTAGGGGGCACCGTGCCGTCGTCGACCGACTCCTGTCGATGCAGGGACGAGGTCTAGCGCACCCCCACATGGGGAAAAATTGGGGCCCAGCAGTGGAGATTATCCACCACTTACCCGCCCTGGTATAAGTAACAGATGGTTACTCCTTCAAGGCTCTCGCAAGATTCTAATATTTTTGTTAAACGAAGCTACATTTATTTATTTTGAACGAATATAGACCTCCAGTGCCGCTGCATACGTTGTTAAAAAGCAGTATGCAAGTGTTTAACAGGAAAAAAACATAATAAAAAAATCAGGTTAGTAATACAAGCAAAAATAATAGTCAAAGCAAAATAAAACTCGTTCAAGAAGTTCACGAGGCAGCATTGCATCATGTGAAAAACCCAGTAAGCACCTGTATAAATAGATAAAAAACATACTTTAAACAATTACCAATAAAAAATGTAAATTGCCCTTAGCCAACCACCCAGCGAAGCCTCAAAGAAAGTTATTGAATAATAGAGGTAAAATAACTGAAGACTTAAAGAAAAAAAAATCAGCGTTGAGTAGTCGGAGGCGGGACAAAGGAAAGTTAAGGCCGTTTAAGCAAGCTTCAAGCCTTCACATATTATTGGGGTGGCGCAAATACATTTGAGATAGATCTACAAGAAAAACATATGTAACTTAACTTGAAGGAGGGACCCCATATGGGGATAGATAAAAAAAATAAAGTTTGAGGACAGTTCGTCCAATAAACAATGAATAACAGTTAAAAACAAAGAAAACAGAATGAACGTGACATAAATAGATATGTTACATAATTATCACTTACAAAACAATTCGCAAGATAAATTTGCAAATTTTGAAAATATATTTAACAAAATAAATATATATAAAATATTTCATATTATACAATAAACACAATAGATATAAATATACAATAAACACAAAACAAATAAACACAACTGCACAATAAACATAAAACAGATAAACACAAATATACAATAAACAGATAAAACACAATAAATAATCCCAGCAATAAAAGTAAAGGAGTCATAAATAGAGTGTTCGAGGGTTCAGAAGCAAAATACACCTGTTGCCTACTTGATTTTACTCCTAATCTGCGACTCTAAGAACAGATCTCTCATCATCTCTCAACCCAGACTTTCGTGAATTTCCTCAAGCATTCAAAGTTCACTTTATCTGAGACGAGATCTGTGTTCCAAACAGGTCTCGTAATAACCTACAACCATCAATCATTTCATCTCGAGCATCTGTCAAAATCTCACAGTGTCACAAAATGTGCTCGGTTGTTTGGTCGGTATCACCACAAGCGTAATTGGGATAGGAAGATAGAGTGAGTCTGTGAAGTCTACCTCTAAACTCTCCATGCCCAGAAAGCAATTGGGTGATATGGTGATCCATTAAAATAAATGCTTCCTTTCCATTCTGATTTTAACTGATGGAAAGAAGGAGAAGGTCCATCTTCCCATATTTGATCTATCCCATTTCAACTGCCATTCACTCAGTGTTCTTTTTCTCCTCATCTTTAGAAGTTCAGGGAGAGGCACTACTCCACCAGGTATTAATTCAATACCAAGGTGGTTTACAGGTCTTCCTCTTTTCAGACACTTCTTTGTCAAAACTTCCCTAATTTTTAAATCAATTGGCAAAATGCCGGCCAAAATTGGCAAAGCATCCGATGATACTGTTCTGTAGGCTCCTGAAAACGCCAGTAAGGGGATTCGCTGGCTCCTCTTAAGCGCTGAATGAATGAGTGAATTACCCAGTCGATGTTCCCGTACACAGGCACCATATGAAACTTGTGCCACATATACGTATCTGTATAATAGTCGGAGGGGAGGGAAACGTAAAAAGCAGCAAAAAGCTGCGGAGCGGCATTTATTTTTACAGTTTAGTAATCGCCAGAAAAGTTAATGAACCGATGAATGTTCTACTCGTATAATGATAACAGTCCTGAGGAATCTTTAATAGTGAAATAATATTATTACAATTAGCCACGCCATCGCCTTCCCACGTAAATATGCTATTGCAAAATAAACAGACCTTCAAACAGTTAATTTATTTATCGATTTTGAATTGGTATTGATATCAGATGAAAGTAGAGACAAGAAAAGAAAACAGCTTTATTTAATCTAAGACACAGTTTAAAAAAAGTTCCTATCTCATTGATTTCATATAATTTTATTTCTCTTGTTAAATTCTTAAATCAATGGTATTTTCCAATAGCCGTCAACCCAGACGTATGTAATTTTTTTTGTCATATTCTTTATTCTTTTAGGTCGTTATGCTGTGTTGCGCTACCTCCTTTTTATCATAGTACTAGCGAGTTCCCAGCATGCGTTGCTAAGCCACTTCATAAAGAAAAAGTTTCTCCCTTTCTTGTTCGTCCCATTCCCCTTTAGCCTCCCCTTCTCTCCCGCGTCCCCTTCCCCTCAAGCTTTCTTACTCCGCATTCTCACTCCCCTCACCCTTCTCCCGCTTCCCAAGTCTCTCGAGCCCCTTTCCAAGTTCCTCACCCCCCTCCCGCATTCCATACATTCAGTACTGGTACATTCAGTTTTCATACGGCTCGCGTGCCACCTATTGCCATTTTTTTAATACAAATTTCATAATGCAAGAGCTCACCAGTACATATAGAAACCATCGCGGGCTTGCACACATCAAATCCTCAAAGTTTCATCGCAATCGGAAGAATGGTTAGCAACACATAATTGCATGATGCCAAAACTCACTGTTGTTTAAAGAAACCATTGCAGGCATGCTCACATCAAATCCACAAAGTTTCATTGCAATCGGATGAATGGTTTAGCAACACATAACATATAAACATAAACATAAAATTAATATTTTATTTATTTATAGATAGATAGATGATACGTGTGGTTTTCTTTATTCTATGGGTTGTTTTGCACCGTTGGGCTACTTTATTCTTTATTTATTTAAAAATAAATATCGAAAATACTTTTGATCGTGAAAATCTAAAGTTATATCTATTCTTTATTTGTTCCCATGGCTAGTGTGTGTTTTGAGACGGGTTTCAACCATTACCATTAGCTATACAAACCAAGCAAATAATCCTTAAATCTACACCAATCTGGAAAAAAATGTCGCTAGTTTGCGTAAGACCTTTTGACTCCCAGCCCAGGTTAATCAAATTATTGGTCATTTCTTCAAAAAAAACTTTCGGTGTTTGAAAATGTTTGATCAATATCATTGGAAGAAAAGAAAATTGTCATACTTGTATGATAATTTACAGTGCACTTGTATAATAATTTTTACATCTTTTTTAATACGTTAGTTTTTAATTATTCTTCATTTCTTCCCATTATTTCTACAAAAATATTTTTTGAAGTTAAACTTCTCTAGCACCGTTGTGATTTGAAACGGAAACGATACTAAAAAGAGACTAACACATACTTCTATAGCATAGATTCTCAACCTTTTTTTGCCCATCGCCCACTTTGAGAATATTTTTATTTCTAGCGCCCACTTACACGTGAATTGAATCCGAAACAGCAATTGTCGTGACAATTATATTTACCACAACGAGGGGGGAGGGGGACGTTAACGTGGTACCACGATAGGGTTACATTTGCCACAACAGAGGGGGCGTAATGCGATACCACGACGAAGGAGGCGTAATGGGATACCACGACAGGGTGTTACAATTGCCACAACGGAGGGGGCGTAATGGGATAGGGAAAATATTTTTGTGGCAGTCGCTGTCGATGAGACGGGGTGGGATGGGGTTTCTCTGGGTCTCCTACCACCCCCCTGAAAGTCTGAAACGCCCCCCAATTTTCTCTTGATCTTCTACCGCCCCTCCGAAGGTCTGAAACGTGAGAATGAGATAGAATGAAACCTTACCGCATTAATTATGAGCTCACTTTTCAAGGCTCGTATTGGTTGAGATTTTGTGGTGAAGGTTTCACTTCTACCGCGTGTGAACTGCACTCGATTGTTTTATTTACTTTTAAAATTAAACCTAAGATATAAGTAATGAAAAGTATAAAATGTAAATTTTAAAGTTACTGTATAAAAATATAGCCATGTGTATAAATATTATAGTGAAAAAGTGAAACCTGAAAGTTTCGTTATTTTTAAAAAATATATATATTTTTTTAAATATACACTAACTACCCAATAATAATAACTACCCATAAATACAATAATATTTCTCTTGATATTTTTGTCTATTAATATAAAATCTGGAAATATTTATTTTACAATAATATGAAAAATATAATTTGAACCATTTGTTGTTTGTAATTAAAAAAATTATTAACTTTTTAAATTTTTTTCTTTTATAAATTACTTACATCACGAGTAATAAACTCTGAGAGTAAAAGTATTGGATATTTTTTTTCATTTTTGTCATTTACTCTTAATGCTTCTTGCAAAACGTTTTAGTACACGTACGCCTTAGAGATCTCTGCATTCAGTCTTCTTTCATCCTTCCCCTGCTAATTAAATGCCTCTTTTTTAATAACAATATTTTTTTTATTTTGCAGGACGTAGCGTTTGGCTCCTCGAGCGGCTCCACCCCGATAGCACCGCGTGCGTCGCGCCGAAGCGCATCCCTGCGGCACCAGCCGGTTGCTGTGGGCACGCCAACGATGGATGGTGCGCGGCCCGGTCCCAGCGCGCCGCCCGGCACGCCTGGCACGCCGGCCAACTCGGTAGCCAGCGGTACTCCCACCGAGCAGGGCACGCCGCGCAAGTCCAACTGGGAGGTCATCGAGCACTTCAGTGGCAGGCCTAACAAGAGCGCCCTGAACTCGGTACGTGATCTTTTACATTCATATGTGTTCTCTATATATCTGTTGTCTATGTATTCAGAACCATTGATCTTTAACATTCATATCTGTTCTCTTTGGGTCTGTATTTTTAGTATGAGTGATCCTTTACATCCATAAGTGTTCACTTTCGGTTTATGAATGTTTTTAGTACGATTGATCTTTTTCATTCACATCTGTTCTCTTTGGGTCTATGTTTTCAGAACGATTGATCTTTTACATTCAAATCTGTTGTCTTTGGGTCTATGTTTTCAGAACGATTGATCTTTTACATTCAAATACTCAAGACAAGTTTTGGCCAAAGAAACCATATATATCTGGCAACCAAACTTTACAACATCTTTCCTCCAAGTTTGAAAGAGATAGAAAAGATAAATAAGTTTAAGGAAAAAATCAAAACATGGGTGAAAGAAATTAATGCAGACATACTAGAGAATGTATTAAAAACATCATAGAAACTAAATAACGGAAAATCAAATAAATCTACCAGTCCGCCTCAGCACAGGACCACCTAGTGAGGAGGACTAAGGACAAACAGATGAAATATTTATATGCATTATAATATCTTGTAATTCTCATCAAACCTGTAATTAAACAGACAATAATAAAAAAAATAAAAAATCTGTTCTCTATGGGTCTGTCTTTTTAGTACGATTGATCTATTACATTCATATCTATTCTCTTTAGATCTACGTTTTTAGAACGATTGATTGTATGTATGGCCGATGCGATCTTTCCATTTTAGGTTTTTATCTATAATTATTCCAAGATATGTAATTTTATCCGCTATTTTCAGAAGTGAACATTTTTGTCGACAGTGATTGGTATCGTGTTGTGCGAGAGAATGATTATGTAAGATTATTTGAAGACTAGGAGGTATATTGTTAGTGTTAATTTCGAAAGGAATGAAATTTGTTTTATTACTAATTTACGACAGGAGGTTATATTACATTCATATGTGTTCTCTTTGGGTCTATGTTTTTAGTACAATAGATCTTTTACATTCATTTCTGTTCTTTTTTGGGACTATGTTATTAATACGACCGCAGTCGCAGAGCTGCGAACTCATTGGCTCTGTTATGTTTTATATCTTCTTATTCTCATTATTCCTGAGCGTGACTACAGATCACTAACAAACAAACAATAGTTTACAATATTCACAATATATTGAAGTGATCCGTTGTTTGTTCATTTGCAGACGTGCTGGGAACGATGACAAGTTAACGACATAGACCATGCTAGAGGCTTCTCCTGGGCTTAACTCTGCTAAAAATTTCCATTAAATAGTTCGATAGATGGAAGAAAATAGTAAAGTCTGAAATTTATTATTACGTGCCATGATCGGAGGTCTCTCTCAGCTAGCGTAGGCAGACCATTTTTTTAAAATATTTAATTTATAAATTTTAACTAAACACTTATTAATAGCTAATAAAAACCATGCAGCTCGTTGAAGAGCTTAACCAATCGGAACAATTTGTTCGCTTTCGGAACAACTAAGTAAGGTCTCATTCATATAGGTAAAAATCGTTGTGTCTATCTCCCTTACTGGTTTTATGATTGAAAGTAAGAAAGAAAGGGAACGCACCACGCTTCAGATTCAAATCTAAAAGTTAAAATAATTAAAATCTACACCTTTATGAAACTGAAGATTCATATTGCAATTTAGAAAAAAAATATGGAATGGGAAATTTTTCAATAATTATTTACGCATGGACGACAAAAAAGTAAGTTTTTTTTTACTTGAGCTCCACCCTGAGGAAAATAATTTACCTGAGGGCCAATGTCATCTTTGGGGACGCTGTGTGGAGGTTTTTTTTAGGAAAGGAAGGAGAGGAGAGTTCTGGGAAGGCAAAGGGTTTAAGGGGTGGGTTTATCTGGGGTTCAGTGAGTCCTGGTCATCCGCCTCCAAGACCTAGACAAACCTCACCCCATGAACTCGGGCACCCCTGCTAAATCACCAAACGTAGCGAACCACTTGGGGTGACCTATGGCAGAGGTGTTGGTTATCAAATAAAGGTTGCCGGAGCGGCGGTGCCCATTCCCGCCTCCCAAATTGAGTTTTATTTAGCAAAGACGAAAGGTTTACGGATGGATTACTTGGATTTTATTGCGAGGCGGAAATTTTGACTTTCGACAAAATAGGCCCGAGGCCTAAGAGGTTAAGAGGAAATACAGTCCCGGATAAATTTTAATAAAAGATATTTTACCGAACTGTTGCCATTATTATCTCTGTTAATAATCTGAATACAGCGAAAGCGACAACTGCATCTCAGGTTGATGATACCTAAATAAAATTGTCAAAATCGAAGTTTGGAAACTGGACCGCTATTTAAGTTTTGTTACCACCTATATTAGAAGGAAATTTTCCATGTCTGTACGTTTTCATTTTATTAATACTTACTACATTGTCTAGCTTATATGATAAACGTCTGTTGATGGCGTTCAAACCAATTTAAACTTTTTTGGAGGGTTGTAAATCCTATAAGAAGTAACTCATCAAAAAATTCGAGTGCAGCCAACACGTGGTAGAAGCCAAACTTTACCAAAACAATCTCAACCATTACTTGAAAAGTGAGGTCATAATCAAAAGGACCAATGAGCGCAGTTCAGGGTAATTTCCGTTTTATATCTCAACCAATAGGAGCCTTTAAAAGTGACATCATAATCAAAGCGGTTAATGAGCGCAGTTGATGCTTCGCACGTACAATAATCGTCATTTCCGTTTCTTCCGAAATCCAAATCATATCCGGGCTATATAGGCTTCACTTCAAAAAAACAAAACGTACCAATATGCTAGTGTCGATATCTATATTATATTATTAAAAAAAATACATTTGTATAGACAAAACGCCGACCGGTTACCTCTTAAGATATTCTCAGTCAGTAGGTACCTCTGGCCATGTCGCTTGTACCGGATCATGCCAGGAGCTAGATTAACATGTATGAAACGATTCTTGAATGTAAATGAAGCAAGAAGCATTGTGGAGAGTAAGTCTATTGTCCTGATAAGAGCCAACCATTTACATTCAAAATTTTGCTTAGTACATAATATATAACACAGCCATTGTTTAAAGATCAGCTCTGAAATTCCAAGTAGGTACATTCCGACCTACCTTATCCGAAATCCCTTCCCCTCCCCACTACTTTAAGCCATATCATTCAGAATATATAGTTACAATTAAACCTTTCACAGGTCAGCAGTAGTGTTTCAACTGTAAGTGTTTGAACTGTTGGAGTAAGTTTTGAGATTGTACAAACTTATTAGATGTTCAACATTGTTAAAACCATTACAAAATTTCAGATCTAACTTTTCTTAATTGAACTTATGTAAATTTCGTTGAAAGTCGCGATTCTCAATCAATGTAACGAGTTAATAATTAATTGTAACAGTTACATAACATAATCTATTTTTTGTGAAGGAAACATAAACTGCTATGAAGGTTTTTATCTGTAAATAAGTCAAATCCGTTAACTGTTTAATAAAAGCTTTGATCAAATAACTAATCCTAATCAATATATATTATAAAAGAAAGTCCAAAAAAATGTGCGGAACGCAAAAACTCAGAAACGAGTGCCGGTATGATCAAGAGAGTTATATGGTATGGTAGATCTCTATCCGTCCTAGGGATTAAAGGTATCGGTTTTTACCTCAAGGGCTTGCTTTTGAAGATATAAGGGCTAAAAGTTCAAAGAGACTCTAGAAACTTCAAGAAGAGTCTAGAAGATTCCGGAAACTTCTAGAAAATTCGATAAAACTCTGGAATGTTGTGGAGGAAGTAGAGGAGTATGTCAGCGAGTCTAGACGGTTCCAGAAAGTACAAGAAGGTTCGATAAAGCTGTAGAAAGTTCTGAAAGGAGAGGAGAAGTGTGTCGGTGTGTCTAGAAGGTCCCGGAAAATTCTAGAAGGTTCCATAAAGCTGTAGGAAGTTCTAGAAGGTTCGATAGGGCTGTACAAAGTTCTGGAAGGAGTGGCGGAGTATGTCGGTGAGTATAGAAAGTTCAAGAAACTTCTAGAAGGTTCGGTAAAGCTGTAGAAAGTTCTGGAAGGAGTGGCGGAGTATGTCGGTGAGTCTAGAAGGTACGGTAAAGCTGTAGAAAGTTCTGGAAGGAATGGCGGAGTATTTCGGTGAGTCTAGAAGGTTGCGGAAAGTTCTAAAAGATTCGATAAAGCTGTAGAAAGTTCTGGAAGGAGTGGAGGAGTATGTCATCGAGTCTAGAAGGATTTGAAAAGGTCTAGAAGGTTCGATAAACTAAAGAAAATTCTAGAAGGAATGGCGGAGTATGTCGGTGAGTCTAGAAGGTTCCGAAAAGTTCTAAAAGGTTCGATAAAGCTGTAGAAAGTTCTGGAAGGAGTGGAGGAGTATGTCAGCAAGTCTAGAAGGTTCCAGAAAGATCTATAAGGTTTAATAAAGCTGTAGAAAATTCTGGAAGGAGTGGCAGAGTATATTGGCGAGTCTAGAAGGTTCCAAAAAGTTCTAGAAGGTTTGATAAAGCTGTACAAAGTTCTGAAAGAAGTGGCGGAGTATGTTGGTGAGTCTAGAAGGTTCCGGAAAGTTTAAGAAGGTTCAATAAAGCTGTAGAAAATTCTGGAATAAGTGCCGGAGTATGTCGATGAGTCTAGAGTCTAGAAGGTTGATAAACCAGTATAAAATTCTGGAAGGAGTGGCGGAGTATGTCGGTGAGTCTAGAAGGGTCCGAAAAGATCTAGAAGGCTTGATTAATAGGAGCAATAGAGTATGTCGGTGAGTCTAGAAGGTTCTAGACAGATCTAGAAGGTTCCCTGTATGCTTTAGGATGTTATAGAAGGAGAAAGTTCTAGAAGCTTTCAGAAATGATTGGCGGAGGGTGTCAGTGAGTCTGGGAGGCTCTGGAAAATTATATATGTTTAGATAATCTTAATCTTCTATATACTCTATAAAAAAGTGTACAATGTGCATGCCGATAAAACTCAAAGACGATTCGCGGTACGATAACGGGAGTTATATTGTGTGGTAGCCCTCCCCATCTATGAAGAAAGTTCCTGTTTTTACCTGAAGGGCTTGATTTAAAGATATAAGGGCTGGAAGTTTCACCCCCCCTTAAAATTTCTCGAACAGTTCAAAACATTCCAGAGTATTCTTGAGCATTCCTCCACATTCCAGAACATCCCGGAACATTCTGGAATGTTATGGAATGTTCGGGAATAGGATGGAACGCTCAGGAAAATATTGGAACATTCCCGATCATTGTGGAATATTCCAGAACACTCCTGAATGTTGTGGAATGATCTGGAACATTATTCTGGAACATTTTTTGTATGGGGTTACCCATATAGGGTATATAAAGCAAGATCCGTCTTGGATTCGAACGTCAATTCAATCTCACATTAACTCCCTGAGCGAAGTCGGACACCTCATACAGAGTATTTGAGAGCATTCTATTACGTTCCAGAACATCCAAGACATTCTGGAAAATTGTGGAATGTTAGGGAATAGGGAATCGGGAATATCAATGTAAAACATTCCAGAACACTCTGGAATGTTATCCTGAGCGAAGCCGGGTAACTCAGCTAGTTATTATTATAAATGCGAAAGTAGGTTATTGGGTCTTTCTTTCACGTCGCAACGGAGCGAAAAATAGGTGCCATGACAGTTCAGAATCATCTCAACTTAACACCTTTTTGACTCAACATTAATTAAAAGCCATAAAAAAGGTGAAAAATAGTCCATACCCTAACACAACTTAACCTATTTAACCAATTTTTAATATATTGAAGTGAAAAATTCTTTAGCACCGTTGTGATTTGAAACTCGATGAAACGGAAGCGAGCGTTACTAAAACGAGACAAACACATACATCTGAAGGATTTAGCGTGCTAGAGAATAAGACAGTGATAAAATATTTATTTATTTCACGGGTAGTCGATTCCAATATAATGAGATAAATCCACGATCCCACGCAGGCCTCATTTGGTCTAGCGGTATAAAGCGCCTGACGAAACTTAGTGACCAGACAATCAGAGGACGAAGGATCGAATCTTACAAAATTAAAAAAAGATACATATTTTTGTTAAATCATTATCCAATCTTCAAACCACTCCAAAATCAACAGGTAAAGAAAACACAAAATAAAGCGACATCCAGCAACTCCGGAGAAGAAAACACAAATACTAATAAGATGATCAAATATATATGAAAAGGTGCACTGGAATTCAACGATAAAAATATGGAAAAAATCACCCTTCACATTGATATAAAAAAGTGCTGTGTAGTTTCACCATTTTTGTATACTATAGTTTTCTGAAGATTTCACTTATCCCGCGTGTGAATTGCACACTTTGATTTTTTTTCATCAGTTTTAATGCGTTTTCAAAGGAGGTGTTGAGTTGAGTTAGTTCTGGGTCGTCCAGACACCGACAAAATCAATGTATTTTTTCATTGGTATAATTGTAGGACTGGGAAGTAACATGGGCTACTTTTCATCCCAAAAAAACATTTTTTCTCTATAAAAATTATTTTTACTTTCTCCCACGAGCAAAACCAAGCGAAGCCACGCGAGCAAAACCGCGGGTAAATGCTAGTACAAAATAAATTAAGCACAATTATGCAAATAACGGTTCGGTAATTTTTGCATAAGTAATTATTTATTTCACGAATGTTATTAACAGATTTTTTCCACATAATGATTCCACACAGGAAAACATCGAACTCAAAATTCTCTATAATATGTTTCACGGACCATTTAAGGTTTGTTGTTATTGAGAAATTATAGATTTGTTCGTACAAAGATTATTGCTAGTATCGAAAATTCGGCGCACTGGTTATTTTTGCAATAACTATTTCATTTTATTTTATTTTATTTATTGGACATTTGAAATAGAAAACTACATAATTACCCTGTTAAGTCAAATAATGCATATATGCAATGATACAAAATAATATAGTACCAAGTAATACCGGCGTGTCAAATTTACTTTCTAACTAGGCATTGCCCGTTCTATGTAAGTAACTAATCATGACAACAATTTTTGTTTTGTGTCCTACGTAATATTAAAATACATTTTTTTAAAACACATAGGTTATATTTTGTGTAATGTTTAAAATTAGGCGTTCTCCATGGTCGACGGGTAAGACGGGGTAGCGGGTTAAAATCCCGGCGTGCGCAAGTAAATTTTATGTGATTGATTTGTGTTAATTCACAATGTAATCATTAAAAAAACATGAGGTATATTTGCGGCACGTTACAGAATGGAAGAAACTCTCAGTACCGCCCTGATGCAAGACCACCATTCAGAATTGAAACGGTGCTTGAATTGGCTTTAGCCATGTTTGGTGACTAAATCTGAGTACTTCAGAGCCAGGTACTTCCTTCCTCTTTCCCCTCCCCACTTACTCCAGCCTCATAACATACCCCAATTAGGGATGCCATAGCCTCAATGGATCTCTAGGCGGCCGTGGCTGTACGTGAGTTTTCTCTGTGAGTTTGAGCTAGAGTGCTAAGATTGAAAAAATTGACTTTATTCATGTAGTTGCAGCTGAAAATTTTTTTTTTTTGAAATTTCAGCTTTTTCTATGAAGATCTTTCAGTTTGTGGATGCGGCGCATCCCTTGACTGAAAGAATTCTGAGAATCTTCACACAAAAAGTTGAAATAAAAAAATAAAAAATATATTTTCAGCTACACTAACTTCAACAAGGTTGTATTTTTCAATCTAAGCACTCTAGCTCACTGAAAACTCCCGGACCGCCACTGCTAGGCCGTCGGGAGCAGTTGGGACTCTTGAGCGGTATTCAAAATTTTCATTGACCGAGGGCTTTATAATGTAAGGAAATATAAATAAAATGAAAAAAGTTTTTTTTATATTTTCAATGCGCCAGTAATCTGTGCTCAGCATTTGCCAGTGCGGAAAAATCTATCTGCGATATTGGTGAACGCATTAGTTATGTTGTAGTTAATCCGACCACCGCACCGCAAATAATACTAGTAAATAATAACGGTACACATATATTTTTTTGGACAAACTTTGAGAGTAGATATGTATATAAGTAGGCCCACAGTAGGCGTACTCAGTACACAATATTAAGCACGTTGGCAAGCATGAGATATGTTTGGGAGATATGAAAGTAAAGTAATACTAAATTGCTTTCGAGATTCACAAAACTAAGCATGGCGAATTGCGTTTGAGAAAAGTTATTAAAGTCGTATTTTTCAAGAAAACAAGATGTTATCATTTTCAGGATGTTTCTGGGAGAATGTTTTTTTTCCATTAATGTTCAGAGGTTTTAAATTTAATTCTTATCTAAGAAAAAAACAATATTCTCTTCGTGGTATCGCAAAGGCGACACGTGGAGTGAACAGTATCAATATATTTAAAAAAATGTTATGCTTGTGAATACTTTGACACAACTATGGGGATTGGTAAACAGATGAATGGGGAAGGAAACTGACTTACCCCTTATGGTTGATGTTCGGCTCAATATTATGGGTCTGAGGGAGCACTAAGTCACTCACTGCACAAGCTTCCATAAACTGGTCAATGTTATATAAAACTGAGAGAATAATGGTGTTCGTTGCACAGTTTCTTTTAACAGACTGACTGACATATTGATTTTATTGGTGTACGGTAGGTAATATTGTCAGTAGAGACAGGTAATTGTGGTAAAAAAAGGATGGGTAGAGAAATGGAACAAGGTATATAGATAGGTTTACATAGTTGCGTCAACACTTCGTATCTCTACTTTTTTACCAGAGAAAATATATTGCTACATTGCGGCATTTTTGAACTTGATCCAATTAATGCTCTTATGAAATATCCTTAAATAAAAAAAAAACGAGTGTGCTTTACGACTGAAGTAAAACTTCGCTAACTTACATCTCCCTCGCAACTTCCGTTCGCCTCACCCGATCACACTTTTCGTAACGCTCTCGTCACGCACTCACCAGCTTACTCCCCAAGTCAAGCGTGAGCAAAGAAGTTTTACTTAAAAAAAATCGAGTGCAGTTAACACGCGGTAGAAGCGAAACTTTACCAAAACAATCTCAACCAATGAAGAACCAAGGGTCCTTGAAAAGTGAGGTCATAATTAAAGCGACCAATGAGCGCAGACCAGCGTCATTTCTGTTTATATCTCAACTAGGAGCCTTGATAGGAGTTTGGTACTTCGCAGGTGCTGTACGCGTCATTTCAATTCCAAATCATAACGGGGCTATAGAAGTGTCACTACAAAAATATTTATTCAGTAATTTTATACATATTTACAAGGTGTCCGGGGATAAAGTGCATTAACTTCGGGAGGTGATTCTACATGATGGTAGGAGTAAACAAGATTAACAACTCCGAAATTCCAACATTTTTTTTCCCATACAAAAAGACGTACCTACTAAAAATCCTTAGCGTGAGGTACGATCTTACTTGCTGAGAGCCTGCCGGGGGCCCGACCCGATTGAGATTGGCCCGTATCGTAACAGCGGAAAATAATAAATCTGGCCGCACACGCCGGACTAATTTTATCTTTTTATCTCAAAACTATCCCTAAAAGTTAGACTTTCGAAAAAAGTTATGTATCTTTTTTACTTGTAATATCATGTAGAATCACCTCCCGAAGTTAATGCACTTTACCCCCGGACACCCTGTATACTATCGCAGACCCGTTAAAAATCGTGGGATATTGAATGATTCTGGCCTGGAGAGGATAAAAGACCTCCCTAAACCAGTCTCTCTCGATCCTGTCCACCACGCAGCAGGTGAGCAGACACATTGGCTGCCAAGACCTGGACAAACCTCACCCACATGAACCTGGGCACCCCTGCTAAGTCACCAAACGTAGCGAACCACTTGGGGTGACCTATGGCAGAGGTGTATAAATATAGAAATTGTTAAATAGATTATAAGTATTCGCCTTTTCAAAGTTTGACATCTCAGAACATGGTAAAGCGAAGCTAGAACCCTATTTAACTAAAGTGACTAGCTATCTCTGCCTCGTAAAAACGATCAACTTTTAGAAACAAACAAAATGGTAATTGCAAAAGGTTCAAAGTGATGTCAGAACTTTGTGAAATAAATGGATGCCTTAAAAAACTTGAAGTTAGAACTAGGTCATATAAGTATCTAAGGATATACAACACAGATGACTCGGTAAAAAGATTGTGTAAAAATCGTCTTTTTAAACTTTAACACACCATATCTCAAAACAAGGTCCAGTGAAATTAGATCATAGCTTTGACATAAATTCAGGTCTTCAAATATTACATACAGGATAGAAAACATCGCAAATCAATAATTTAGAAATTTTAGAAATGAGAAAAAATGTTAATTCCAAAGCTGACATAATTAATAAGCAAAAAATTTTTGTTAACCCTGTTTTAAATATCTTCCCACGTAACCGGCCTTTTACTTATAATAGCTTGGTAATCCCCAATTCTTCGAAACTCCCACCATTGTCAACCCTTCCCCCTCCTTCAATTTCTTCTCTCCATATGTAATATATAATTAATTTTTTAAGTTTAGTATACTTTTATTCCTGAAGAAGTGAACTTGGTTCACGAAACATGTTGATATTATAAAATATAAAAAATAAAGTGATGTAAACTAAGTTATTTTCTTTTAATAAATAAATTAGAATCCTTTTCAACCAAAGTGACGAAAAATTTAAATCTTTAAAAGTCTGTCGCGATATATAAACATATCGCTGTAAGATATGGAAATGTTAACAAGCTTTCCCATAAAGATTTTACCTCACACTTCACCACTGCCATTTTACTTCAATTACAACCATTCGCTAAACGTATGAGTGATGTAATTAATAAATAATCAACCCTTTCGTGCGTCATCAAACCAAATATATGTAGGGAATATAATGGTGAGCAAGAACGATGGGATTCCTCAAACAGATATTCATAAATAAACAATTTCTTCTTTTCCACTTCCCTCTGCTGGAATATTAAAAAATAATATTTTATTTATTTTGTTTACAAAGTCAAAAGGAAGTAGACCCTTGAAGGTTAACGCAATGGTAATAAATCATTGTTGAATGGAATTTACTATTTATTTGCAACCCACAGAGGTAGGCATGTACGTTTATAAGTTTTTGAAAAGGGTTAGAACCTAATGTATGTCACTTGTTACATAATGTCAGCTTCCTTCAGTGCGTGAATTTCTAGATAAATTTACCTGTACAGGGTGTAACAGCAGGATTTAAAAAAACAGCAATTTTTCAGCACATTTAATTTAAAACCAAAATTCGAGTGCAGTTTACACGCGGTAGAAGCAAAACTTTACCAAAACAATCGCAATCAATACTTGAAAAATGAGATCATGATCAAAGCGACCAATGAGCGCAGACCTAGCGTATTTTCCGTTTCATATCATTCCGTTTCAACCAACAGGAGCCTTTAAAAGTGACATCGTAATCAAAATGAGCGAAATGAGCGCTATTGATGCGTCGCAGACGCAGTAATAGTCATTTCAGTTTCATCCGAAATCCAAGTCACAGCGGGGCTACAGAAATTTCACTTCAAACAAAAATCAGAGTGTGCAATTCACACGCAAAAGTGAAACCTTCACAAAACTAAAGTAGACAAGAGTGGGGAGGCTACGAAACACCGCGTAATGCGGAGACCGATAGGCCACGAAGCACCGCATAAAGAGGCGACCGATTATACTATCTCATTTTCTCTCAAGGCTAAATCCTGTAGGTGTATGTGTTTGTTTTTTGCTTTTTAATGTCGCTATTTTTTGGTAAAGAAGTTTTGACTTCAAAACAATATTTTTCAATAACACTTCGCCACTGATCACTTTCCTAAACGTCGCTGCGGAAAGACGTGATACGCGTGCTGTGTCGTGTGCTACCGTGCTTTTGGAATGAGATGGGTGAGAGCTTATCATATGACGCGCTTTGTTATACCAAATTATTCAGTGGCGACGTGTGGTGGAAATATATTTTTAATTGAAAATTAAACATTTTACAGAAAAATGACATCTGTATTTTTAATCCAAATGTTCCCAAAAATCACTGGTTAAAATCCTTTGTGTATGTCCTGTTACACCCTGTATATTATACCTTTTTACTAGTACGACATTATAATTCGAATTTTCAAAAAGACAATAATAATTAAAACACTTTAATGTTCAAACATTGTAGAACTACCTACCTGCTTTATCACTTATGTGAATTATTCTTCATACAAGCAGTTGCAATATTGAAAATGACACTTAAATTCAAAGCTGATTTGAGTTCATTGAGCACTAAGGGTGAAGCAGCACAGAACTACGACATAAAAGTGTTTTATTATTATAACTAGCTGACCCGAAGAACTTCATACCTCCTCACAATAAATAACTGTTTTGTTAACTTATTATTGTTTTTTCATTGAGTTAAAAATTACACAATGAAGCAATTATCGATGCGCAACTGTTCGTGTTTTGTTTTTGTAAGTATCAGAGATGGCTTTGTGTATGGATTTATATTTTTCTTACTTTTCCACTTACTTACGGGAATTGCGTTTCACTTTCTTTATAAGTGTGAGGGAGATTCCATAACAATTATTATATTTTTCCTTTGGAGGGGTGCAGACACATGTTCACCGTTCATCTCATTTTTGACTGTTGAAATTTAGTGTGTAAGAAAGAGGGGCAGCATTATACGTTTAAGAAAAAAAGCAGAACAATCAACTCATGAACATTTAATTTTTTTGAATTTTTGAAATTCACTCACAATATTCCTGCTGCTCTTTCAAAAGATGTCAACTCGTTCCATACAAAATGTATGAGGAAAAGAATTTTCTTCATAATTACTTTTTTCGTGAAATTTTCAGATATTTTAATAGCTATTCGTGGCGGAGACAAATCCAACAAATCAAAGGTCATAAAAATCACTCCAGCCGTTTCGACTTATAAATGGTGTAACTAACCCGATTTTGTTATATATATTCAGCCTTACTAAAAAACCCAGTGAAAATTTTATTCAATTGACAAACGGCCGCGGATGTGAAAACATTACTAATTAAAAATTTGTTCTTTGAAAGAAATACACATGGTTTCCACGGCCTGAGAGGGTAGTTTATCTCTGTTTTAACCATTGATGTCCGAACGATATTTGTAATTTTTCCATAGTATTTTGAATGTTCTATATATTTCTTATTTTTGAAGGTGTCGTAAAAACAAATACCATTTATGAAAACTAGATAAAATTAACTTTTAGATTTGAGTATTTGAAATACACTTTAGCTTTCAAAAACTGCCATATTTTATGATTCAAACTCGGAAAAACATGGAAAAAAATTTCCTCCCACAACATTTTTGACCAAAATGTAGAGAAATTTAAATAAAATCAAAATTTAAAAACACAGTCCTTTTATGTAATAAATTTGGAAGGAAACTATCACCTCACTTTTTTATCGTGTATACAATAAAAAAATAATAAAAAATTTTAAAGTTTTTTTTATTGCCAAAAAAATAACTTAGAAATAATACCGAAATTTAAAACAGATTTCTTGCATCTCTAAAGACGTTAATTTTTTTGATACCTTTACGAACACATGTATTAGATTTTAATATTATAAAAAATTATCACTTTTAACAAATTCTCTTAAAATAAAGATCTTAAAATGAAAATTTTATCTTAAGTAACCTATAAAAAACAATATTCTGACAGTTCAACTTTGAAAGTACGGCGTTTGTACAATAACTTGATTAAACTGATGTAAACCACACAAATAATTTGGTAAATATATCAATTATGTGAACAGAAGAGTAAATTCGTCACTACAATAGAAATTATTTAGTAAAATCACAACATTTAGGCACTAACAAAATTTTTCATATCCCGCCATAAACACACCGAACTGTTTTGTCATCGCGGGCCGATATGCACAGGTGCACCAATAATGCCCCTAGCGGAGAAGAATTAAAACAACATTGTTTCCTAGTAAATTAAAACCATATACAACGTTGTCACATCTTCAATGCGTTTTAACAGCGTGACCACGAAAGAAACGTTATTGGTAATAAAACGTCTTTTAGTGTATTCGAGCTCTATTTATGTTATTGCAATAACACAGTTAATCGGTCGCGCTGTGGTTTTTTTTTAGTAAGGCTGATTAAGATTATGGTAATGCAGGTCATTTTATAATCACGCAGGAACAACGCATATCGCACATAACCAAAATTAGTATTTTTGATAATTATAACAATATAATTGAATAATTTCTTTAGCTCAGAAAATCACCTCATGGCACTCAAATAATATGTTTTAAATTTGAATAAAATTATGAAAAACTGTATACAGAAAGCATTTAAAAACACTTTTTATACAAATGTAGCATTCGAACTCTCTTTTCATTGAATTGAAAGGTTTTTTTTCCTTGATCAAAACATAATTTCAATCAATTACCTAATTCGTATTTATTTCGCAAATGAAAATACAAAATTCTCAAAAATAATTTATTTAGGCCTGAGTGGCGCTTAGACGACGAGGAATCGTCGAGCAAAAATGTATGTATATTTAGTGCGCCTTCCATCGCCACGGTAACTGGCATAAACATCTCTTTGCTAACGGGGCGTAGAGGTCATGATTTTAAGAGCAATATATTTTGTATATTTTATATATTGCATATATTTTGTGAATAATTTATAGATAATTTTAGTTATTTCAGTTTTTTTTGATAAATTAATTAAGTGTAATCTTCAGAAAACTAAAGTAGACAAGAGTGGGGAAGTTACGGAGCACTTTTTTTTGTTTTTTCTTTTGCCTGTTCATTTTGGAGAGGTTTGAAGATTGGATGCTGATTTTACAAAAAAAAAATTTTTTTTTAAGATTTCGTTTTGATTGATCGGCTGAATGTTTGCACAGGTTCACAAGGCACTTTATACCACTTCACTAAAGGGGATTTTGCACGGGATCGTGGATTTATCTTATTATACTGGAATCGAGTACTCTTGAATAAAATAAGTATTTTATTTCTATCGCATTCTCTCGCAGGCTAAATCCTATAGATGTATGTGTTCGTCTCTTTTTATTGTCTCTCGTTTCCAATTCATGGAGTTTCAAATCACAACGGTGCTAAAGATATTTTCACTTCAAAAAAATTGTCTGTGAAAGATTATAACTTAATATTTATTAACCTTTAACTATGGACGTGCGATCTCACAGGCCGCTTGCAGTTTCACGCGCCCCTCTCCTCCCGCGTCTGCCCGCTTCAGTAACTTCGGTTTTAGTGGCGAAACGACTGCCGAGAGTGAAGGTTACGACGCCGGCTGAGCGTGACTAATTTCGCTTTAGATTTTGATTGCGGTCTGTGGGACCGCGCGTCCACGTTTGCGTAATAAATTGAGCTGATGATGATTTTCATGAAAATTTTATATGTTTTGTTTTAGGAAGTTAATGTTAAGTTTTTAAAATTTTTGATTCTTTGTATTTTATTTGTAAAATTTGTGAAAATTACTGAAAAAGTAATGTTGCTACAACGGATCTCGAGTAAAAATGACTGAAAAGTGCCTTTGATTGTTAAAGGGTTAGATTAAATATTATAAATATATTTAAATTAAAATGTCTTGTTTTTTTTACATTTGGTAAATTCCTTAAATATAAATAAATAAAAATTAAGTACAATACTAACTAGATAGATTCCGGCATTTAAAGATAGCGGTCTGTGAGACTGCACGTCCATAGTAGTGTAAAAAAAATGTAACGTCCATAATTAAATGTGAAGTTAAGAAATTGGACAAATCGCCACGGAACACAACTTACAAAGTGTGAAAGTAAATAATTATACCGTAATAATAAATAAACAAAAGCACAGAAGTAAGCCAGGAAGGAGACGAAAAACTAAAAGAAGCAATTATTCTTGACTTGACGAACTTAGAATGCGTTTGACATTCTCTACGGAATCATATTTTCCTCCATAACAAAAAAAAAACATTATTGATAGGTAGTTTTTAAGCAATAATATTGGTAACGATGTACCGCCGCCCCGGGAACCGTTATTGGATAACCAACTCCTCTGCCATAGGTCACCCCAAGTGGTTCGCTACGTTTGGTGATTTAGCAGGGGTGCCCGGGTTCACGGGGTGAGGTTTGTCTAGGTCTTGGAGGCGGATGACCAGGACATACTGAACGCCAGATTCCTACCCACCCCTTAAACCATTTCCTTCCCAGAACTCTCCTATCCTTCCTTTAGTTAAAAAACCCTCTACACGGCATCCCCAAAGATGACATACTCCTGTGTGCAGCTTACGTAAAAAAAAACTATTTTCATTTTTCTTTTACATTAGCTCCACACAGGAGGCACCGAGGAAAACAATTTCCCTGGGGGCCTATGTCATCTTCGAGGATGCTGTGTGGAGGGTTTTTTAAGGGAAAGGAAGGAGAAGAAGATATGGGAAGGAAAAAGGTATGAGGGGTGGGTAGGAATCTGGGGATCAGTGTGGCCAGGAGTGACGGACGTTTGAAACTATTCCTCACACTGCGGTGCAAGGCGAAGGGTCGGGAGAATCCGGCTGGAGAGGTCAAAAGGCCTCACTCAATCAGTCTCCTCCGATCCAGCCCGCCACACAGTGGTTGGGCAAACGTATCCGCCACCAAGACCTAGACAAACCTCATCCCATGAACCCGGGCACCCCTGCTAAGTCGCCACACGTAGCAAACCACTTGGGGTGATCTGTGGCAGGAGTGTTGGTTGTCCAATAAATGGTTCCCGGGGTGGCGATACCCATACCCGCCTCCCAAATTGTAAATAAGTCAATATTTCAAAGTTTTCACTCAGGGAAATATGTGTAATGTAAAATGTAAAATATTCAAAATATATCTAACCTTCTCTATGAAAACTATGTAGAAACATAAGTAGGTATGTATAAAGCAGTGGCGGTCCGTGAGTTTTCAGTGAGCTAGAGCGCCAAGATTGAAAAATATGACGTTATTGATGTTGTTGTAGCTAAAAATGAATTTTATTTTAATGAATTTAATTTCAACTTTTTGAATGAAGATCTTTCGGTTTGGGGATCTTGAAAATCTTCATACAAAATAATGAAATTAAAAGAAAAAATCGTTTTCAGCTGCAACGATATCTGTAACATCGTATTTTTCTATCTTAGCACTCTAGCTCACTGAAAACTTACGGACCGTCACTGGTATAAACGTAATATACTGGTAAATCATTTTTAAAGATATTCTTTTTTGTGAAGAATGTGTAGTTTTTTTTCCGGGATAAAATCATCTTAAACCAGCAGGTAAGTTACCCGCTTCACTAGACGATGTCTGTTCTGGGATGGGTAATAAGACGAGCAAAGTAACGGGTGGAATATTAGATGAATTAAAAAAACCTAGAGTGCAGTTCACAAGTTCACATGCGGTAGAAGGGAAACCTTCAGAAAACTAAACTTTGCATAGTATCAGGAGTAGGATAATTGTAGGGTTTATTTATTATAATACTGTTACCAAATTTAAAAATTATTTTACATTTTATTCTACGTAGCACGGCATAAATAGGAGGCCGATAGGATACGAGGCACCACACAAAAGAACACCGATTAGTCTATCTCTGTGGTTTTCAACCTGTGGTACGCGTACCCTTGGGAGTAAATTGGGGGTACGCAATAATTGGGCACGCATGTAGAATCACTAGTTAAAATGCCTGAAGTCGTGTTACAATCTGTATAAAATTGCATTACTTAATTGTATTTGTGTGACTTGATTGTTTAATTCATGTAATAATGAGATTATCAAAAATTACAAATAAAACATGTATTTCATTACGCGTGTAAAAAAAGATAGATAGAGAGTACGGGGAACAACAAATTTGTAGTGAGAGACAAGGGGTACGCGCGCCAGCTCAAAAAGGTTGAAGACCACTGGTCTATATCATTCTCTAACAGGCTAAATCCAATGTATTCGCTCGCTTCCGTTTCATCGAGTTTCAAACAACGGTTTTCACTACAAAACATAAATGTGCAGTTCACGCGCGGTAGGAGTGAAACCTTCAGAAAACTAAAGTAGACAAGAAAGGAGAGACTAGGAAGCACCGCACAAAAAATAGACCGATTATTCTACCTCATTCAATCACCAAATCCTATAAAATTATGTGTTTGTTTCTTTTTATTTTTAGTGTCGCTTTTTCGTTTCATTGATTTTCAAATCACATCTGTGCTAAAGATGTTTTCAACACAAAAAATTTCCTAATAATAATTTTGTCTTTGTAGGATGTTGAAACAAAAAAATAACGTTGTTGATGTACATATGAAATAATTAAAATTTTAAAAAAATTGTTAAACATTTCTTGTCGTTCTAAGATGTACATATACTGACATAATTCGTAAAAACGTGATACGAACATATTTGTCCAATGATGTGGTTTTTGATCTTGGTTTTGTGGAGTTGATTTTTGAATTTGATGGTCCCTATAAAGGTACCAGACGTATTTGATATATGTGTGCAGTGGGTATACCTACCTATAGGTGTATTAATCTTACATTTTGTACCTGAAGTTGTAAATAATAATAAATGTCCAGTGTGTATCAATGCTGGATGATGGACTGAGGCGGGCTTCCATGACTAAGATATTACCAGAGCTGCATATCTTTTCCCTCATTCCTGCCACCCTGGATCTAATAAGGGCTGCATAGCCGGGAGCGAAAGCTCACCCCTCCGTGAACATCTGGGAAGCGCTGCAATATCTGGGGAGACCAAACATTATGCGGAAGGCGTTATTGTCAAGGGCGTAGCGAGGTACGGGCAGAGGAGGGGGCAGCTGCCCCAGAAGGTGCAGGAATGCTGACAAACCTTAAAGTTGACGTCGGTAGCCTATTGTTTGTGAGAATCAATTTAATTTTTATTATCACCCTTTTAGTTGATCATGATTGATGAAGCATCAAGAAAACGTGCCAATCAGTTACATAGCGATGTTTTTACATCAGTTTTCATTATATGTGTTTAACTGATAGCCAAGTACTCAGGCATATTGGAACCTAATGCCAATGCTTTGTGATCGGAAACTATCAATATGTACGCATGTATGTGTCATATTAAAGGCATAATTTCTGTTATAAATGATCATCGAAGCAACGTAGACATAGAGAGCCAATATATTTTAGATATTTCAATTAGAACTGCAGCTGCCTTTGGAACTGATATAAAGGTCCCACGCATTGAATCTCGCCAACAACATCGGTCCAATTACCTTGCTGAGACTCCATGCAATTTTTGGAAGCGATCGATTATCATTCCTTATTTAGATTTCCTAATATCTGCATTGGAGCAGCATTTTGGTGACCAAAATTTACCTGCTTTCGGATTAATGTCGCTACATCCCTGTACAATGTTGAATATGTCATTATTGATTTTAAAGAAAAAGCACAAAGTTATTGCCTATACTACGATTTACTTAATTTTAATCAAGAAGCCGAACTTTGGTATAAAAAATAGCAGAAAAGGGGTATGACCAGAAAAGATCTCGAAAAACTAGATTTTACTGAAGTGTTTAAGGAGGCTAACATTTTCTTTCCCACAACAAAAAAGCAATACTTATTTCTTTGGCACGGCACAACCTTGCACTACAAGTAACATAGAGAGGTCCTTTTCTACACTGCGTCGTGTTAAAACATGGCTGGTTATTGTACTGAACCCGGAGTCTTTCTATACTACTCTTCTTGTAGTTTACCCAGAGTTCGCACGTATACAGCGTTGCGCAGAAGGAAAGGAAGAGCGTCCTTTTTACAGCGGTACTGCAAAGGCGGAATCTTCTGCTGATCATGTTTGCTTTTACGGTGAGAGCTCTTCTTTGCCTACCGATGTCATCATCGTCCATCAGATTACTGGTTAGCCGTTTTAGTAGGGTTATATAGCATGTTTGTTTCTTCAGCAAACTCTTCGCAGATCTTCAGAAGAATACGTAGGCCCCTCTTAGATGGTGCAATCAAGACCATGTTCGGTGCTTAATCCGTCATGCCCGGCAGATGTTCCAGATTTCATACTACTAATGGCCGATTTTATCATGTTAGTTGTGACGATGGGCTCAATATCATCAAATGCAGTCAAATGCTTTTCGTTTGAGTCGATCGGCGTGGTAGTTGCGAAGTGTTCCTTAAAAATGTTTGCAATTACTTCCGGATTCGACTCTCCGTTTATATATGTTTAACAGTTTATTAGATTTGTTCCAAAATTTTTTGAAGTCCCGATTGTCTAAGCCCCTTGCTATTTTATCCATCTGAAGTTGAATCGAGTTCTTTTGACATTGTTTAAGTGCTGTTTTAAAGGCAGCACGCTTTGCCCTTCTATCCTCTGCGACAGGACCTAAGGTACAACCTATATCTCATTTACAAGACCGTTCCAAAATTAACTAACCACATCACATTCAAGGTATTCGAAAAAGAAATTCCGCCACGTTTTTTTTTCGGAAATAAATGGTTAAAGTTTATTAAAAAAAATTGATTAAAGTTAAAGAAAAATTTTCATTTAGACAAAATATTTAGAATTATTGCTCGATTTTCTAGTGAAGCTTGAAATTTATTAATGAATTTTATGGATTTGAGCTCTTAGCTTGAATACCTACCTCATACCTTGTATAAAAATATTTGCTTTTATTAGGCGTGAAATAACTGAGACCCTTAATTCAAAACCCGTGAAGAGATATAATTCAAATACCATTAATTTTAAAAATTAAGTATAATCCCCTATTCTTTTGGAAGAGTTTGAATCTTGATCAACTAACAACAATATCGTGCATAATAAATTAATCGTTTCTGGCATCAGGATAGTCACTGAATAGAATTTGTGGAACACAACTAAAAACTTTTCATTTTGACCGGGAAGTCAATATAGAAATACACGAATCCGTTCCACATTCAGGTTCAAGCCTTCACTTCCGAATATGTTGCGATATGATGCCCCCAATAAGTGGCCAAAGCTGAAAGTTCGCCCGCCGATAAAAAATGTATCAACAGTTTGTGTAAAGCTTCAACGTTCCACACCACGCCCAAATATTTCAAATCAAACTCGGTTCGTTTGTCATGCGTTATGAATAGTGTAGGCAATTGCTTTTTGATAGAAAAAAATTAATGAAATTTCCATTTTTCCCCTAAGTCCTTTGTTTTTGTTTCCGTTCCTTTTTTGCGCTCACCTACTTATTATTCAGACTGAGATTTTACCTGCAATTAATTTTTTTTTAAATGAAACTTCTTTACACACGCTTGACTTGGGAAGTAAGCTGGTGAATGCGTGACGAGAGCGTTATGAATAGCGAGGTGAACGGTAGTTGAGAGGGAGATATATGTTAGTGAAGATAGAAAGAGAGAGAGTTACGTTTCGTATATTACTGTACGGGCAAGAGGGAGAGGTGCGAGCACACATTTTCTTTCTCTCTTTCTCTCATAGCCAGTTACGTTTCGTATATCTAAGACACAGTGCAGGCCCATTGTCTGTGTCACATTGTAGGAGTAAGAGAGAGAGAGAGCAGTGCGTGCGCACATTTTCTTTATCATATAGATGGAGCTAAAGAAGTTTTACTTCAGTCGTGTGGTCTAAAGCACACTCTTTTTTTGTGAAATATGAAATATAGATAGAGTGATTCAAGAGGAAGGTTTATATGTATAATACATGCATATAACAGTAGAGGAAAGTTGAGGAATTCAAAGATTCAATTCAGGCGGGAGGCGGGAATGTGTGAATGAATTTCAATTTGGGAGGCGGGAATGGGTACCGCCGCCCCGGGAACCTTTATTGGATAACCAACACCTCTGCCATAGGTCACCCCAAGTGGTTCGCTACGTTTGGTGATTTAGCAGGGGTGCCCGGGTTCATGGGGTGAGGTTTGTCTAGGTCTTGGAGGCGGATGACCAAGACACACTGAACCCCAGATTTCTACCCACCCCTCAAACCCTTTTCCTTCCCAGAACTCTCCTCTCCTTCCTTTTCCTAAAAAAAACCCTCCACACAGCACCCCCAAAGATGACATAGGCCCTGAGGAAAATTATTTTCCTCAGCGCCTCCTGTGTGGAGCTCATGTAAAAAAAAAGGCTGCGGACAGCCGGCAAGCCGGCAGTGTGAATTTGATATGTATGCAAATTAACAGATAGCGTTGGTTATAAAGGTTGAGTAAGCCACAGCAACGTGTGTCCGGGTCTGCTAGTTGATCTATATAAAGCATGTTTACATTAGGTTATTCGATGCCTGTCTTACTAGACTATACCTGTGTCGAGACAGGCGATAAACCAAAGAATTGAATGGAATAGAACATAGGGTTCTAGGGTTGTATATTCAAAAAAATATAAATGAATTTCGGCAATGTCACGCACGTAAAATGTTAAATTACAAGTAATTATTTAACACATTATGTTAAAACTTGTGATGGAAACATATCAATAATTCAAAAATAAACTCCCCAAAACAATTAACATTTTACTAAACATAAACTAAAATAAATGAAAACAATATACGTTGCACTTTGTTAAACTATGATAGAATATGGTATCATTGGAGCAACAAACTCAAATATCGGTCATATCATAATTGCACAGAAAAGCATCTTAATGGTAATATTTAAAAACATAGAATGACGGACACACAACCAAGTATTCTATACGTTTAACGAACTAAACATATGCCAATTATTCATAAAAAAATACTATTTATTAACTAAATTATTGACCAAAAAACTAATTTCAACAAACACAAACCATATTTAATAGACATGCGTACAAAAAACATAAAAGCTCCGACGGTGAACACAAACTTTGTAAAAATATCAGACAATAAAAACAATCAACAATTGGGAGGCTGGTATGGGTATCGCCACCCCGGGGACCATTTATTGAATAATCAACACCTCTGTCATAGGGCACCCTAAGTGGTACGCTACGTTTGGTGACTTAACAGTGGTGCCCGGGTTCATTGAGTGAGGTTTGGTTTGGCGGCGGATGCACTGCCCGCTATCTGCATGGCAAGGTTGTGATGAATTGCATTGATCAACAGTGAGAATTAGAAAATATCGTAGCTTCCCACTTTAATTTAAAAAAAGAAAATATCAATTACTTATAAAACGGACACGTCTACGACATCTATCGGATTAGAGTAAAGTGAATTCATATTTACGGTAGGGATCTATAATTAGACAAAGTGAGACGAGTATTGATAAAAAAATCACAGATGGTATCAACAAATAATCAAAGACAGGGACCCCCCATATACTTTGGGCCGTGATATATTGACAGCCAATTGAATTACAGCAAAAACGATTAAAAACCGAGTTAGCCTATCAACAAGAAGAGGGCCGAGCCCATTTTTAGAACAAAGGAACGACCTTTGGACTTGGCAATTAGTAATGTGATTAATGAGTTTGACGTTCCCACCAAACCGAGAGGTGAATAAACTCCATGGGAAGAAATAATCTGTTCAGGGACAAAAGAACGATGACCCCAAGAAATGTTATGATTAACCGGTACGTTCCAGGGATCAGAAACCCTAGTTCTCGAACGCATTAAAGCATATAAGGTGCGGAAAAAAGGATACACGTAAACACGATGGAAAAAGTTTAAGTGGAAAATTGCATAGCAAGTGACGAAAACGTGTTGTAAGGTGTTAGGGAGATTTCATCTATAATACGATTGTTTGTGACGACCGGAGATGATCGATTCGAGGGAAAACGTGCTAAAGGAAATGGAAATGTTGAAAAAACAATGGAAAATTATTGTTATCAATTCTAGACGGAGCTAGGATATTACGATGAAAGATTTAGGGAGGAAACGTCAAAAAAAAATGAGAGTTTTAAAGGATAGGCGAGAGTACATTTCAGAGGTCTAGAGCAGTAACAAGTGTTAGAGAAGAAGATAGAGTGCAGTACGGAGGGGAGTGGAAAATGCTGAAAACATTGCGATAGAAAAACTCAGGAAAAGGAGTCATTTTACGTAATTAAAATGGAGGTTATAGAGTAACATAGTACGCGATTGCAGATAAAAAATGAGGCATTACAATGGTTGTCGATTTCAGATGTATTTTGTTGTGATAAACAAGGAATATTCGAACATGAAAATTGTTTAGATAAGGACGATTAGCCGTTAAAAAGGTAATAAAAATTATCATGGGTCTTATGAAATATTTATATTAAAGAATTCTCATAAAAGTTAACGACACTGAAATAAAAAAGGATTTATTGCCAGGTGGGTACAGGAACTAATGTATACAACTGTCAAGACATATGGTTTATGGGATTTTTCGTAAGAACGGGACGAAATTTGTAAGGCGTTCTCTATGAAGCAATAAAAATGACAGGAATTTAAGGGCCGAAGTGGGGGTATCCCCTATAAAGATGTTAAAAAATGATATATTTATTAATAACAAATAGAAAATGAAATTTTCCAAGAGGCAGCAAACATCAAAAAACGATATGGTTATATCAGGGAAGTACGGGGAAGTGAGGGGAAAGGAGATACGACAGAGAAAAACAAAGGAAATCTTAGATTAACAGTGAATAAAATAAATACGGCTTGAAATATAAAAACCTATAGAGATATGAACAATAACGTAAGGATAAATAAGGAAATTCATGGAAAGAGTGTCGTGAATAAAAGAAAATTCGAGAAAAAATGGAAAATTCAAATATACGACGTAAATAGAGAAAATTCGGTTTTAAATGGAAAGGTTCATATAGAATACAGAAAAACTCGAGGAAAAATAATAAAATAAAAATGAACGATTTGCGAGAAAGACTTCGACATGAAGATATCTCTGATAGGCGAATTTGGGGACAGATTTGGAACATATGGTAGATGCCGTACGCACGGACATGTTACGAAATGGATGAAAATAGGACTTTAAAATTATTAAATTCAAGCTAATTTTGTATGAACACCAGGACAAAGGAAGTTGGGCCATTAAACATGGATCTTACTAAATCCGGATCTTGTAAGTATGGGAGTACGAGACAGAATTTAATGTATCAAACGCAAAACGTACAAAGAGACCGCATTCGACAATAATGGAGAGGTTTCAAGAAATTACGAGTTGATAGTAATTAGATTGGTTTATTACAGGAGATTCAGATACGATCTTTTGGACCTGAGAGGGGTATAAAAGTCTAGACAAATGCCAGTTGAGGAGAGTCTACGTCGTGGTCGAAAAGTTTGTAACTTCGCGGAACGTGACGAAACGGTGGGTGATTTAAAATTTGAAAAATTCTAAGTGATAATTATTTTGATACTTAGAAAATTTTCACATTCTAGTCAGTGATATACAAAAAAAAATACTTTGCAGTTAGAGTCAGTGAAAAATAACAATAAAGCCAACGCATTATTTACTTGTGAAAAATAAAAGTGCTCGTGATAAATACAATTTGTTTTAGTGGAAAATTCGGATTTTATAATCACTTAATATCGTATTTTTAAACTTAGAAATTTCGCGTTTAATATTAGTGCAATAAATAACTGAAGTGATGTGATAATTTAGCGTGATGAAGTTATAATTAAATACGTGTGTTCAATCTAAGTGAAAGTGTTCTAACAAATAATAAATATTTAAATTAATTATCTTAAATAATAATAATAAAACAAAATAATATTTTATTAATACATAAAAATTTCGGAGGGATAAAAATTTAATTTAACAACAATTTACCATCTCTAAATTAATCGTGAAGTAACTATCATTTAAAGTGTTATCTAACCAACGAGTTTTGAGATAAAATACAGTTTAGAACGATAGAGTTCATACATCATTTTAATTAATTAGATTAAATGAAAAAAAAAAAAAAAATTGAAGTCAAAAAGATTTAATTAAATTTAGTAAAATAAAAAATTAATTTAGGAAAATCGCAGCAAGGTTACCGTGTATTTCCCGGTCGGAAAAAACCTTGGTAGGGGTAAGTCTTTTCCGTTATAAAATTTTACAGATTCCAAGGAGAAAGCGGAATGCAGTAAACATTGGTATTTGGATTAATTATTTGACCAAGATATTACTCTCTTAATATGTGATATGTAACTATATTAAAATATTATAAATATAATAAGTATATTTTATATATTTATATATGTATGTATATAAACATATATATATGTAATTTTGTTCCCAAGAAAAATTATAATCAAAAAAAAAAAAAAAAAAGAAAAACACTTATATAAAAAGAGGAAAAGGGTATCGATTCCTACCTCTGAATTCATCAATAACTATTGAAAGTAGTTATGTGTGATAAATTTACAAATCAATATTTTATATTTAATCTTATGTATGTATTAATATAATTTCAGAAAATCCAGAGCATTTGAAATAAGTTATGATATTAGAAATTATTTCAATCATAAAATTATACAGATCAATATTATAAATTATTTATTGAGACAAAGTATATATAAATGAATAAATATGTATACGTAATCGGGTATCAGACTAGACAATTGCGCTAAGTACATCATTATCAAACAAAGAAAATTTTAGAGTCATCTCACACGTCTCCGGAATGTCTAAAGTAAACATACCTCATACGCTTGAATCTAGGTCACGAGGCCGTAGAGAATGTTTACAAAGCTCAAATTGTTTACAAAATAATTCGGTCACTGGGACACTAGTTCGAATACAGTAAAAAGAAAAAAAAAAATGACCTTGATTAGTGGATATCGTACTTAGGTATTGACTTCTAGGAACGGGATAAAATTATTATATTGCGCAATTATTAGGAGCAAAAAGAAAAAAAAAAAAAATTTAAACACTATTTTTAATTTGAACGTAACGAGGTATCTACAGACCTGAGCAATTGAAAATTAACAGATTTATTATAGCAGTAAAAATGGGTGTATTGAAGATTTACATGAAACAGTTGAAAAATCACGGGATAGCTTAATAAGGGGTAATGAGGATTTACATGATTCAATTGAGAATCACGGGATAGCAAGAGTTTATCAAAAGTTGAACATTGGAGGGGAGGGAAAGAAAAAAAAAATACAGTTCAACCAACAGAAGGCAGTGTTCGCTTCTGTAACAAGGACCATTAATCAAACCATAGAGATGGCGGATCTCTCAAACAAAACCGTCAACAAAACCAAACAAAAGCTTGGAGTTATGGCGAATCTCCAGAACACATCGCCAGATAAGATCTTATTGTACTAGTATATATTTATATTTCACACTATTCTTACGTATATATTCGGTATCAATCTGAGGATTGTGCAGAATCCGATGGGCGAGATCCGAGCTCGGGATGCGTTGCAAGTAGTTTCGTATTGCGAGTTATAAACCTTCCCAAAACGTATGTTTACATATATATCTTTTTATGTACTGTTCATTGAATGAAACGAACTCACTTACAATTAGTGCTTTAGGCCTGTCGGGTCACTCTCGTCTCATTTCTTGAACGTGGAGGGAGGATTCACGACCCGTAACTCCACACAAACCCGTGAGTATATGATTGCATATAGGACGAAACCGGTTCGCCCTAAGTAAATAGTAAACTTTGGAGGAGTAGGAATTTGGAGGTATCTGGGCTTGGGGGAAGACCTGAAGGCAGTGCATGATGGCGAAGGAAGGTCAATTGGGACGCGATAACTTAGGTATCAATCAATTGAACCGTGCCAAAAGACTGTGCGAATTTTGGGTTGACTTCTGATCACCCTGCTTACTTGATGGAGGCAGGAGCCAAATTTTGCCAGAAAAAGGGTTATTCTGAGTTCGTCAAATATGCAATTAACTAATTACATTAACCTACTAAATCCATCTTTATATGTACCTTATAGCAGCTGAATCTAAACGGAGGGGCGCCCAGCAGATACGAGATACAATCATAATCAAATTTACTAACATTTAACCATTTGAGTTATATTTAATTATCTGTTCAATTAGTCATGTGTAGTTTCGATTAGTATTGCTTATTCATGAATTCATTAGGATGTAGGGAATCATAATGAACGTCAAAGGGAAGTTAGTTCATTTAGAGAAATTACTTAAGGTTAAATTTGCAAGAGAGAGACCAATACAGTTTGAAATTCAACACTCTGTTTAGAATCAAGAGGGTTACCACAAAATTTAAAGTAATTAAAGTCCTATATCATAAATCAAAAAAATTACACAACGTTTGATGGAGTTTAATTACAACCTAAATACGAAAATAATTACGTTCAAAGTCGTAAATAACGTATTTATTAGTTAAGTACATATATCGCTAAAGGTATGTAGTACAAGGGAGCTTTAAGTAGCTTTCTGTAGTTATCAGAGGAAATAAGGGTCCAATTTTATAAAGGCTTGTGTGACGTAGGGGAGGAATTTTCCATCCCTACCACACATATGCAAAGCCTTAAGAATTTAAATATCGATCAGAGCCAAGAGAAAAGGCGAGAATATTACAACTGTCTTGCCGATGAAAGGAGAGTTAAATAAGTATGAAAAGACGAAACATTACGACTGGTGCCAAGTGCCCAGGAGTAAATAAAATACAGACAAATATAAGAGAGTAGAAAAGACATACATCACAAGGTTGAGGGAGTCCCTTCGACTTCTCCAGACATCGCCTTGCACCGCAGTGGGAAGGATGGAATAGTAAGTCCTGGACACATCGACCCCCCGATTCCTACTCACCCCTCATACCCTTTTACTTCCCAAAACTTCTTCTTCCTTTCCTAAAAATACCCTCCACAGAGAATCCCCAAAGATGATGCCCCTGTGTGGAGCTAAAGTAAAAAAAATCAATAATTTTTCACTCTATTCTAAAAATGAGGGAAACAAAAAAAAATTCGAATGCAAAATTGAAAGATCATAAACGGCCAAAAAAAAATACACGAAATACACAATACCATTACATTTTCGTTATTTGTTTTTGGGGTGTTATGCCGTGTTGCGCTACCTAATTCTTTAACCAACGTTTCGGACAACGTTGAAGTGTCCATTATCAGGGCAGATCCGGCAGATCCACATCTACCGACACTGCGACGCTGTCCGAAATGTTGGCTAAAGAAAAAGATAGCGCAACACGGCAAGACACCCCAAAAACAAATAACTAAAATACTTTTGGCCGTGAAAACCTAAAAACGTAACAATACCGTTGCAATACACAACTTCATTGTAATACACAAACGTTTCTCATAATATTTTTCCGATTTTTTTTTATTTCTTTCATTACCTCTTGTTTTGTTTTATTTATTTCATTTCCCAAAAGTTTTATTCAAATTTATTATTTCATAATATCTTTTGATATAATTTTAAGAAATTGTAAAATGAGGGCGTCAGTACGGTTAAAACGTCCAGTGATGCCCACATGATCAAATAATGTTTTAACATATATAAAGTTATTGTATCAAATAAAAACAATAAAAAACTGACAAGGATTTCACGTAGAAACAAAGTGTAAATGTATTTTTATTTATTAATAAATGTGACAAAGAAAATAAGAAATTTAAATATGTTTAAATCTGTATTCATAAGGTAATAAAAGCTCACGAATATGTTGTTCAGCGCTTTCAGTTCAAAGGATTGGAAAAAACTCCTTGTAACTATAATAAATGAATATGTTTTACTTATTTCATTACACAAGAGCTAGCCAAAGCTTTGTTATTCTACAAAGGTAACAGTTGTCCTTTTAATGAAATGTGCATCAGCTTAAGAATTATTTTTTTTTTCACAATTAATGTGAAACACATAATAATTATAAAAAATGTCAAACATATTACAAGTTTTAATACTAGCAAATGCTAACCTACTGGCGAAGTAAAATATTGTTTGTACTGAATTCCTTTGTTATTAAATATTTCATGATTATTTTAAAATTGCTTCTATAGTGAACAACATATTTAAGTATACTATTGTAATTTCCATTACACATTTTAATCGCATTACTTACCATCCAATTATTTTGAAATCAGGGATAGTTTATCAAATGTTGTCGTTCAAATAACTAGGGATCATATTATAAAAATTTGGCATAATCAGCTCGAAATTCTAAATGTTATATCAACTTTTACCAAAAAGCACGAACCTACTGCGCACCTCTCATTTTCATTACCTTCCTAAAAGAAACCACTTATTGCATCACCCGAAAAAACCTAAAATGGTTATATGAAAATTTTCATACGTGGTTACTACACGAAAAATAACTCGCATTATCAAGTAAATGGCAATCTCTTCTTTATCGCAAATTTTCATAAAATCTCAAAAAAGATTGTCTTAAAAACATATTTTGCTCGTCTCTTATACCCTATTTACATTTTATTAAAGTATAGATTTATTTATTTTTATTTTTAACTTAATTAGTTAAACATCAAATTGTAATATTTAATTGTAGTTATTTTGTTGGTATTTTAAAAGTTAAGTTTGGATGCGCATTTCTGTGTATCTGATGTATTTTAAAAAAACTTTTAAATTTTAAGAGTACTTTTAAAAATTTTGGTTTTTATGAAATTATGTTTTTACCACTACGACTAAATAAAATACTTTTTTTCTATATTCAACACGCGCACGGGTTGCCGGCAATTAAATAAAAATATATGCTTATGCGAGCATCGGTGCACTTGCACTATTGCCGCATTTAACCGAACTCATCGAACTCAAGAAGCCATCCACCAATATGCTGATAGATGGAATTCACCGGATTACCGACTGATGCCTGCCTCTCACCAGAATGAAGGAATTGCCCGAAGCCGCTGACGAAGCGATATAGTTCAACGGAAGGCGTAGCTTTTTGAACTTAATTTTATAATACAATTTTGAAGTTCAACCGAAGCCAAACTAATCTGCACCAGTAGCGGGATAAGGGATTTTTTTAAAATTGTAATTTTAGCACATTTAAATAAACAAATAATAAAAACGCTCCACGTAATCGTCGAGTTTTGATTTCTCCACTCAAAGATACTCAATCGAAAGACACTCCATGCCTTGACCCAGACATGATCTGAAAATCGCAATCGTCTGAAAACCTGACGTGATTTTGAAGAAAACAAAAGCAGAAGAATTCTTCGTCGTGATCAAGCAACCTTCCAAAGACCGACGCAACCTACCGATTCAGCGTTTACCAACACAGCAGCAACGGAGCAGCGACGTTATCAAACTCCTGAAGACGATGCACCGAGTAAAAACATTCATAAACACCAAATACCCTTTCCGCCATGGATACCTATTACCTTTCGTGATTGCCATCCTCTGGACCATCACTCACTCTTGCCTTAAAACACCGCGTCCACGCAGACGACAAGCTATAACTGCACAACAAATAATGGCTAGCAGAGCAAAATAATTTCTGCTTTACGGATGGTTAGGAAACGATAATAATTCCCACACAAAAAACTGGCGCAAAAGACAACAATTCCTGCAAAACAACTGGTACCGAAGACAAACATTTCCTGCACATCAGTTGGCATGCAGAACGCAATAATTCCTGCACATCAAATGGAGCGCAGTCGATATCATGTCCTACCACATAGATCGCTGTCAATAAAAATGTCTCTGCTACGGACAAATGATAGCACTCAGTAACTGCCTCTTTTACGGACAAATAGTAGCACGCAGTAACAGCCTCCGCTTCCGAGATGGTTCAGCAAGCAGCAAAGTGTTTAGCAGTTCCAGCACTATGTCTTACTACTCAATTTTAACGAGAATTATCGAACAGCCAGAAAGCCCGAATAATCTGACACTGGACCCCATAATAATCATTATTAAAAAACACATGTCTTATTACCAAATTTACAGTTACCTAATATCATTCCGGTACAGAATACTGAAATTGTGTGTTACGACGCTAGAGTTTCATTTGATTAACAATCTAATTTAACAGTTGCAGACATATTTACCTCTCCGTTGAGAAATAGGAGACGTAGTGCAAAAAATAAACAATTAACCTAGTATACTGGTTGGTTAGATTGACTAACTCTGTGAATGAAGTACTTGCCTATATTTTATGCCATTTGTTTGAAACTCATAAAAAACTGGTTGTTGGCTTGTTTACATTTCAGAAATTATTATTGAAATTGCATTTCGCAAAATTAATAACCTGTTTACTATTAAAAACGATTAAATAGTTAATATTTATTTATCGGTCTTATTTGAATAGCTTCATCACTAATCACTATCATCAGGTTGGTGAAATAGGAGTATAAAATATTCTTTAATATTTATATAGTTTAGTATTGCTATTTAACTCTTTAATTAAAAATTAATTTAACAGAAATGTACAAACATCATAACATTATAGGTAATTAATTTCTGGTGAAAGGGCGAAAATTAACAGCTGACTAGGAACTAACTATATAAGTTTTACCAATTTGCCAAGGTTTTTAGCATAATAATAGAGATGAATTATTAATTATTCTAAGCAATAATTATCAGCCTGAAACACTCATCTACATTGAAAAAATCTTCCGAGAAAAGATACTTGCCGCCAACGGGATTTGAACCCGTGTCCTTCTGATTGCCGGTCAGCTGCTCTCACTCTCACCACTGAGCTATGGCGGCTTATCTAATACCCGCCAAATAATTCAATATATACTAGTGTTTCCAACCTGATAATTATTGATTTTATTTTATTCGTATACTTACAAGCTACAAGCACACATTTTACCACTAACATTTACACATCTGCCCTGATGATGGACACTGTAACGCTGTCCGAAACGTTGGCTAAAGGAAGAGGTAGCGTAACACGGCATAACACCCCAAAAACAAACAACAAAAATACTTTTGGCCGTGAAAATCTAAAATCTTATCTACAAGCAAGTTGTTCATATTATTTCCTGTATTTAAAACCATATTTTAAGATCATTTCGCACGATCTGCATTTTTCTTTTAATTTTAACTTACCGTTGAATAATGTTATTATTTTTATTTCCTATTTCGTTTATACCTAGTTATCTTATAAATTTTGCTAAAATAGTCTGTTTTGTTTTCAATATGGATTTTAGTATATTTTGTATAAGCAATGTATATATTACCCAATATAGAAGATACACTCCTACACTCTCCTTACCCATCTTTATCTTACTATCCCCCCTCCCCTTGTACTTGATGCTCACTTTTGTACATTATTCTATCAATATAATATCGTACATGTCATTCATAATAAACAACTCTTCAGTTATACTCATATATTATAACCAAATTGTACCAAACTATTACTCATTTAAATTACAATGTTTAATATTATATACCAAAACTGTAAAGGACTACAAACTAAAACTGAGATTTTTCACAGTAATATTCTTTTGAATGACTATTGTTTCATTTTCGGTATATCTGAGTTATGGCTAATTAATTCTATTTTAGATTCGGAACTGGCACCAACAAAATTTTACAGTGTTTTTAGACAAGATAGGTCAAGTAATAATTAATCCTAATAATAATAAGTAATAATTAATCCTAAACATTTCTAAGTGCAACAAATTATCTTTTACGCGTAAAAAAATAAAATTTCTTTTAATTATAACTTTCGTGATACACAAATCCATGAAAGAGAATCAATCCGTGACCTTGGGGTAGTACTGGATGTAAAACTAAATTTTATCAAACACATTAACGAAGTAATCAACAAAGCCAATAGAATGTTGGGATTTATAATTCACATATCTAAACCTTTTCGCAATATATAAACTCTGTATTCCCTTTACACAACGTATATCCGCCCCCACTTAGAATACTGCACACTAATTTGGGCACCGTTCTACCAATGCCATATTGACAGAATCGAAAGTGTGCAAAATAAATTTTTTAAACACATAAATTATAAATTCAAATTACTCTTTACAAATAACACCGAATCCTTAAAATTTCACAACTTTACTCCACTTCAAACACGAAGATTAATATCTGATCAAATATCTTTATACAAAATTCTGAATAGCGGCCTGGACTCTCCTGAACTCGTAAATTATTTAAGAATTCACATACCTACAAAGCCAACCAGACTAAACCATTTTTTTCGTTTGCCAGCGTGCAGAACCAACCGAGAAAAAATTCTCCAATCCCCCGTATATGCGCGCAATATAACACGCAATTTAACAATATCGATATTCTTAATAATACTCTTGTGAAATACCGAAACGAAGTCAAGCGTACGACCACAAATGTTAATTAAATTAATGCACAACTATAGAAAAGGTACAGCATGAGCATCTCCTGTCCCTATCCCACCTTCCTCTGCCTCTTGCCCTTTCCTATTCCTTCTTCCTTCTAATATACTTATATTATATTTGTTTTTTTTTTGTTTTTTCGTTTTCATTTTCATTTTTATTTAATGGTTATTACTAATTACAATTGTATATTATATCATAATAACCAACATTAGCTTAAGAAACTGTTTCGGCTTACCTCATGTTTAACCTCTTGTATAACTCATCCTGTATAAAAATTGCTATTTGTTTCTTACAATAAATAAATAATAGTTGTTACCCTTTGTGCTATGCATAAAAATCTTGTCTTAAAAGTATGTTTATCAATTAAAAAATAATAATTAATATTTGACAAGTTAAAGTATTTCCCCAAAGAGAGATTTAGCACTAATGCATCGTATGTCTCACAAAAAAAAATTGGTTGTTTTCAGGTGGAAAAATGTAATAAACAGTAATTGTTGAATGAAACACTAGTATATATATTGAATTATTTGGCGGATATTAGATAAGCCGCGATAGCTCAGTGGTCAAGAGCAGCTGACCGGCAATCAGAAGGACACGGGTTCAAGTCCCGTTGGCGGCAAGTATCTTTTCTCGGAAGATTTTTCAATGTTGATGAGTGTTTCAGGCTGATAATTATTGCTTATAATAATTGTTACCCTTTGTGCTACGCATAAAAATCTTGTCTAAACGTTAGTTTATAAATTAAAAATAATAATTAATATTTGACAAGTTTAAGTATTTCCCCAATAAATGTAGTCATAATTTGTCTCGACGCCACCTAGCGAGGGATTTAACACTTACAATGTCTCTCTCGCAAAAATAAAGTTGGTTGTTTTCAGGTGGAAAAAATATAATAAGCAGTAATTGTGGAATGAAGCACTAGTATATATTGAATTATTTGGCAGGTATTTGATAAGCCCCCATAGCTCAGTAGTCAAGAGCAGCTGACCGGCAATCAGAAGGACACGGGTTCAAGTCCCGTTGGCGGCAAGTATCTTTTCTCGGAAGATTTTTCAATGTTGAGGAGTGTTTCAGGCTGATAATTATTGCTTATAATAATTGTTACCCTTTGTGCTATGCATAAAAATCTTGTCTAAACGTTAGTTTATAAATTAAAAATAATAATTATTAATTATTCGTTAATTTCCAGAAAACCTGAGTAGGCAAATACTACTTGGACGTTTTTATCTTTCATAACTCTCCTCCTTTATTCCTACTAAAATGAACTCGCTGCATACTTCTTTCTCTTTACCTAATTCTGAATATGTTTTTTGTAATTGAGATAGCTTAAGATCATGTAAGTCCTTGTCCTGTATCCTTGTGTTTTGTTTATTTATTTAAATTATAATATTGTTACAATAATATATAATGTAATGGCATAAGGAGAAATGAAGAAAACTGGGTCTTTAGTTTGGTGTAGGAGTAAAAAATAATATTTAAAAAAAAATAAAAAAATATAATCTCTTATAATCTCTTATAACAGGATGTGGTAACATTGAAAAATATAAATATGGCTTGAAATGGAGTTACGAGTGTTTATTTTTTATACCACCAGTGTGTATTTTTTCGTTAAATGCTTTAACTTTTTGCTTGAATAATATCATTTATCTCTTTTTTTTACTTATTCTACAAGCCTATTAAAATATTTTATTCCTTTGAAACTGTGTTCAAAATGGAGGAATTTGGTTGTTTGTTTTTAGTATAATGATTCATTAATTTTTTATTGTTTCATTGTATTATCTTTGGATGTTTGCAACATTGTCTTTTTCATAGATGCCTTTAATTTTTTAAACTTAAGCAATGTTTTTGAAGGGAATGTAGTTTTTTTTTTCTCAAAATTACTCTTATAATTAATCTTTTTACTACTTTTATAGGGCTTACAAATAATATTTTTTTTACTTTTAAGTAATTATGTACACAAAATCTTTCACACGCCATTCAGCCCAATAACGGCCCAATTCCCACCCCAACCCTAACTGTACAATACCTTCTGATTTCTTATGTTTTTTGGTAAAAAGGAAAAAAGTCATTGAGGACCAAATTGCCATCCACATCTAATTGCCATATACTCAGAAAATGATCAGAAATCACTGGTTAAAGTAAGTCAGAAACGTCTCTTTCCACCCTGTAAAAAATAAAAGCAGCACGTTCCAGAGCGTTTTAAATACTCTTAGTATCGCCCTGGACAAAGACTACCATTCAGAATGGTTGTTTGAAACTGCTTAACCGAATTTAGTTTCCGATTTAGATCTGAAAAGTCAGCTACTTCACATTCCTTTTCCCTATTTCCTTCCCCTCCATATCTCGTCTAGCCTTACAACGTTAGGGATTACATAATTCCACTAACTGTATACGGTTGGGATTATTTGGGACTCTAGCATGGTAGGTATTATTTATTTTTACATTAACTAGAAGAAAAGCCCTTTTCTCAGGGCCTATGTCTTCTTAGGGGATGCTGTGTGGAAGGTTTTTTTAAGGTTAGGAACAACAAAAGAGGAAGTTCAGTGGGAGTCCATTGTGTCGAGGAGTGACAGACGTACGAATCCAGCCCTTCAACTGCGAAACAAGGCGGTGTGGGTCGAGGGATTCTGGCTGGAGAGGTCAAAAGATTTCCTCAACCAGTCTTTCTCGATCCGGCTTGCTACGCAGCAAGACCTTGACAAACCTCACCTGATAAGTAACCAAACGTAGCGCACTTCTTGGGTGATGGCGAAGGTGTTGGTTCCCAGGCAAATTACAGACAATTTTAAATTAAGTATTATTGTATATGTAAGGATTTTAAAACCACACACAAACCCTGTTTGGTCGCTTTTTGTTGGTATTTGATAGATAGCTGTTTCAATAAAAGCTTTCGTGTCAACTGTCTCTCTCGTTCGTAAAATGTGTCAATATTCTTAATAACATATGAAATACGCTGCGGTAGATTCGCATGACGCGTATCAATTGATTGCACATGATGTGTATCAGCCAAAGATATTGAAATATAAGTAGATGTGCTATCTGCTGTTTTTACTATGTGGGTCTGCGCTTCCGGGTGTCGCCGATATTGTTTACCAATTAACAAATAAACTAAAAGAACAAATAATTAACGAATAAACCAAACGAACGTTAAACTAAATGAACGAATTCTTTCCTTATTCAAAATATATTGTTAACCAATATTAATGCACATTTTCAAAAAATCAACGAAATTAACAAATTCTGTTTGTATGAAAACTACGCTAATTAGCGCGTAGTCCGGCGACAGTTGCGCGGAGACCATAGCATATCTCTTCTGTATTTGAATATTTTTGGTGTCAGCCAATCAATGATGATATTTCTTACTTCACACCATAAAAATTAACCCTTTCTTTTACAAGAGTACCTACCCACATCTATTTTCAAATATCTTTTAAAACTTTTTTTTTAAACGATGAAGTTTTAATCTTCCTATCCAGTGCGGAATCAATTGCGCTATTTACTATAATTTCGAATGTCTTTTAATTTAATTTAATTTTTTATTTTTTGTGGTATGACTGAAATTTTAACTTTCTTACCAGTGATCGAAATCAATCGCACTACAAACGCGTTACAAAAATTGTGATTGGGCGAGGTGAACGAAAGTTGAGAGGTAGATATAAGTTAGTGAAGTTTTACTTCAGTCGTGTGGTCTAAAGCACACTCGTTTTTTTTCGTGTGTCATGTGCTTTAATTTTTTGGATTTTTAGAAAACTGCGTATTTTCCGCGTGTGTATCAGTTGAGAGAATGCAGTTATCGACAACGAGTCTTTCTACGGAGTTTCAACTCAATCGGACGTGAGGAAGTGGGTCAATTTTCACTTCCAAGATTCCACTTTATTCAAATATCCAATCAAGAAACCAAAAGTGAATTTCAAAGAGATGAATCGAACTAAATTTTAAAAAATACAAGTGTTCAGTTTACACGTAGTAGAAGTGAAACCTTCAGAAAACTAAAAGTAGACAAGAGTGGGAGAGCTACGGGCTACGAAGCACCGCACAAAGAGGGTACCGATTATACTATCTCATTCTCTCGCAGGCTAAATCCTATGGATCTTATAGATGTATGTGGCTGCCTCTTTTTAGTGTCGCTTTTTCGTTTCATCGAGTTTCAAATTACAACGGTGCTAAAGAAGTTTTTGTCTCAAAAAATATTTTCATTAATTTGAACAATTACAAAGATTTTTTATAGGTATGTTCTGATATTTGATTAATTTGTGTTATTTCACAAATTATTAATTAAAAATAATATGTAGTGTATTTGCGGCAAGTTCCAGAGTGGAAGATACTCTCAGCATCGCCCTGGTGTAAGACCACCATTCAGAATCGAAACGTTGCTTGAAATGGTATTAGCCGTGTTTGTTGACCAGATCTGAATAGCCAGATACTTACCCACCTTCATATTCCCTATCTCCTTCCCCTCCCCTCTATCTTCAGCCCCAATTGGAGACGCCATAGTCTCACTGACTTCAGACGAGAGCAGTTGGGACTCTTGTGCGGTATTCATATAAAAAATAAATAATAAAAACATAGTAGTAGTAGGTAATGTGAACATTAAAAAAAATCTTCCCCTTGATTTCCTCGGTTCTGCGCTAATAAAATAATAGGAAAAAGAATTTTTAAAACTATTTCGTCATTCAACAAAAAAAACAATGGAAATGTGTTTACTTAATAAAAATACAATACCACTTTCACCAGTATCATAATAGAACAACAGTAAGGGGTCTCTTAAACATCCATTTAATTTTATTCCATGTAATAATTGGTAACATTAAAACAGAAACTTCTGAATTGGCTTTTAATTAAAATGCCTACGTATTGGTTTCAGAATTGTTTTCATTTCAACAGTTTAACGCTTTCGCTTTTGGCTCTATTTGTTTTGTTTCCATTTCAAATGAATAAATAAATTAATTGGTTTCGACCCGGAAAGCTGCACTGTGTTTGTTGGTTCACCAAAAATAACAAAAGTTTTATGGTCCATTAGCCGAGGGTACTCATGCATATTAATAAATTTACACCCAAAAATGAAAACCCGAAAGCAATAATACGTACAAATAAATGGCGTTGAAGTTTTTGTGTTCGCTAATATGGTATGTTCTCTGTTTTTTTTTTTTTTTTTTTCAGCAAGGCTGTGTTATGTCGCCATAGTTATGTTTTTTTTATTTAGTTTATTTTTTATTTTTTTTATTCTTCATTTTAAGCACCCGCTAAACTGCCAAAGCAGTTTGTCAGCAAGTCAATTTAACAATATTAATATATAACATTAAATCACAAGTATAACAAGAAATCACAATATAGAAAATAGATACAGAAGAATAACTTTTAAATAGCTACAATACAAAGACATAAAATATACAGATAGACAGATATAACACAGACAAATTACTCTTTGTCATATTTATACATAAGATTACAAACAATATCAATATAAAAAGATTTGATACATTAGCCATTTTTTAATTTTTTTTTTGAAATCGGTGGTGCAATTTGATTCGATTTTTATGTTCACTGGCATCTTATTAAATATGGTAGGGACAAAATAAGTGAATGTCCGTTGTCCGTATTTATTTATAATTTTTGGAACGGATAAACGCTCATTTTTACTAAATCTTGTGCCATGTGCATGGTCAACTTTTTCTTTATATATTGAATCCGACAAAAGGTTTTGGCATACAATTTTAAACCATACTATCCCTAGAACAGGTAATATATTAACTGACTCATATAATAATTTTATGTCTCCTCCTTGTGCATAAATACTTTTGCTTATCAAGAGCTTAGTCAAAGAGTTTTGAATTGTTTGAATGTAACCTATATTTGTCTTGCACGAGTTTCCCCAAGACGTTATTCCATATCTGATAGTAGTTCCGCTAATGACAAATAAATTATTTTTAACGTACTTATGGACATGAGATATTTAATTTTGTAAATTCGCCCAGCAATAGTATGTATCCCATTTCATATGCGTATCTACAGTTATCCCCAAATATATATACGTTTACACAATTTCAATGGTTCCGCATTTGCAGGATTGTGACGAATTGTGTATACACTCAAATGTATGCGATTTTATTACAGGCGTGGTGGTATATTTGGCATGTGGAGATCGTATGTGCATTAATTTAGTTTCTTTGGAATTTATTATAAGACCCACATCATGAGACCATTTCTGTAAGGAAAAGAAATCGTGCTGCATGAGTTTTATTGTAATCCATAATCCTTCATGCGAAATGACTAGCGCCGTATCATCTGCATAAACGTAATGTTTGACAAATGTGAAAATTTTATTCATGAGCGAAACGAATATTATGTATAATGTTGGGCCGAGAATTGAGCCCTGCGGGACGCCTGTTGACATATATTTAGCTTTGCTGTAAGTTTGAAAGAGTTTCACTTTAATTTGTCGATTGTTTAAATAGTTTTTGAGTAGTTCTAGTAATTTTCCCCTAATTCCTATCGCCTCCAATATCTGTAATAGTTTTGTCGGATCAATGGTATCAAACGCTTTAGAGTTGTCTATGAATAAAACCAGAATATGTTTTTTTTATTATTGAGTTCTTGATTAACGTAATTCGAAAAGTCTTGTAGTTACATTTCTGTGCTTTTATTTTTTTGAAATCCGTATTGGTTAGGTTATGTTAGGTTAGGTTAGGTTAGGTTAGTATTTTTTTTAAAAGTATTTAGTATTTTTATAAAAATTATAGAAAAATACGGAAATGTATTTTTCTATAATTTTTTTCAATACCTGACAGTATACTGATTGGTCTGTAATTTTCTAACTCAGTATGTTTTCCCGCTTTGTATATTGGCCTAATAATACTACATTTAAGCTCATCAGGTATAACTGCTTGAGACAAGATTTTATTAATTAAATGGGTAATTACCGGACATAGAATAGTTATATGTTTTTTAATGTCGAACATTCGAATATTGTCAATCCCCGGCGATTTGGAATTATTCAGTTGACTGATAATCCTGCGTATGTCTTCACAGGTAGCTCTGGGCAGGTACATGCTATGCGGCAAATCAACGGGGCTATGTTAGACGCTTTGTAGTCGCATTTGTGTAACATCGAGCTGATGCTGTTTGAGAAGTACTCGGCGAATCTATTTACAACGATTTCCTCTGTTTGTCCATTTATATTTAGCATACTTTGAAATAATTTCATCGCAGTTTGTTTTTGTTTTACGTCTAATAATTTGTTTATTTGATCCCACGTTTTTTTGGAATTGCTGAAATAGTTTTTAAATGTTTCATTAAAATGTGTAGTTTTACTTTATATGATTAATTTGTTAAATTAAAAAAAATTAAGATAATTAAGGTATTCTTATTTTAATGCAATCAAATAATTATTTTGAATTTAACCATGATTTATTAAGGCTCTGCAACCGGGCTCAAAAATAAGAAGATGGAGAGATAAGAAATTACGAATGTTAGAGGAGAGCGCTAACATATACAACGACAAAATCGAAAATTGCGAAAGTGTTTAATAAAACACTACTCGTTTAAAATAGAGCAAAAATCTCGCGGGCATTGTTTTAAACAGCATTTAAAGAAACATTGTGATTTTTTTATACATAACTTGTAAAATAACTGAAACAAACGTGTTTATAATAATTTTTGGAGCACACTGCGATTTTTCTCTATCGAGTGAATTTTATATAATTTGCGTTTCGGTGCGGGGAATGTCTAGATATTATTATCTTCAAGAATAACATATACATCTTTTTTTTAAATTTAAAACTTACCGTGTTTAAGGGTCGGGTTTGGAAAACATCGCTCCGCATTAGCAGTAGCATCCGCGTCTCGTAGCAGCAATACTAGAAAATTATATACGGGTAGTTAGAAAAATGTGTAAAGTTGCTAGTGATTAAATTTTTTTTACTGTAATCTTACAAATTCTATAAGTTATACATACTGCAACTTTAGTTAAAACGTTGAAAAAGGCCTTCGCGATTATCTCTCCTGAACCTGTTGTAAACATTTTTACCAAAAATCCTTCCGTAATCTCAGAGTAAACATTATGTTAAAACATGCTATTAAATTAAAAGTGCTTCAGTGTATCTAGATTTTTATTGTAATTCGCCTAAACTTTCTGAATTTTTCAACTATTCTCCGCCATACAAAAATGTATGGCAAAATAATACGCCGCGCGATGTCTTATATAACGGTTGAATTTCACAGAATTCATTCAGTCGTGAGAGAGCGGTCAAGGTGGGACCACGCATATTTTTTTCGCAGCAATTTTGTTCGCTGTTTATTCGATTTTTTAAGGAATCATTGAGGAGATAGGTGTTACAGTAACCGGGTAAGTAGAAATAAAATATATCTAATAAATTATTTTTAACTTGATTTACAGTTTTACAGACTTTATTTTTATTTTTATTTTTAAACTTCAGGTACCTTCAAAATGGGTAAAAATAAAGGAATTCTTGCTTACCGTGCCATAAAAAATAGACCCTCCCACTGGAAGAAAAGGAGAATAAGGTAATAATGTCAATTTTTTTTTTTTTACTGATTTCTATCAAAGGTAGTTTTAAGGTGGACTGAAGTCATTTTGCTTTTTGACTTCTAAAAATTTCGGCATCCATCTTGAATTTCTCTGTAGTTATCTACCGATTTGGTTCAATATCAGAATTCGGGCGTTTAGAAGTGCACTGAACTCGGATCTAATGTCAAAATGCATAATTTCGGCATCCATCTTGAATTTCTCGTGTTCTCTACCGATCTGGTTCAAAATCAGTATTGGGGAGTATTGGCGAGCACTGAACTCGGATCTAATGTCCAAATGCAACATTTCGGCATCCATCTTGAATTTCACTAGTTATCTACCTATTTGGTTCAAAATCAGGATTAGGGCGTTTGGACGTGCACTGAACTCGGATCTAATGTCAAAATGCAACATTTCGGCATCCATCTTGAATTTCTCTAGTTATCTATTTGGTTCAATATCAGGATTCGGGCGTTTAGAAGTGCACTGAAATCAGATCTAATGTCAAAATGCAACATTTCGGCATCCATCTTGAATATCTTAAGTACTTTGACGATTTGGTTCAAAATCAGGTTTAAGGAGTTTGGGGTTCACCGAACTCGAATTCAATGTCAAAATGCATAATTTCGACGACTATTTTGAGTTCTCTACCGATTCCGTTCAAATTGTCACTAAGTTTTATTGAAAACAACGACAACATCCATTGATAAATCGAATGAATTTCGATGTTGGGTAAATTCTGGGTTGTATTATTACAAATAAATTTATTTTATATGTTTTTTTAGAAAAGCAGCAGAAGCAATATAAATGACGTCGTTATAACAGAAACTATCAGTGAACATGTAAGTTTTTTAAATAAACATATGCGGCCTGAGTAATGGCCTTCCATATAAACTTTTTGCTATAATGAATGATCTACCACACTTTTTGTGAATGTTTAGAATTATCGATAATAGACCTGGAGAAAGGATGATGTCATTACAAAATGACAGTCTTATGAATAAATGAGGAGCTAACACTTATCACTCTGCATTGTTTTGTATTTTTTTATTAATAAGTTTACATTACAAATGTATAGTATAATGTCCTCCACGCTAGGAATTCACCTGTGTTGTGGAGGACATTTTTCAATTTTAAAATTATATAATAGTAAACAAGTATATAATAGTAACTTTGTTATTTTTGGATAATGCTGTGAAATAACTATAATAATTGTAAGTAATAATTAATTTATTTTGAACTTACATATAACATTTGCAATTTTACCTGTAACACGCACAACACGAGTTACAGCGTGTTTTATACAAAGAAAAAAAAACTTTTCAATAGCCTTCTATAAAAAAACAGAGTGGAAGATACTTTATGTATCGCCCTGGTGTAAGACCACTATTCAGAATTGAAACGTTGCTTGAAATGGCTTTAGCCGTGTGTGGTGACCAAATCTGAATAGCCAGGTACTTCCCCTATATTATTCCCCTCCCACCTTATTCAGCCTCACAACACACCCCAATCACTGGCCCCAGGCGATTGATAGCAGTTGGGACTTTGTAAGGTACATAAAAATAAAAATAAAACATTTAGTTGTTTTATAAAAATTTGTCTGAACTTCTTTATATTTTTGACTGTCTTTTTCTGTGTGCTTGTGCTTCGTTCTACTTTATGTATATCAAAGATAAATTGTAAAATATATTCTTTCTTACTAGGTATTAATAAAAATCTGTATGCATATAAATAAACTTTCAAAAACAAAACTACCTGTTTTTTAATTTCTAAGGCACAGAGTAAAAACTGATTGTCGTAACTTATTCACACCCATTATTTTCTGGTAAAATTATAAAAAAAATTAATAACATTATACAAACCATATATGAACCAGAAATTTTTTCTACATCAAAACACCATTAGATTCTATGTCACATTGAGTCAAAAACTAAGACGTCTGTAAAGGTCCAGGGGCTAAAAAAAGTCTATGTATCCTTGCCCTTGCATAATATGATTTATAGTCTGTCGAGCTGTATCAATTATGTTGGAAATAAATTAAAATTTTACAAAGCAAGTGTATTTTTATTCCGTATTTTATCAAAATGCTGAGCAGCCGTGCCTGAATCTAACCAAAATACACAGTAGATCGCGGCGGCCGAGCTTGTTTGCAACTACCAAAAATACCTAACTGCAGTGAATGGGCAGTTTGACCCAGGCGCAAATGTCTCTATGAGCTATCCACGCTATTCCACAATATGATTCTTAGTATGTTAAGCTGTATCCATTATTATAGTAGGAACTAAATTTTAATTTTAGAAGGCAAGTGTATTTTTATTTCCTAAGTCCGTAGTGTCTAGTATACCCACATCTCCTCTAGTCAGACGCAGCCGGTCAGCTGCGGCCGTGTTTGTCTACAAGTACAAGAAATACCTAACTGCAGCGTCAGCGCGGTTTGATACCCGACCCTTAAGGGAGATATGTAAGATATCGGTAGAAATTCGAGTAGCGGGCCCTTAAAGTGAAAACTTCTTTAGCAGCATTGTGATTTGAAACTCGATAAAACGGAAACGAGCGACACTAAAAAGAAACAAACACATACATCTACAGGATTCAGCCTACGAAAGAATGAGATAGACTAATCAGTGTCCTCTTTGTGCGGTACTTCGTAGAATAAAATGTTTAATATTTTTTTTAATTTGGTAACAACAATATTATGACAAACAAACCCAGCAATTATCCTTCTCCTGATGCTCTTCATTCGTCTCATTCGCTCGAAGTTTAGTTTTCTGAAGGTATCACTTCTACCGCGTGTAAACTGCACACATGTTTTTGTTATTTTTTAAAAAACCGACCGGTTTCGCAAATACAAGCATTATCATGGTATACCTTTTTTTTTTTTTTTTTATTTAGTAACTATATAATATTTTTTACATTTTTATATGAAATATGTTAGTTAGATGTATATATAAAATCTATTCGTAGTCCTCCTCACTAGGAGATCCTGTGCTGAGGGGGACTATGCTTTGGATAAGTTTTTCAGCGACTTCTATGGTTTTACTTCATTGGATAAGGTTTTCCAGAAACTTCTATGATGTTTTAAGTATACTAGTAAGTTCATTTTCCGATAGATTCTTCAGCCAACATTTAATGTCCTTAATGTAGCTATTTTTTATTTTTATTTGTTTGATACTAAGTGGGAGTTTGTTATATAACTTTACTGCTAAAAATGCAGAACTTCTTTGACCAAATGAAGAGTTACACTTTGGTATATTAAGTATGTCTGTTTGTTTAGCTCTGGTTTTATGAGCGTGTGAGGTGTCTGCCTCTGAATCATTTTTGTGGTGATGTACTAGAATGTTTTTGGCATAGATTTTCTGTATGCTTGGAACATCAAACTGTTTAAAAATTTCTGCTGTTGACGTCCTTATGGGGACCTTTAGAATGGTCTTTATAATGCAATTCTGAGTTATCTTAAGTTGTTTTAAGTGATTAGATGCTGCTGAGCCCCATCCTATTTCTCCATATTCCAATCGAGAGTGGCATAAAGCATAATATACTCTCTTTAGATCCCTCATCGACAAGATGTTTCTTAATTTTTTGAAGAAGTAGATGAGTTTTGTTAGCTTTTTTGAGGTAAGCTCAATGTGTGAATTCCACTGTAGATTTTCATCAATTTCAATCCCAAGATATTTAATACTTTTGGTTTGGGTTATAGACGGGCAGGAACATTGTGGAAAAGTATTTTGACATTCATGTAATTTGAGGGTATGCACATTCATTGGTTGTCCTCTTTTGTTTTTGGAGAAAGTTAGATATTTAGTTTTACTAACATTTAATGTAAGGGAGTTTACTTTTAGCCAGTTTTGAAGTACAGCCAGGCCATGTTCCGCCTCCTTGTAGGTTCTTGTCCAATCTTGTTCGTGGAATATAATAACAGTGTCATCTGCAAAGCTCATTATGTTTCCATTAATGGGAAGATTCATAAGGTCATTTATATATATCAGAAATAGTATAGGTCCTAATACGCTTCCCTGGGGGACCCCGAATTTAATTGAAAGAGATTTGCTCTTTCTTTTACCAATTTGTATAATTTATTCTCTTCCAGTTAAATAACTTCTAAGTAGGTTTAGAGTTGTTTCGGTTATTCCATTTTTTTTTTAGTTTTAAGTACAGTATTTCATGATCAATTGTATCGAAAGCTTTTTGAAGATCAATGAAAACAGCTAAGCATTTTTTGCCTTCATCCAGTTTTCTAATAATTGTATTAGTTACATTAGCTATAGCGTCACCAGTACCCAGGTTTTTTCTAAAGCCATACTGCGTAGGTGATAATATTTTATTGGTATCCAAAAATGTAAGAACTTGTTTTTTTATTACTTTTTCCAATAGAGGAGTATATTTATATATCCAATATTTCCGACAGAGGAGTTAAAATACTAATTGGTCGATAATTTGAAATATCATTTTTGGGACCATTTTTATATAATGGTATGATCGTAGCGATTTTAAGACAAGCGGGAAAAACACCTTTAGATAATGATAGATTTACAAGGTATGTCAGTGGTTGAATTAACTCATTTTGTAGGTATTTAATTGATTTACTTGATATCAGTTCATTTCCCGATGAGGTATTTGTGTTTAAGGAGGTTATAATATTTCTTATTTCATCACTTGTTATCTTGACTATATTGAGGCTGTTTTCATGATTTACATCATCATTCCTCATTGTTTTTTCGACAGTAGTAGAATTTTGTTTAATTTTATTTGCAAGGTTAGAGCCTATATTGCAAAAGTAGTTGTTTATAAAGTCAAGAAGTTTGTCTGGGTGTTTCGTAAAAGATGTGGGAATCTCATCAATGTTTAATTCTTTAATGTTTTTGTCTTTATGCGAGGCTTTAGTATTTGTAATTTCATTTATGATCTGCCAGAGTTTACGGGAATCATTATTGCATTCATCAATTTTGTTTTTATAGTATGTTTCTTTAGCATAACGAATTACATTTTTACATGTATTACGATATCTTTTGTAGAATCTAAGTGTATGGACATCATAAGGGTTGATTTTTACTTTTCTGTGCAGTTCATCTCTTTTTCTGATCGAGTTTATAATATTCTGACTGATCCATGGTTTAATGTGAATATTTTTATGAGATACTTTTTTATCTGTGGTTTTGGTGTTAGATAGAATACTGTGCTGTATAATTTCTACAAAATAACTCCAATCAGTATCAGTATCATCTTTTTCCAGAAGGGCGGTCCAGTCATTCATTGTTAACTCCCTTTTGACATTTTCCCAATTTGTTTCAGACTTCGTTAGGAGTGATTTCGTATTTAGGTTTACATAAGAGTTATTTTTTGTTATAGATAGAATTATTGTGTAATGGTCCGTCAGTGTGGTAGTATAAATAATGGCTTGAGTTTTGTTTATTAGTTTTACTAAAGATATGATCAATGCAAGTTTTGCTATCATTAAATACACGTGTATGTTCCTCAATTAGGCTTTCATATCCATGGTATGCAAGTGTCTGCATGTAATCATATTTTTTTAGGTGGCCATTTTCAAAGATATCAATATTTATGTCACCGATAATAAATACATCTTTAGTGTTTTTTAGTAAACTCAGTTCAAATGATAAGGAGTTTAGAAATGGCTCCAGATTTTTTGTAGATGGAGATCTGTAAATTGCGAGTATTGTTGTATCATTGCCGATTGATATCCTTAGACAGTTCGCATTATTAATACCGATCTCTATGACATCAGCTTCAATATCTTCTTTAATATATACGATGACACCATCATTTTTGGTAATAATACCATAATGAATAATCATAATTGTAGAGTAAGGGACATATTTATCGATTTGTAGAGGATAGAACTTATCAGTTAACCAACATTCAGTAAGAATAATTATATACCAGTTTAGATTTAAACTTTTTATCAATATTTGTAGTTCGTCAAAGTTTTTATTAATACTTCTAATGTTTTGATGCATTATGTTAAAATTATTTCTTATGGATGATAAGTTAGGTAAGTTTGTTGTTATTGTGTTATCCATTTTTGCCATCTAAATTAATTATGTTTTTATATTACTTACTAAATTATTTTCACCATATCATCAAGGTGCTTAATGTAGATTATTTTATCTTCATGTTTTTTATGAATCATAACTTAACCATTTTTGTACCACACATATTGGTATTTTTTTTCTATGGCTAATTGTTTTGTTTTTCATAGTATTTCTTTATGATAAGGGCTTAGTTCTTCCCCGATGAAGATTTGAGAGGTCGACAGATCCTTAATTTCTTCATAGTTTATTTCTTTTTTTTATCAAGGAGTGAATCTCTTTGTCTTTTCTCGGAAAAGGTGACAAGAAGTTTGGGAGGAGCTCCATTTCGTCTGTCTGGGACTCGGATGACTTCAGTAATATCTGTATGTTTTATAGTTATCCCAGCTGCTGCAGCAACCTTCCTTATGATTTCAATTGGTTGTTCTCTTATTTTTTGGGGAATCCCAGCTATTTCTAAAGAATTACATTTTGACAAGATTTCAATATCTGCCAGTCTAATTTCAAGTTTTTTTATTGTATTATTTTTTTCATTCATATCTTTTTTAATATTTTCGAAATCAGTTTGTATAGCTTGGTTTAAATTATTTGTAACATCAATTTTTTTTAGTATTTCATCATATTGAGCACTTATAAATTCAATGCTTTTTGTTGTTTCTGAGGTCTGAGATTCAATTTTGATAAAAATGTCCCTCTTCAAGGTTTCAAATTTTTTATCTATATATTCGATAATTTTGTCCATGCTTAGTTTTTCACCAGAAATTTGGTTTTTGCTTCGAGCGCTAGACATCACTAAAATCTTTGTTCAGAATTGCCCCTTACAAAAATTAATTCTGTCAACAATGTTTTGTTTATTGTTGTGACTTTATTGCATAGACAAAACTTGACATTTACACGTAGCAAATTTGCACTTATTCACAAATTTGAAAAATAAATTGTCTGTGACTTTTAATGACAATGATTTGTTGTTTTGTGAAATTTTTTGAATTAAGATATAAAGTTAATACACTCTCCCACTCAAATTATTATGCACTACCAAGTACACTGTATCACTGGTTTATGAGTTTCAAATATGATTACACGTAAATTTGTTTAAATATAATTAACTTTGTTTTTAAATTAGGAGCTGTCAGAATCAGCTGTTTGTTTTAGTTATCCATAGATGACAAATCAACCTAAATTAAGCTGATAAAAAACCGAGTGTGCTTTAGACCACATGACTGAAGTAAAACTTCACTGACTTACATCTCCCTCTCAACTTCCGTTCGCCTCGCCCGACCGTTCGCCTCGCCCGATCCCACTTTTTGTAACGCTCTTGTCACGCACTCACCAGCTTACTCCCCAAGTCAAGCATACGTAAAAAAGTTTTACTTCAAAAATATGTTGTGGGAGCTTATATATGCACACAGAAAGAGATAAAACATAAGATAAAGGAACAGGTATAGATGTACAGGGTTCACATGTACATCTGTCTCTTTCTCTCTATTACCTGTTCCTTTTTCTTATATTTTGCCGCTTTCGGTATGTTACATATAAACTTACACAATGTATTTTTTGATCAATTAAATTTATACCTTTATGATGCTTGTGTTAAGCAAAACCGGTCGGTATCAAAAAAATTAAATAGAAAAATCGTGGTTATAAACAAAGCAATTGTTTTTTTCATTAAATAAGTCAAACCGCTTTTTACCAAAACATTATTATTTTGTTTTTGTGTTTACGAATAAAATTTATACAATGATTTAAAATGTGTCATTTTCGATGTGCCACCAAAACGACATGTGTGTCTTTAGTTGTGAATTTGGCTGCGTTAATCAAGGTTCGTTATAATTGTATTTAGCAAGGTTAGCTTATTATATATAGGCACTTTTCGGAAAAAAAAACGGTTTGTGACGTAGCTTGAAGTCCCGAAACTAGAGATGGGTAGTACCTGAAATAAATTATCACATCAGTTCCAGTTACACAGTCCGATGTGGAAAAGATTCTTTATCCATATACTTTTAGAACCAGTTCATTAAAAGAAAAAAATACATTAGAGGGAGGGTTACTAGAGTATTTTTCTTATTTTTTAATTTTATACAAACATTCGGCAAAGAACCGGTTAAAAAAAATCAAGTGCAGTTTAAACGCGGTAGAAGCGAAACTTTAACAAAACAATCTCAACCACTACTTGAAAAGTGAGGTCATAATCAAAGCGACCAATTAGCTCAGACCAGCGTAATTTCCATTTCATATCTCAACCAACAGGAGCCTTTAAAAGTGACATCATAATCAAAGTTATCAATGAGCGCAGTTGTACGTCGCAGGTGCAGTAATCGTCATTTCCGTTTCATCTGAAATCCAAATCACAGCCGTGCTAAAGAAGTTTCACTTCAATAACCCACTCCTGGTGAATAATGTTTATGGTTCCATGAATTGGTTCCATGTAACCGAGACAGGAATATCGACCATCTCTACGCTAAACAAAACGCAACTGATAATAAAATAATAATCTGGTCGTTTTTGATTAATTCTTTCGAAAATACCCTTTATTAATATTCGATTATTCTCAAAACTTTCCCTGTTTAATCCTGGAAATAACAGTTTGATAAGTTTGGAAAATTGACCTTATTTGTCAGATAACAAATATCCTAATAAGGCAATAATGGCCTCGTTTCTGCTTCATCAATGTAGAATTTACACGAAAAATAATCCAATGATTATTTCCCTTTCAATCCGAATAACAATTATTAAAAAAAATTAATTAGTAAAATTACAAACGTATTATTGAATAAATCCATTGTAGTTGAATTGAGAGTCACTTGACGCCATTAGTTGGATTGCATCAAATTAAAATCTGCGGGTGGGGAATGGATCTCGAACTACATCATGACATTTTAGCCACTCCAAGCTCTTTAAATACATTTTCTACGAACGTTGGGCGTCAACGACACGCCAGGGAACGTTGGTGACAGCCGTCTTACTAGCCAGTGGCGTTTTCTATGTCATAATGACAGAAAATCGTTTCGGAATTTTGTGTTTTTAAAATAAATAATTATGAATGAAAACATTAAAATTATACATTTTTAATACAACGATCAGAATCAGAAAAATAAATTTCGAAACTTCCACATATTTTTAACGGTATTCATAGTTTATGAAGATACTCGTAGAGAGAAATATTTCTGGTAATTTAATGAGGTTTTTAGTGGCATAAAGTGATCTACTATAACATTATCGTATTTTATCGTAGTGGCTTAGTTACCGCTAAGTAAACTTGTATAGAAACGTTTATTCTCGTGTAAGACGAGCTAAGGCAAAGGGTTTATCGTGTAGACATTAACGTGGAAAACATAAGATTGGCCCTTTTTCTTGGAAAATTACTCAATTTTAACCAGATTTGAGATTTTCTCGGCCAAAAGTATTGTCTTCGTTTATTGTTGAGGTGTTATGTCATGTTGCGCTACCTCTTCCTTTAGCCAGAATTTTGGAAAGGATTACTGTGTCTATCATAAGAGCAGATGTGTAACACGGCATAATATCCCAAAAATAAATCAAGATAATAATTTCATCCGGTTGTTAGAATGAGTAGAAGCTTCAAAATCTTCATAATATTATGAATATTTTCAAATATGTTTAAGACAAATATATATGTTATCTTCACACAGATATAATTAAAAGCACTCACTCCCTCTATACCGTTATTTTTTCAAAAACTCAAATTACTAATAGGAGCGTCGTAATGCTGACGTTAAGCTCTTGGAATAAAAATAAATGTTGTGGACGTAGGTTAGATTACTTTTTTTTCATCTTCCTCTTTTAAATGGTAAGTAACGGCCGTTTTTCCCAACTTTTTAATCGTCCAACCTGAGTCTCCGGTCAGCTAAGTGATTTGGCAACGCTCGATTCGCCTGTTGGTCAGAAAGTTGCGTTGAGAAGAGCGTATTTATGCATTTGAGGAGTGTTGAATCAAAATTTTGGCTCAACAGTTGATCAGCAGATTGTGAACAACAGTCATAAGTTTACTAAAATATCCCCCAGTCTTTGGTTCTGTTTATCACCACGCAAGGACAGGGCAAGATATCCAGGCTACGGAAATACATGACAATATTGGACTATTAAATATAATCCCTTTTACCATTGAAGTAGACCACGCCCAAAGGTGAAAGACATTCATGAATACAAAGGAAACATAGAAATACTGTTGTGTCCAGTTTTGAGTTTTGTAGGCCACCTATGACAAAATAGGACAAATAAGAAACGTGAAGAAAAAGTAAAGGAAAGACTTCTAAACTAATCTAATTGAACCAAACCTAGTCTTTAATCATGTTCTGTTTGCTAACTCTTCTAATTTTATCTCATTTTATCCTGTTACTCTGAGTGAGTCGTTGGTTGTCGAAATAGCGCCTGGGCTCCCCGGTGGCTGATTATAAAGATATTTTTGTTTTATAATGAATCGACTATGTAAATATCTGTGATCAATATCTCCCTAATACATAAAGTACATTTTACAAATTTGAAACGGAAGGTTGCTCTAGTGAAAAGTTTTTCATTGTTTGGTGGTAAATAATTTGATTACCGAGAATATCGCATTAATGTCGATGGTATCGAATAACGTTCTTGCAGGGGAGGTGTGATTAATAATTGTAGGGGCGTGTAAATAGCCCCTGACACGAGGGATTACTACCCTATGTAAAATTAACGAAAATTGAATTCTTCCCTATGTGACACAAAGAAACAGTTGACCCAGCAATCTCAAAAACCAAAGTGAAAACAAACAAACACTCACTCAGAGAATGCAGCTCAGCCACGATGTCCAAACAAAAAGACACTTCTTTCCAATAAAAATGTCAAGGCGATATTGCATAATCTTGACAGATGTTTCGCACAGCAAGGAAGATTTTCAACTATGATAAGAAATATTTTCAACAAAACAGATGATGACAGTTATTCACTTGTTTGGATACTATTTTTAAAAACAATCCATTTTAGGTGTCTTGGATGAATTATTCTTATGACTGACCAGGAGAGACATCTCTTGGCCTTTTACTGACACTCCCGTCAGAAGTAATTGCTTGATTCACAAAGGTAAGGAAACGCATGAATACACTGCATCTCAAGTCACATAGGTTCAATTCAATACAATACAAAACCCATAGATGGCGCCCCCATGGTCTCATAGCATAAATTATCAATTCAAAGAAATTAATGCCCAAATATATTTATGGCGCGTATCCATATTCCCCGCCTTGGAAGTTCGTAGAGCTTACAAAAGAAAGAATATAAAAATACAAATGAAACAAGAAATGAAATAGAAATAAAGTGACTATTCACCGGTAATATTCAGGAATGACACGCATTGGAAATTCGCAGAATCTCACAAAATAAAGAAAAATAATTAAAAATACAATGTAATAAAGTTCAATTGACCAAGATAACGGATATTAAGTAATGCCATGTCTGGGTCAGAGATCATTGAAACAATGACTAAAATCAAAAAAAAAAAAATAAATAAAAATAAACAAAAATAGATAAAATATAAAATTATTGCGTTGGAATGGGATATAATTTGACAACCGGACGTTTAAAAGAACCAAATCTTGTCTTTACCGTCGCAACGCGAACAATTTTATCCATTCCGGGATGGATTTCAGTTATCACGCCTAAAGGCCAATTTAACGGAGGGGAATCTTCTTGTCCCACTAGTACGACAGTTCCGATATCAATCGGATGATCAGAAGTAGTCCACTTCTGCCTGACTTGCAAGGTGTGCAGATACTCTGAACGCCACTTCTTCCAGAAGGACTGAACCATGCTGTCTAATAATTGCTTACGCTGAGTCAAATTGATTTTACCGTCTGCCAGGACAGAAGCAGGCAAGTACTGCAATGGTGTCGACATTAAAAAATGCGCAGGCGTAAGGACTTCTGGATAAGGGTCAGAAGACATAACTGTAAGTGGACGCGAATTCATTATGCACTCAATTTGAACTAGCACAGTCTGTAACTCCTCATAGGTGAGAAGCTGAGTTCCAATCACACGGTACAAGTGTGTCTTCATGCTCTTTATGTTCGACTCCCACATACCCCCAAAATGAGGCGCGCGTGGTGGAATCATTTTCCACTCTATACGACGCTTAGCGAGTTCGCGCTTTAATGAGGGCTCATATTCAGATTCAACCAAAAACTTGTAGAGGTCATCTAATTGTGCCTTCGCACCCACAAAATTAGTACCATTATCTGAATACAAGCATGTTACCGGGCCACGCCGAGAAATAAAACGGCTGAAAGCAGCCAGGAAAGCATTTGAAGTTAAGTCAGAGACCAACTCAATATGAATAGCCTTGGTCACAAGGCATACGAATAGACAAATATATGCCTTTTGAGAATGTTGTCCTCTCCGACGAGTCAGCGTAATACGGAGTGGACCTGCGTAATCTACACCGGTATGTACGAAGGCCTTTGCTTCTGCAACACGATATGACGGTAAATCTGCCATCTTCGGTGTAGGATGCGATGGATTTAAGCGGAAGCAACAATTGCATTTCCGCACCATCGCCCTAATAACAGTCCTAGCATCTAATATCCAATAGCGTTGACGTAAGATAGACATAAGAAGTCCTGGGCCTGTATGACAGTTCACGACATGAAAGTGAGCGATGATCAGATCGACAACACAGTCATGTTTGGGAAGCAAAACCGGATGTTTAACCTCAAAAGGTAAATCCGATTTAGAAAGCCGCCCCCCAATACGTAACAGATTATCTCCATCAAGAAATAGAGATAAACTCTGAAGTCTTTTGGAATGAAATTTGCCTTCCTGGAGTGCAGCAATATCTCCTGCAAAATGAATACTCTGCACAGCACGAATCACAGCCTTTTCAGCAGTCATAAGATTATTGACCGTTCCAGAGGAAAGTGATATCTTTTTTATGAATCGGAGGACATAAACAACAATCCTTAGTAGTTTATCCCAAGTGGATATACGCTGAGCCAGTTCACTCAGGACCGATTTTTCACCCTGAAATGTTGCAATGAGCACATTAGCCTTGTGTTCAGGCATTTCACCAGTATTGGTAGGGTGAAACGGTTTTAATGGCCATTCCAAAGGTGGGCTGCGAATCCATGATGGGCCGTTCCACCATAAATCATGTGAAACGAGTTGGGAAGGAAGCATGCCACGAGAAAGGCAGTCGCTCGGGTTTTCACTACCAGCAACATGGTAAAAGTTCTCTGGAGACAAATTTTCTTGGCACTGAGCTACGCGATTACTAACAAACACCGACCAGCGATGCGGTGAAGAATGTATCCAAGAGAGCGCAACGGTAGAATCGGAAAACGCATATGTTCCTGCAATAGGAAGACGCTCAGAATAATTATCTTGAACCGTCCGTATTAATTTGGACATCAATACTGCGGCACAGAGCTCCAAACGAGCGAGGGTCGTCACTTTGGTGGGAGAAACCTTTGATTTTGCGCACAACAATCTCACTGTAATTTTTCCAAACAGATCAGTGGTGTGCAAATAAATCACACAGCCGTAACCATTCATGCTTGCATCGCAGAAAGCAACAACGAGCACCGTACTGTCTTTCAGGACACCAACATGGCGAGGGATTTTTATCATTGAAATTAGCGGAAATTCCTGTGTAAGCGCCGAAAACCGACGAATAACGCTATCAGGGGGTGTATCATCCCAACCAATGTTGCACAGCCATAGCTCTTTGATAAGTAATTTAGCGTACAGAATGACAGGGGCGACCAAGCCGAGGACATCAAATAAACGGGCGACTATGGAGAGTATGCTCCGCTTTGTGCACTTCTCCTGAACATAAGATGTCGTAAAGAAGAAGCTGTCATCAGCTGGTTCCCACGAAAGGCCCAACACCTTAGAGGTATTGTTAGAACCAACAGTGAAGTCCACTGGGCTGCGGTGAGAATCCGGGAGGTTCTCAAGTACAACTTGAGAATTACTAGTCCATTTTACTAAATCAAAGGCACCGGACTTAAACAACGAGATTAATTCTCGAGAAAGACGTATGGCGCTGGGCTCATCTGCAATAGAATAGACCAGGTCGTCCATATACAGCTTGGACTCTGCCACTTTGGCAGCATCCGGGTAATGTGGTCTCATATCCTGGGCCAACTGGCGAACCGTCCGCATTGCTAAGTATGGACTTGCCGTCAAGCCGAAAGGAACTCGATTGAACTGAAAAGTTCGTATGAGACCATTATTTGAGAATCGAAATAAGATCCTCAGGTATCTGCGATGCTTGCTAGGAACTTCAATCTGTAAGTACATTTGCTTTATATCCGCAGTCATAGCGATGGGAAAAAGACGAAAGTCAAGCAAAAGCAGAAACAAATCGGCTTGCAAATTGGGACCAGTATGAATAATGTCATTCAGTGACAGCCCTGTGTGTGTTTTAGCACTAGCATCGAGCACAATACGAGGCATTGGTTTGTCTGGACGAGTGACAGCATGATGTGGGATGTAATATCCATCTTCTGTTATATCAGACTCTGAGACTTCTGATAGGTAATTATTTTCAATATATTCACTGATAACCTTGTTATAATTCTCCTGCAAAGCAGGGGAATGTTTAAATTTTCGCTCCAATGCCAAAAATCGGCGTTGGGCAGCAGTACGAGAATTACCCAATTGTCTTGGATCTTTACAGAAAGGTAAAGCAACAGAATATCTACCATCATCAGTGCGAGAAATTGATGAAGTAAAGAGATTCTCACATTCTGTCTCCTCCGGACTTAGAAATTTTATATTAGGTATCTCTTCTAACAGCCAAAATTTTTGCACTAAATCATTAAGTGCGAGTGCCGAGAATGATGTGTTTGTGTTGAGCACATTATTGGGGTAATCACCCATCAACACGAAACCGAAAGCGGTCGATAACGCGGGGGGTGCACTAGTACCCGATTCAACCCTGTTCCCTAAATAAATATATGGGAACAGTTGTGCACCGATGACGACATCCACGCATCCAGGAATATTCCATGTTAAGTCTGCGAGAGGTATGCCCTCTAAGTACCTCATATCACCCTTGGCTATATAGTGATTAGGTAATTGGTCGGTGATACTGTCAACGACAAGCGCATGTATATTATATTTATTCTCTGGGTATACGCGAGACTCAATATCCAAATACACGTAACCGAAAATTGGTCGAGACGTTGATCCAATTCCTTTGACAAACGAATTACTCAAAGGAATTATTGGTAAATTCAGCGTCTTACAACAATCGACCGTAATCAAATTATTTTGAGAGCCATTATCAATTAGGCACCGAACAATAACTTTATTTCCGTTTTTAAGCTTCGCGTATACTTGTGCGGTCGAAAGTAAAATAGAAGAGTTCGGTGTTACTTTGGCACAAAGTGAACACGAAGGATTGACATTCGCGGTCCCCTCCACTTGCTTATCACCAATGCCAGTTCCATTGATGCTGGATGACACTGGAGGGGGGACTGACGGTTCTTCACTGGTAGGTACTTGCGACGTATGTACATGAGTATTGGTTTTCATATTATTCACACTGCCGAAATGTAAGAATGTATGATGACGTTTATTGCACAAATCACAAACTAACCCCGATTTGCATGACTTGATTGTATGTGAACCACTAAGGCAATTTACACAGGCATTTTTCGATTTTATAAATTCAAATCGAGCCTGTGGGGAACTCATACATTTAAACTTTGAGCAAACGTTGATTAAATGATCAGTTTTGTTACACAGAATACATCCTTTCGGCGGAGCTGGGAAGCGCGGAATATTCGCATTACTCGCGACGAACGATTTAGTATTATTTGATCGGGAGGACGAAATGGGATGCGTTTTATTTACGACACCATGCGAGTTACTCGTTCGTTCTAAAATCTTTACTTGATCTTGTACAAACGAAACTAACTCATTATAAGAAGGAATTTCTTTATTACGAACTGTCAGCTCAAAGTTCTGAGCCGTCTGTGAATCAATTTTTCTTACCGCGCAGTGAAACAAAATAAAATCAGTTAAATCTTCAATACCTAACTGCTTTAATGCCGACACTGACGAAGAATATCTTTCAATGAAAGAATTGAGACTGGCAGATGTATTCGTGCAGTTTTTCGCATCGAGAATATTATTTAAATAATGTGTTCCTAGTGTACGTTTATCTTGATATTTTTTAACTAAACTCTCCCAAATGATCTGATATGTATCACCCGAAGGCACAATGCCTGCGGTTATGTTCAAAGCCCCGTGTGTGAGTTTTCCGACTAAGTACTGCACACGCTGCGAGTCAGTTAGCTGTCTATTATTATGGATATTGGCTTTAAATGACTCAAAAAATTTCGACCAACTTTCATTCTTACCATCGAAGGTTGGAAGATCTATTGCAGGAAGATTAATCATACACGGCTCCCGCGACTTATTTTGTGACGTCAGTGACTCTCTTACAGAAGTTTTCATATTCGATCTAGTTCGTTTGACCTTCAAAAAAAGATCATCAAAAGCATTTAAAGCTTGAAAATCTGGTTTAAATTCTGGATTTAAAGTTAACTGACGATCATTGATGCTATCTATAATATTTTCAAATTGACTTCGCATTTGATCAATCATCTCTGACTGAGCCATAAACACTTCGTTATTTCTTGACTCAAAATTAGATATATTATTTGTTGCATTATACAGATCGTTCATACGAACAAAAAGATTTTCCTTTTTTGCGGTTAAAAGAATAAGCGATCTGTCTTGAGCCTCATCAAAACCCTCCTCCGTAATTCTTGGCATTTTTTTATATATGCGAAAAGATTACCACAAAATTTTACAATAATGTTACAATGTTAATAATTAATTAATAATAATGTTGCGAATAATTATCCAAAATTACGACAATTCTGCGAACAATGTTAACAATCAATTAATAATAATAATGTTGCGAATAATTATCCAAAATTACGATAATTCTGCGAACATCCAAATATGTCATCCAAAAGCAAAAAACAAGACCAGCTATAGTTCTCAAAAAAATGAGAGGTACTTCAAATTTACCAAAAAAATACGTAAATTCAAACATCCATGTAATTAAGCTATAATCTCGAATTGAATGTATGAATGAATTAATAATCCAGGCTACGAAGGACCAATAAATATGTAGGGGCGTGTAAATAGCCCCTGACACGAGGGATTACTACCCTATGTAAAATTAACGAAAATTGAATTCTTCCCTATGTGACACAAAGAAACAGTTGACCCAGCAATCTCAAAAACCAAAGTGAAAACAAACAAACACTCACTCAGAGAATGCAGCTCAGCCACGATGTCCAAACAAAAAGACACTTCTTTCCAATAAAAATGTCAAGGCGATATTGCATAATCTTGACAGATGTTTCGCACAGCAAGGAAGATTTTCAACTATGATAAGAAATATTTTCAACAAAACAGATGATGACAGTTATTCACTTGTTTGGATACTATTTTTAAAAACAATCCATTTTAGGTGTCTTGGATGAATTATTCTTATGACTGACCAGGAGAGACATCTCTTGGCCTTTTACTGACACTCCCGTCAGAAGTAATTGCTTGATTCACAAAGGTAAGGAAACGCATGAATACACTGCATCTCAAGTCACATAGGTTCAATTCAATACAATACAAAACCCATAGATGGCGCCCCCATGGTCTCATAGCATAAATTATCAATTCAAAGAAATTAATGCCCAAATATATTTATGGCGCGTATCCAATAATTAAGGGCAACCTCACGTAAGCTGCAGGAGTTACAGTTGTTGATTTTAGATATACGCCAGAATAACTTAAGGAAATATCTAGCACAGCGGACAAAAAACACACTAACATTGTGTTCCGATACGAACATTAAGTAAGATTGATGACTTCTGTGGCCTTCATTTGATCCTTTACTCTAGATCCAGAAATTATAGTATAGATTCAACAATGTATGTGTTTAAACGCACCAGGTCTCTAAAGTTGCATATGATTTGTAGCTATTCGAAACGTAAAAATTAATTAAATTAGTCTTCATTATTAGCTCACTAAAACGACCCGAAGTTTAGAAAAAAACTATATTTAGTGATTTGGGAAAAATAAAATAATGGTCTTTTGTTTTGTAGCAAATTTACTTTTTATTCAATAACGGCAGTACAAAGAACACAAAAAATATTTTGTTCAATATACGTAATCTAATTGTTAAAAATGTAAACTAACTAAAACTAACTTACCTTCCCGCAGGGGTAGGCAGAGAGCATGGACCACCAAACAACTCGATCTTGGCACACACTCCTTGCCTCGTTCACATTCATACATCGTCTCATACATGCTCTTATATTATTCCGACTCTTCATATGGCCCGACTCAAGTATCTGATTCACTTGGTCGTGCCATGTCTTCCTCGGGCGTCCCCGACTTCTTCTACCATTCACATTTGCGTCATATATTCTCCTTACTCTCCTTTCCTCGTTCATGCCCAAACCATCTGAGCGGCGCTTTCATTTCATTTCATCTTACTCATTACGCTTACATCAACCTTGCATTCTTCGCGGATCTCCACATTTCTCACACGATCGTACATGGTTTTACCACACATATGCCTCAGGGATCTCATTTCTACAGCATTCAGTCTACTTTCATCCTTCCTCTGCTAGTTCCATGCCTCACTGCCGTACATCAGGGTAGGTACCAACACTCCATTATGGACGGCTAACTTCGCTTCTTTTGACAGTTTTTTTGTTGGCGCCAACGGCGTCCTCCGTTAATAGAGTTGCCTGCATTTAACCTTCTTTCGATATCTCTGTCAACCCTCCCATATCTCGTAAACATACTTCCCAAGTACAAAAACTCATCAAACTGCTCCAAATACTCATCATTCACAACTATGTTGCACATTGTTTTCATACTCTCTCTTTCAAATACCATGACTTTAGACTTTTTTTATTTTTTTATTATTAGGTTTGTCAACAGTGATTTACATCAAAGCTTTCACAGATAAAATTACACTGAACATGGTTGATGCTATCACTAATTAAAGACAAACACAGCATTGATAATATAATACTTACATATACATTACATTCATTCACACAAACACATACTATATGTACATTACAAAATAATAATTAACAAGTTTTACAAGGAACAAGTTTTTAGAACAATGAGTTTATAGGTTCATAAGTTTATAGAACAACGTAATAGGGAGCTTTAAAGCTTGTTAAGATTTGATTTGAAGTTGGCCAATGTTGACATTGTCAAATTAATCGAATGTTTTTTATAAGCCTCATTGAAATTACGGCACATTCTCGATAAGGCTGAGTCATACCCCAGCTTAGTTCGATATTTTTTAATATTTAACGGAACTTAGACTTTAGACTTACTTACATTCATCATTAACTCATTCTTCGTACATGCTTCGTTCATCCTAGACACGAGAGACTGTTAAAAATGTAAAAGGGAAAAATAACACGTTTTCTGGATAAAACTGAGATATTAAACAATAATGTACACCAACTGTACTGAATATCCAGGCATTTCCCCACCTTCCTCTGCCTCACTTCCTTCCGCTCCCCATTACCTTCAGCCTCACAACATACCCCAATTGTGGATGCCATAGTCTCACTGGCTCCTGCGCGGTATTGATCCAAATGTGTTAATACCAACCACTTGATTGGTGCACTTACCCTTATCATACCGTAAGAAAACCCTGTCTGTACTTACATTTTGAGGTCGCAATGATAAATATTGCTTCATCAAACGCACATAATTAATTGCACCACTGTCGGCAACAGTAAAACGTCGAGCCTTCACTGTTTTAGATGGTCGGATGGTAATAAGCAATACACTTCCTTCTTCTTTGATATCATATAAGCGTAAATCGCACAATTCACATCTTCTGCAAGAGCCAAAGATTCCGCAAATGGCTACCACCTACAAAAATAAGTACGTAATGTCCGGTGCTTCCGTGAAAAACTTCCGCAAATAATCTTCTTTGAATACATACGCCTTCTTAGCAACGTCATCCTTGCTAATTGCCTTCATGAATGCATGCACTTTCACAAATGATTTTAAATCAACCCCTTTATTTATCCTCAACAGACATTGCAATTTTGAATGTCTGGCCCACATAGTCGATGCTTTGTACTGTTCAGACATTTTCTGAAGGTAAGCAAGCACAACTCGTTCATCTACATCTACTACGTTTTGCTCCTCCATCCATGTTATGAACCTTTCATATTCTTTTTTATAAACGTCTTTGGATTTTTCACGTATTAACCGCGATTCTGCTTTGGTATTTAAATTATCAATGTTAGAACTCATTTTACAACACACAATAACTAGTAAAAACTGTAATGTCAACTATTAATCTTATGTGACAGATTGCAAATTAATGTTTGTGTTTTTCATTTCCATGACAACAAGATATTGTGATGTCACATCACGAATTCATTAATAGTTCTTATTTCCAAATTTTTAATAATAATATCAATATTTATGTTTTCAAAGTGTACCAATAAAAAAAAATAGCGTAAAGTATTCGTGGATAACTGGTCTTTAAAACACTTGCTTTATTTCGAGCACTCGGCTACGCCGTCGTGCTCGAAAAATCGCGCGTGTTTTAAAGACCTGTTTATCCACTTATATTTTAATATACTATTATAGAATGTAGTTTGGCGCTATTATAACCTTTTCAAGCATTATAGCCAGCGACCGACGGAGATACACACATCTTTCCACGTTTTTTTCATTAGCTCCACATAGGGGATCCTTAGGGAAAAATCCCTCTGGGCCTATGTCATCTTTGGGGACGCTGTGTAGGGGGTCTTTACAGGGAAAGGAAGGAGAGGAAGTTCTGGGAAGGAAAAAAGGTATGAGGGATGGGTAGGAATCTGGAAGTCAATGTGTCCAAGAGTGACAAGTATGAATCCAACCCTTCCATTGCGGTGCAAGGCAATGGATTGTGAGAGTCCGGGTGGAGAAGTCAAAAGGTCTCTTTCAACCAGTCTCTCCCGATCCGGCCCGCCACGCAGAAGGTGGGCAAATGTCTTGGTTATCAAATTCACGGGGCGGCGGAATCCATATCCGTCTCCCAAGTTGCAAATTGATTTTGTGTGGAAAAACAAATTAGGAACGGGACCTTTTTACACTTCCTCAAATTCAACAAACTAAATAGTTAGTTAGAAAAAATAATGCACAATTGGCATAACAATGGTACAAAAAATTAAATGGAAAAATCGCTTGCTTCGCAATTTTTGCAAAGAAATAAAAGTACTTGGAAAAAACCAAAGATATTCAAATACAAAAGAGATATGCTATGATGTCCGCGCAACTGTCGGCGGACTACGACCTAATCAGAGTAGTTTGCAAACGAAAAAAATTTGTTCATTTTGTTGATTTTTTAAGGTGTGCATTAGTATTGGTTAACAATAAAGTTTGAATATGGAAATAATTCGTTCATTTAGTTTAACATTCGTTTGGTTTATTCAATAATTATTCGTTCATTTAGTTTATTTGTTAATTGGTAAACAATATCAGCGACACCCGGAAGCGCAGTCCCATCTAGTAAAAAGTGCAGATAGCACATCCATTATATTTCAATATCTTTGGAAAAAACCGACAACCCAAAGACTTTGCACCAGTTAACACAAGAAAAAAAGATTGAAGCGTTTTACGCTTGTGAAAGGCTATAGTTTGAGCAGGTAATAAAGTTTTAAAAATTTGAAAATTTGAAAAAAGTCCATGTGTTCAGTCCAAAAATTGTGCATCATACTGTTGCAAGCCGGAGAAGTATACCAATGATCCAAATTACCGATTACCCGGGGAAGGACAACACTAGTCTACCGATAAAATTCGTTACATCACTACTTCGCTTTGTATGTATTTGTCAAAACCCTCGTTCCCCGGCTCCCCTCAGGGGAACTGAGCGAAAGGGACAACTGCACATCGGGCCGAAAATACCTAAATAAAATCTTCAAAATCGATGTTTTGTATTCCCCATTTTTCTTCTCCAAAACTGGACCGATTTAAAAAAAATTTTTCACTAACTGTATTAGAAGAAAATATTCTATGTTGTTACGTTTTGCTTTTTTTAAAAATACATTGTTTAGTTTGTATACTGAACGTCTTTTGACGGCGTTTAAACGAGGCAATTTTATTTATTTTTGGAAGGTCCTAACTTCTATAAGAAGTAAATTATCAAAAAAAGCAAAACGTACCGACACGCTAGTGGTTGATATCTATTTTATGTAAAAAAATTGCTCTAGGGTCAAAATCCAGAGAGATAAACTTGGAATACGTTTATATGGAAAAAACACCGCCCGCATTCCCTCTTAATGAAAGACCCTGTATAAGCAAAAGTGAATAATATATCGGTAGACACATAGTTTATTTGAAATTTATTACAGAGCGGTAAAACCCTCCCTGATCATATTTGTGGAATATCACTAATCAGAAACTAAACTATTCTTGAAATGGATTGAACAACTTTTTGTGGCCAGATCTGACGAACCGGATACTTTCCAGAGAAATATTGGGAATAGGTATTTAGGGACGTACTTTATGTATTTTAAGCAGTGATCCCTGATATTACTTGGGGTAAGAAATTTAAGTGAAATTTTGGTCTCCGGTGACATTTATGATTTTCAACTAAAAACATTTAAAAAATCAGGAGTTATTGGACAGCTGGGGTCGGGGTGAGGGGTTGAGCGGTTAATCGAGTGATTGACCAGTGATCATGTTTACAAGAATTGTTTTGAAGAAAAATAAACCGAAAAAGTGCCAGTGATGATATGTGGAAGAATTTTTTTTGTTGGTGTTCGGTTTTGAAGAAAAATAAAAACATCAAAAAAGTCACCGGAGACCAAAAATTCACTCTCAGTTTTTACTTCAAATACTATTAGGAAGCACTGGTTAAAGTAATTGAAATACGTCTCTTAACATCATGTATCTCACACAAAAAAACTTATCCGCATAGCTTATTAATTATACTTAATGAGAAAAAAAGAAAGTCTATTTATTTTATTATGCCATTTATTGGGTCATGGTCGGGCAAAATGGGATAAAAAATGCTTACTTACTTGAATTAGGATTACAGAAAAGGTTGCATCCTTTTTTACATTGAAGCTCTCGTATCGTAATAAATGAAATCTCACGAACCATAAATTCTTACAACCGCGTAAAAATGTGTATGTGATGAATTCTTTTTACAAACAGCCTCCTTACCGTTTTAGTACGCAGCGAGATTTAAGCTGCTGGGAGTTATATAATTATGACGTACTGAAAATTATGTACTGAAAATTGCCTATCAAATGTTTGCGCCAACAAATAGTAACGTAATATTTTAAAAGTCCAATGCTTAAGGGCCCCTAACCCGGATTTGTATCGATTTATTACATATTTCCCTTAAAAACGGTAAGTTTTAAAGCTCTTAAAAAAATATATGTTATTCTTGAAAATAATATCTTGACTTTGCCCGCGCCGAAACGCAAATTATATAAAATTCCCTCGATAGAAAAAAATCGCAAAGTATGCTCCAAAAATTATTATTAACACGTTTGTTTCAGTTATTTTACAAGTTATATGTAGGAAAAAATTCACAGTGTTTCTTTAAATGCTGTTTAAGATAAAGCCCGCGAGATTTTTACTCTATTTTAAACGAGTCGTGTTTTATTGAACATTTTCGCAATTTTCGCATCTATTTTGTCGCTGTAAATGTTAGCGTTCTTCTCTAACATTCATAATTTCGTATCTCTCCATCTTCTTCTTTTCGGGCCCGGTTGCAGAGCCTTAAAGAAATTAACTTTTTCGCTAAAATTTTTATGCGGGTTGAAGATTGCATAAATTAAAAAAAAAACGAGTGTGCTTTAGACCATACGACTAAAGTAAAACTTCTTTAGCTCCATCTATATGACAGGAAGACAGAAAGAATACATGCGCGCGCACTGATCTCTCTTGCTCATACAGTGTGATACAGAAAATAGGCCTGCACTGTGTCTTAGATATACGAAACGTTACTGGCTATGAGAGAAAGAAAATGTGTACTCGCACTTCTCTCTCTTGCTCCTACAGTAATATACGAAACGTAACTCTCTCTCTTTCTATCTTTACAACTTAAATGTCCCTCTCAACTACCGTTCACTTTTCGTAACGCTCTCATCACGCATTCACCAGCTTACTCCCCAAGTCAAGCGTGCGTAAAGAAATTTTATTTCAAAAAAATCGGAATCGGATCGGTGGAAGCGAAACTTTACCAAAACAATCTCAACCAATAAAGAACCGAGGAGCCTTGAAAAGTAAGGTCATAATCAAACCAGCCAATGAGCGCAGACTTAGCGTCATTTCCGTTCTATATCTCAACCATTAGGAGCCTTGATAGGAGTTTGATGCTTTGCCGATGCTATTATGCGTGATTTCCGTTTCATTCGAATTCCAAATCACAACTGGGCTATAGAAGTTTCACATCAAAAATCTTGACACAACATGTCTTTTTTTTATTTTTGGTTCGTCACTGATTTACAACGACGTATCACGTCGTCGTGATGGCCTTTATGAAATTGTAACGTCGCGTCGGTAAAATCACAACTAATGAGTTGCTCTTTTGTTACAGACTGACATTGACGCCGAAGCTGGTCCATCTGGTATCCAGTTGCCCTTGTGTCCAGGTGGTCGCAGAAACACCATCGAGAATGAAACTGGTAAGATTATAAGTTTGAACAACCACTTATTCGCTTGAAAAGGAGAAATTGTTTAAAAATCACAACAATACAGTGCTTGTAATTATTCGAATAGATATTACTTGTCCTTTCCGATAAATAATGACAAAGAAAAAATATGCACTAATGGTAACGGTTTGGTTTAGAATATTTTGTGCTCGGGATGTCAGAAGTTCCTTTTTGAAATAAGACGTATAGATTTGTGATAAGAAAGTCGATTTGTTCCCCAGTATTAAAATTTAAAAACTCATTCAACTACAGTGTAATGGGAGTAAAGACATCTAGACGTATTTGTCAGTCTTCAGTCCTTAAAGGAAAGAGATATAACAGTAATAATGATGCTTACAAGAGATTTAATTCTAGGAGGATCTGGTGAGACGATGAACTTGCTATCGGACAAGCGTCGTAAAAAGCGTAAGAAGAAAACTTGGGTGTTCGACATCATGAGGCGGTTCTGCACGGTGAACCGGTTCAAGAACTTACAAGTAAGACTCTTTTTTATAATCCGAAAATACTTTCTGGGTGAATTTAGTATGTGTTTTGTGACAACAAGTTTGTGCAATGAAAATCTCTACAGTTCGGTTGTATGGCATGAGAGACACAGTAGAAGGTATTCGAAAAGCATCCGTATAATACGATCTTAATATTATATTCCACTACAAGGATTATTACCGGAACATTTTAAAAGATAAGTCGGTGTTTCTTTTATTATTGACAGACTTAAGTAAATGTTTTCCGAAAGTTATAAAACTTAATTTGACAGGTTTTGTTTTTACAGCAATTTTAGATAACTAACAAGAACAGAGATAAATAATAACAACGCAGTTAGTTTTGTATCAAATTCCATGGTATAAGTACAAATAAAAATATTTGCTCTCCCTCTTTGCTAAAATTACTTTCTCAGATTCATGTCTTTTCCATGAGAAGGCCGGCTGACTCTAAACGAAAAAATTCTTGACGCAGAATTTCTTCATATTTTTGTTTATGAGATTATGTTGTGCCGTATTTAAAAACTTTACCAATATCGCCGTTGTGAGCTATTCGTCCTAGCTTATGGCAAAGTTGCCGAACTGAAAAGTTAGGCAAATATGTTTACCGTATATTTTTAATCCGCACCGACGTATTTTATCACTTGGAAGATGTGTTTTATCTTTAGGCAGTAAAAGGGAAGAACGTGTCAGTAATATTTGAGTGAGTGTTTGCACACTCTATCTTCAACAACAGCAGAAATATGAAGTTTCAAAAGAATTTTTTATTTTAATAACTATGGTATTCAAGTTCCAGATCTGGAGATACAAGCTGTCGGCATACTTGTTTTTCTCTGGAGTCCCTCAAGGTTCCATCCCGAGACCGCTTCTATTCCAGCTTCCCTTTAACGATAAAGGTTCTGTCATAAATCGCTCGCAATATTTTATGTTTGCAGATGACTTAAAATTAAACCTATAATCAAAAACCTTATCATCTGCGTCTTCCTGAAAATTGATATAGACTTCATCACAAATTAACTCTAAAAAATCAATCTAATCTTCAGTATTCCAAAATGAAAAAATATCGTCTCGTTTGCAAGAATAAAACATCAAATCTTATGCGAGAATGTTATCGGCGTTTCACCTCCAACCTCAGATAAAAGGACCTAAGATATAAAACTAGGATCTAGTGGTTACTTCCGATGGAAAAACAACATTTCGCCAGCTTGCAAATGTGCAGAAAACCATATAAACTGCTGGACTTTAACATCCGCAATTCTCATTTGAAAGAATACATAAAATATTCTTATGCTTTTAATTTTTGCCCATCAATAAATCATTTCCTTTGTTTTCATCGATGTTTTTTCTCGGAATGACAAACATCAACAAATTGAAACTCGTTGATCAGATAATTTATTTATTTTTATTTATTTTGACTAGCGAGTTTCTTACAAAATCCATATATTTGTAACAGAGTATCACACTCAGGGACGTCGCCACAACATGTTATATTGCCGAGCAAGTGATACAATACTGTACCTCCCCGAATATCTGAATACGGTGATAGCCAAACTCACGTCTTCTTCGATTCCTTTAGTGATTTTGCAAGGTTTTGGACAGTACATGCTACTTGTATCAACCAAAATAATTTGTGTTATGGTTTCAACCATTATGTAGGAATTTTGAATTACCTACTGTTTAAATGTTTATGTCAGTTTGTGGTCGGTGAGGTTCCGATCTAGGCAAGGAACTTTGAAAATGGCCTGAAGGATGGGAAAAGGTTTTTGCGCCCCGCGTATATCACATAATATATCTGTTTTGGCATTAAACTTAAGGTTTCGGGTCGCCTTCTTTTTTGTGTGAAAAGTGAATAATATTTTAACATCTGTGTTTATAACATTATTTTAATAAAAATAACCCCTTTGAACTGGCTTCACAGTTATGTCGCTTGCGGTAGAAAAGAAGTGCTTTTAATGCGTACGTAAAACAAACCGTCTGGACTATTCCTATTTTTGGAAGCACGGGTCACCGGACTATACCCCAGGCAAGGCATGGGGAATGGGTCCGGCCACCCCGGCAACTATTCATTGGATGACCAGGACATACTGAACCCCACATTCCTACCCACCCCTTAAACCCTTTTCCTTCCCAGAACTCTCCACTCCTTCCTTTCCTTAAAAAAAACCTCCACACAGCATCCCCAAAGATGACATTGGCCCTTAGGGAAATTATTTTCCTCAGGGCCTCCTGTGTGGAGCGCATGTAAAAAAAAACATCCCTGCCATGGGTCACCCCAAGTGGTTCGCTACGTTTGGTGCTCATGTTCTAGGGCTAACTAGGTCTTGGCGGCGTATTTGCATACCTACGGATCTGATGGGCCGGATCGGGAGACATTGGTTGAGGGAGACCTTTTGACCTCTCCCGTCGGTCACTCTCAACCAATAGCCTTGCACTGCAGTGGGATGGATGGATTCAAACTCCCTGAACACATTGAAACTTAGATTTCTTCTCACCTTTTATAACCTCTTCCTTGTGAATGTTCTAACTGTGATCATATTTTCGTGGGTAACATTCTACATATAGTACGTCTTCCACTGACCGCGTAACTAAGTTAGCTAACTAAGCTTAGCTGGTACTCGAGCCGAGCAAGGACTCTCAGGAGAATTTATTATTAAAGTGGGTGGCTTGAAAAGTCGGGGACGTTCTGGGAATAGCTGGATCACATGAATAAAGTATTTATAAGTCGGGTCATGTCAGCAGTGGGATACAGTGTGTATGAATATGCGAGGTTAATTGGTGGTAAAGATTCCCAGAATACTACTGATGAATCTACCACGGAATGCATGTATTCATGTATTATAAATATTAATTTATTTATTAATACTAACGGTACAAATATACCATAAATACATATTACATGTCACAAAATCTTAGTTGTACATAAGAAATCATAAAAAAGAGTATACAAGTTAATTGTGGCATTTGGTTAAGAAATGACACAAAGAGCTACAATTACATAAATCAATACTATAGTATAAATAAAATTAATGTTGATTGAAAATATATGATAGAATAGCCTTCTTATACCCAGTATCCGTGCAGTTAAATATATCCACCACATCTGCGTATATTACTAACTTCATGTAATCTAGGTACAAGCGAGTGTTTTGTATACTCAGTCCTGTTGTTATATTGAAACAAGATTTTGGAGCAAGTTGCTCTAGTGGGCATATGAAATTCGATGAGCTAAGTTAAATCAGGGCTGTCTATTCTACCATTTACAATTTTGAACATAAATATTAAGTTGCATATAATTCTTCGATCTGAGAGTTTTAATAAATTTAATTGTTTTATCCAGTAACTAGCTGGATTACCCGGTTTCGCTCAGGACAACATTCGAGAGTGTTCTGGAATGTTTCATATTGATGTTTCTGATTCCCTATTCCCGAACATTCCACAATTTTCCAGAATGTTCCGGGATATTCTGGAACGTTGTGGAATGTTCTAAAATACTATTACCAATATGCTTGGACGAAGAACGGCAATGTCCTTCTACGCAAAAACAAGGATACTCCAATTATACATGTCAGAGACGCAAGCGACATACCACTTCAATAACCTGGACTCCCTTTTGTATCTTCAAAGATGACCATCCGGACTTAATAAAAATGGCCCCTTCTGAAGAAAACACCATCCCTGAAACTCATGAATGTGACAATTTCGAAGATGTCAACACATTATTCAACAATACATCGTTCAACATACTAAACATGAACATTAGAAGTATTAGGAAACATTTTGATGACTTCTGTATCCTTTTAAATTCTTTATCCTTCCAAATAGATTTTATAGCACTCACTGAAACACAAATGCGCGAATGCGTTCCGTTCAACTTACCGAACTATACTACCTTTTCAATTCCGACTAGACATACCTCTCATGATGGCATAACCATATTTTACAATGTACACTCCATATCCAACATCAATATAGAAAACCCAAACTTCAAATATTCCAATGCTGCCCACGCAACTTTTACCTCCAAAGGGAAAAAATACTCTATTTTGACGGCATACCGGTCACCCTCTTTATCTACAAACCTGTTTACTCAAGAAATTAAAAATTTTATTAAAAACAATAACTCTAACCATTTCGATTTTGCATTTTTTTTGGGTGATATTAATATAAATATTCAAAACGCCTTACTAAATCCGGCCGCGAACGAATATCTAAATGTTATGCATTCCACAGGATATCTATCGTACATAAATAACACCACCAGACCTAATCATCCTAATGATACATGCCTTGATCATATATTCCTAAAATCAAACAAAAATTACCAATATAAATCCGCTACACTAAAAATTGACATAACTGACCACTATCCTACCTTCTACGGCCACCATACTCCAACCTTGCCCTCATCGATCTCATGGATCTCCGCTGATCCAAATAATTTTAACAAAACAATTACTAAAATCAACTACTCAACTCTAAATAACTTACTGAACGAAGAATCGTGGATCGCGGTACTATCTAATGATGACCCAAATTTAACTTTGAATACCTTTTACGAAGTACTTCAAAAACATATTCTAAAAAGTCAAGAACAAATAACACCACCAAAAAGTAAACACAAGCACATAAAGCCGTGGATTACACGTGGACTGATAATTTCAATACAACACAGAAACAAACTTTTCAAAATCTACAAAAATCTTGAAAATCATTGCACAACCAAAAACGAAGCACAGATCCACACCAAACGTAATGAATACATTTTATTTAGAAACTACCTAAACACAATCATAAAAAAACGAAAACAACAATACTACTCTACACAACTACATAATGCTCACAACGACTCAAAAAAAACATGGCACGTAATAAATGAAATTTCAAATAGGAATCAAAAGGTTGATAAAATTCCCCAAAAAATCATTACTGATAATAACACCACCATTGAAGACGCTGAGAGCATCGCAAATAATTTCAATCACTTCTTTACAAACATTGCCTCAACCCTAATAGATAATAACCCGAGTCTTAGTATTTACTCGAATCAAATTCCTCCCGACCTTTCAGAGTCTAATGATACTACCTCTGAGCTTTCTACTTTCAAAGAAATAACAGAACTTGAAATCTCAAGACAAATTGACAACCTTAAAGAGAAGTCTGCAAATGGCCCAGATAACATAAGCAATACCACCATCAAATCAATTAAAAAACATATTATCATTCCATTACATCACATTTTCAATAACTGCATCAAACACAGCATTTACCCCAATAATTTTAAACTCGCTCACATTATTCCAATACATAAATCCGGATCCCAATGTAAAACAGACAACTACAGACCAATAACTTTAACTTCACAATTATCCAAGATCTTCGAAAAGTGTTTAAAACGACAAATTATGAACTTTTTAGAATCCAAGGCAATCCTCTCAGCTAATCAATATGGTTTTAGAACTAACCTGTGCACCGACGACGCTGTATTTAGTTTAACCAAAAACATATATTCCAATCTAGACTCTAACACTAAATCTCTAACCATCTTCTTGGACCTAAAGAAAGCGTTCGACACAGTCAACCATAGAATTCTATTAAAGAAAATCTTTAACATTGGAATTAAAAACAAAAGTCTCATGTTATTAAAAAGCTATATATTAAATCGCCAACAACGCACAAAAATAGGATCAAGCTTAAGCACTTATGGTCTAGCAAAACATGGTATTCCTCAAGGAACTGTCTTAGGACCACTTCTCTTTCTAATCTACATCAATGACCTTTGCAATATTGTAATACCAGGTAAAATTCTCTCTTTTGCCGATGACACTGCAATCACAGTACAAGGTAAAACTTGGGAAGATACAATCAGTAAAGCCAACAAATGCATTGCAATAGTCAAAGATTGGCTAGATAGAAATCTTCTTAGCCTAAATTATGATAAAACTATTTTTATTCCCTTTTATAATTCCCAAAAGTCATCCCCTAAAAATAATCTTAACTTGAAGTTCCATAATGTTAATTGTAACTTTGCGACATGCACAAACTGCGAAGATGTAAAATTAGGAAAATATATCAAGTACTTAGGTGTAACTATAGACAGCCAACTCAAATGGACTTACCATGTAGAAAAAACTGTAAATAAACTGAGATACTTAAATTATATATTCAAACGTATGAGCAATATCGTCAATACAAGAACCATGAAACTTGTTTATGATGCATTGGTGCTTTCGTCCATTTCCTATGGAATAATCGCCTGGGGAGGAACATACAATAACCATATAAAACCATTGGAAATTGCTCAGAAGTCCATCATTAAGGTAATGTACCAGAAGTCCAAGATGTATCCTACCAATCAGCTATTTCAAGAAACTGAAATACTAGAACTAAGGCGGATCTACTGTATCCAATGTCTCAAATATATTTTTACACGTCCAAACAATTTCAATAAAAACACATATCGTTCTAGCCAGAGATATAACACGTGCGTGTACACAGTGCCTCACTGCAAAACCAGACTGGCCCAAAGACACATTACCTACATTGCCCCAAAACTATTCAATTCCATACCCCACTCCATCAGCAAGGATCAAAATCTGAACGTACTTAAAAAAAATGTTAAAATCTGGGTAAAAAATAATTTGGAACTGAATAAGTTTTTTCTGTAATTCAATCAGCTTCTAAAATGTGGAGTCTTTCTGAATATTTAGAATAAAAACAGGAAATATATATATGTATATATATATATATATATATATGTACATGTGTATTTAAGTATGGGTGTAAATGTGTGATTATCTTAGATATATTTTTAAATTTTTATACTCGTATGAAGTCAATCATGTTGATCACTGTAGACACTATGCATATATATTTTAATTTGTGTGTTTATCTTACATATATTTTTAAATTTTTAAACTCCTACGAAGTCATTCATGTTGATCACTGTAGACTCTATGCTTATATATATATTTTTTATTTTTTTATAATTTTATTTTAACTACCACTGTTATCCACATAATATAATACCCACACACAGGCTTTGCCTTTGTGGGATTTTTTTTTGTTACTTACATTTTTTGTTATTATGTATTTACCCATATGTAAATGTACCAAAAAAACTTTGCTAATAAAAAAAAAAAAAAAAAAAACTCTGACTGGGGTATCCGGCTTAGCTCAGGGAGTTGATGTGATATTGAATTGACGTTCGAATCCACAACGGATCTTGCTTTATATATATACCCCATATGGAAGCCCCACCCAAAAAATACACAAATGTTCCAGAATAATGTTCCAGATCATTCCACAACATTCAGGAGTGTTTTGGAATGTTCCACAATGATCTGGGATGTTTGGTATGTTCCTGAACGTTCCATCCTATTCCCAAACATTCCACAACATTACTGAAAGTTTCGGGATGTTCGGGAATGTGATGGAATGCTCAAGAATACTCTGGAATGTTTTGAACTGTTCTAGAAATTTCAAGGGGGCGAAACATCCATCCCTTATATCTTTAAAAGCACGCCTTTCAGGCAAAAACGGGAAATTTTAAAGGATTCACCGACACTCTCCGCCACTCATTTCTGAATGCTTCTAGAACTTTCTCCTTATAAAACATCCTAGAGCCTTAGGGAACCTTCCAGAACTGTCTAGAACCTCATAAACTCACCGACACACTCCATCGCTTCTTCCATAACTTTTTGAAACTTTCTAGACTCACCGACATACTCCGCCACTCCTTCCAAAACTTTTTACAGCTTAATCGACCTTATAGAACTTTCCGGTACCTTCTAATAGACTCCCCGACATACTGTTATGAAGCGATCTTAATTATCGATTAGTCAAGTACTTTTCTAGTTGATTTTTCATTGATAATGTTGGCGGCACTTTGGGACGATTTTGTCTATGCGGGAAAACAGGTTTGTTTAGGGCGGGACTCTAGTTTTGAGAGCGTCAGTGCGGCCGCTGTTAAAACAAGTCACGTAAATTTTAAGAGAATATGTGCTAGATCGATCGGGAATCGTGTGACGGTCGGCATTCGGGCGAAGTAACATGGCGTGTTTATACTTTTAAAAGTTTCGAAGGATTCATCCGCCTAAAACGCGAGATTTCGTTTCGGGCTGGTGGTTGCACTCGTGTTAAATACCGGATAAATAAGGGATTTATTTATTTATACGGAAGCACGCTGAGCCTCCGATGGAAAGTGCCGCCATCATGTATCGAGACACCCATTTATAATTCCTGGAAGGCTGATGAAGACTACCCGTGCACCAAGAGTTAAAGGATCCCTTCCCTGCTAGGCGATCGATATCGAGGTGGCCTATTCCAGAAGCCACGCAGAGGATAGAACTTCACCTTCTCACCTTCAGGGCTACAGCGGTGGAAGATTCGTAGCTAGGTTAGGTTAGGGAAAAGTATACAATGGTCCCGGGGTGAGTTTTTACCTTTCTTTAAATTCATGTAACCATGTGGATATCGGTACAATACATAGTTTTTATATTACTTCATTATCTGTTTCATTGTAGTGATCCTTTCTTACAAATCATTTCCAGGAATGCCATTTTATCAAGTGCCCACGCTCTGTAGATGGGTTTTGTGATATATCGGCATTCGGGCGAAGTAACATGGCGTGTTTATACTTTTAAAAGTTTCGAAGGATTCATCCGCCTAAAACGCGAGATTTTGTTTCGGGCTGGTGGTTGCACTCGTGTTAAATGCCGGATAAATAAGGGATTTATTTATTTATACGGAAGCACGCTGAGCCTCCGATGGAAAGTGCCGCCATCATGTATCGAGACACCCATTTATAATTCCTGGAAGGCTGATGAAGACTACCCGTGCACCAAGAGTTAAAGGATCCCTTCCCTGCTAGGCGATCGATATCGAGGTGGCCTATTCCAGAAGCCACGCAGAGGATAGAACTTCACCTTCTCACCTTCAGGGCTACAGCGGTGGAAGATTCGTAGCTAGGTTAGGTTAGGGAAAAGTATACAATGGTCCCGGGGTGAGTTTTTACCTTTCTTTAAATTCATGTAACCATGTGGATATCGGTACAATACATAGTTTTTATATTACTTCATTATCTGTTTCATTGTAGTGATCCTTTCTTACAAATCATTTCCAGGAATGCCATTTTATCAAGTGCCCACGCTCTGTAGATGGGTTTTGTGATATACCGCAGATTGACATACTTTGATCTTCAGTCAAGGTTTGGCATCCAAGGTTTCCTCAGAGGATCAAAAGTTGATTTATGGTATACCTTAAATTATGGTATACCTTGATTTTAAGAATCAAAATTTTTTTTTCTGTGAAAAACTTATATCTAATATATTAGGCTTTGGTTCAATCAACTTTACAATTTAACTACAATAGAATAGTGAACATTTACAACTTCACTACATTTACAACTTCCTATCCTACCCTTCCTTAGAAAGACCCTCCATACAGCATCCCCTAAGATGACATAGGTCCTGAGAGGAGCTTACGTAAAAAAAATGCGTTTCATTTCTGAGATTTATTATTATTGTATTTTTTTCTTTGAAGGGGTACAGAGACATACGTTTACCGTTTGTCTTATTTTCGACTATTGACGTTTAGTGTGTAAGAAAGAGGGATAGCATTATATGATTAAGAACAAAAGCACAACAATCAGCGCATTGACATTTGACGTTTTTGAATTTTTGGAATTCATGCACAGTTATATGTTATACCTATCAAATATTGCTGCAGTTCTTTCAATATATGAGAATTCGTTCCATACAAAATGTACGAAAAAATTATTTTTCTTCATAACTTTATTTTTCGCGAATTTTTACGATGTTTTAATAGTTATTCTGTTATCTGGGGCGGAGGCAAATCCAACAAATTAAAGATCATTAAAATCGGTCCAGCCGATCTCGAGTTATAAATAGTGTAACTAACCCGACTTTGATTTATATATTAACATATATACTTTATGTTTTTAATGAAATACCGAATTTAAAATCTGTCTTAGGAATTTGTGTTGAAATTTTTCGATTGTATCTGAATGTATTTTAAAATGGGGGGACCATATCGAGGAGTTATATTCGACTTGACTACGTACTAAGGATGCATACAAAATGTTTATTGTTGAAATATTCCTAAAACCTCTGGAATTTCGAAGAATGAAGCCAAGCATTTTTATTTCTTTATTAGTGACCGTGTTTATATGGGATATAAAGTTTAATTTAGAGTCGAAAATTATGCCCAGGTCACCAAAAAATACTTAGGATATGCACACAAGTAATAGGCCACTTGCATGGATTTCATAACGACTTGGAAAAAAATCGTGTGGATAGATTTTTTTACTAAGATTACGAAAAAGTTAGTAAAAATTTTTAGAAATATACGGTTTTTTTTTAAATATATTATTCCATTATTTGCTCGTGACGTCACTACATGAAAATGTCCCATCTCCGAAATGGTCCTACTAATATTGTAAAATTCCTTACTGATTTATTTTTTTTATATAGCAATACTTTGATTTCAGGCGCATTTTTTAATTTGACATTTAACGTTCACTAGATTTATTCTTTGTTCTCTGCGAACTTTGCATTTGGTTTGATTTTTTGACAGATGTTATTAAGAGAACCCCGTACATTTTATGCTGTCTGCACGTGTTTTGGAGGTATAATGGTAATGGTGCTGATTTTAACAAAATCTATAACATAAATTAACAGTTTTTAACACAGCCTCACGGTGGGCGTCAATTAATAACGTTAATTATATTAAATACTGCGTGAGTTCGAACAGAGAGCTTTTATTCAGAAAATACATAACATAACAAAATAATAATAAGTACACGGTGATAGGTATACGAGTATAACGATACTTCGAGATATATATGAACGCGGCGCGTAATCTCCGACTGAGTACACAAACACTTTACGAGACAACACGATAACATACATTTAAACACCATCCACACTAACTATGGTAAACAATCCATTGGTTACGAGGGAGGCAACTTATATAATTGCCTCCCAAACGACATTAAAAACGAAAAGAAGCTGGGTAAATTTAAAAAAAAATTATTAATATTTATTCTTGATAAACAAAATAATGATGTTGAATAGCGCTGTATTGAAATATTTACTTTATTTTAATTTGTATAATTATTTCTAGTTAAATGAGTGAAAATGTAATTTTCTTTTAACTGGAATAAAAAAAAAAAAAAAAAAGATATGACTATTGCTGAGACTCCTCTACCGTATCAATGTGGACAAGAAAATATCTCACAGTTGATCCTTGGTATTGTGCCTTAGGAGTGTCTTCTGGATCTCTGTATGAGAGATAGGGGATTCCACTGGATACTCTTCCCTCTCACTAAAGTGGACTTGAACGCATCATATCTCACTTCAGCTCTTGGTACCGAGCCCTTGTAATACATCTGGATCTCTGCGAGAGATATGGGATTCCACTGGATACTCTTCCCTCTCACCAAAGTGGACTTGAACGCATCATATCTCACTATTAGTTTCAGGTACCGAGCCCTTGGAACACTTCTGGATCTTTGGTTGTTCAAGGCCGCGCTCTCGTTTATATAGTGCGGCTGGTAGTACATCCTCTGGTAATTAGGTGACCGGGAACGGGGAGCTGCTCGGTCATTAGCCGATGGTTTGAATTGTGCAACCAATGCTATTCCTACGGCATGCTGCGTTTGTAGATAAGAATAAATAAATAAATCCAATTTTATAATATTCTTTTTATTATTATAATTTACAAGTACAAGTATATTACATTGGATTTAGTAATATAGACGTTGAACATTATAATGATTTATGATCAATAAGATGGATCAAGGAAAAACATATTTATGAGATGTAATATTTTTGGTATGTCTCGTTATTCTCCTGTGCCATTCGTGTGGAAAACGTTATTTTTGAAAATGATTTTGGGCTATGTAATTATCGTTTTTTCGCACCCATAAAATTATGTCCGGTCTTTCCGGTTTATAAAAAATGGTCTGATTTTTCGGATTGAAATTTTCAAAAAATCGCCAGGGTTTCAAAAATACGATTAAAAAAAAAAATATATATATATAGAATGTCTTGGAATATTTGCCTAAACCGGAATTTTTTTTTAAATGTGATGCAAGTGGCCTATTCAAATGATGAAAATATATTTGGTGCCTGACCACCGAGAGGATTAATTCCCGTCATAATTTTTTGGGTGAGTATTTTAGGCAATCCCTTAAACAGCTTATCCTGGATATTAGGTAAACCCACGTCATAAGCCCAAAGGAATTTGCGGCAATATCCTATATAAAACGGCCTTCTCATATCCTTGGTTTCAGAGCCCACAAAAGGAAGATATTATATGGTAAAAATTGACTATCTCGACTTAAGTTGGGGAGTTTTACGGAAATTTAAATATAACATTTTCTAATTGGCTTCTACATTCAAATTTATTAGTTGTCTTATTGTATCTTATTGTAAATACTTAAATAAATCAATAAATACAATCATCATTACATAGTATAAAATGAAATCGCTCAAAATGTATGTGCGCGTTAATCTTTTAAACTACACAACAGATTTTCATACGGTTTTCACCAATAGATAGAGTGATTGAAGAGTAATTTTTATATGTATAATACATGCAATTAATTATATTAGAGAAAAGCCGAGAAATTCAAAGATAACATATGTTTGTGTGATTTAAAACGGCTGGCGGGCCGTACTATAGTCACTTTTGAAATTCGTTCTATGGAAGAAATTGGAAAATAGATGTCCTAGAGTAAGTAGGTATTTGATTTTCCCTTTTCAAATATCTAGTGTTATATTACATGCATTGTATAATTAGTGGCGATTGCTCGAATTGCATTGCATAGTATTAAAAAATGTATGTGCGCATAGATCTTTTAAACTACGAAACAGATTTTCATGCGGTTTTCACCAATAGATAGAGTGATTCAAGGGGAAGGTTTATGTGTATAATACATGCTTATTATAGTAGAGAAAAGCCGAGAAATTCAAATATTCAATTCAGGCAGCGGGCAGCTGGCAAGCGGGTGGTGTGGATTTTATAAAGGTTGGGTAATGGTGTTGTGTTTCGTTAGCCACAGCAACGTGTGCCGGTTCTGCTTGTATAATATTTACCAAAAAAACGAGTGTGCTTTAAACCACACAACTGAAGTAAAACTTCTGCTCCATCTATATGATAGGAAGAAAGAAAGAAAATGAGCGCGCGCACTGCTCTCTCTTGCTCCTACAGTGTGATACAGACAATAGGCCACGGCGTAACGTAACTGGCTATGAGAGAAAAAGAGAAAGAAAATCTGTGCTCGCACCTCTCTCTCTTGCCCCTACGGTAATATACGAAGCGTATTCCTCTCAACTACCGTTCGGCTCGCTTTTCGTAACGCTCTCGTTACGCATTCGCCAGCTTACTCCCCAAGTCAAGCGTGCGCTAAGAAGTTATACTTCAAAAATCAGTGACTCCTTCAGAAAACTAAAGTAGATAAGAGTGTGGAGGCTACGAAGCAACGCACAAAGAGTAGATCGATTATTCTAACTCATTTTCTCGCAGGCTAGTAGCTAGCAGGCTCCTGTAGATTTTGTGTATTTGTCTCTTTTTCGTTTTAATGAATTTCAAATCACATTGATGCTAAAGAAGTTTTCACTTTAAAAAATGTAACAACAAAGCATGTCGACGAAGCATTATCGACCACCATATGACGGGCATGTGCCGAGCATGGTTATCGAAAAATCCAGTATTTATGTCACCATGAAAACAATGAATAAAGAAAAATTTAAAAAAAAAAGTAACAACAAAGCACAAATGTAACAACATAGCATAAATTAAAATACGTAGGTAAAAATGTGAATCCTCATAAGTAAATGTTCAAAGTAACAAAAAATTGTAAGAAGTATACACGTCTATTTATATCTAAATTATTGGAATTAACGGCAACTAAACGTATTGAAATTTGGAATGAACAACATTTTTATTTTATTATTTTTAAGATGAAATCTATCTTCCTGATAAGAATATTTATTTCCAAACTGTAAGCCTCGAAATCGGGCAATTTTGATACGCCAGTGTAATAAATGTCGGCAAGATCTTGTATGAATGTTGATTAAGCATTCAAGACAGTCAATTTTGTTATGCAGCGTTTTATTGAAATTAAATCGGTGCTTTTTCTTCTCTATGAATGTGTCAATAGGGACATTTTATCCAGGAGGTAATTATAATCAACGTTTTGTAGGGGAATATGCAATTTATGGTTTATATAGCTCAGGAGTTTATATTGAATCTTTTTAATGTTGTCGGAATGAACATTGAAAAGGAGAGATCATAAGGTGGAGTTACACTTTAATTGGCATCTATGATCATAAGGTCGAGTTACACTCTAATTGGCATCTATGATTTTTGTCATATTGTGTTTTATCATTTACCACATATCATTTTACATGATAAATGTGGCAAAATTATTGAAATCTTTTGCAGTTAGCAAAACAAAGCCAAGAGTCCTTGGTGAGAATATTACTAATATGACCAACTGACAAAGTTTGGTTTGCCACCGAATATAATCCTACGTCTACAGTCTCTCTAGAGCGATTTAAATTTTTATTATTATGGCCACCGTGGTCGAGAGGCGTGGCTCTTGACTCACAATTCGAAGGTCATGGGATCAAATACCGGCGTGAGCAAATAAATTTTATAAGGTTAATTTGAATTATTTCACAATTAATTAATTTAAAATAATATACAGTTCATTTGCGACACGTTCAAGAGTGAACGATACTTTCACCACCCTGGTGTAAGACCACCACTCAGAATTGAAATAATAATAATAATATTTGGATGATTTATGTAGTGCCGTTTTTGTGAAAAATCACCTCAAGAGCGCTGTACAAACTTATAATATATTTCTAAAATCTAGAAAAACTACAAGCTAGACACAATTAAAAACAACTTATGGCTAAAAATTGCATCCACCGGTTCATTGATCACCGGTACAAAAATGTATGTACAATATATTTTTTTTGTTTGATGTTACTGCTATAAAACAAACAAAAATTATAAAAAATAACAAACATCTTAACTACAACTCACAACACAATCACGCCGGACCGGCCGGCGAACTCAGCTGATGATGGCAGGTGACACACGAGCTCATCCGAAATCAGCCAAATGACGCGCGATAATTCAGAGTTTCGGTGCGGCCGAAGGTTCGGCAGATTTTCTGCCAAAACCGAAACTGATGCCGAAACTAGATTTTTTTTTGCCGAAACCGAACCCTCGGTCGGTCACTAATAATAATACATAATATAAATTATACAGGGTGTCCGGGGGTAAAGTGCATTAACTTCGGGAGGTAATTCTACATGATAGTATAAGTAAAAAAGATAAATAACTTTTTTCGATATTCTAACATTTAGGGGTAGTTTTGTGGTAAACAGATAAAATTAGACCGGCGCGGCGGCGTGTGCGGACAGCATTATTTTTAATTCCTACCAAGTAACGTTGCAACAATCGCGCCCGGCAAGCTAACAGAAACTTTATCGAGTAATTTGTGCCTTGCACTAAGGATTTTTCGTAGGTAAGTTTAGTCTTTTTGTATGGGTAAAAAAAGTTGGAATTTCAGAAAAAGTTATTAATTTTTTTTACTACCATAATGTAGAATCACCTCCCAAAGTTAACGCACTTTCCCCCGGATACCCTGTATATGTTCTTTGATAAACGTTTTTTGGAAAGTAAAATACTGCCATTATTATAAGCGAAACTGCTGGTGCTGTGATGAGGAATACACGTAGCAGAGGAACTGAAACCACAACGTATGGAAAGCAGACGCATTTATCAACTTAACTACTAACCGGTCGTTGTTTAAAAATATTTTTAAACAGATTCTGTAAGATTTCTACATGGAAAACACCTGTAGCACTCGAGTATCTCCATCTGTGTAAGGAGCGGGGTCAACATCAGAATCGTAAAACTTTTTAAGGTTTAAATTAACGCATTTTCTTAGATAACTATTTTTATTTGTTTATTAACCCCTTTTTACGGGCTTTTACAAATGAATCCTAAAAATTATACAGTATTTGTTATACAAAACTGCACTGTCTCAGTAACAAACTTTTGTATCTGTTAAGGGATAAATTAAAGACGTCCACTGACTCGGTATAATTATTTCCCTCCATTAGTATACTGGGCAATGTGGAATACATATGGTGGAATACAGAATTTCAGAACTTCAATAAATCCCGACTTCTAGTATTACGTAACAGAATCCGAAAGTTTATCAGATGCATCATTTAGACTTTTATAAAGAAATGCCAATTTTTTGTATTTCTTCGGCGTTAACTATGCAACAATTTCTAGACAATTTGTTTTATTAAACATTTAGGGACATAGATAAACATTTTGGGATATGCACTTTGGGATGTAATGATTGTGACGCACAATATGCAGGTACGACTACTAGAAATTTTAAAACTAGAATCAGGGAACATGAACTTTGTTCACGAAATAATAATTATTCAGAGTTTGCTAGCCATTTAATAGAGGCAAGCAATAGCTTCAACATAGAAAAAACTAAGTTTAAACATTTCAATATAAACAAATATTTTAATTTGTTCGCTTTAAAACATGGAAATAAACAAAAAAAAATAATAATTTAATTAATAAAATAAAAGCACCCTGCAAATCGGCCTTACTAACAATGTTTCCAATTAATGTCGACTCGTCCCACCTTTCTTCCCATCCCCCAAAATCACCCCTCCCACTAGCCCCACCTAATTAAATCTAATCGTTTTGTACTTGCATAGAATGTTTAAGTCAGTTTTAAGTTTGCTAGTGAATGATACGGATGGGTCGAAACCGGTAGCGGAAAATTTTAAATATAAAGTAACAAATGTTCATTGAAAATTAAAAATCTTCAAAACAAAAAGAAATGCCAAGTTTATGAAAATCCAAGTGAAGATATGTGGAAGTTTGGCCCTCTAAAAAAATTCTAGAACAGTCCAGAACGCTTGATAGTATCCGAGAGCATCGCACAACATTCCAGAACATTGCACAACATTCGAGAGGTTTCTGGAAAGTTCCACAATGACATTCCCGATTCTTTGTTTCCGAACATTCCACAACATTCCAAAATGTTTCGGGATGTTGTGGAATGTTGTGGAATGCTCTCGGATACTATCGAATGTTCTATAAATTTCAGGTAAAAACGGGAACCTTCTTCATGAATGGAGAATAGAGGGCCACCATACCATATAATTCCTTTGACCGGGACTCGTTTCTGAGTTTCAGCTGGACGCAAATTTGTGTACACTTTATTTTATCATACAGTGGTACCTCGAGATACGAGTGCCCTAACATACGCGATATTTGAGATATGAGCCGTCAAACGAGCGAAGTTTTGCTTTGAAATATGAGCAACATTTGAGATACGATGAACGGCCGGCTGACTCATAGCGTAAAAAAAAGTTTTGCTTGTTATGACTGTACATATTCATCTTCTCATAAGAGAGATTTGATAAAACAAATTCTGACTCACAGTGGAGAAAAACCGTTTTCATGTTCCGTCTGCAAACAATAAATAATTTACTCGAAAGGGATCTTTGACGAACCACATGCTGATTCACAGTGGAGGAAATTACTTTTTCATATCCGACTGCGAAAAATCATTTTCTCGGAAGGGAAATTTGATGACACGCTTGTTGATACACAGTGGAAAAAAACTCTTTTCATGTTCCGCCTGCAAAAAAATCATTTTTTCAAAAAGTGTGTTTGACAAACCACGTGCTGGGACACAGTGGAGAAAACCCTTTACATGTTCGGGCTGTAAAAAACGTTTTATGAAAAACAATCTTTGACACACCACATGCTGACACACAGTAGACAAAAACTCTTTTCATGCTCCGAATGTAAAAAATCGTTTAATCAAAAAAGTTCTCTCACGAACCACATGTTGACTCATAGCGTAAAAAAACTTTTGCTTGTTATGTCTGTACGTATTCATCGTCTCATAAGGGAGATTTTGATATTTTGGGGGCTGGAACGAATTAATGGCATTTCAATTAATTTCAATGGGGAAAATTGCTTTGAGATACGAGCAAATTGACACACGAGCTAGGTTATGGAACGAGTTAAACTTGAATCTCGAGGTATATAAATATAAATATTGTTTTGATGAAAAGAAAAATAACTTTGTTTACATCACCTTTATTTAAATACAATCAACATGTTGTATATAAATAGTCTTCAGTATCAAATGAATGCTAAACTTAGATATTTGACGTAGATCACATACGGGAGGGAAGGGTAGAAGGGAAGGAAAGAGGTAAGAGCAGGGGAAGTTTATTAAAATTAGGGATTTCAAAGTCATTATATATTTCAAAATCATAGCAGGGGAAGACCGGTTAAGTGGGGAAAGATTCAAAAGAGGTTTTATAAAAATTTGCTGCTTATTAATTATGTCTGCTTTATTATTTACATTTTTCCTAATTTCTAAAATCTTTGAATTATTTATCTCTGATGCTTTATAACCCATATGTAATATTTTAAGTATACGGTTTTTGTCAAAATTATGATCATTTTTTCTTAAATGATCTGCGAACTCAGATTCGCTGTTGCCCTGAGATGTTCTTTAACCCTTACTTCAAAGTTTATATTTGTTCTACCTATTCTAGCAATTACAGCCTTTACAATTAATTTATAAACGCCATTTTTTTTGTTTTAACGTCGCTGTCTTTGTTGTTAAGGGTGATTATTAAAAATTTATTATTTATATAGTACCGGGAATATTTTTACTAATTATTTTTGACATATCGAAACATGTTAATTGTGTATAAATAAAAGTGATTTAACAAAGTTATTTGTCTTTTCATTAAAATAAATAATGCCACCACAATGTGAAAACCTTTCCCAAGAAGCTTTCTTAGAAAAATTAATATAATTATTGATTTTGATTGCATGTATTAACATGAATAATTATTTATCTGAATTTAAAATATATAAGTACATAATGCTATCCAGTCTCTGATACATTAAAATATAAACAAAGGGAATGGTTTTAAAATAAGTTGATTATAAATCTGTGTGGGAAGGTGAGCTTAAATTCGGTCCGCATTTCCGAGACGAACATCGTAACGCTCGCAGTATCAGTTTTCAAATAATAATCAGATGTTATCAAACCCGCCTGGCCCTTTACTGTTACCATGGCAACGGAGTAATTTCCCAACGAATTATATGATACTCGTACATGTATTTCAGTCACAGTCGCCAATTAATTTAATAGGGGTAAGTAGTGAGGGGATAAACCAAAAGAAATGTTTTGTGGGCATGTCTGTGTATCTAAAGTAAGCTTAATTATTCCCTATTTTGTGGTCACACGTAAACAGTGCTATACGGATAAGTTGGCGAAAATGAGGGCGCTGTCGTCTACGACATAACGATAGTTGTGTGGTTTTCAGATTAAAATAAAAAGATATAGCGTTAGTTCACGTTTACGCCACCGCCAATTAGTTTAATAGGGGTAAGCAGGGAGGGGACAAACCTTTTAAAATGTTTTGTGGGCTTGTCTGCGTGCCTGAAGTTAGATTAATCATTCCTTACTTCGGGTCATTCATTGATAGTACTTTACGTGTAAGTTGGCGAAAAAGGAGGGCGCTATCGTCTACGACATAATGATAGTAAGTGTGGTTGCCAGATAAAAATATATACTTACGGAGAAAACTTTTAATTGTTGAAAAACTTTAATTTACACAAAATTATTTGTATTGGCCTGTCTGGTACCTAATAGTCTAAAGAACTTGTTTGTCTAAATATTATGTTAATTAGAGTATTAGTATTTTGTAAATTAAAACAAACAAAAAACTTTATTAAGTATAGCAAATCTTGGCTTTGGTAACTATCGGACAACTATCTTACTAGCATATTAAAAATATCTTAATAGAAGTTTCTGAAAAAACCTTACCCATAAAGTTGTACCGTAGAAGTCGCTGAAAACATAGTCTCTCTTAGCACAAGATCTCATATTGAGGACGACTACAAAAATAATCTGTATCTATCTTATACAGGGTGGCGTAAAATTAATCATCCAATTTTGTTTTTGAATAACTTTTTTACAAAATAAAAAAAAATGATTTTGAGTAATACAAATCTTTATTTGGACTTTTACAATTTTTTTCTGTTAAGTGGAAAAGATGATATCCCTCAAGTGGCTGCCGCCAGTATTGATACACGTTTGTGCTCGTTTTATCGCATTTTCCATGACTTTCCGCGATAACTGTTCGCATTCCTATAATTCGAATATTCTCCTTTAGAGCTGCGATTGTCTAAGGGTCAAAGAAAGAAGTCTGGGAGGGTTAAATTGGACGATCTTGCTGTTCATACCAAATCGCCAAAACGAGAGATTATGCGACCAGGAAACGCTTTCTTCACAATATCCATTGTGGCTCGTGCTGTGCGCGCGGTTGCACCGTCTTGTTGAAACCACATGTACACCAAGCCCCGCTCATCCAATTCCGGAAGTAAGAAGTCGTTTATCATGGCCCTGTAGCGTTCGCCAGTAACAGTGACCGTAATGCCAATGGCGTCCTAAAAAAATACTGCCCAATCACTCTTTCTGCGTAAACGCCGCACCAAGCGCAAGTTAAAGCTTAAATTAAACACAATTATTCCACGCTCCATTACTTGTCTGTTTGTATTCTGCAGCTGTCTAGTTCACAAATATCAAATATGATTGACGTAAAACGCCATTTGCAAAAATTATAACATCTTTCGATACGGTTATTAATTTTGCGCCACCTTGTATTAATATTTAACATGTATCTTTTACAAAAGCAAAAATTAAAATATATTAACTAAATGAAAAAATTTGAGGGCAGTTTACACGCGGTAAAAGCGAAACTTTACCAAAACAATCATAACCAATACTTGAAAAGTGAGATCTTAATCAAAGCGACCAATGAGCGCAGACCAGATTAATTTTCATTTCATATCTCAACCAATAGGAGTCTTTAAATTGCCATCATACTCAATGCGGCCAATGAGCGCAGTTGATGCGTCGCAGGTGCAGTAATCTTTGTTTCCGTTTCATCTGAAATTCAAATCACAGCGGGCCATAGAAGTTTCACTGCAAAATAAAAACTTTACCGTGGGTCAGGGTGTTTTCAAAATGCCAATCCTGGAATTGATCACAGACTCGGCGGAATTTAGAGCTAAACTTAAAACTCACCTTTTCAGACAGTGGTATCCATAAACTCAAAAACCTTTTACCTTCACCTTCAATGCCCGCGACATTGGAAATAACTAATTTATAAAAATATAGAAAAAAAAAATTATTGAAAAAATCTTAAGTGTAAGCGTTTGTAAAGATCATTCCATTTTCCAACCCTAAAGAGTCGACACTTAAGAGGAATTAAGAGGATTTAAACATTTAGGTAACTTGTGTGAGCATTGCATATTATAGTCCTACATACATGTGTTGTAGAAAAAAAATAAAAAAATAGAAGAGAAAGAATAAAATAACATTAAAATAACCAATTAAACTATAAAAGCCGTGGTATTTTTAGCATACTTATTGAAATGATAATAATAATATCATTTGTGAGGTGGGAGCCATTTATTTGAAAACAAACACCACTGTCAGAGATCACCCGAAGAGGCAAGCCATGTTTGGTGACTTAACAGGGGTGCCCGGGTTCGTGTTTCTGCGTGACCGGCTAGGTCGGGAGAGATCGTTTGAGGGAAACCTTTTGACCTCTAGTAGGACTCTCTAGAATCATGGCCTTGTACCACAGTTAATGAAATGGATGGAGATTTTGGACACGTTGGCCCCCGATTGTTACCAAAACCTCCTGTGGTCTAAACCACCCTTTATATTTCCTTTTAAATAACCTCCACAATTGTTTTAAACTGGGACGCGAGTCCTTAATAATTTTTTTAATTGGAGTAAATAGACGGCCTCCGCGGCCGAGAGGAAAAACTCTCGACTACTGTTCCGGAGGTCGCGGGTTCAAATCTCAGCGCGCGCAAGTAAATTTTGACAGATTTGTGTTTTCACAATTCAATCATTAAAAATAATATAAGGTACATTTAAGGAACGTTCCAAAGTGGAAGGTACTCTCAGAATCACCCTGGTGTAAGATCACCATTTAGAATTGAAACGTTTTTTGTGACTAGATCTGAACATCCGGGTACTTTCCCACCTACCTCTTCCCATCTTCTTCCCATCCCTACTTACCTTCAGCCTCACAACATTGGAGGACCCACCACTTACCCGCCCTGGTATAGGTAACAGATGGTTACCCCTTCAAGGCTCTTGCAAGGACTCTAATTTTTTTGGTAAAAACGACTCTACATTTGAAAACGAAATTAAACCTCTAATGTCCCTGCATACGTTGTTAATAAGCAGCATGCAAGTGCTTAGCAGGAAATACAGATACAATATGTGTTAGTATGACAAAATATAGACAAGACAGTGGGACAGGTTGGTGAAAGTCCACGAGGTGGCAAGCGCTGGGTGATTGTATCCAGCGTAACCTACAAGCACCTGTTTGGGAGGAAGACACAGTAGATAAGTAATAAGGGCATGGCAAACGGTTGGGAGTCCTCTCCAATCGATTGGCAGTCCCAGCAAGAATGCGCATGACGTTCGGTCTAGTCGTGAACCACACTCAGCTTCCGCGCCCCTTAGCCGGTTCCTCGGTGATGCCTCAAAGAAAAGTAAATGGGAGATTGGGGGGAAATACCCGACGACCCTAAGGAATTCAGCGTCGCGTAGCCGGAGGCAAGGCGAAGGAGAGCCGAGGTCGCCCCCCCAAACCTAAAGCCTGCACATGTTGCTGGGGGTGGCGCAATTGATTTTAGAGGGCACCGTGCCATCGTCAACCGACTCCTGTTGATGCAAGGACGAAGTCTAGCGCACACCCAGAAGGGGAAAAAGAAACATAACAAAATAGATAGATGCAGTTCAGTTCAGCCTTCTGAGCGAAGCAAAGTAGCATTGTGAGACTAAAAAGAAAAAGAGAACAAAGAAACCAAAACAAACTAAAAAAAACAAAGTCGAGTATGTTAGTTGTATCAATAGTGTTCCTTGGAATATGAAGCTGGAAAAAAAATAAAATCACACAAAAATGATGGAAAATAATGAAAATAATAAACAGGTATCTCGATAAAACATCGTCTAGCATAGCTTGGTTAAATCTAAAAGAAACCATGTGAAAAGAAATAAAATAGGCATAAAAAAGATAGTCACACAAAAATAAAAGAAATAGGAAAAAAAATGTATACAATAGAATAAGATAAAGGTACCAAAGATAGATATGATATAACAAAAAAAAAATGCAGATATAAAACATAAAACATAAAAATAACCACAACCTCACAACCTTTGATTATATAAATGTCTAGATAGAGTGTTGCGCTGTAACTTCGAAAAAAAGAACAGGCCAGATTTGAAACGCTTGTGTGCGTCACACGCACACAAGTATAGGTAACTTATATTGTTAACGTTAAGCGCTCAACGTCACTGTAGGCGTGATGAGTGATACCAGTTCCCGAGTATTTCACATAAAAGTGGGTAAAAAATATGTTTCGGTTTAGCGGGACCTATAATTCGTTTAATTTTGAATTCATTTAAGTAAGATAGTTTTCTACATATAATGATATAAATGAAAAGAAAATCATTGTTAAAAGAGATTTATTTTTGTTTGATTATTTTTAAAAAATAAATAAGAAATACAGAAAATAAGAAAGATACATTCATAGACGCTACCAACTGGCCGGCAGGTATCGTTGTGTCTAAATTTAAATTTTTATCAAATAAATAAGGTGGCCCACATCCAGGTAAATCCCTAAAAATGGTAAAACTATCTTGTCAGACTAAAAAAGACAATGCAACTTTTTAAAACTAAAGCTATCGATAGTTATTATTTATTCTTAATGACCTTCCCTTTTAATTTGTTTTTTAAACAGTTTTCGTATAGATTTTACATCACGGTTAATATTATCCAATTTTGTCTTATAGTGATATCTTAAGGCCAAATATTTTTTCACGGCCAAACTTATCAAATTAACTTGATGCAGAAGACCGTAAATCTGATCGGTTTTTACTTCGAAATAATTATCGGGAAAATTTAATTTGAAGAACAGGCAACCCTGTAAACATGGCGTCAAAACATGGGGTCAAACGGCGTTGTCCTAAGACCAAATTACACTATTAAAACTGAATAGTTTCTTTAACTGAATGGTTATAAAGGTTATTAACCGATAATAGGTAACATTTTTAGTTGTTTTCAATCGTCCTATGTAATTCCTGCACACTGACATAGCGCAAATCGTTATTTTCAAATGTCACACAACACGTGTTTACCGTACAGCGATAGTGTCGCCACTGAGCGGACAGGCCGAGCTTATCTGCCAACATTTGGCAGATATTTTTTTTGGCGCTTCGTCACTCGAGCGCTATATCTAGACATTTATATAATCAAAGCTCACAACATACTCAAATTGGGTATGAAATAGCCTCACTGGCTCCAGGCAGTTAGGAACAGTTGGGCAATATTCACATAAAAGAAGTATAGTGAGCCTAAAAGGAAAGGACCTGAATCTTCAGATGTAATCACTAAACACGGATAAAGCAATTTCAAGAAACATTTTGTTTCTTAATAGTGGTCTTACACAAGATTATATATCGCTCTAATACACGAAGTACGCACCACTATAAATAAAAGTTTGTTTTTGGAAAGTGCACTTGAAGTTGTTCACAAATTATTTCTGTATCTTTGATCGTTGTTCCCTCTCAAAACGTATTCAGTGTCTTCATTAACAACGCTGAACGCCCATTACCAAAGTTAACAGAACTACTTTAGTTTTCTTCTTGTTTTAGGGACTGCCGGAAAACTTTAAAGTCGACCACTAGTGCAGGTTTTTTTAAACCTCAATCATTCGACACCACTATACGAAACGCCAATAAGTACTCAAATAGTCTAAATTCCACAGTAGACAGAATGAGAAAATGATCTATATATTTTTTAGACTTAGAAATACTGTAAAATTAAAAATACCAAAAGATATTTATTACGCACTTGCGCACTCTGTACTACAATATGGAATCATAGCTTGGGGGATGCATATAAATCATCCCTACTTCCACTGGAAACAATTAAAAAAATATTAATAAAAATCATCTTAAAAAAGCCCCATTACTACCCAACAATAAATGTTTTCCAAGATTTCCCGGTTCCCCCACTAACAAAAATTTATGACAAAATTGCACTCCTACAATTACATAAAGATTTCTTCAATAAAAATACTGAAAATTAAATATTAGCAAAAGAATCATATCTGTTGAAGGACTAACCGTACCATTAGTACGAACTACAACAGCACAATATCACTATACATTCAAGGATTTAAAATTATTCAATAAATTACTCCTAGATATACGATCGGATGAAAACTAAGGCACATATAAAAAAAAGTTAAATTGAAATACTCTTTGTACCACCACAACTTTAATTACTGTTTAGAAATATGTTTTGCTTTATCAATCCTTTGAATCATTTATTAACTAACCAATAATTTTATTACATGTATCGTATTATTATATTTATTATTATTATTATCGTATTATTGTATATTTCTATAAAATTACTATTAGTTTTTGTAATAATATTTTTAATTTATATACTTAGATGTAAAAGAGTTAGATGTATTTAGTTGTCCTCTCCTAAACACAAGCAACTGCTTTATTAGGAGAGCGATTGAAATATTGTTATTGTATAATGTCGTAAAATTGTAATTATAATAAATATTTCAGTAAATAAAAAAATAATATAAAAAAAGTGTATTTGAAAGCCTTCGTCTGTGTATAGAGAGCTTAACATTGATTGTCGTGCGATGCACACGTTCGAAATGCACATAGATGGTCAATTTATTATATTGGCGCTGTAAGGCTAAGGTAATGCGATATTGATTTTGAAATTTTTGAAGCATAAATAATTGTAGGATAATATCAACAGATTTTTGAACTAATGCCAGTTTGACAGTTGTGTCAAACTAGCATTGTTAGAGAGAAGTCCGAATGTTTAGATAATAACTTTTAGGACCGCTCCATCACGGCTTTGAGTTTGTAATGTTATATACAGAAAAATCTCAACTCAAACTTGCGGTGGGTAAGTCGGACGAGAAGAAATATGCACACTTTTGATCCATCTCGAATTTTTTAAACGATATTTTCATCGTTATGTGTATTATATACAGATAAATCTCGACTAAAACTCGCGGTTGGTAAGATCTGACGTCAGTCTTTTAATCTTCTGGAATTATTGAACGTTATTTTCACCATGAACTATATTATTTATTGATATATTTCGACGGAAACCCGCGCTCGGTATATAAACGTACAGAAAAATTTCAACGAAAACTCTCGGTTGGTAAGATCTGACGTGAAGAAATGTGCACACTTTTGGTCCATCTCGGATTTTTTAACGTTATTTTCGAACGCCTTCCAAGTGGACCTCTGGGACCTCCTGTCGCTTCTTATATATAAATAATTTTAAATTGTAATTATGCGTGGTCAATGGGAGTGGGAGAGATATATTCACCTCCGTCACTCCTGGATTCTTTGACCGCAGATTTTATTCCGCCCTTCATACCTTTTTTCTCACCAGAACTTGCTCTCCTTCTTTCCCTAAATAGACTCTCCACAGAGCATCTTCAAAGATGACAAGGGCCCTAATGCAATTGTGTGGAGCTAATGCATTTTTTTTTAAATTGCTGATAACTCGGGCTTTTACTGAAAGTGTAAGATGTTACAATAATACTGCTCTGGAATTATAAAGTATTAAAAAATATTACCTAACAGTGTGTAGGTAGGCTACCATGTTTTGGCCGACACTGTTTCACAATCTCCACGCTAGCTCTTCGCCCAACCTATGCAGATTACACGTGTGACCCTTTTGGTCTGTTACGTCTCAGATTTTCATTCGCCTTGCAAAATAAGAATGGGATTGTGCCGCGTTGGCCTCCGCAGTGCTTGACCAGACTTATATTGCTACGTAAAATGAAATGGCACAGACTTCGCAAGACATGGAGCCATTTTTGTGGCTTTTAACTTTGGTAGTAAAAGAGCCTTAAAAATTCTTACTGTAGGTAAAAATACACTCACAGTTACTACCTGGCTTCGTCCGAGTTTAAGTTGTTCTTTTAACCACAGACCTATTTTGTCGGAAGGTCAAAATATTTTAGTTTTGCAATGAAATCCAAATAAATAGAATCTTTCAAAACGCATCCGAAAGCTAAAAACTGTTTTTGAAATGTGATAAAATTCGCTTTCAAATTTCATAATTTATAATATACAATTTTGAATGCAAATATAAAAAGTAATAAAAATTGCTCAACTTACGCTTATTCTAACCAAAGCTACTGATAACGAAAAAAAACACACATAAATTTTTGTAATTAGGCAAATGTATTATTTATAAACGTTATTGTCAACTCACTTTTAGTCGTTTCATATGAAAATAATTAATAAAACCCAAAGTTTCTTTTGTTTTTTTTTTTCAAAATGCGGTGGGAAACTTTGGATACGTAAAGGTGTAAATTTTAAGTATGTTGTAGTTAAATTTCAGATTTAAATATTAGGTTTGGTATTTTCTCTTTCTGACACCGTTTAGACCACATTTCTAACCATTAGAGTTAGGGAGATAACGATTTCTTGATTGAGACCTACATGAGTTGTTCCGAAAATTGAAAAAATTAGCCTGAAGGATAAAGATTTTTTTCTTATCGAGCATACATAATATATGGACACGGTTTTTTTTTTAAGGATAAATCTTTCTTTAAAAGACCCATTTTTTAAAATGAAGTAAACCACAAAATGAACCTAAAATTTTATGTAATAAAACTATACTAGATTTTCTAATAAGGGAGGTTTTTGGTGTGTTGGTATGGTACGCTGTGTTAAGGCAAAACCTCTGGGATCTAGGAGGTTTTGGTTAAGGTTACGGTGTTAAGGTTCTCTGCACAAATCTTCCAATGCTTTACTTTTTGACCACTTTATAATTATTTGATATACCCATCGATTTATTAATTAACGATATTTGGTCGATGAGCGTACCGGTAAAATACACATTTAATGTCCACCTATGCCCGCTGTCTGATATTACAAAAAAAAACAAAACAATCTAAAAGCAGTTCCAACCAAATGTGCTCAAAAATATATAAAACTTGCTTTCGATTTGAACCATGTCAGCAATTTTGAAATAGATATTATAGTAAAGATGGACTCTCCATGTAACCCACCTACTGTTTCTTAAAAGTTCTCACTCTGGCTTCTCTCTTCGGCAAGATACTTGCTTGGGAAGACTAGATTATAGAATTGATCTGCATTTTTAAAGTAAGATTGAAAACTGTGGTAATAAAACATAGTGTTTTTGAACTGGAGTAAAGTGGTATTTTTTCTAGTCATTTTGAACAAAATCACAAAAATACGATATTTCTCTTTTATCCCTCAGACACGAAAGTATTTTGCTCGAAGATATGTTTTCAAAATCTTGTAGATAAGTTTTCCGGCTTTTAATAATAATAAAACGTGACAAAATAACAGTAAAACAGTTATATTACAGAAGTATTGTAATATAACTGTTTTAGTGTGTGGGAGCATCCTTAACATAAATAAGTTATGAATAGAAAGAAATTCTCGCAAATGCAGTAGAAAACTTATAAACCAAAGTGAAAGTTTCCTCTTAAAAATGGGTAAACATACAGATGTGATTAAACGAAATTTTGATTTTTAAAATTGGAACGAATTGTGGGGAATTTTGGCAACTGCTAAATGAGAATAAATTTTTTTTTTTCTTTAATTTCCGCAAATTCACTTTGTGGCATCATTTTAATTAAACGAAAACAAAACACTTCTGATCCATCATTTATTTAATAAAAAATAGCAAAATTTAATAATTATTTAAAAATAATTTAATTTAATTAAAATTTAATTTAATAAAAATTTAATTTAAATTTATTTTAATTATAATTTAATAACAAAATGATTGCCGTAATATAGTACCATATTATGAATATGAGCCAAATTCATTTTTAGAAAATGAATTTTATAAAATATATTATGATAAAACTATACTAACAGACAGAACAATTAGTCATAACAGACCTGATATAGTTTTACATGACAAAATAAATAAAAAAAACTTATATCAACTTATATCAACTTATCCAAATTCCTGTAATATTCAAAAAACTGTTTCTGAAAAAATAATTAGGAATTCCACAGAGCCGAACCCTCTGATATGAAAATATCTGGAGTCGGTGAATTTTTTTCCCATTTGGTCTCTGGTAGGTTGACATGTTGTTCTTGTATTGTTTTGTATTTATCAAAACAATACAAGAACAACATGTCAACCTACCAGATGTGCAATAGCACATGTGCATTGCATAGCGTGGATTGACTAGATGATCATTTGGGTAGTGTGTGAAAGGGTTTAGTTTTTCCCGTGGGGAAAATTTAACCCGGACATTTAAATCTGGTGCGTAAAAATGATTCGTTCCCAAAATGTGGTTGGCAGATTCTGAATAATAATTATTATTTACACACCATAGGTGCTCCTTAATTCTAGTATTAAAATGTCTACAAATCTTCCCTTCACAAAAAATATACAATCGTTAAAATTTAATTTATGGAACCCAGATTTGTTTTAAAAAAATCACCCGTGTCCTTTGTTTAATATAATTTTTTTTTTTAAATTTTCATTTGTGTAAAAAAACTGGTTGGGTGTCTGTTATCTAGCATGTTTTTAATTATTAATTATATTATATGAATAATTTTCTTATATAATTTTTTCTGATTTAATTTAATAATTTTTTTTGTTATTAATATTCTATCGGCTCTCTAATTTCTTCAAAATTAATTTCACACGGGTGCGCCAGTGTCAGATAAAATACAAACGTAATGTAATTATGAACTTTTAACTTATACTTTAAACAAACAAAATTTTATAAAATCAAAGGTTGCATGGTCTTAGGCCATTGACCACATACAAAAGATGGACTCTTTACAATAAAATTTGCCTTTTTTTCAGTTTTTCAAGCATCACAATTTACTGCCGAATACTTACAATGGGCGCAAATTGATCGCGTCTCTGAGGAAATTAATTCAAATTTGGTTATTGATTTGAAGGTCTTTCTTCGCCGTCAGAGATAATTTCGTGTTCATTCAATTGTTTTCCATTTACATATTTTCGCAGCACAATTTTTTGGAATGAATGTTGCAAGGCAAGATTCATAGAAAATGGGCTCATGGAGGGAATAGAGCGGTGATTGGCTAAAAATTCGTGATGTAGCTTGAAGTCCATGTTCCACTGAGAGATAGGAATTATTTGCAATATACTTTAAGCCACCTTACGCGTATGAAATTTTGAAAGCCACGAAAAAAGACCAGTATGAGCTAACCTTGTTGGTTTCCTTGTGTCGTTCTCTTATTTCTTATTTCCATGTTTTGGTAATGTCTTCAGTAATCTGTTGTTAAAAAAATGTTTTTTAATTGAAAGCGTTTTCATAAATGCTTCTACACTAACGTCCCGTCAGTGCTAGCGACAAAACGCTGTTGTAATTGCCAAAACATATCTCGTGGCCCAAGGGTTGTGGCGCCAAGAAGGGTGCATATTCTAAAAATAGACCAATGCTCATTGCTAACGCTCTTACGAAGGGGTCAGATAAGAACTTCTAATAGATATGCAACGGGGTATCGATCTGCAAATGGGTATATGTGTTATTCGTGCGTCATCGTGTAGATCTTGAGGTCTTCTAAGAAGTAAGCTAAGCAGAAACAAATTTAGTTGTCGAGAGTAAAATTTTCAGTAACAGTTTTTAAACCGAAATAAAAATTCCTAATTTGATTTCATTGTAAGATATGCAAAAACAAAATAAATTCATTCATGGAAATACGGCTTTTATTTTCCACATAAATTATGCCCATTGACGAACGAAAGACATTTTCACGCAAAAAAGTAATGGAAATATAGAGATCTACCCACACCAAATTGTGGTCTGTCCGCCCTCTACCGTCCGTGAGATGAGATAAACCTAGTTTTGGCGGTTCTTCGATGAGGCGGTATGAGTTTATTTTGTCCTCCATGTGTTATTTTTTATATATCTCCAAAGATTCTTCATACTAATAATAAAAAAATGAACCAAAATTAGCGACTCTCAAAGGAAACAGAAAAAGATACAGTCACATCTAGATCTTAACCTTGCCGGAGCCCTGCTCTAACTACTGACTTAATTTGACCATATCCCTTTATCATCTTTAACTCTACTTACTTCGACCGAGAACTATCGACATTATCTTCATTTTTCAAACGCATAATTTCATTGGCTGCTTGCAAGATTCTTCCCTAACAATCTACAATCTAGATAGTGTCTTGGATAAATATATCCATTTTTATAGTGCGACATCTGTTGACTTAAAATTATTACAATTTGATGTTATACTCATGTTATGTTATATGCTAAAAAAAAAAAACAAAATTAGAGTGTGCTGTTCACATGCGGTAGAATTGAAACTTTCAGAAAACTGAAGTGAACAAAAGTGCGGAGGCTACAACACCGCACAAAGAGGAGACCGATTATACTATCTCATTCTCTCGCAGGCTAAATGATCGGCTATTGATGTATGTGTTTGTCTCTTTTACTGTCTTTTTTTTTCGATTCATCGAGTGCTCTCATCAATCACAACGGTGATAAGAACGAAGTTGTCACTTTAAAACATAAGCGCTTGTATCGTGCAGCTTTATATTATTTCACAAGTTCGCTGTATATATTATTCTTAAAAAAAATCAGAAATGAAACTGGAAAGTCGCTAGATGTCGCTTTTTTGGATTTCATAGGATTCGAACCCCCGATCGCTTGATGTCTGCCTCTCTGGCCGCTGAGATTTTTCAAGCACCTTACCGACAACGCTGTGGAAGGCACGCGCCGAGGTGCAAATTTAACTCCTTATGTAAGAACCGAGTGTTTGTGAAGAACTGAGTTGTGATGCATTTCCGTTTCACCCGAATTTCATGTCACTGACGTCGCTAAAGAAGTTTCACTTAAAAAAATCCAATATCGTTGTCAAACATTTTATTATTTTTTTTTACATGAGCTCCACACAGAAGGCACTGAGGAAAATAATTTCCCTCAGGGCCTATGTCATCTTTGGGGATGCTGTGTGGAGGGGTTTTTTTTGGGAAAGGAAGGAGAGGAGAGTTCTGGGAAGGAAAAGGGTTAAAGAGATGGGTAGGAATCTGGGGTTTCGTGTGTCCTGGACATCCGCCTCCAAGACCTAGACAAACCTCACCCCATGAACCCGGGCACCCCTGCTAAATCACCAAACGTAGCCAACCACTTGGGGTGACCTAAGGCAGAAGTGTTGGTTATCCAATAAAGGTTCCCGGGGCGGCGGTACCCATTCCCGCCTCCCAAATGTAGAGTAAATATGCGATAATATGAACGCTTTAATAAGAAGACATTTCTTGATGTCACGCGATGAATAGAAATCGAAAAGACTAATAGAATTTCACCATTCAATGACATCTCATTAAATGTATCTTTTGTCCGTCGCGCGTCGGTCTCTCACTGGATACTTCAATTTATCTGCTTTCGGAAAAAAAATTTCATCACTATTTCAGTACATTTTTTTGAGTATTCTGATATTTCCCGACGCTTATTTTTTGTAGCAAATTTTGATCGAGGTTACATTCAGCAAAAGTGACAGCATACAAATAATACCCGATATAAGGAAATTGAATTCTTGAATGGCACGTTTCGGAGTAATTTAGTAATTTCCATGCGGTGAAAAATAAATTAATAAAATTGTCGTAACTTTTGCACCAAAGAGATATTTTTTTCTATTTTTTTGCTCTAGTGGCTCACGTCACCAGCTGAAATCAATATTGGTGTTGTTCAGATTGTGTAGAGATTTCCCCCCACTTTTTCACCCATTTTGTTGATTTTACGATTCATTAATCCTTGCTTTGCGAGTTTTTTTAGGAATATCTCATCGAATAATAAAACTTTGAAAATATGATGTTACCTATTTTGATAATATATATTTTTTTGTTATTAATTTAATGTATGTGATTTTCACAATAAACCCACTGAAAAAAAATCGAGTTTTTTTTCCGCAGTTTACACGCGGTACAAGCGAAACTTTCCCAAAACAATCTCAACCAATACTTGAAAAGTGAGGTGATAATCAATGCGATCAATGAGCGCAGAACTAGCGTAATTTCCGTTCATATCTCAACCAATAGGGGCCATTAAAAGTGACATCATATTCAAAGCGGCCAACTAGCGCAGTTGATGCGTCGCAGGTGCACTAATTTTCATTTCTGTTTCATCCAAAAACCTGTATTTGAAATAGTGTGCAGTACGTTGTAATTCTTGGGCATTAACTACGTGACAGTTTGTAGACATTTTTTTAAAAGAGTTTTATTTCCAACATCTACTACTTCTACAACCCTCTACCACTACCTCCCACTACCCTCACCTAATAAAATATAATAATTTCCAGACTTGTATATATTTAAAGTTAGTTTTAACTCTCGACAGGCCAAGATGCTAAACATAAATCCCGTAACCAAGTGGGTTACGGACGTTATGTTTCGTGACCCCAAGAATTTTTTTATGGGCATTTAAACTATGGAAATCCATTTTTTGTTATTTGTCCATTTATTGGGCATGGAATATTACCTATGTTTGACCAAATATTTTTTCCTGCGATCAACTATTTTTTCACATTTTTTTAAACGGCACGTAATGTATTAATCCTTTGCGCAGGAATACCCAAAATTCTTAAAATATATTTCATGTTTTAAGTCGATATAAGAAGGATAGTAATTTTGAGGTCTACTTCGGCCCCAGTTGGTTGCGGAAGAGTTAAGATAGCTAGTGAATTACACGAATGTGTCCATTAACCGCTAGAGGATAAATAAAAAATAGGTAACAAATAAAATTAATCTCATAAATCGAAGATCACCCTTTTATGTAGACGGAGTTACGGAGAATATAAAATTTTTAATCCCAAATAACTTCGGCTAAAGCAGCTTAATTTTTCTTGTCGTTTTCGCCTCATTTTGTTCAATGTTTTTTTAACAATTAACTCGCTGTTTTTCCTACTGCCAATAGTGCATACCCTGATAAAAAAAAACCTATGAGAGCCACTGCCCATAGTGTGTATTTATATAAATAATGCCTAGGTAACAAATCAAAAGTTTTCTTTTTTTAATTAAATAAAGCCGACAAAGAAGCTTGTCGATTTTCAATATCTTACAAGCTAAAAAATAAAAATAGACGTCATATTTTTCTCCATAAAAGAAAGATTTTTTCTAAATAGGGTGTAAAAACTTTGACCTAAGCTGTGTAGGTGTGTAACTAATGAAACCAGACATTGATAAAATCGTTCAAAATAACTTTTTTATTATATTGAGATGAAGATAGTTCACGTTACATACTTTTTCACAAGATTAAAATTTTAAGAAAACCAAATATTTATCGGCATCTTAAATACTAGAATAATTTTATAAAACAGCGATTCGTCCTAATTCTCTTTCAACATGTAAACTTTGATATCCAGGAATAGTCCGGTGTGTTGGGCTTATTGTGAAACAAAATAGATTAGTTTACGGAACGTCAAACGACTGCTGAAAGTGTTGGATGTGTCGGGGAAATAACGTATACAAAATTTATACAGAGAAATCTTCTTTGGCTGCTCTAGAACCGCGTTTGTCTATTTCGCAGCCTCTCTAAGTCTACGATTTACGCTTTACAAAACCAAGATCTTCTGTTCTAAAGCTAAACTTGAATATGTTAAACGTGGCGGTAGTCGAACGCAAAGCTGTGAAAACTGGTCATAAAATCTTTTCCTTATATTCATATTTCATAAAAAAATATTGGTTTATAAAAACTTGGAAGGAATCAATTTAGTGTGCCTAAATATCTGAATATTAAGAACTGTGAGCATAATATTAATAAATTGTCATTTACGATGACTGAAGCGATTGACCAAATTATTGTCAATTTTGTAAAATAAATTATCACCTTCAAAGAAGCAAACTTATTTTGGAGCCAGCTCTTTCATTAATGTGTAACAACCCTCCACGTAGCATCCTCAAAGATGACATAGGCCCTGAAGGCAATTATTTTCCTCAGGGCCTCCTGTGTCTCCACCATGTAAAAAAAAACATTTTAAAGATTTAAAAATAAAATATCCATCAAATCATTCTCCAGTTATAATTAACCTCGCAACCTTTTTGAATCCTTCTCTTGTCCTGAAGGTCCTTAAAGGACTGGTGCGTATGGTTATCTTAAGGTCTTGTAGATTAGTGTGTTTATCGTATGTAGTATCTCGAGAATGCTCGGCAATTTCCTCAACATCCCATCTCAATTGCTTCAATATTTTTACTCTCTCTGGATTGTCCAAGAAAGTGTCCAATTTATGGGCCCTAACATAATTATAACGTAATAGATATCAAGAACTTGTATTAATCTCATCACGACCTTTGATGTAATAGATACCAAGATTTGCACTTCTATTTACAAGTTCCCCCATTTTCTCAAAAATCGGTAGAAACTTTTAACCGCAAATATGCGAAATCGTTTGCGATTGATTTGTAATTCTTTCAGATAGATTTGTTTGGAGCTGTCAACGATCATCAGCTGGGTCTCATTCATTTCGAGTTCTTGGCCTAGTTTTCTTCTAACGATTTCAAAACAATTTTCTATCTTATCCGACATCAATAATTCTCTGTCTTCGTGTAACTGAATTTTTATTTATTTATTTATTTATTTATTTATTTATTTATTTATTTATTTATTTATTTACGGACTTACGTCCAATTTAAAACAAAGTATCACGAAGTATAGAAATGAACAATGTAAGGATTCGGATGGTACATGAAAGCAAAGACAAACAGTGAAAATAGAAGAAAAATAAGTGTCAAGTCACGTCAAGACCTTGCAAAAATTAGGGTGAATATTACATATCTTCATTTGTTTAAAGAGCGACAGAAATCATTTAAGCTAATACCAAAAAAATCAAGGTCTTGACGTGAGTTGACCAGTCTACACATTCTGGACAGTGGTGAGTTATAACCAAAGTTAGTCGAGTGCTGATTGAGGAAAAGCAGGTCTTTATTTCTGAGTCTACGAGAAGGTATATTAAATGTGATGAGTTGTAGTAATGTAGGCGAGTCGATTAAACAGTTAATAATTTTGAAGAAACAAATGAGATCAGATTTTATCCGACGGTCTTCTAAAGGAGAAAGGTTTAGAGTTTGTTCAATTTCAGCATACGAGTAATTGCCTCGCTCTAATCCTAGCCTCCAAGCAATTCCCTTTAGGAACCGATGTTGAACGGATTCAATATGACGAATATGGACAGCATAAAAAGGAGACCATATAATACAAGCATATTCAAGATGGGGGCGAACCAAGGAGCAGTAAAGAGTTCTTAGGGTATTTATGTTTTTGAAGTCAGAAGTGGTTCTAGTGATAAAACCAAGTAGTTTGAGAGATTTATTAACAATCGTATTTATATGTTCCCGGAAAGAAAGCTTGCTATCAAGAGAGACACCAAGATCTTTAATAGATTGAACAGTTGTTAGGCAATTATTATTTAATTTGTATTCGAAAACAATCGGATTTTTAGATCTGTAGAAGGACATAATTTTGCACTTATCGACATTTAGTTCCAAGCAATTAATTTTACACCAGTCATTGAAAGAGTCAATATCTGATTGGAAAAGAAGGCAGTCATGGTAGTTTTTGATTATTTTTAGGATCTTATTGTCATCAGCAAAAAGCCAAAAGCGTGTGTGAGAGAAAATACGAATAATGTCATTTATAAACAAGTTGAAGAGAAGCGGGGCTAAATGTGCTCCTTGCGGTACGCCGGATGTTACTTCAATAATAATAGACTCAATGTTATTTATTTTAACTCTTTGTTTTCTATTGCTTAAATAAGAATTAAAGAAAGATAGCAATGGGTTTCGTATACCTATAGCATATAGCTTGGCCATGAGGATAGCGTGTTTTACTTTGTCAAAAGCTTTAGAAAAGTCGGTATATAGAACATCTACTTGTGATTTATCTTCTAGGCCATTGATTACGGTGTTGGTGAAGGAGAGTAAGTTTGTAGTGGTAGATTTAGCAGATCTAAAGCCATGCTGTTCCTTAATCAGCACATTTTTGAAAATAGGTGTTATTTTTTTTGTGATTATAGATTCAAAGATTTTAGGAATATGAGATAACATCGATATAGGTCTATAGTTTTCTACGTTCGACCTATTACCCGATTTAAAAATAGGTCGTATATAGGAAACCTTCCAGGAATCCGGAAAAGTGGCAGATGATAATGATAAGTTATATAATAAACAAATTGGCTTAGATACAACAGATTTACATTCTTTCAATAATATTTCAGGTATACCATCAGGACCAGTGCTTGTTTTGCTGGGAAGATTTTTTAAGTAATTGAAAACATCTACAAGTGTGATTTCGCAATTATTAAGGTCAATAGTATTAGCATATTTAAGTGGAGGGATGGTGCATATGTTATCAGTATAGACAGAGGAGAAATGTTCAGCAAAAAGGTTGGCAATATCGAAATCGTTGGTGGCGTGAGTATCATTAAAAAATAAACTTGAAGGGAGATCGTTATCAATACGTTTTTGTTTAATAAATTTCCAAAATTGTTTAGGGTTAAGATTTAATTTTGTCTCAGTGAGTTCAATATAAGATTTATAACACAAGTTAGATTCAATTTTGGATAATTCTCTTAACTGATAAAATTTTTGATAAAGCGCTAAGTTGTTCGTTAATTTGAATAACTTGTGTGTTTTCTTTTTTTCCATAATCAAATGCTTTAGTTTCATACTGAACCAAATAGGAAATTTAGGCTGGGAAAAAGTTCCCCTTGGAACGAACAAATCTATAGCATGAGTTATACATTCGTTGAATTTAAATACAGCATCGTTAATATTGTTGTTTGATAACATACCTGCCCAGTCATATTGGGCAAGGTACCTATTCATGCCAGTATAATCACCTTTGTTAAATTTGTAGTGGAATGTAACTGCTGATTTCAGAGTGTCACTTTTGAAAGGATTAGTGAAGTTAATATCGAGTGGTGGATGATATTTATCTATTGGTAATATTGAGTCAGTAGCTTCACATACACAAACGCTAGGCATATTGGTAAATATTAGATCAAGACAGTAACCTCCACAGTTATTGATCGAGTTTAATTGGTACATATTCAGGAAGGCAAAGAAATTTACTATTATGGAAGCATGAAGGGAAACATTATTAGGAGTTTTCACACCATGACTATCATTAAGCCACACTATTTTAGGAAGATTATAATCACCACAAATAAGTAAGGAATCGGCCTTTATGGAAACACGCTCAACTGCTTCAGTATGTGACTTATAGATTTCTATTGAAGAGGAGGGGGGAATGTATACACAACCAATGACAAGTTTCTTGGAACCAAGTAGAACACAAATAAATAATTGTTCAGATACATTATTAGACGATTCAAGAATGTGGCAAGAGTATTTTTTTTTAATACATATCATTACCCCACCTCCTCTACACTTGTTAGAAGAGGAAGAGCGGTCACAGCGAAAAATAATGTAGTCATGGAGTCCAAGTTCTGTTGAAGCAATATTGTCTGATAGCCATGTTTCGGTAAAACATAAAAAATCATAAGGGCATAAATTTATGGAGCATCTAAAGGAGTTTAGCTTAGTATTGAGACCACGAATATTTTGATAATAGGTGGAAAAGTTAGTATTAATAAGGTGTCGATTCTGATTCAGCCTAAAAAATTGACTCGAGATAATTCGCGTCTCTCAGCGGCTTGGCGGGCAGGACAGTCAGGGGAGCCAGTGTTGTGTGTGGACGGTTTTCTGAAGAACTTGCAGGTAGCACATGCTGGTGGCTTTTCAGGAGTCGGGCAAGCATCTCGATTGTGTCCAGGTTTTCCACAGTGAGAACATGTAGGCATGTCTGCGTTACATTTCGACGCCGTATGGCCGTAAAGTTGACAGTGTCCACATTTTAGACTGTCGATCCAATCCCTTACGGTGTGTATTTGCCAGTCCATAGCCAGTTTAGAGAAGCGAATGAGGGAGTGACGAACAGAAGGAGGAACTCTGAAGACATGAGTGCACGATCCGGTACGAGGTCCTACTTTGTGAGAGAACTGCAATTTATTTTAAAGACTTTACTACGCAGTTGAAATGACGCTCTATTTCTTTGCGTGTCTTTTATGCATAGTGTACTCGCAATACGTACTACAAAGGGGTTGACATCATTATCTTATATTATTATTTTAAGTGCCTGTTAGGTGATATTTCACAAAAATGGCGTTATAACCTAAAATAGCCTAGCAATATCCGTCTTATTAGTTAATGAGCAAAATCTATTTCGCTCCCTCACTTGTATACCTTTCCAATACATTGATCCAATCTATTGAATTCTTTCCTCTTATGAATTCAGCTTATTAGTGCTGTAGTTGCCCCATTTCTACGAACAGCCCCTTATGTGAAATGTTACAAATATTGACTTCATCCATTCCAAGGGCCATTCACAGATTTTCTGAACGGCAGGCGTTAATTTCTCGTCACATCCCAAGGCTCTTTAAAAGATATTATATTGTCGACATCTGGTGACTTATACAATACACCTCCCTTTTACAGTATTCAAAGCGTTCGAACGCTTTGAATATTGTAGTTATTATATTGTATTGTAGTATTGTATTGCTTTGAATATTGTTAACTACTTGCGTTCCTTTAAATTTATAGTTCATTCCACACAAATAATTTCTGTTTATTTTGTCAGTTTATCAACGTGGTTTTTGATTAGAAAATGTTTTTCATAAATTCATTATAAACAAATTAGGTGTTTGTTAATCAGAAAGTTAACAACTTTGGATAAGCAAAAATAGATGCTTTTAAAAATGCATCTGTTACGGGAGTTCGGCGATTTTAAATATTAAATAAGCACTAGCCCAAGGGATAAACCCGAGTCGCTTTGGAAAATTTTGGACTGAAATTGAAGAGTCTTATTTTCAATACTTCTTAGCTACGCGCTAAGGGTCATATTGCATTGTACTTTTTTATTCGCTAAGGGTACAACCATTGTGAATGTAAGGAGGCAATCTGTAAACGATTATGGTATTTAGACTTCATTCTTGTAAAGGAGCGGAACGTTATATTTTCTTTGTTAGAATTGTAAAGAGAATAAATTTTCATTGGTAGTTCTTGCAAAAGCGAGACACAATGTTTCAAAAGAAATTATCGGAAAATTCATGTTGGTTATATATTACAAAAAAAAATTGAGTGTGCAATTTACATGCGGTGGAAATGAAACCTTTGGAAAACTAAAGTAGAGTGGGGTGGCTACGAAGCACCGCACAAAGAGGAGACAGATTATACTATCTCATTCTCTTGCAGGTTTAATCCTATAGATGTATGTGTTTGTCTCCTTTTAGTGTCGGTTTTTCGGTTCATCGAATTTCAAGTCACGACTGTGCTAAAGATTTAATTTAAAAAATACAGAGTGTGCAATTCACATGCGATAGAAGTAAAACCTTTGTAGACAGGAGAAGGAAGGCTACGAAGCACCGCACAAAGGGGAGACCGATAGGCTACGATGCGCCGCACAAAGCGGAGACCGATTATACTGTCTCATTCTCTCGCAGACTAAATCCTATAGATATATGTGTTTGTCTCTTTTTAGTCACGCTATGTTTCAAATCACTACGGTGTTTAAGTTTTCACATCGATAAGAGAAAATAATACAACATTGTTAATGTGTAAAAAATTCGCATGAATTTAATTATAACTGTTGATGAAGCCAGGTAATTAGTAAATAATTAATTATTATTACCATTTCATCGGGTTCTCGAGTTTCGAAACCAAACACGTAAATTCAGTCGCGTAACACTGTTTAACTCTATTTCTGGTATCACTGTGCTAATATGCGCTAACAGCGGGAATTCGACATGCAAATATGCGTTACTTAACACTATTAACAGTAAGGAATACCTCATATTTAATGTGTAATGTATCAGTTTTGAGAATACTTTTGTTGTTTAATTTGAAACATGATCATTTATCATCGCCTTGACTATTGACCACCATTTAGAATTAGAACGTTGCTTCAAAATGCTTTTAAATCCGTGTTTTGTTAACAGATCCAAAAAACCAGGTACCACCTAACCTTCACCTCACTTTACAATATATCCCAACAAAGATATCAAAAACTCTTGTGCGGCATTCAGTGAAACTTCTTTAGCCCTGTTAGCGATTCGAAATTCAGATGAAACGGAAATGCGTCATTAAAATTTATTATTTGACGGGTCGTCGATTCTAATATAATGCGATAAATTCGCGCTTCGCCGTGAGTGACCCATAGCGCACAGGTATAGTGCGTCGCAAATCTCAGCGGCCAGAGAAATCCTTCAAACTTCATGGTTTGGGTAAGGTTTTCCAGAAATTCCTATGACGATGTTTTAAGTATACTAGTAAGTTCATTTTCCGATAGTTCCTTCAGCCAACATCTAATGTCCTTAATGTAGCCATTTTTTTTGTTTTAATTTGTGTGATACTAAGTGGGAGGTTGTTATATAACTTTACTGCTAAAAATTCAGAACTTCTTTGTCCAAATGTTACACTTTAGTATATTGTATGTCTGTTTGTTTAGCTCTGGTTTTATGAGCATGTGAGGTGTCAGCCTCTGAATCATTTTTGTGGTGATGTACTAGAATGTTTTTGGCATAGATTTTCTGAATGCTTGGAACATTAAAACGGTTTAAAAATTTCTGTTATTGACGTCCTTATGGGGACTTTTAGTATGGTCTTTATGATGCAATCCTGAGTTACCTTAAGTTGTTTTATGTGATTAGATGTTGCCGAGCCCCATCCTATTAATCCATATTCCAACCGAGAGTGGCATAAAGCATAATATACTTTCTTTAAATCCCTCATTGACAAGATATTTCGTAATTTTTTGAAGAAGTAGATGAGTTTTATTAGGTTTTTAAGATTAATGTGTGAATTCCACTGTTCTGTTTCTTTCATCAATTTCAATCCCAAGACATTTAATACTTTTTGGGTAGGAACATTGTGGAAAAGTATTTTGACATTCATGTAATTTGAGGGTATGCTCATTCATTGGTTGTCCTCTTTTGTTTTTGGAGAAAGTTAGATATTAAGTTTTATTACCGTTTAATGAAAGGGAGTTTACTTTTAGCCAGTTAAGTACAGCCATGCCATGTTCCGCCTCCTTGTAGGTTCTTGTCCAATCTTTTTCGTGGAATATAATAATAGTGTCATCTGCAAAGCTCATTATGTTTCCATTGATGGGAAGATTTATAAGGTCATTTATGGAGGACCCCGAATTTAATTGGTAGAGATCTGCTCTTTCTTTTACCAATTTGTACAATTTGTTCTCTTCCAGTTAGGTAACTTCTAAGTAGGTTTAGACTATCTCATTGCAGACTAAATCCTATAGATATTTGTGTTTGTCTCTTTTTAGTGTCGCGTTTTCGTTTCATCGAGTTTGCCAGCATGTTTAAAGTAAACCACCATGTTTACTTTAAACATTCTGGTTTTTTAAATAATAGAAGTGGTTAAAACTAAGAATTTATTAATTTTAAATTAAAATGGTGCTACAGAATAAGTTTGCTTGGTTTGCAAAAGAATTAGCATTATTTAGTAACTTTGTTATCGATAAATGAAACACTAACTTTGTTCACCTATCTTTCAGAAACTTGCTTATTCTTAGATTGTATAACATCAATAATATTTATGTTTACCACCTCCGCAATTGTTAGTTTAAACATTAGATTTCATACAAAAAGGCCTTGGACTTGAGTAGATAAAGCTAAACATTACGTAATTTATTATTATCTATTACCTTTAAAATACTGGGACAGTTTTTACAGTTTATTTACTTTATTTTTACCTCACTTACTTTCTGACAGCATGCTGCCAAAAACATTGTGTTATCTTATCACTTAATCTTATCACCCTAATAACTTTGATCTGCCTCTAAAGTACGTAAATGCTATTTCAGAGTTCTCTGTTACACAAGTAACCTTCAGAATTTATTTTATTTGTCTCACTAGTTCGTAGCCAATTAGAATACAATTCCGTCATTTGGTCTCCTCAAAATAAAATTCATATAAAAAATACAGTGTGCAATCCACATGCGGTAAAAGTAAAACCTTCAGAAAACTTAATTAGACAAGAGTGAGGAGACTACAAGGCACACCATATAGAGGAGACCGATAGTCTACAAAGCATGATTATACTATCTCATTCTCTCGCAGGCCAAATCCTATATATGTGTGTGTTTGGCTATTTTTAGTGTCGCTATTTTTCGTTTCACCGAATTTCAAATCTTGACGGTGCTAAAGAATTTTTCACTTCAGTAATATTGTGCAACAGTAATCATGGAGTAATTTCCGTAGTTACATGACAGAAGGAGTCATCTGAAATTTTTTCAGTGTTCTAGATTTTTCCTACAAAAGTTTTAAAATGTCCTTATTTCGACTGTAGCAAAACAGTACATATATTAGTTACCTACAATATAAGTTTTAAAAAAAACCATCTGCAATTGACTGATTTATAATTGTGGCAGAAAAACCAAGCGCAAATTTCAACTTCTGATTCGTATTTTTTCTTTTAAAAATTAACTTAAAACTAATACATTTATGGAGAACCTAAAAATAATTCAGAAGAATAATATTACGCAAATATTGGTAATTATCGTAGAGATATGCTTATTATTATATGCTTCTTGTAATTATTTTATCATATTACTAAGTATCAGAAGTCGATGGTTTGCATTATCATCTACTATGCTAAAACTATATATTACTTACTGTTCAGAAATTATCGTAGCATTTAAATTATCTAAAGTCATCGATATATTTTATGACCCGGCCACTCGTTGCTGTGGCTAACTAAACACAACGCCATCTACTAGATGGTTACCCAACCTAGATAACCAAACATTGTATCGATACATTAACTCACACCGCCATCTGTTAGAAACTTAGAAATAATTACAAAGCGTTGTCCAAAAACAAATATTTAATTCGCAATAATAAATATTGAGGTCAATAATCGAGAAAAAATATTATTCTTTCTTGATTGACCAAATAACATACAGTAAGCCAAATTTCATTAAAATCGGTTAAGTAGTTTTGGAGTTTACTTATTTTTTTATTTAATTTCAACGGTATACATATACCATAAGAGCTGATTACATGTCACAAAATCAAAAATAATAATATAGAAATAAAAGAAAAAAATTGTTTAACAGATAATTGTGGCATTTGAATGAGAAATTACACCAGAGAGACAGTTACATACAAAAATCTATAGTACAAATAGAATTAATATTGACTGAAAAGATTTGATCGCATAGCCCTCTTGTACCTACCTTCCGTGCAGTTAAATAGATCTACCACATCATGGTACAAGGGAGTGTTTCGAGTACTCAGTCCTATTATTGTTACATTTAAACAGGACTTTAGATCGAGTGGTTCTCGTGGGAATATGAAATTCAATGAACTTAGTTAAATTAGAATTGTCTATGCTACCATTTACAATTCGAAAAAATATCGAGACGCGAGATTTTTATATATATAAAATACTATGGTTAATATGGGAAGTCGGTACCTGCTACTGACATAATCCGCCCGACTGCTATCTGAACGTCCTGCCGACCACCTATCGACCGCTATATTATAGCACAAATCGTTTATATATATAAAATACTATGGTTAATATGGGAAGTCGGTACTTGCTACTGACATAATCCGCCCGACTGCTATCTGAACGTCCTGCCGACCACCTATCGACCGCTACATTATAGCACAAATCGTTTATATATATATAATACTATGGTTAATATGGGAAGTCGGTACTTGCTACTGACATAATCCGCCCGACTGCTATCTGAACGTCCTGCCGACCACCTATCGACCGCTACATTATAGCACAAATCGTTTATATATATAAAATACTATGGTTAATATGGGAAGTCGGTACTTGCTACTGACATAATCCGCCCGACTGCTATCTGAACGTCCTGCCGACCACCTATCGACCGCTACATTATAGCACAAATCGTTTATAACGTAACTTTGTAATACGCTATGTTCCAGAAGCAAGCAAAAGAAATATCAAATATATAATACATATGTGTGTATTTACATCCTACATACCCCCTAAATCCGGGAAAATTCATTATTCATATAATTTCCTTCTTCACTGTTATGGCATCTTTCTTATTGGGCAAAATCACAAATCTTTTGAAGGAGACCCTTATTATGTCTTTTATATATTACGCAGATCCCTTTAAAATATGTAATAAATTACAAAAGATGCGTATAGGCAAAACTCCATTATATTATATACCCCTCTCCAAAAAGCTTAAGCGGCACAAGTAAAGAGTTCATATCAAAATGATATTTCTTATGTTGATTATACTTCTGTGGAATTCGCAAATTCCTGACTCAATCTACGTGTAATGAAAAAATATCATTTATCCTATGTTTTATGATAACATCTCAAAAGAAAACCACACATATCTTTGAACGGTCTAAATAACTATTGCGATTTTATACTATCACTAGCTGACCCGACGAACTTCGTATCGCCTCAGAATCAATAACTGTTGAATTAAATTCAGTTTTTTTATTAAGTCAAAAATTACACAATGAAGCAATCATCAATGCACAACTGTCCGTGTTTTGATTTTGTCAGAGTATCAGAGATGGCATTGTCTATGGATTTATATTTTTTGTGATTTTCTTATTTTTCCACTTAATTACGATAATTTGTTAACCGGGAACCATTTATTGGATAACCAAAACCTCTGTCATACGTCACCCATAGGCTACCCTTAGGAATCGCACCTTAAGTGGTTCGGTACGGGGTGACGTTTGTCCGGGTCTTGGCGGCAGATGCGTCTGCCCACCTGCTGCGTTGCGGACCGGATCGAGAGAGACTGGTTGAGAGAGACCTTTTGACCTTTGTTATGGTACGCCCAAACGACAAAGAATTCAAACTCCTAATTCGCCGCAAACTACACAACACCCTGCTCTCCCCCCTGTTCCCTGCTTCCTACTTCCTATCCCATCCGCCCACCCGCACGCGATCCCTTCGACCAGTTGAGAATTGCGAGCCGCCTCGGGCACACGTTAAGCCCGCGCGTTGATTCCCACTGTTCGCGCCCGGCGTACTATCGCTCGAATTGTACTCAAATATAACCTGCAATGTTAATTCAATAACCTACGGGTTTAGCGCTGATATTTCACCATGCCTGTGTAAACTTCGGTTCTGTCCTAAACTCGGGAGGTGCCCCTGGAAGCCGGAAGACGAAGACCCCCCAACATCATGTAAGCTGTACAATTGTTTCCTCATTTGATTGTGTCCTTTAACGATAGACTGTAAACTCCCGCGCAAAGCCATCACTCAGAGAGTTTCGTTTAGGGATCTTGAGGTTATAAACACGATAGCTAGGATTGTGTAGTATGTATTTCTTGTGTTGAATTGTACTGTAATGACCTATGTACTGTGTTTTAAATTTGCAATACATGAATCTAGTTAACTCAATCCTGTTATTATTCTGCTACGGCAGGAGGGTTTCCTAGAGAGGGAGTATCCTGCCAGACGACTGAGATGCGAAGGAATTTCTGAAGCCTCGAGCGACCCACCACCTGAATAGAGGGTAAATCATGCCTCCCCTGAGAGCTAGCTTGGGACATGTTTGGGGGCCCGCTCCTAACACTGGCGTCCATAGTGGGGCCCAGAATTTTTTTTTCATTTTTGCCATTGTCTCAGTCGCCTTACGGAGTGCTCCCTGTCGAAATCTTCCCCGCATAGGAACTGTTTGTAAACATTGATTGTACTGTGTCTTGGTGTTTTATACCCAGTGAATAATGAATTCTGTGGGAAACCACAGAAATCCATGTGCAAGTTGAGTCCATAACGCAGATTTGATTGCAATTATAAAAAAATTGCGTCAAAGTTGAAAACATGGCCATTTTGTATCAACCAGAAAGACGGCAGCATTTAAACCGCGAATCTGACGGCGCACGCGCCGACCCCTTTGTTCACAAAGCAGCGGACGAGCAACAGTAATTCGCGCCAAATCAACGGCCCGATGTTTCACGCGGTAAATACATACCTAATCTCTGAGTTGCGCGCGCACCCACGCGCATCGAAGCATAAAAGTGCGTTTATCGCGCCAAACTCCAACGGCAAAAATCCGTTTGAATCAGGCAGAACAATTCCCTGTCACTATGCAGTGTTTTGAATAATAAAATCGCCTTTCTGTCACTAAGGTCGGAAGCAATAGAGATCGCTATTGTAAATTTGGTTTTGGAATTCCAATTACCTTGTGGATTCTTTAATTAAAAAATCTCACACTCACGTTTTTCTTGCACAATATACCGATCGGCCCACTTGTTGTGTCTGTCAAATTAGTACCACGTATATTTCACCAAATGGACAAAATAATGACTTTCTTTCCACATCCTACGTTATAGGTACCGCATTTTTTTTTCAGCATAAGTGTAAAGTGAATTGTGTTTTTTTTCCTTACATAAAAAAAGTGAAATAATAATAAAACCAATGATTGGTTCCATGAAAAAATAAAATAATTTTAATGTGGTTTCGTAACAAATCACATATTCAGTTATTTTCATCCGGAAGTTTGTCCTTATTTGCCAGAAGAGTGCCTTTTGTGAATTTTAGTGCCTTTCTCAGTGCAAAGTGGTTTGTGAAAATTAAAAAACCCGTTTTCTAAAGGTCAGTCCTGGCAAAATTTTTTGGAAAAAAAATAAATACTTGTGAATTTCACAAGTTTTCTCAAAGTGGTCAGTGAAACACAAAAACCTTTACTACTTAGGTCTTTCCACGCAAAAATTTTTTCTTGTGCCTTCCTTTGACAAAGATTCTGGTGTCATATATACCAAATTGTAGTATGGAATACAGTTTTCTATAACTATTTTAGAAATACCAACCAGTGATTACCAAGTGAAAAGTGCCTCACAAAATTAATTTTGCGTTTGCTAAAGAAGACCCCTGGCAATTTTTTTCACCACCTGGGAAACTCACAATGGAAAACAATCAAGCTATGGCATCATCCAATTTGGGCATCATTCCCAACGTGCACAACTTATCCAAAACTCACTTACAAACTGCTTTAAGGGATAGAGGACTCTCGCCATCAAGCAAATCTAAACCTACATTAAAGGCTTATGCACTTTTATTCAACAAAAAGTACATTAAGAGAATAAACCTCGCCCCCTCAAGCAAAAATAATTCACGCTCGGCTACGCAAGTTTTGAATAATCTTGTTCCTAACGAAGAACCTATGCCACAAGTAATGATAAAACAGGACATCGCACCCACCTTGACACAAGATAAAACCTACGATTTATCCTCGTGGAAAATCAAATATAATGGCGTCTCCGATGTACTGGATTTCATTGACCGTATTGAAGAAACGGCTACAATCAAAAATATCCCATTCGAGATTCTACGAAAAAACTTCATAGAACTCATCTCCCCAGAATTGATACCCTGGCACCGCATTCAAAAAACTAAATGCAAAGATTGGAATAAACTCAGATCTGCCCTAATCTCGAGCTTCGGAAAAACGGAAGCCCAGCACCGGATCAAATTATCTTTACTATCTATTAAACAGCTAGTAAATGAACCTGTAGCAACATTCATAGAAAGGGCTGAATCCATTAACATCAAGCTTTCACATCCCGTTTCGGAAGCTGAACTATTACCAGTCATAACTGATGGCCTTTTAAGCAAATACGAGAACATCATTACCTCACAGAAAATTGCATCCCTAGCCCAGCTAAACGAAGTCTGTCTCCTTCTGGAATCGTACCAGGATAGGAAAAACATAAAGAATGTGTCAAATAATGTAGTTGTGCCAAGCCGTTCGTCTGGTTTAAAACCAGAATTCAACAACAAAAAAGTGTGCTCTTTTTGCAAAAAAGTAGGCCATCTGGCCACTACTTGTTTCAAGCAAGCAAGGTTTCTGGAATCTAAGGAACCCCGAACTTTCAAGAGGCATCACTCTAGGGACCGCTCTCCTCCAAGCGACGAACTGCGCAACATTTTCAAGAAATCAAGGCACAACATGGAAAGGTTACAAAACCCAAGCGATGTCAGACCTCAGGTGGATTTCTCCAAGCCCCCACCAAATTTCTACATGAAGAGGCCAAAAAACTAAATAATAACCTCTCAGGCACCCATTCTGAACCAAGGTCTAAAGAATGGACTGATTGGTTAGCACACATTAAGTATTTTAACCAGACCTTAAATGTTTCTTCGGTTTGTTGCAAACAAGCTAAAGATGGGAGACCCTATGCTTTTTTCTCTGTTAACAATGTGCCCTTTTCCGGATTACTTGATAGTGGTGCATCTGTCAGCTGTCTTGGCAACAATGCTCACCTGCCTTTTGTTAACAGTGATTTTAGAATTTCGCCCCAATCAACACACCTGACGACTGCGGATAATGTTTCCCAACCGGTCATCGGTGCCCTTGCCCTGCCAATTAATTGTAACAATAAAATAGTTACAATCAATTTTCTAATAGTGCCCTCTATATCCCAGAATTTCATCCTTGGCGTTGACTTCTGGAAGGCATTCAATGTTGCTCCCCAAGTATTTAATACTCTTGGCGAAACCTCCACTGCTGCTCAAATTAGTGAGATCCGCACAATAATACCTCACGAAAATTTAAGCACGGACCAGGCTCTCCAACTAAAAGAAATGGTCAATAAATTCGAGTCAATATCTTTCGAAAAATGTGGATTAGGTTTGACAAATTTGGTCGAACACCATATCAAAACCAATGGCCCACCCATCAAGCAACGTTATTACAACTTAGCCCCCCAAAAACTTAAACTTTTAGAAAACGAACTTGATGAAATGTTAAAAATGGGTGTGGTGGTTCCCAGCAGAAGTGCATGGACCAACCCAACTCTTTTGGTTTCTAAAAAAGACGGCTCTGCACGTTTCTGTCTCGACAGTAGACGTTTAAACTCTTGCACGGAAGCTGATGCGTATCCCTTACCTCACGTTCACGCAACCTTAGACAAGCTGCGTAACGCCAAGTTCATCTCTTCTGTCGATCTCAGCAAAGCGTTTTGGCAAATACCCTTGGACGCAGAATCGTGCGAAAAAACTGCTTTCGTTGTACCTGGTAGGGGAATGTTCCATTTTAAAAGATTACCCTTTGGTCTAAAAAACAGCCCCGCCGAGTTACAAAGACTGATGGACAAACTTTTCGGTCCTGAAGTCGATAACATCCTGTTTTGTTACCTTGACGACCTCATCATCGTCAGCGATACCTATGAAAAACACCTATTAATGCTGGAAAAAGTTTTTCAACAACTCAAGTTCGCTGGTTTAACCATCAACTTGAAGAAGTCTGAATTCTGTAAGTCCCGTCTACGTTATCTGGGATTCATTATCGACGAAAAAGGTCTAAGAACAGACCCCGCTAAGGTGGAAGCCATGGCAAATTTTCCCCGACCCAAAAACGCGAAGGAAGTCAAAGGTTTCCTTGGACTTGCAGGTTACTACAGGAGATTCATCAAAGACTTTTCCACTATCGCAGCCCCCTTAAATAAAATTACCGGCATCCGTAAAGGTGTCAGCAATTTCCGATGGTCTGTCGAAGCTGAAGAAGCGTTTACAACTCTAAAAAATGCCCTTCAAAAAGCTCCCGTTCTGAATTGCCCGGATTTTGCACTCTCTTTTACCCTCCACACGGATGCCTCCAATGTAGGAATCGGTGGAGTCCTTACTCAAGAATTCCCAGATGGCGAACACCCTGTAGCGTATTTTTCCCGTACATTAAACAAACACGAGAAAAACTACGGAATTACCGAGAAAGAGTTATTGGCTGTATTGGATTCTGTTCACCATTTCCGCGGTTACATAGACGGTAGCAAATTTACTGTAGTTACAGACCATAGTAGTTTGAAATGGTTGATCTCTTTAAGTAATCCCTCCGGTAGGCTCGCTCGTTGGTCCTCCCGTTTGTCTCAATACAATTTTGATGTTGTTCACCGTAAAGGCGCGGACAATATTGTTCCCGACGCCCTTTCAAGAATTGAACTGGCTTCATTAAATGTTGACACAATTGCCCCCCCTCCATCTACAAAAGATGAATGGTACTTGAAAATCTTCGAAGGTTGTAAAAATAACCAACAAAAGTTTCCTAATTTTATCATAAAAGAAGGACAACTATACCGTAATTGCAAGGTACCACTATCCATCCTCGAAGATTACTCGTGGAAACTTGTCGTTCCCCTCGAAGGTAGAGAACAAATAATTATTGACAATCATAGTGCTCCCGACTCCATACACCCAGGAAATTTCAAGACGTATAAAAAGATCTCCTTGAAGTATTACTGGCCTGGTCTCTTCAAGCAAATTCGCAATTACATCTCTAAATGTGAAACTTGTAAAGCCTATAAACATAGCACGGCAGCACCTGCCGGCCTAATGGGTAATCCCAAACGTGCCGACAGACCCCTACAATCATTGTCAATGGACCTCGTCGGACCCTTTCCCCGAAGTTATGCCGGACACATGCACATACTTAGTGTAGTGGATGTTTTCACTAAATTCTGTTGGATCTTTCCTTTAAAAAGAGCCAACGCGTCCGCCATCATCAAACTTCTGGAAAAACACATTTTTATACCTTACGGAACACCCAGAACCGTAATTGTTGATAACGGAAAACAATTTATTGCCCAAGAATTCAAAGATTTTCTTGCCAAATACGGAATCAAGGATATTTACTATAATACCTTGTATACTCCACAAAATAACACCGTCGAACGTTATAACCAAACAATCAACACAGCTCTGGCTATTCTAGTTGATAAAGATCAACGTACTTGGTGTAAAAACCTAGATAAAATTCAGGCTGCAATGAACAACACTGTTAATCTGGCCACTGGTTACACACCTTTCTTCTTAAAACACGGTATGGAACAAGTTGTTCATGGTTCTCTACATAGGAACACAAACTTTCCTACGTCAATTGCCACCACAAGCAACCCTACCGCGAACTATGCCCATCGTCTGGAAGAACTGTCGGCCATCTACAGTGAAGTCACTGATGCTTTGCTCCTGGCTCATCAAAAGAGTGCGGACAGATACAACCTACGTAGGAAACATGTCACCTTCAATACAGGAGACATAGTTTGGAGAAAGAACAACACACTTTCCCAAGGAGCCATGTATTTCTCTGCCAAGCTGGCACCACGTTTCGTGAAGGCCAAAGTTCTAAGAAAGATATCAGATCTAGTGTACTCCTTGTCTGACTGCTCTGGAAAACACATTGGTAATTACCATATTAAGGATATCGCAAAATCTGGAAGTGAGGAGTCAAGTAAAACTGCCCCCACTATCTCAGCAAACTTAAAATGATCCAGTGTGTATCACCACAACCTTTTTGTAAGCACACCAAGTCTTACAATGGCTGGCGTGTCAAGTGTCAATTACATGCCCACCCTTTCGTTGATAAAACGAATATTGTTAAAAAATCATTTTTGTAAATTTATGTACAATCCACGGTGTAGTTTGCCCCGTTCATGTTCGTGAATTGGCAACCACCGTAATTTTTGTCTCACACGTTTTTTTATTTTTTTTTTCTTTCTTTTTCTCACCTGTTCCAAAATTGATCACTTTAGAGCAGAGACACCCCTCGAGTGACAGTGTTCGGGAAGTCATGAACCCAATCATTGCCTCTCAACCCCTCACACTACGCAACATTCATGCCATGGCACGCTTTGCCATGTAATGCAATATTGTAATTTTTCACCATTTTTGTTTGTTGTTTTTTTTCATCATATCGGAAGGAATCTCTTCAATTTTTTCCTTTTTATGTTCTGTAAATACTGGAGCGTCGTTCTAAAATCGATTTGGTAAACTCCAAAGCGTTAAATCACGACCCAGGACTAGTAAACCATCTCAACATGCTCCATATTCTACCCATCATGGTAAAGATAAGTGGTTACTCACATAATCACATTCCTTGTGTATAGTAGTTTTCAATTTTTTCTCAAATGTCAAAAATTGATGGCGTCCTACCCGAGCTCTTTGCTAACAAATTGGATTTTGACACATCCATTTTGAAATCATATGTATATAAATAAAGGAAAAGCCTTTAAATTGGTCTTTCCATCCTTGAACAAATCCTCATGGACTCGTTTCAACTAAAGTACGTAAAACCAAATACTCGGTCTTTTGTTGTTATAAGAAGTCCTCGATTTGTCCCTCTTCACAACATGTATGTCTTGTATTACATGCTTCAACCCTTACGGAAAAGGTTAATAAAACCTAACGGCAGCCCTGATTTCCGTACATAAATAACCGCAGTTTAACGTAAATCATCAATGTTTTGTTTGATCATCGTTTTACAAACATAGGCATTCAACTCCTGTTTCGCCATTTAACCAAGTATTTGCAACCTAAATTGCACATAACCTGGTATGTTGTAACCGCACAAAGGGTATGTAAAACCACAATTGGTCCCTTTTATTTGTCCCCACTGAAGTTTGCTGCAATAGACAGTATGTAAAACCATGTAGGTCTGTCTTTGTTTGTCACATGGTGTAAACAGAAATGTACTCTGTCATCACCCCGCCTTTATAACATACGAAGTGACATTAAATTGTTTACCTCCTTGTTATCCTATCGTACGCTCCTGGGCTACGGAGTTAGTTAATCTAACAAATCTTTATAAACTGTGTCAAAACAAGCATAGTTAACGTTTATTGTGTTGTATTTAAACGTAACCCTGTTACATTATAGGAGAGATCCTTAGAACATCCACCATTATAGGAGGGATCCTTAAAATACCTGCCGCGATACGAGAAGTTCGTCATAATCACTTTTTTCTCATAGCTAAATGTTATTGAGTTGGTCGTGTGCCATTCATTTGTCATGAGAACCATTTTGTACATTCTATTTTGGTCGTGTGCCATTCATTTGTCATGAGAACCATTTTGTACGTTCTATTTTGGTCGTGTGCCATTCATTTGCCATGAGTACCACCCTTTTCGTATAACCTGTTCCGGTCGTGTGTCATTTATTTGTCATGAGTACCGCTTTTATGTATAACTGTGTATAAACTCTGTACACGAGACGTGGAGACGTAATAACAATACTTACCGTGATTCGTGTGAACGACATAATATCGGCTTTGCTATCTTCTTTAGGATGCATTGTATAAACTCTTTGACTTCTGTCTATAATTGAGTTATATCTTGTATGTACTTACATATTTTGTACACTATACGTGGAGACGTTAAAACACTTACCATGAGTCGTGCGAACGAAATAATATCAAACCCTTTGTGTGCGATCTACGAAATGTAGTCCACAACCCTTTGTTGTCATTCAACGCCAATGCCCGTGGACTTCCTGTTTTTTTACTTCTTTGCAAAAAGGAAAGAAGCCCAGGAATATCTACTATCCCAAAAGGACTAGTTTTCAGCTTCACTGTCAATTATGGGGCATAGTGCTGTGGGAGTTAATCGATTGAGCACAAAAAACCACCTAACTCGTTGTCTGGAGAACGAACAAGAAAACCCCCAGGTTTGTGAAATTGGAGCAAGGGTCTGTCTTTTCTCACAATCATGTAGAAGTTTTTAAAATGACCCCTAATCTTTTGCCCAATACACGCGAAAGATTAGCCTCTTTGATATAATGTGTATTCAAATGTCTCCTCATCCTTTTTGATAAATGTAAAGAGTCAGGAAATCTGCTGGTTGATTATGTTTCATTTTCACATAGAGTTTGAATCGGAAATTGGTCCAGTCTCTAGCAAGTTTCGCAACTCGTCTCCCTTCTCCCCTCCTCCTCCCATTCCCCATGTTTCAGACTTATGTCATGAAGTGAAAAATCTGTCGTTGACCATATCTCGCCCTCACTTGGAGTTCGAATAGGTAACTGTCCGGTTATCTACAGGTTTTCCCCCTCAATCTCTGCATATGTCTCACCAGTTTTTTCTCTCTTTTCTCAATTCCACGAAACACATTCATGAATGTTGGATATGTACGATATGCACTTGGCGTACCGTCTGTCTCCTTTTGACAACCTTTATTCATGAATTGGTTTCCCTTTGCCGTGACTAGTTCACGATTCTTTGTCTCGTTCTTTGAAATTCTACGAAAAATGTTACCATCTCATGTTAGCATAGGCCATAGAGGGCCGGTTGTTTTTTAACCAAGACATATTGTCACTAGGCAAACGCCAAGTCATCCTGGCAAAGGAAAATGTTCATGTAATCACAATTTAGTTAGGAATCTCTCTTCGTCACTCTCTGGGTCGGTGGTTAAAATTTCGTTATTTCATTATCTGGACACATTTTGTTTCTCTCCAAACCTTTTCTTCATTGGTCCCTAGGCAGGTAAACTTCAAGAATTTTGCTCTAATAATAATTCCTCCCGGATTTAAAAAGAAGCCCAGGCGGATGTCATCACCAACAGCCAAGCTGAGCTTCACTTCCTGACAGCACGCGCTGTGGTTACAAGGTCTCTCCTGCTGCCATTTTCTACGCAATTGTTCCTGAAAGCACAGACCATACCGCCCATACGTATGTTGTCTTGTCGTGCCACAGCAAGCTGAGTTGTCCCACTATACTTTATGACACTCTAAACTACCTTTTGGGCACGCTAGCTCTTAGGTTTGTTCTTACTCTTGCTATCAATGCCAACCTTGTCGTCTCTTGCTCTGTCATGCAGTGACGCATATATCGTCATGTGTAAACCATCATTACCTTGACCCACCAGTATTCGCTGAATGCGCACCAATACAAGTTATCTTGAGCTACATTATGCTTCAATAACCATTATATACGATCCGTGTTTACCATAATAACACTTAGGATTCGCACTGGCATGTCTGCAGATACTGGATTCTTCTCTTCAATGACCTCTGTAACCATAGTCGCGGCACAGCAACCACAGTCTCCACTTCGTGAACTTCGACGTCTTCGACAAAACCAAGTGTTTTCTAAGGCCCAAGTGTACTCCTGAGCGTTGTCTCAAATGGGTCTGATTACAGTGATAATGTAATCCTTAGAATCCGTGAAGTCACGTCCTTTTCTTCAAAATTCTCCGAAACCAAACAAATCCACGCTTCACAAACTTAGCTCCAAGACCAATGAAACCTTAGAATCACACACTTTTTCTCTTCTCTTGCACAAATGTATTGTCATTCTTTCAATTGCATAACCATGTGTATTGTCATTCTTTCAATTGCATAACCATGTGTATTGTCATTCTTTCAATTGCTTAACCATGTGTATTGTTATTTTCAATTGCATAACCTTGTATGTTGTTTTACACCATGTACTTTTCCCAAATTTGTCTTGTCCAAACATTGTATGTACCCCCACCCATTCCCTACAAACATTGTGACCCAAACTATAGCATAAAACTGTATGTTCTAGCTAGGAAATCTCTCAAGCAACGAATCTCTCAAAAACCCCGATGGAAGCATAAGAGGATTTTTTTTTCCCTACAGCTCCATTGCCACGTCGCTTTTTTTCCAAGCGCGGGGGGAAGTGTTATGGTACGCCCAAACGACAAAGAATTCAAACTCCTAATTCGCCGCAAACTACACAACACCCTGCTCTCCCCCCTGTTCCCTGCTTCCTACTTCCTATCCCATCCGCCCACCCGCACGCGATCCCTTCGACCAGTTGAGAATTGCGAGCCGCCTCGGGCACACGTTAAGCCCGCGCGTTGATTCCCACTGTTCGCGCCCGGCGTACTATCGCTCGAATTGTACTCAAATATAACCTGCAATGTTAATTCAATAACCTACGGGTTTAGCGCTGATATTTCACCATGCCTGTGTAAACTTCGGTTCTGTCCTAAACTCGGGAGGTGCCCCTGGAAGCCGGAAGACGAAGACCCCCCAACATCATGTAAGCTGTACAATTGTTTCCTCATTTGATTGTGTCCTTTAACGATAGACTGTAAACTCCCGCGCAAAGCCATCACTCAGAGAGTTTCGTTTAGGGATCTTGAGGTTATAAACACGATAGCTAGGATTGTGTAGTATGTATTTCTTGTGTTGAATTGTACTGTAATGACCTATGTACTGTGTTTTAAATTTGCAATACATGAATTTAGTTAACTCAATCCTGTTATTATTCTGCTACGGCAGGAGGGTTTCCTAGAGAGGGAGTATCCTGCCAGACGACTGAGATGCGAAGGAATTTCTGAAGCCTCGAGCGACCCACCACCTGAATAGAGGGTAAATCATGCCTCCCCTGAGAGCTAGCTTGGGACATGTTTGGGGGCCCGCTCCTAACACCTTTCCAGCTGGACTCTCTCGACCCAACGCCTTGCACCGCAGTTGGAGGGATGGATTCATACGTTCGTCACTACCGGACACACTGACCCCAGATTCCTACCCTCCTCTCATACCTTTTTCCTTCCCAGAACTTCCTATCCTTTCCTTCCTTAAAAAGACCCTCCACACAACATCCCCTAAGATGACACAGGCCCCGAGGAAAATCATTTTCTTTGGGGCCTCGTGTGTTGTGGAACTGATGTAAAAAAAGACTTTGCTTTTCATTTTCTTTATACGTGTGAGGTTTTTTTTAAATTATTTTATCTTTCCTTTGGATGGTGGAGACATACGTTCACCGTTTGTCTCATTTTCGGCTATTGTCATTAAGTATGTAAGAAAGAGAGGCAGCATTATATGTTTAAGAATAAAAACAAAACAATCAGCACGTTTACATTTGACGTTTTTGAATTATTGGAACTCACTCCCTACTCAATATTTATAGGTACTTATCATAAAATTCCTGCAGCTATTTCAAAATATGAGAATTCGTTCCATACAAAATGTATGGGGAAATGAATTTTCTTTATAACTTTCTTTTTCTTGAATTTTTGCGATGTTTTAAAAGGTTATTCTATTATCCGGGGATGAGACGAATCCAACAAATCAAAGATCATCAAAATTGGTCCAGCCGTTCTCGAGTTATAAATAGTGTAACTAACCCGACTTTGTTTTACATAAATATTAAGAGTGTGGTTTTTTAATTTTTTTTTCGGCAAAAAGCTTCAATGAAAATAAAATGACTTAAACTACCTGCTTAAAAGCAAACAATTGGTTCCTTTGATGTCTTTTGAGAACGATGAATGTCTAAGTTCCCATAGAGCATGGCGAACGTCGAGCTGAGCGAGGTTTCTGAGAACAGACCGCACTTTTGATATTAATGAAAATGATTTATTAGAAAACCGTTTTTTTCTGCTAAGATCCTGAGTAACAATTCTTTGTTAGGCTTGGAAGAAAACAACATTGGTAAACATCGAAATGAAAAGATAATTTCTAAACAATTACTTTGTAAAAAAATTGGGGCGAAAAGAAATTAGAAACATTACTTTAGCTCGGTAAATCATTTGCTTTTAGCAGCAAAACTTTGCGTACGGTGAGCTCTGGCGTAGTAGCATTTTTAAAGAATTTGAATGTAGTCTTCCATTTTTTGAAATATATTTTTTTAAGTGAAACTTCTATAGCACGGCTGTGATTTGGATTTCGGATGAAACGGAAATGACGGTTAGTATACCTGCGACGCATCAACTGCGCTCATCGGCCGCTTTGATAATTTTGTCATTTATAACAGCTCCCATTGGTTGAGATATGAAATGGAAATTACGCAAGGTCTGCGCTCTTTGGTCGCTTTGATTATGAACTCACTTTTCAAGTCTTGGTTGAGATTATTTTGGTAAAGTTTCGCTTCCATCGTATGTAAACTGCACTTTTATAATGTCTTTCTTTTTTTTTCCTTGTTTATTCTATTTTTTATAGATACATAATTTTTTCATTTATAAGCCACATCTTTACAATTTTCATGCTTTAACTCTCGTTTTCCTCAAAAGCAAATTTATTTTTGAGCATACTTATTTGATATTTTAGATATTTTCAGGTTTTTTTCTGTGAGATGTGTGCTGTGACTATATACCAGGGCTTTGTTATAAGTACTATCTCCCCAGTTATCCTTAATGGTAGACTAACATTTTATTACGAGCAGACGTTCAGCACAATATAAGAGTTGTCTGTGCCTTTCTCTATATACATGTATATTAGGTGATACCATTTGTTTTATGATAGAGGTTTGTAAATTTTGTTCATAGTAGTATGTCATGCTTGTATTTCCCCAGCTTCGAATTCCATATCTAAGAATAGATTCTAATAATAATACTTCCATTCTAAGAATTATAATGTTTTTAATATAAGTTGTAACCTGGAAATTCGTATGTAAATACTTAATTTATTCAATTTTAAAACAGGTTTATTAATTAAAAACCTATTTTAATAAATTTGTGTGGAATCTCCGGAAATGCCCAACATTTAGTTTTTCTCATTAAATTACCCTTTAACCATGTTAAATTTTCCAACAAAATGTGATCGTGATCTCTTTTCCGAAAACATTTAAAAATTTCCCAGGAAAATTCATATAATGCCTTCTTGTTAGTGAAGTCTGTTGATGAATGCTACGATTTAAATATCCCGCATTTTTTTCACATTTCCATTCTTCCCGTAATTTTTCACTATTATTCGGTTTTACAACTCTAATAAAAATAAACCCTCGTCGTGTTTTACCAGAGAATATACTCCTCCGTAAAACATAATTTAAATTTCAATTTTAACAATTACTTGCTCATTCATCACTACAATTTTTTTTCAAATTCTTACTTTCATTTAACTATCTCTAGCTCTCTTCAGCCACTAAATGTTTTCAACAATAATGCAGATAAACAATATCTTAAGAAATACCAGCCTTAATCCTCGTTCAAATTTGATGACACCAATAGTTTAAATAATTTCAAGACCCGTGTTCATCTCTTTCTTTTCTCACAAAGACCTTCCACACAACAACTTTAAAGAAGACAAAGACCGTGAGGGAAATTATTTTCCGTGGTGTCTTTTTGAGGAATTTTTTTAACAGTAACAACATGGTATCTAGTAGTGAATAGTAGAAAAAGTCAAGGATGCCTGACCCAAGGAAGACTTGACGCATTTTTTGTGCACTGAATTCGATTTAACGACTAAGATTTCATGACACTTTATGAAGTAAGTAGAAAACGTCGGGGATGCCTGACCCGAGGAAGACCAAACGCATTTTTTGTGCACTGAATTCGATTTAACGACGAAGATTTCATGATACTTAATGAAGTAAATAGAAAAAGTCGGGTAACATTCTTCTAACACCAGTTTCTTCGTAAGAAGGATTACGATAAAGTGAAACTAATGTGTTATGAATGTATATTTTTTTTAAGAGCGGAGACCGTTTATATATATATATATATATATATGTAAACGAGAGCGTTGGGAATATATAAATATAGAAAGAAGCGAGAGAAAACACATGGAAAGTCTTAATCGATGAAAATCCCCCAAAAACGGCATTTCCAAAATTACCAGTAGTGTCTCCAATTAGCTTAACCAATCAGGTATCTACGGCCAGCCCCGCCCCCCACCCCCTCCCCCATCAATCACCTGCTACCCGGGTACTTCGTTCTAGACATAAGAAGTGACTTGCACTCACTTAAGTTTTAGCTTTTGGACCGAACAGACATGCGAAAGCTATCAGTTTGAGACAAAAACTCAAGACATAATGCCTCTGAAGATGGACAGTGTGATCTGTCCGAAACGTCAGGAGTTAAAAAGTACTTTTAAGGACTACGTTACGCGGGTAAACCGAGAAAATTGTTCTACATATATATATATATATATATATATAGTTCCTGTGAGCACTTAGGTCGTACACCCATTGTACTATCTCCTATTTTACCTCATTTTTTTGACAGTCCCTTTTATAAAGTTCACCAGGATTGTCATTTTAAGTGAAGCTATGTTTTCTGGTTTGACAATGTATCTTCCCAGGTCTCATTTCCCTCTTCACTCCTCCTTAGGCGAACGGTCAGGCCTTTATGCACGCTTGGCTTGGGGAGTAAGCTGGTGAAGGCGTGACGAGAGCGTTAGGAAAAAGTTGAGAGGAAGATATAAGTTAGTGAAGTTTCACTTCAGTCGTGTGGTCTAAAGCACACTCGTTTTTTTTTATATATATAGATTAAATTATTTTGGCCTCACTGGTTGGCATATCCGTGACGAGTTCATTTTTTTTTTTTTTTTTTTTTTAATTTTTTTTTTTGTACATACAATAATGACATTACATTTTTCAAATACATTTTTTATATAACGTGATTCACCTTTTTTTAGAGCATGCTCGTGTAAAAAAGGTGGAGCAGCGTGTGTGAAATACTATTTAACATATTTTTTTAGAATTATAATATATATTTTTATATATATATATATATACATATATGTACATATATATACATATATGTACATATATATACATATATATAATACATATACATATTCAAAACAAGATATATGAAATAGAATAGAAAAAAAGAAAAACAGTATAAAAAAGAAGAAGAAGAGAAAGAGGAAGAGAGAAAAGAGAAAAGAATAAAAAAGTAAATGGATTTCCAAAATCAATTGTCGAGAGACATTATATTGTATTATTAAATTGAATTATTGTAATATGCTAATGATTTAGTGTTTTTATAGAACTTTTGAATTTTTTATAATTAATTTCCAATCTTAAGTTAAGGGGTAACTGGTTAAACCACTTGACTCCAATATATTTATAAAAATGTTGGGCTGTAGTGGTATTACAACGCGGTATAATTATAGAGCCAAGAATACTTGGTCTTTTGCTGTTTGAAATAGATAATGAGTTATCATTGTTGAAAAAATCTTTGTGGATTTGTAAAAGTGTAATTTTTTTATAAATATTGTGTAGTGAAAGGACTTTAAATTCTTGAAATAATCTTATGGTGGGGAAGTCATATGGTTTTTTTAGAATTATTTTTATTAATAATTTTTGGATGATTTCTAAAGGCATGAGAGAAGTTTTGAATGTACCACCCCAACCAAGAATTCCATATTGTAATACAGATTGGATCAGTGAGAAATAGATAGTTCTTAATAGTTTAAAATTTAAAATGTTTCGTATTCTAAGAAAAATGTACATTAATTTTCTTAATCTTTCTACTGTTGCATTGATTTGTATTTTTCACTTTAAATTGCTATCTATAATTACACCGATGTATTTTATATTAGTTTTAACAGTGAGTACAGAGCAGTCAGGTTTACATAAATTTGTGTTTCTATTGCAATTGTATGAATGTATACTTATCTTTAAATTTTCAGGGAATGCATGTTTATTAATGGTGAACGGTATTACAAAGGTTTTTTCCGTATTAAGTGACAGCAAGTTTGAGTCGAACCATTTTTTTAGGATGTTTAACTCTAATTCTGCTATTTTCTGGGTTTCATTCCAAGTTAAACCCTCAGTTAGAATTGCTGTGTCGTCTGCATATGAAATGAGTTTAGATTTGATGTTAAGTTTAAACATATCGTTGACATAAATGATAAAAAGAATTGGCCCCAGTACAGTTCCCTGCTGTTACTGCGCCATTACTGTGCCATTACTTGTCATTTAATAGATAATATGATTTGATAAAATATATAAACTAAATCCTCCTCGTCGGTCGAAAAAGATCATTGCAATAAGCTTGCAACGCTTATTCGCAGAACTGTAACATTATGTTATGGTTAATCATATTCCCAGCAAAGTGCTAAAGTGCATAGATGTGCTTTTGGGTTTTGCATAAAACAATATTTGAATACACATACCTACTCGTAACGCGGCGACGGCAACATGGAAATGCAATAAAGATATTCGATACACAATTAAATTATATAATTAATAATTAGTTTACCGCGAGCAATACATCAGTTAAGTATAACTAAAAAACAGTGTGTAATTCACATGCGGTGTAAGTGAAGCCTCTAGAAAACTAAAGTAAGCAAGAGCAGGCGTAGCACCTCACAAAGAGGAGACCAATTGTAAGTGTTTGTCTCTTTTTAGTGTCGCTTTTTCGTATCATCGAGTTTCAAATCACAACGGTGCTAAAGCAGTTTTCTCTTCAAAAATACAGTTACATTGGTTTAATCTTAATATATAAAACAAAGTCGGGTTAGTTACACTATTTATAACTCGAGATCGGCTGGACCGATTTTGATGATCTTTGATTTGTTGGATTTGTCTCCGCCCCGGATAACAGAAAAACTATTAAGACATCGCAAAAATTCACGAAAAAGAATTTTTTGAAGAAAATTATTTTTTTCATACATTTTGTATGGAACGAATTCTCATATTTTGAAAGAACTGCAGCAATATTGTGATAGGTACAATATTTAACCCAAAATTCAAAAACGTCAAATGTCAATGCGCTGATTGTTTTGCTTTTGTTCTTAATCATTAAATGCTGCCCCTCTTTCTTACACACTAAATGTCAATAATCGAAAGTGAGACAAACGGTGAACGTTTACAACCCTCCAAAGGAAAAATACGATAATAATAAATCTCTGAAATGAAACGCTTTTTTTACGTAAGCTCCACTCAGGACCTATGTCATCTTAGGAGATGCTGTGTGGCGGGTTTTTTAAGGAAGGGTAGGATAGGAAGTTCTGGGAAGGAAAAAGGCATGAGGGGTTGGTAGGAATCTGGAGGTCAGTGTATCGGGGAATAAATCCATCCCTCCAACAGCGGTGCAAGGCCATTGCCTTGACTAGAATTGACATTTTACCTTGACCATTCTAGCCGGACTCTTTCGACCCATTGGTCGAGAGAATCCGGCTGGAAAGGTCAAAAGGCCTCCCTCAACCAGTTTCTCTCGATCCGGCCCGCCACGCAGCAGGTTGGCAGACGCATCCGCCGCCAAGACCCGCACAAAAGTCATCCCATGAACCCGGGCACCCCTGCTAAATCACCAAACGTAGCGAACCACTTGGGGTGAACTATGGCAGAGGTGTTGGTTATCCAATAAATGGTTTCCGGGGCGGCGTACCCGTACCCGCTTCCTTTCAAAAATTCCCGTAAGTAAGCAAGTTGGGCATCAATAATTGCTTTATTGTGTAATTTTTAACTTAATGAAAAAACCTAATTTAATTCAACAGTTATTGATTCTGAGGCGGTACGAAGATCGCCGGATCAGCTAGAATCAAATAAAAGACTCTTGATAGATGCTTTTGCTAAGTTTATTGAAGTAAAACTTACGAAAAGTGAGGCGGTTGAGAGGGAGATATAAGTTAGTGAAGATAGAAAGAGACAGAGTTACGCTTCGTATTACTGTAGGGGCAAGAGAGAGAGGTGCGAGCACACCAAAGATATTGAAATATAAGTAGATGTGCTATCTGCTGTTTTTACTATGTGGGTCTGCGCTTCCGGGTGTCGCCGATATTGTTTATCAATTAACAAATAAACTAAAAGAACAAATAATTAACGAATAAACCAAACGAACGTTAAACTAAATAAACGAATTCTTTCCTTATTCAAAATATATTGTTAACCAATATTAATGCACATTTTCAAAAAATCAAAAAAATGAACAAATTCTTTTTGTATGAAAACTACGCTAATTAGCGCGTAGTCCGGCTACAGTTGGGCGGACACCATAGCATATCTATTCTGTATTTGAATATCTTTGGAGCACACATTTTATTTATCTCTTTCTCTCATAGCCAGTTAAGTATCGTATATCTAAGACACAGTGCAGGCCTATTGTCTGTATCACACTGAAGGAGCAAGAGAGAGCAGTGCGCGCGCGCATTTTCTTTCTCTCTTCCTATCATATAGATGGAGCTAAATAAGTTTTACTTCAGATGTGTGGTCTAAAGCACACTCGTTTTTATTTTAAAGAACGCTTGAGGTGAAGGAGACCAAAGCGTTTCTTTTTTGCTTTATTTTCGTGTTTATTGATTAAAAAAGTTTCTGAACGCATTCAAAAACCAAAAAAACCGTTTTTGAAAGTCGAAATAATCACACGGTTTTTGAAATATAAAAATTTGGATGCAAACTTAAAAAAGTTTTACAATTGGCTTACCTTTCGTTTTCTGTAACTAATACTACTGAAAACGAAAAAAATTAAGAATCTATACACATTTTATTAGGCAAATATATTATACACGTTATCGTCTACTCATATTTTTGTCGTTTCATGTAAAAATAATTATTGAAAAATTCCCAAAGTTTCGTTATTATTTTTCAAATTTCGGTCGAAAACTGTGGTTTTATAAAGGTGTATATTTGAATTATTTTCTTATAACTTTTATAACTTATTTCATTATGAATTATTTTCTTATAACTTTTATCACTTATAACTTATAACTCTTCACTTCAATATGAAGCGTGATATTTTTTGTGTCTACTTCCGTTTAGACCATATTTCTAATCATGATTGTAAGGAGGAAAAACAACGATTTCTCTGAAACCTGTATGAGTTGTTGTTGAAAAGTAAACAAATTAGCCTGTGGGGTTTATAAAACGAAAGCAGATAAATTTAGAAAAAAAATGTATAATGCTGGGATCGTATTCACAAAATTTTCGAATTATCAGTTGTTTCTTTTACTTTCGTGGCATAGTCCACCCGTTTTTAAAAGACGCACTATATATTTTTCTAAAAGCAATAATACGGCAAATATTTTTTGTATTTACGTAAGATGCAAGTAAACAATATAACTGTGTTAAGAACACAATATACTTTTCACGTTCTGATATGCAGTATTATTTGTTATTGATATTCACCAAATGAAAAAACCTATTTCTTTACCCTAAATTTAATTTAAATATTTCAGCACAACTGACCGCTGCAAACTTAAATGCTGCGCATACATGCACGCGCCGAGCCTCGAATTGTGGGAAAGGAACGAAGCAAAGGCAAGCCGCCCGAAACGCCACATGATATTGCTTCATTCCTTTCCCGTAATTCGTGGTTGGGTTTATACGCGACTTCCGACGCACATATGGAAATAAATAGGTGTATCACTACGGTGGACAGAGCTACTGCGTTCGTAAGACAATGTAGACCGGTCGCGGTGGTCCGCTTCACCCCACCTGGTTCTTTTCACCCCAGTCGATGGTACGTTGTTAGGAACGTATATTTTCTATTGCATGGCAAAATACAAAAGAAATTGCTCCATCAAACAATAGTCGATGAATAGAAAAGATAGAATTATTTCTCCCTGAAAAAAAATTACTGCGATTCCTGACAAGTTTTTCTCAAACTTTGTTAGATCGTTCTGTACCATCAACAATTTGTGTGTACTTATAATATGTACATATAGGTATATGCCTTTGTAAAAACTGGAACTCTCTTTTGTTCTGAATGTTCTCATATCCGTTTAAGGGTAAAAAAAATAAGCCCTCCCTTCAGAAGAGCATCAATAAATTTGCGTTTTCATTGCGCGGAAGAACATTTTATTTTTCGAAAAAAATATTTAGCTTTGAAATTCGTGCGATATTTTTGATTTCTTTTAAAGCCTTTCACCCGCGTATACACATACTACGTACATAAACCGCAATACGTAAATTGGCGTTTCATGTACGTTAGGGAGAGCCGTCATTTTTGCTCATGACTCAAAAATTGTGAGTTTAAAAACATAATGAAAACCGGTGAAGACTTAAATTACATTTTTGCCAAAGATTTTTTTTATAAGTCTTAAAATCATTAAAAGCACCCTTCAAAACATTGTCAAATTGTTTTAATTGTAATGAGTCTAGTTTTTGGACTATTAGGTGGAATTCCATTGTATTAGAATTGAAATTAAAAAACTTTTGCACCTTGTTCCATTTATTTTAGCGATTAATTTCTAGTGAATCTAATCAGTCTAATTTTTGTCCTTTGTTGCAAACATGAAGGATTTTGACATGTCTATCTTTATCAAAAGTATGTTGGTTTTCTAGTAAATGCAAGGCGACGTTCGATAAATCTCCTTTTTGATTAACCCAACTAGCAAAATGTTCTTTTATATCGCTAGTTGGGTTAATCAAAAAGGAGATAATGATGTTGATGTTGATCAAATAGAAGTAATCAAGAACCTTTTCAATTATATAAATTCATATATTATCATGTGAATTAAAAATATGTAGTTACTATATAACATCATTCATAATTTTAATAATAAACTTTGTAATTACCCATATGTACCTTAAATTAACAAAATAACTTAATAAAAGCACATCCAAAATTCCTATCTTTATCTGGGCATAATCTATTATAACAACCTCCCATTAAAATTAAAAACCATCGAAAATATGCAGGAATTTAAGCCCAAATTAAAAAGTTACCTGAAACTGCTATAAAAGTCCCAAATATGTTTACTTTGTATCTTAAAGTCTGCTATTTTATAAATCATTTATTCCTTCTTTTTTCTTTCATTTCTTTGTTTCTAAATCTCTGAGTCTACTTTTGTATAAATCTTGCGTTCTTTCTTACGTATCCTTTACTAACTTATTACAATAATTTTTGTTACTAACTTACATGATTCTTCCATTTATAATGATTTTTTAATTTATATTATGATTTTTTTTAACTCTTCAGGATTTTTATTTTTAAATTATACAAGATTTTTTAACCTTCTTATTATTTACAATAGCCGTTATTACTAACTTACACGATCATTAATTTACTAATTGAGCTAGAACTCCCTCACCAAACACAAGAGCATTGTCTCTTTATGGTGAGGAAAGGCAATTTTTTTTATTTTTTGTTAACCTTATGTAACTATGTAACTGTTGTAACTTCATATGTATTTTTAATAAACATTGCCAATAAAAAAATAAAAAAAAACCTTAAATTAACAAAATAGAAACATTCATCATATATGTAGAGACAATGTTGTGTACCCCTGCCTAAGTTAGTAGAATTTCAACTACCAGTCTGAATATGTCCATAGTAGGATGAAACCGGCCCTGATGAAAATAAATAATTGGTACAAAGTGAAAAAAAATTTAATTTCAATTCTAATGTATTAATTGTCTTAAACTCCGGTCAAACCACCGAAACGTTATGCATATTTTGGTTAGTAATTCGTAAATTAGTCGCCATATCACTCAACTACGTGATATTCAAATTCAAACAACTGTATAGAACCTAAAGCACATTGAAATCTGGATATATGGAATAATCCAACCAAGATACGCATCTTTTTAGACCTCTTAGACGTTGATACATCTGAATAAAACCCCCATTCTCCGTCGGTCCAGCCTAAATTGCACGTACTCGTACTACCTACGTTTGTGTTATGTTATGCTTGTCATGTGAATGTGATGTCATATACGTATGAAATGAATGTTTTGTGTGTATATAATATTTGAACGTATTGTGTACGTCGGTTGGAAGTTAATAAATAATATTGGATTCGGAATATTTCCATGGGCGATGGAATTATTTCTTCCAAAAATAATATTTTCTGGGTGAACAAACGGATTGGCAAAACGAGATAAAGCCTTAACATAAAATAATGGAAAATATAGAGAATACGGATCTTTGACAAGTCGTAAAATAATGCGTAGGATTCCTATTTGAATATCGGAAATACGAGGTTTTTATTTAGCGTTTGTCATAACACACGTACGCTGTACGGAAATTTTTTATCAAAACAAAATTACATTACATTAATCTCATATATAAAAAAAATGTTTCCAAAATTAAACTTACTTGCATACAAAACAGCTTGTTTCATAAAGTATTTATCAAAAATTTCATAGTTATCTACAGGAAGCCACAAGTCTTGGCACCTTTCGAAAGATGTGTGCTAAGTGTACACGAGAAATAAAAGTTTGTAAGCGAAAGTACCTACCAAGAGTCTTTTATTTAATATTATAAGAAAGTAACTGTCTTTTTTAAGTGAAAACTTCTTTACCACCGTTGTGATTTGAAACTCGATGGAATGAAAAAGCGACACTAAAAAGAGACAAACACATACATCTATAGGATTTAGCCAGAGATCGAGATAGAAAAATCAGTCTCCTCTTTGTGCGGTATTTTTTAGCCTCCCCACTCTTGTCTACTTTAGTTTTCTGAAGGTTTCACGTCTACCGCGTGTGAACTGTAATCTCTCGTAATTTTTTTATTCTGTATTCATATTTGTTATTGGTTTTTTTTTAAATTTTTTTGACTTTAAATAATATCTTATTTTGTCTATGATTTCAAACAAAAAACATTCAAAACATGTACAGATTCCCGTAGGATGAAAAAATTCAGTTTTATATTTTATAAAACCTTATTTTCAACAAATAAGTTATAAAACTTTTTTTTTCTATCATAAAACTCGATTAAATTGTTTTAATTTGTCTGCGAGAGGTCGATTTTTAAAAGCACATTAGGCTTTAGGATGTTTAAAACACAACAACCTTCTCTAAAAATTTTACTTCAACCTTGTCAAGAAATATGCAGATGACAATTTTTTTTTCTTATTTTATAAAACTATCGGTGTGCAAGGCAAGCCCCTTCTATTTTCTTTATCTCTTTCTCTCTAGTAACGGGGCATTTTGATAATATACTTTCTCTAATGGTTCCAGTGCTTCTAATGCCGTGATTTTTAAGCTCATCTAAAAGTCTTATTATTGTACAATAATTTTCAAAAATACTAAACGATCCAAGATTAATCAAAATATCAAAGATTTGAAGAACTGTTGATGCACTTAACCCGTCAGGTTTATCTTTTCGGTTTTCGGAACAACTCGTGCCGGTCACGTAGAAATCATTTTTAAAAGTTACTATCATGATTACAAATATAAATGAACTGCAAATTTTGAAAGTTTTAATAATCTTTTCGAAATAGTAGTTTTAGTTAAAGGATAAATAATTATGGAATACTCAATTTTTTTGCTTTTATTGTAATGCGGCAATATTTGGACCCTCTTACAAAATAGGTCAAGGTCTGAGGGGTAAATCCTAAATCTTTATAGGGGCAAATTCTGGTATAACAGAATTTGCCCCTTGTTATGGCTCCATCCCGTTCACGTACCCTCCTGTTGTTGTTCCCACCCGCAGTGGGTTTTTTTATCCGTGTCTTTCATAATATGCATGGGATTACCGCTTCATCAACACTTTGGTTTTGGGCAGCTGGTTCTCAATAATAATTTAAGTGTCTTCCACTTCATGTTTCTGTCCGTCAGGATGAAAATAGTTATGTTTCTGCGTTCGATTAACCTCTTGGTAAATTATTCCAAAAACGTTACCTTCCTTTTCCGAATCTTCATCGGTCTAAGAATCAACATTTCTTGGAGGCATAAATTCAATAGCAACCGAATTTTAGAATATACATCCAATTAATTATTTTCCAGCATTTATACATCGCATAAAGTCGTACCCCTGCAACATATAAATAATAATGTATCGATTAAAAACATAAAAAAAATATGTTGGGACAGTTCATAAAAATATATAGTGTGCGCGCGTATTGGTATTCTAAACGGATGCATATTTTTGCAATTCCATATACACTAAACGGGTAATCGAAGTACATATTATAAAAGAAAGCGTAAAACTCAGAAATGAGTCCTGGTACGATCAAGGAAGTTATATGGTGTGGTAGCCGTCTATCCCCCATAAATTAAGAAGTTTCAGTTTTTTATATGACGGGCGTGCTTTTGAAGATAATATAATAGTCCAGAACATTCGAAAATATTCGAGAACATTCCACAACATTCCAGAACATCCCGGATCCCATAGCATTCTGGAATGTTGTGGAATGTTCGGGAATTGTCTGGAACGTTCGGCAACATCCCAGATCATTGTGAACATTAGAATACTCTCGAAAGTTGTGGAATGTTCTGGAACATTCAAAGCCTTTTTGTATGGATGGGGCTACCCATTTGTAGGGGTATATAAAGCAAGATCCGTCGTGGGTTCCAACGTGAGTTCAATCTCAGATCAACTTCCCTGAGCGAAGCCAGGTCAGCTAGTATATTACAAAATCAGCTTTTATAATGTTGGTCTTGCGTACACTTAAATATTATCAAAAATAAACAAAACATTTTATAGACTATATTTTCTAATACTTACAGTTGAATTGTAAAATCCTGAAATAGTCCTTGTAAAAAACACAATTCAACAATTCTATGAATAATAATAATGATTTATTGTCTTCATTTCTTAGTAACAGTAGAGATAATGATATCCTCACTGGGATCTCCCGTGCTGAGGATTTCATTTACATATTATAATTTAATTATAAGAAATTGAATTAGATATAACATATATCGCTCTCCGAAAATGTCAACACTCGGAAAACAAAGCACGAATGGATAGCATAGCTACGTCTATGCATAACAAAGATTTCAGAAAGTTTTGGCAAAAAACTTCAACTGTGCTGAAAGCCAAGAGCAAAGTTCCACTATGCGTCAACAACATTACGGGTGATGAAAACATAGCCAATGAATTTAGAGACTTTTTCTCTTTAAGCGAGGATCAAGGAGATACCATGAAACCTTCGATAATGACATGCCCGCCTGCGGCCAATGATGACCTGGTCATGAATGTTACTCATGAAATGATTGAAAGCGCAATTAAGCAAACCGCCCATGGTAAAAGTCCAGGATACGACGCCATTGGTATTGAGCATATAAAATACGCAGGAGATCAACTTCATACTATTCTAGCCGCCCTGTACTCAAGCCTCCTAAGACACACACACATGCCGATGGATATGAGCAAAACTATTATCGTACCAATCCTGAAATCCAATCAGCTGGATGCATCGGTATTAGGAAATTACCGACCGATTTCCTTGGCGACAATGCTTTCGAGACTATTTGAAAAAATCTTATTCGCGCTAGTTAAAGAGAAATTATTTACCCTTGATAACCAATTCGGCTTCAAGAGCGCCTCATCAACCGATATGGCCATTTATGGAGTAAAACAAACAATAGCCTATTACAAAAAAAGAAAAACCACAGTCTATGGGTGTTTTCTTGACCTAAGCAAGGCGTTTGATCGTGTCTCCCATCAATTATTATGGGAAAAACTCATAAAGCGAGATGTTCCAGCAGCATTGGTCAATATGCTGGCTATTTGGTACGGACAACAGGAAAATCACATTCAATGGGCAGGAGCTTCTTCAAGACCTTTATTCCTTAAGAGCGGTGTCAGGCAAGGGGGGAATATGTCTCCAACTCTATTTAATGTGTACATTAACGACCTCTTACAAGAGTTGAACGATACACGAATCGGTTGTCATATCTGCGGACAAGGAAGTAACAACATTAATTACGCCGATGACATGGTGCTGCTTGCACCTTCGATTAAAGCGATGAGACGACTTGTGCAAATATGCGAAGAGTACGCAAACTCTCATAACCTGTTGTACAATTCTAAAAAGTCAGTCATCGTCGCTTTCAAACACAATAAGGAGCCATCACATATTCCTCCAATATATTTAGAAGGAATTGAACTGCTTGTGGCCTCACAGGTTAAGTATCTGGGACATATCCTAACCGAAGACATGAAGGATATAGAAGATATGGAACGACAAAGAAGAGCAATTAATATACGGGCCGGAATGCTCTCAAGGCGGTTCTACCACTGTAGCGAAGATGTCAGAAAATTACTATTCAAGACATACTGTACTGCCCTGTACACGTCAGAACTGTGGACACAATACCCAGCAGCGCAATGGGACAAACTGAGGGTGTGCTACAATAATGCATACAGGCAACTTATGCAACTACCGAGGTTCTGCAGTGCCTCCACGATGTTCACCGAGGGGAGGGTGCACTCATTCCCAGCCCTACTTCGCCACCGACTAGCCAGCTTCTGGAGCAGGATACGGACTTCAACCAATATCATTGTCGTGGCTGCATCCGAGTGGCTCAGTTCCCCATTAAATGAGCGGTGGATGCAGATTATGAGGCGACCTCCATGATGGACTATCCCAAAATATCTTTTTATTTTTAATTCTGTCTACTTATTATTTATTTTAATTTTATGCTTATTTTTTATTATTTGTGTGATGAATTTTGTTATCATTTTATGCTTTAATTAGGTACCTACCTAATATTTAAACTATTTTTTTTTCTTTTCTTTTATAGTTGTTTATGTAATATGGCAGACTGGGATTGCACTACCCTCCCAGTCTTGCTGGAATAAAAACTTAAATAAAAAAATAAATATCATGTAGTATTTTTTTTTAAATAATTATAAAGTAAATAAGATAGTGTTTTTTTTATAATTCAGTTTACTAGATTTGGTTTTAGTCTGTATTTGATATCAGTATATTTTATATTTCTGATCTCCCTATATTTAGTATCCAGCTTTTTATTTGAAATTTATATGTTATAATGTTGAGGTTTTTGATGAGAGTGGTATTTTATTGTAGAGTTTAATGCCATAATATAAGAAGCTTTTTTTCCCAAATGTTGTGTTAGTAGTTACTTGTTGGAGAAGTTTTTGACCATGAGATCTAGTGTTTCTAATGTACGTATTAGTTGTTATTTCTTGGGTTTTGTACTTATGAATGTAAATGAGTATAGTTTTAGAATATAGTTGTTTAATTGACATGATGTTAAGATTGTTGAAGATTTTGTCAGTGCTAGTTCTTACAGGAACTTTCAGTATAATTTTCGTTATGGCTTTTTGAGTTTTAATAAGTGGATTTAGTATGTTTTAATTTGCTTTGCCCCATCCGTTAATACCGTATTCAAACAGTAATTGGCAGAGAGCCACGTAAATCTTGATTAAGTCTTTTTTAATGAGGACATTCTTGATAGTTTTGAAAAAATAACTTAGTTTTTAATTTTATTATTTAAATACTTAATGTGTTCGGTCCATTTTAAGTTTTGGTCAATTTTTAGACCCAGATACGTTATATGGTCAACATGAGAGACAATTACAATTCTCATTTAAGTGATGCGGGCTGTGGATTTTCAAGTTCAGGTTTTCTTCAGAGTTTTTCTTATTTTTTTTATTTTGAAGGTGATGAATTTGGTTTTATTAGCATTAAGTGTAAGTTAATAGTAGTCTAGCCATTTTTTAATCCTATTAAGTGTGTTTTCTGCTATCTTAAATGTTTCTGTCCAATTATTCCAATTTATTAGGAAAACAGTATCATCAGCAAAACTGATTTTTTCTCCTTCACATTCTGTGGCATAGGTTATTAATGTAAATAAGGAACAGAATCGGACCCAGAATACTTCCTTGGGGCACCCCGAATTTGACATCAATACACTCACTGATTATGTTATTAAGTTTCACAGTTTGCTTTCTATTTCCCATGTAAGACGACCTCCGTAGTCCAGTGGGTAAGACTCTTGACTCACAGTCCGGAGGTCGCGGGTTCGAACCCGGCATGCGCAAATAAATTTTATTTGATTAATTTGTGTTTTCACAATTAATTCATTTAAAATAATATATAGTGTATTTGAGGCATGTTCCAGAGTGGAAAATACTATCAGTATCGCCCTGGTGTAAGACCACCATTCAGAATTGAAACGTTGCTTGAAAATGGCTTTAGCCGTGTTTAGTGACCAGATCTGAATAGCCAGGTACTTCCCAACCTTCCTCTTCCCCACCTCCTTCCTCTCCCCACTACCTTCAGCCTCACAACATACCCCAATTGGGGATGCCATAGTCTCACTGGCTCCAGACGGGAGCAGTTGAGATTCTTGTGCGGTATTCACTGTAAAAAAAAAAAAACTTTTAAAAAATATCAGTTCATTATCAGTAATCCCTATGTTCTCTAGAATAATGCCACACTGATAAATTTATATACATTGAGTTGTGTATAATTTTAAATGTCAAGGTCATGTTTTGCTATGCGGAAGGCACATTCGCAACAGGAAAAATAAATTAAATACCCGAGAGCAACTACTGTCCTTCCAGAAGAACACTAGGCGTATGCAGTTACAAGTTATTAAAATAATGCTCTCATCGTATCTGGGTTAATATAATTTAGTCAGATATGCAAAACCTCGGGAAAAGCCATTAAAAGTAGTGCTTTGATATTGAACAGTGGTTTTTTACCAGAGTGATATTGAAAGTATCAACCTTTACTCTAAAATCAATCTTCCCTAGAAATGTGAGTTGTAGCTAAGGTATTAATGATAACGATTTTTTAAAGTGTGTAAATTGGACAATTATTAGGTACCTATTCAATTTCAAGCCACATCAGAAAAAAAACAGTGTGTAATTCACACGCGATAGAAATGAAACTAGAAAGTCGCTAGATATCGCTTTCTTTTGCCTGTTTATTTTAAAGTGGTTTAAAGATTTGATATTGATTTACAAAAACAAAAATGTTTATTTTTTTGGATTTCGTAGGATTCCAACTTCCGTCCGCTGGATTTATTTGGCCTCTGAGATTTGCGACGCACTGTACCGCTGCGCTATGGGACGCGCCCGGCGAGGCTCGAAATAACGCATTATTTTCCGACGACCCGTAAAAATACAAAGCGGCCAATGAGCGCAGACCAGAAAAAATTCGTAGTTTCAACAAAGAAATCTTGTTTTAAAAGTATTACAGAAAATGTAAACTTATAAATGTAAAACCCGGTATTCTAGAGTAGCCCAGAGTGATCAAAGACTGATAAACCACTTTTTAGAATGGTATGGAAACTAGACCAATCTATCTCTTTGCCTCTGTGAGGCTTTCATTTCCTGATCAGCGGGTGGTCTGTTTGCGGTTCTTCTGCAGAATCTCTTTGTTTTGGTTTGCCAAGGTTCTGGAAATGACCAGATCACTTTGTGAAAATAAATTAACATCACTACTACCTAGGATATGTATTCATTCTAACGATAAAATCAAAATTCATTTCCATTTTTATCAAGAACAACAAAAACGAACTTTTAAAACTAGTGTGTAAATGGAAGAATAACTAGAGTCAAATAATACATAAATTGAAATTTATATAAATTTTATTTTGGTTTTAATGAAGGAAGACGTACCTGCTAATGCGTTATAAACGCTGTTGAAGTATGTAATCACATATTAAAAAATAAAAATAAAATATTATTATTTATTGATCATTTGAGGGTGTCTTCGAGGACATTATGGGTAATAAAATAATGAACAAAATAATTGATGACGGCAAATTTTTTTTTTTTACATTTTTAGAGAAAATTTTGCTGACATGGAGCTGGGGCATCAGAAATGCATAGGTTTTTCATTGAAGCTCGGTTGATTTCGGGGGAAATCTGTCAGAAATTACATAAATTGCCAGCGCTGACTGCCAGTGCGATTGGCAATATTCAGAGATTCTTGCTGATCTAATACGGTTTGCTTGGTCCCAATAATATAACCCAATTCTTATAATTATTTTTACGGATAAACTTTAACCTTCGGCATGCCTGGTGAAATTATTATGGTACGAGTTTTGTCTGTTAGGGTCTGTGAGACGCGGTGATATTATAGATTAAATTTCTATAAAACTGCGCCTTACAAATATAACGTTATTATTCTTTAAAAAAAAACAGGGTGTGTAATTCACATACCGTAGAAGTGAAATCTTCAGAAAACCAAAGTATACAAGATTGGGGGAGGCGATAAAGCAACTGCCAAAGAGAAGACCAATTATAGTATCTCATTCTTGCGCAGGCTAAATCCTATAGATGTATGTGCTAATCTCTTTTTAGTGTTTTGTTTTTAATTTTTTTTAAATATAGCTATCACTTTATGGCTATCCATTATAGAAAAATGAAACAATACAACTTTGTAAAAACCACTTATATGATGCGTAAATCCGACCGGTTTCGGAACAAACGTTCCTTCTTCAGGGAAAGCTTATACTAATTTGACAGTTTCGAACAATGTTTTATTATGGTAGGGATGGAGTCGTTGCTAGTTATTAATATAGATTGGGTGGGTAGGTATTAATATAGAGTGGGTGGGTAGGGGAACAAATCCATTATTGAGCTATAAGACAATATTTTTTGTTTGTTGATAATTGATTCATTATGTTTTTGGGATTTTTTAATTTCCAAAGCTTCTAAGTTATCCAAACGTTTTCCTTTATGATTAATATGAAGAATACAGGGAATTTGAATGTTCCGGTACTTTCCGTAAAGTGCGACGAATTGCCAAATATTTCAGCGCAGGTAGGTAAGTACTTCTCCGTGTTCAGCGTTGATGTTGCTCAACGTTTTGTTGAGCGTAGGCTCTCCACACACCTGTATTTTTTTCAAAACTAAGGTTATTTTCAATGATATGGTTAGCGAACTCAGAAAAATTATTATTATTAAGACACCTTAAATGTTCTTTGATTCTGATATTAAAATAACGAGTTGTTTTTCCAATATAAAATGAGGGACAATCATTGCACTTGAGTTTATATATTCCGGAATTAGTCAATTTATGGTCTTTATCTTTAGTATTTCTCAAAAAAATTACCGATATTATTTCTTGTATAAAAAGCTGGTTTAATATTAGAAGGGAGATTTTTGCAACATTGAACTGAAAAATTATTAATATACAAAATTTTACGCCATTATTTATCATTTATATTATTAGAATTGTATAGATAATTATTTTTTGAAATTTTGCTAAGTTTTTTTATTTAGGATTTTATCAATTAATTTTGGTTCATATCCGTTATTTATAGCAATTTGTTTTATTATAGAAAGTTCAGAAAGAAAATTATTATTAGACATTGGGACATTTACTAAGCGGTGTATCATGGAATGGAAGGTGGAGTGTTTTTGTGAGACAGGGTGGTTGGAGGTCTTATGAATTACTATGTCAGTGTATGTTGGCTTGCGATATATACTAAAATCGATTTTATTATTTATAATAGATAAAGTTAAATCCAAAAAGTTTAATTTTTCATTGCCTATTTCTATCGTAAATTTTATTTGATTATTAAAGGAATTTAAAAGGTTAAGAAAGTTGTTGAGTTGACGTTCGGATTCTGTCCAAATGACGAAGATGTCCAAATTATTGAAGGATTCAATAATTTGGAAAATGTAAAATACAGGGATAAATATTCTTCATATTAATCATAAAGGAAAACATTTGGATAACTAAGAGCCCTGGAAATTAAAAATTCCCTTAAAAATAATGAATCTATTATCAACAAACAAAAAATATTGTCTTATAGCAATCATGGATTTGTTCCGCTACCCACCCACTCTACATTAATACCCACCCACCCAATCTACATTAATAACTAGCAACGACTCCATCCCTACCATAATAAAACATTGTTCGAAACTGTTAAATTAGTATACGCTTTCCCTGACGAAGGAACGTTTGTTCCGAAACCGGTCGGATTTACGCATTATATAAGTGGTTTTTACAAAGTTGTATTGTTTAATTTTTCTTTTTAGTGTCACTATTTTTAGTTTCAATTCACAACGGTGCTAAAGAAAATTCTACTTAGAAAAAACGAGCGTGCTTTAGACCACACATCTGAAGTGAAACTTCTGCTACATCTATATGATAGAAAGAGAGAAAGAAAATGTGCGCGCACACTTCTCTCTCTTGATCCTACAGTGTGATACAGACAATCGGCCTGCACTGTCTTTAGATATACGAAACGTAACTGTCTATGAAAGAAAGAGAGAAAGAAAATGTGTGCTCGCATCTCTCTCTCTTGCCCCACAGTAATAAATACGAAACGTAACTGTCTCTCTTTCTATCTTCACTAGCTTATATATCTTTCTCAACTACCGTTCGCCTCGCTTTTCGTAACGCTCTAGTCATGCATTCGCCAGCTTACTCCCCAAGTCAAGCGTGCGTAAAGAAGTTTTACTTCAAAAAACATATGCAGCTTACAACATAAGGGAACGTACCCAAACTAAGTGACACGTTTAGGGGGGGGGGGTCTTCAAAATGTCACGCTTAGTACAAATAGCGGCGGCGGGCTTAGGTTTTTGGTCACCGGCGGGGGGGGGGGGGGGTTAAAAATTGCAAAAAGTTGGTCACGTAGTATGGGTACGTTCCCTAACGACTTCGTATGCCTGAAGGAGTATGTGAGAGCCACTCGGAATTTGACGACGCAGTATGCTTCAGGTTGCAGCGGAGAACTAATTTGTCTTACATTAGTGGCATCTACTGAAATGCGCGCATGTTTGAAATAGTTAAAATGACCTGGATCCGTCAGACCCTATCAGGCACGCAGAGGGTTAAAGTAGATTACGTGGCATATTTTACAGAAAAATACAATCGAAGATTCCGATCTAGTGAGAAAATACGAAAACTCTCTAAAAAAATTTTAATTTCACGTTTTAAAATATTTTTTGAAGCGCCCAAGTTTGGTCTGAACTCTTCTGTATTAATATTCAGACGAGCTTGACTCGATTTAAATTTCACTTTACCATTCTGAACGTTCGGGAATAAAACACGAAAACCCGTGTAATGTCTTATGAATCCTCCCTGGGGTGACGTGATTCCATTATTTCGGTAGGAGGGTTGGCTGCCTTTTTATTATACCCAACGTAAAATAATTATCACAAGTTACTCAAATCTTTGCCCTTGCAAAAACACATTTTTTTAAGTAAAACTTCTTTACGCACGCTTGACTTGGGGAGTAAGCTGGTGAATGCATGACGAGAGCGTTATGAAAATTGTGATCGGACGAGGAAGTTGAGAGGGAGATATAAGTCAGTGAAGTTTTACTTCAGTCGTGTGGTCTAAAGCACACTCGTTTTTTTTTTCTTTTTTAATATCTATTACAATTTGGGAGGCGGGTATGGGTACCGCCGCCCCGGTAACTATTTATTGGATAACCAACACCTCTGCCATAGGTCACCCCAATTGGTTCGCTACGTTTGACGACTTAGCACTGGTGCCAGGGTTCATACGGTGAGGTTTGTACGGGTCTTGGAGGCGGATGCACCTGCCCACCAGCTGCTTGGCAGGCCGGATCGGGTGGTTGAAGGAGTCCCTGTGTGAAGTGGAACATCGCCTAGCACTGGAGTGGGAGGGATGGATTCACACGTCCGTCACTCCTGGACACACTGACCCCCAGATTCGCACCCACCCCTGATACCCTTTTCCTTCCTTCCTTACCTAAAAAACCTTCCACTCACCATTTCTAAAGATGACGCAGGCTCTGAGGGGAATTATTTTCCTCAGGGCCTCCTGTGTTTAACTAATGTAAATATTTTATTTGAAAGGTTGGCACGTACTTGTAATGTGGTGAAATTACATTATGTTTCACTCACAAATCACATCTCTTATTATTTTTATTATCTTATCAAATTTAATATGACTTATTAGTTTTTATAAACTCTTTAAAATTTCCTTAGCCTAATCCAATTTGCAATTTTCTCTACCAATTTAAATTATTAGGATTCCAGTGTATTAAATTTGCATTAGAAATAGAAAATTATTCTCCACAAATATTGTAATAAAATTTTTCATTCAACTTAATTAATTATCCAAGTTAACAAGGCTGATGTTATTTTTATTTGTATTTTTAATCTTAATAAAATAATGCAAATAAAGCTGCCTAACAGCACATTCAAAACATTTAAGATAAAGTCATCCCCTTAATTAGCGTTTTTAGCCGGTTATTATATATGTTACCAAATAAAAATAAAAAGGTTCATATCATAGCCTCGTACATTCATATTTTGATTACTTGAAACATGTACTAATGAATTATAGATAATACAAAACAAAGGAATCAAAAACTCTACTTCACTACAATTCCGGAAAATCCACAAAAAATTATACATGGAAACAAAACTGTAAGCATTAAGAAAACTATATGAAAGTGACACATGTCTTCTTGTTTACAAAATAAATAATAAACTCATAACAAAGAGTTCATTTAAACGTTTCAAGTGCATACGAACTTAACGCAACAAAACGATAACTATGTTAAGCAATCCATTGGTTACGAAGAAGGCAGTTTATTATATAATTGCCTTCCAGTAAACAAAAACGAGTGTGCTTTTGACCACACGACTGAAGTAAAACTTCACTAACTTATATCTCCCTCTCAACTTCCGTTACCCTCGCCCGATCACACTTTTCATAACGCTCTCGTCACGCATTCACCAGCTTACTCCCCAAGTCAAGCGTGCGTAAAGTAGTTTTACTTCAAAAATAATGAAAAACTTTTGGCTAAATTAAAAAAAAAAAACAGAGTGTGCAAGTCACAAGCGAAAGAAGTGAAACCTTCAGAAAACTAAAGTAGACAAAAGTGGGGAGACTACGAAGCACCGCACAAAGAGGAGACATGTAGGCTACGAAGTACCGCACAGAGAAGATACCGATTATACTATCTCGCAGGCTAAATCCTATTGATGTACGTGTTTGTCTCTTTTTAGTGCCGCTATTTTTCTTTTCATACAGTTTCAAATCACAACGGTGCTAAAGAAGTTTTCACTTCAAAAATCATTTTTCTGCTTGGTGGACAAAATTATGAAAAAATATTGTATTGTAATTATTCAATTCATTTGTATTATTACAGTTATTTAAGTGAAAAATCATTTCTCTTTTTCGGAATAAAAACGTAAAAATATATATTAAATAATTGGTACAGTAGAACTTTAAACGTAACGGCACAAGTTTTAAGGAAATATCCGCCGACAGATATTGAAGAGAAATAATAGTATTGTGCTTAGTGCTATTTATAATTTTGTTGTTGACGATACAATTTTTGAAAACGATTATTTTATTTTTGAATAGAAAACAGACAAAGTGCTTATTGTTGACGGCTTACAAAAGACGTGCGGTGCGACCCACAAAATTAATTTCTGGTTTAAAATTTAATATCGATAAGATGAACAAATGGTTCAACGAAGATTTCAAAACAAATTTAAGACAGCAGTAGCCATGAACTACTGTTACTGCTAATAATAAATGTTGTTTCATAACATTTTTACGAAGTATTTTTGAAGTAAGTAGGTGAATAGTGAATTACCAAAATACCCCTTGTTTTTAAACAATTTCATCACAATCTTTGATTAAAAGTCTGTGAAGTTTTCATCAAAGCATGACGTCTTTCGGATACCATCGAATTTTAATTAATTTCAACTTAAATATGGGAAAATGTGTCAATCATTTTAAATATTATAAGATAAATCGCTTAATTGAAATTTTTTATCTACCATCGTCATCTTATTTTCTTGAAAGGTTCTTCTAAATGAGAGCGAATGAACGAGGAACGGAGTGTAAGGAGAATATATGACGCAAATGTTAATGGAAGAAGAAATCGGAGACGCCCGAGGAAGACATAGCACGACCAAGTGAATCAGATACTTAAGTCGGGCCATGTGAAGAGTCGGAATAATAGAAGAGCATGTATGAGACGATGTATGAATGTGAACGAGGCAAGGAGTGTGTGCCAAGATCGAGTTGTTTGGCGGTCCGTCCTTTCTGCCACATTCATACATCGTCTGCGTACATTCCTGCGGGGAAACGGCGTGATGGTTAGTTAGTTAGTTCTTCTAAATTATTAGATTTGAAACTTTTCCTTGTTATTTACAACGATTTGAATACCATCTTTGTGAGGCAACTCGATATTAACAATGGTATTATCAACATCCAGTCCAACATCGTTACACATTTGGGAAGTGAAAACTTCTTTAACACCGTTGTGATTTGAAAATTGATGAAATGAAAAATAGCGACACTAAAAAGAGACAAAAACCTACATCTATAAGATAGAATAATCGGTCTTCTCTTTGTACGGTGCTTCGTAGCCTCCCCACGCTTGTCTACTTCTAACGCGTGTGAAATGCACATTTATAATTTTTTTATTACATGAAGGTTAAATCGTAGATACATAAGGAACATATCATGGAGGTACTACAACTAGATAACTCTGAAATTAGCTTTGTTGGGAAATTGAATAATAAGATTATCTGATAAATCGGCTGTTTTACTTTTATACTGATAAGTGTTGTTAGATTGTATATTGATGCATTGGGAACCGATATACTTATATTTTTGAAATGACAAAATTTCTGATCATTTATATATGTATTTCTTTGCAAAATGGAATGATTAACCTAGTTTCGGAATTACGTAGTTTTTTTTTTAATTACCCCATGATTTAATCTAAGTATTCACAGATGGCGTCAATGTAATTATTTTTAAAAAAATACTTTCACAAGTCATGCTTTAAAATATAAAGATGAATTATTTATTTATTTGCGCCCGTAAATACGACTATGAATAAAGATCTTTGTCAATATACAAACAAAATTCTTTCGAGAAAGGCATACAAATTTAATACAACATTGGATTAAAATACCGATACAATATTGTATTTGTTTGCCTTTCTTGGAAGAATTGATTTTGTTTTATTTGTATACCCACAATACTTTTTATTCATATTCATATTTCATACGTACGTGTCACAATAATTCATCTTAATATTTTAAAGAATAACTTGCAAATTGTGTTTCCATCTAAAATACTTATTTTAGCCCTATCTATAAAAGAGCAGATAACAAATTCTTTTAAGTTTTCTCCGCCGGTGTAACAATCAGACTAATCGAAATAATTTGAAAATTGTGAATTAACTTTATTTTTACTTATTATTTAAATGAAAATATAAATTTATCGTAAATAATTTTTATTTAACAAAAAATGTGTAATTAAATGAAGACAATATTAGCGAAACTCAATCGAAAATATGGAGACAGAAAAAACAGGAAAAAGATATTGGCTCCGCTGGGACTCGAACCCAGGACCCTTTGCTTTCATGGCAAGTGCTCTACCGATTAAGCTACGGAACCCCTTGCCTTCATTTTTTTTTTTTTTTTTTTTTTTTTATTATTTATTAACCAAGAATAACATTACAATAAATACAATATACCTACATATACATATATATAAATTTTTTTGGTATATACCACCTCACTAGGCTGAGCCTGTTCTGAGGTGGCAGGAATTTAATTTAATTTTGATATCTTAATCTTGGAAGATAAAAAATATAATTTTAATTTCAATAGATAAATGGAATAAAAGAAAAAAATATAAAGAAATGAAAAAAAGATATGAGATAAATAGTTGAAAATAGTTAAGGAGGAAAGAGAAAAAATACAGGCGTTGAGTGTGTTGTTTGATCAAGTTATCTGCACGCAGTATGCAATACCCTTGTTTACTACCCACGTATGAATTTTGCGTTTTAGATTTTTTGTCACTAGAATATCTTTTATATCTTTTTCAATTAAATTAAAACATTTTGGAGCCAAATTGTGATAATGTCTTTGTCCAAATGTAGTATTTGTCTTCGGTGTCATGTTATCTTTATTGAATATTATAATTTGAGATTTAATCATAAAGTTAAAAAAAAATTTATTAAAAAAAATGAGTCATTGCCATTATTTTTTGATAAAAACTTCAGTTTTAATCATTTTGTTTGGGTTAATTCTTTTAAAATTTCAACAAAATGTCTATTTCATATCTTAATCCGAGGTTTCATTAACAATTTTTTTTTATGTACTGTGTTTTAATGTCATAATGTATTCGCTTATGTCGCATTTTTCTACTTGCTTATTTCTAAGAACTACTACAATTGAGTTGAATGTGGGTATCTTTTAAACAGTGTACGTAGAAAAGTAATTTGGTGGTGATGATTATCGTACCGATCAGACTATTCACAATATTTTTAGGTAAAAAAATCTAAAAGCTTAAAATATTTAAAAAGCATGCAACATTGTATTTTAAACAGTGTGAATAGAAAAGTGATTTTATTGGTGATATCAATGATTATATCGTATCAATCAGACTATTCACAATGTTTTCTGTTAAAAAAATCTGAAAGCTTATTTTAAACATTGGACATCGATGACGTGAAAAATGCTTTAAGCCGTAATAAAAAAAATCTGAATAAATACGTTGCTTTCAGTTGTTATGAATATCGTATTTGATTTGATCAGGATGGCATGGCGTAAACTTTGTCATGTCGATAAAAGCCCAATCGGCTTTGAAATGATTTTTCAAATAATACCCATTCATATTTATTTTTATAAAGCCGTCTTTTTCTGCAGAACTATAAATTCGTTTCACATTTCATGTGAGGATGGTTCGAAAAGTTTTTTGTATGTTTACTTGTTAACAATTAATGCTCCCAGTAATGAAAAGTCACAAATTATGCTTATAGCCCGGGCAACGCCAGGAACTTCAGTTATTCTTATTAGTAATGCTTTAGTTATTTTGAAATTATGTAATAAGTGTTCCGGTGTGGCTTTGTTATTTTTTAATACAATCAACAGTTTTATGACGAGATCGTTGAAAAAAATTTTTAAAAAAAGAATGTGCAATTCACAAGTCTTAGAAGTGAAATTATATAATTAGTGTTGAAAGAATCGCCCCCCTTTACCATAATCAAATTAACCAGCGCCCCTAAAATATAGAAATAAAAAAATATGAAAAGTATAGGTAAAGCACATTATTATTACTTGACATTGAGTGTTACGCCTCAGTTTAATTTTTTTTCAATATATCAGTGTGCATCATAGCTCATGAATGAGCTTATTTTCTATGTTGACATAATGCTCACTCGAACTTCTGCAGAGCCCCCTAAATGATAAAAATTTAAAAAAGCCCTCCAGACCCCCAAAACGCCCCCGTTGAGAATCACTGGCCTATCTCAATCTCTCACAGGCTAAATACTGAAGATGTATGCGTTTGACTCTTTTAAGTGTCGCTCGTTTCCATTTCATCGAGTTCCAAATCACAACGGTTTGACGATTGGATATTGATTATACAAAGATAAAAAGGTTTATTTTTTTGGATTTGGTAGGTTTCGATCAATTGTTTTAAATTAGTTTGAAGATTGGATATTAATTTGGATGAGGTCCGTCAAATAACAAAATTTTGAGACGCGTTTCCGTTGCATCGGAATTTAAAATTGCTATCGGGGCTAAAGAAGTTTCATTTAAAAAACCCGAGCATGCGACGGAAAGTTCAGCTAATAATAAATAAAGTCTAAAATTTCAATTTAGAGGAGCATGTCTACGAAACCTAATGAAGTTACGTGATTTATTCATTTCACGAAACCAGTAAAAGAGTACTCAAGATTTGCAATTAGATCTATCCCGGCATTTCCTTGACCCTTTGTTGAAATTATTCCATCATAAATGAACAAATATAAATGGCACATATTTGGACGAATACCATTCTGTCGAAACATCACTGAGGAATTTCTGAAAGAATCCGATATCAAAGCTTGGATACCATATCATGAGTTTTTAACAAGTTGCCTTTGATATATTTTTTGTTAGCCAATCGTCGCCCGGGGGAATAACATTGTATCCCAACCCTCAGCCCGCTCCGATATAAAACTCAGCATTGAGAAAACATTTATCAGGTTTTTCGGCGTGAACTCACTCTTCCGTTTATTTTTAGCTACCATTTTTAATACAATATATTGGTTATGGTCGAATCGATATTGGCAATTATTTTCGAATAAATAAAAGAATTCTACAATTTCATTCAAACATCTCTGCCGTAGCGAACCACTTGTGGTGAGCTACGTTTCGTGGCTTAGCAGGGGCGTTCGGGGGCTGGACTAGGTATTGACATGTGTGTTTAGTGCGTATTGCGAGGAGGGCCGGATTGGACGGTTGAGGGAGTACTTTTGTAATCTCTCCAGCCGGACTATATCGACCCATCACCTTGCCCGAAGAGAGAGGGTTGGATTCATACAAAACATATAAAATTGTGAATAACGGATGATGCATTACAAAAAAATTAAATAAGGAATTCCATAAAAACTAACCCACTAATCAAACCTATGAAAAAAATACAAATCTTGCCGAAATACTGTTTCCAAAGTATTCATAAAAAATAAAACTACGTATTAATGAAACATTTAAGAGCTATTTCAGCAATTCTAAAAAACTTTGGATCAAATAATCAAATTATTGGGAAGTAAAAAAAAACAAATTACGATTAAATTATTTCAAAGTATATGTTAAATAATAATGGGCAAACGGAGAAAATCGTTGTTAATAGATTCGCTGAATATTTATCCGATAGCATCAGCTCGACGTCGCACAAATACGACTACAAGGTTGTTGTTGAAGCAGCATGTACCCTGTGAAGATAATATATATGCAGGATTGTCAGTCAACTAAACAATTCAGAGTTGCCAGGGATTGACAATACTCGAATGTTCAACACAAAAAAATAACAAATAACTATTCTTCATCCGGTAATTACCCATAAGTTAATAAAATCTTGTCTCGAACGTGAGCTTAAATGCAGCATTATTAGACCAAAATGCAAGGGGGGGAAACACATTGAAATATAAAATTGTAGACAAATTGAAAAAAATCTACAAAAATACCCCTCTGTAATTCTAATGAAATACTTACAAAGTTTCAACATTATTGATCCGATCCAATATGGATTTCAAAAAAATAAAAGTATCGAAATATTGCTGTAGGACTTTTCAAATTGCGTAGAACTCAATAATAAAAAATCATATTTTGATATAACTCAAAATCATTTGATACCATTGATTCGAAGAAATAATAAATGTTGGGGGCGATAGGAATTGGGGGAAAATTGGTAGAACTTCTAATAAACTATTTAAATATTCGACAAATTAAAGTGAAACTCGTCCAAACTTACAGCAAGACTAAATATATGTCCAAGGGTTGGACCAAGAAGGCAGCAGGCAATTCACTCATGAATAAAATATTCACATGTAATAAACATTATATATACGCGCATTATATGATTCTGTGCTAATCACAGCGCATGAAGAATTATCTAGTGCAATGAAACTCATGCAGTACGTTTCTTTTCATTTTCAAAAATGGCCACATGATGCGGACATTACAATAAATTCCAAAATATATAAATATACTATCATGGCTACAATAAAGTCACGTATATTTGAGTATATTCACATTTTTACAAGCCCATTGTGGAACCATTGAACTGGTACAAACGTACGTACATTTGAGGATAACTGTAGATATGCTCATGAAATTCGGAAGTCGCTAACTTTAGTTTTCAGTTGAAATTAAAATAAAAAAATAATGTTTCACAAGATAGTACGTACCTGTATACAACTTTGAAGAACTAATAATGTTTATATAGAATAAAATGAAACAATGCAACTTTGTATAAACCACTTATAAAATGTGCAAATCCGACCGGTTTCGGAACAAACGTTCCTTCGTCAGGGAAAGCTTATACTAATTTGACAGTTTAGAACAATGTTTTATTAGGGTAGGGGTGGAGCCGTTGTTAGTTAATAATGTAGATTGGGTGGGTAGGTATTAGTGTAGAGTGGGTGGGTAGGGGAACAAATCCATGATTGGGCTATATGACAATATTTTTTGTTTGTTGATAATAGATTCATTATTTTTAAGGGATTTTTTAATTTCCAAAGCTTCTAAGTTATCTAAACGTTTTCCTTTATGATTAATATGAAGAATATTTATCCCTGTGTTTTTTTCAAAACTATGGTTATTTTCAATGATATGGTTAGCGAACTCAGAAAAATTATTATTATTAAGACACCTTAAATGTTCTTTGATTCTGATTTCAAAATTACGAGTTGTTTTTCCAATATAAAATGAGGGACAATCATTGCATTTGAGTTTATATATTCCGGAATTAGTCAATTTATGGTCTTTATCTTTAGTATTTCTCAAAAAATTACCGATATTATTTCTTGTATAAAACGCTGGTTTAATATTAGAAGGGAAATTTTTGCAACATTGAACTGAAAAATTATTAATATACAAAATTTTACGCCATTCTTTATCAATAATATTATTAGAATTGTATAGATATTTATTTTTTGAAATTTTGCTAAGTTTTTTATTTAAGATGTTATCAATTAATTTTGGTTCATATCCGTTATTTATAGCAATTTTTTTTATTATAGAAAGTTCAGAAAGGAAACCACAAAGTAATAGCTACATTCAAAAATATTTATATAGAATATTTAAAAGTATAAAACACCTATCTTACAACACCATTAATGGGACCGTCAGTGCAAAATTTTCCGTGATGCAAAATGTGTGTTTGCTCAAAATAAATAAACTGGAAGAATTCTGTAGCAAAAAGGTTTATCATTGCATTGGATCCCTAAAAGTATTCGTGGCAATATAAAATTATCATACAAGTCTTCCCAACCAACAGGTCGCCCGTCTATTGATTTTTTCCCTGCTCTTTCTTTTCTACATTTGGTGTGTCGAATCTGCCGTGATGATATGAATGGAAATACCATAATAATAAAATACGGAAATGCGTTGTGGTGGTAAATATCTCTAAAAAGCAGCATTTATAATATAAGCTTTGTAAAACTTAAAATGTATTTTCAGCCAGTTTTTTCTGATGTTTATGAATTAATGTATACCAAAAACTCTTGATTTAGTGTCGAAAATGTGATCGATCATTCGTTATTCGCTCAAAACACGCCATTTTTACATAATAATGGTAAATATTTTGCTTGAATCCATTAATAAAAGGACGTTGAAGTGTATTTAGGTATTATTTTCACATTTTCACAAGGTATTTAACGTAATTGGGGAAACCTCCTACTAATATTGTTTCATTAGAAACGTATTAAAATTAATTTTTAGCTGTGTATGTATAATCAACCTCAGTCGGTTGAATATCCTAAACTAAATTCTTGTTGGATTGGTTCGACCACATTTGGCAACAAAACTGGAGCAAGAGGTGTGGGAACTGGTAGATTCTGATGACATGTACGTAGATTCTATACCAATTCAATCCCTTAAGTAGATGTTTCGGTAATGAATGCCTAGTCGCTAGAGGTTTGTGTTTGTTAGTGTTTAGATAATGTTATGGTACACCCTGTTAACTCTGTTGTTATCTATCCATCTGTCTCCCAAAAGACTCATTATATAATGGATAAAGAAGCACGAGAGTCATGAAATGGGAAAAAATAAGGATCTCAAAAGAAATCCAAATGACATAAGTAGGCAGTAGGCTCTAATGACTTATTTCAAATTAAACTTTTGTCACATTATGCACTCACACGATTAATGTTCGTTACACCAAAACGCATTAAAATCACCAGTACATGTTTTATGAAAACTTTCAACGTTCAATATCTTGGTCACACAGTCGATTATAGTATATAAATATACTAGTGAGTTCCCAGCATGCGTTGCATGCCACTAAAGCAAGGATATTTTTTCTCTCTGGGTGTCCTTTCCCAGTCGCCCTCGTTACCCTTCCGCCTCCTCATCCCCTCCCGGTTTCCATTTTTTTTCATGTTCCACGACTTTCTCCTCTCCTTTTCCGCTTCCACCCGTCCTGCAAACCCACTCCTCCCGCATCTCTTCCACGCTTTCCACTTTTCTCGCCTTCCCCCCTTCCAAGACCACTCTCCCGCAAATCTTCCCACTCCTTCATTCCTGTCGCCCCTCCCGGATTCCTATCCCCCTCTCACCCACCCTCCCTACCGCCAAAGAAACTAAAATACGCCACTACAAGAAACACACCAATTATTCAAACAACTCGCGCGCCACTTATTGATATTTTTTTATACAAATTTCATAACGACAAAGCTCACTATTAGGTGTAGAAACTATCGCGGCAATGTGCTCATCAAATCACCAAAGTTTCATCGCAATCAGAATTGATGAATGGTTTAGGAACGCATACAGCACAAACAAACACACAAGCAAACAAACAAACATACATTCACTTTTATATGTATAGAATATAGTGGATATATTACCAACTTCACTTTCCACCAGCAAAATACCTAATTAATATCCATCTTCTAATTTCCTAAGCCCATTTCTTCCCAGAAGCACTTACATAGTTTCAAACAAACACAAATAAAACAATGTTAATTATACATTTTAACATCTTGTAGAAAAACAATTTGCTTACATTAAAACTTTACTACATGAAATCTGTAAGGAGATTAATTTTCATGAATAAATAAATAAAATTCTTAGAAATACGAAGATTTTCAAAATAAATCCTACATCAGACTAAAAATTGACACATTATTAACAGAATGTTAGGAATGCATCCCTCGTATCTAGGGTTCCCAGATCAATAAATCAAAATCCCGGAGAAAATAAATTCCGGAAATATTACGGAATTAACAAAGATGTGCTCTTATATGTAGAAAGGGTCTTTTCCTTAATGAGAACTCAATTAACATTAACCCTCTTAACACAGTATAATTTTTAAAATATGACTTGCGAAATGTTCTACAAAACTATTATTAAGATTCGGAAGTGTTTAACGATATTTCCGGGATTTTATATTAAATATCAGAAGTGATGTTTTTACTTTGATTTGTAATAAAAATAATTTGGTTTATTTAATTTTTTATATCAATCTCTTAATTGTAGAAATTCCGGACTGTTTAGGATTCCCCCCGCATTTCGAACAAAGACCTATATTTCCGGACGTATGGCAACCCTACTCGTATCTATGTTACACAGAAAGAAGATAATAATTTGTCTAATCTGCACCGTGTTTTCAGAGAAATCCCTCTCAATAGCCTTGACAAATTATCTATGAGTTTATCCCATAAACTTCCACATTCAGTGCTGTCATTGACAGAGTGAGCAGTTCGCTTTCTCATCACAGTTCGTGTCAACATTCTCATTTACTTCCTCTCCGCCATTTCATTTAGAAAACTTAATTTGGATAATGAATGGAGTTATAAATTTTATGCGATTTCATTTATTTGGAAGAGACTTAATTTATAGGGTGTGGTTGTGGTCTGTGGCTACTCGGCCCGGAACGCGGCAAAGGGGTATAAATAATGCGGGATCGGTTTAAGGTCACATAGTCCCTACCTATAATGGCCGGTGTCCGTTTCAACAAAATACCACAAACATAGAATCTTAATCGCCCCATGATACTTAATATATTTTTTATTAACGTCTTTTTTATTTGTGATTTGAAATTCAGATGAAACGGAAATGGGTCACAACTCAGTTCTACATAAATACCCGGTTCTAATATAATGCGATAAATTCGCGCTTTGGTACGGGCCTTCGATAGCCAGCGGGCAAGGCGCCCGACAAGTCATTTTTTGACCGGTTAAGTGGGCATTGCGTTTGGGTTCCACCCGGGCGTCCCGTGTTCGATTCCTCAGCTGGCTAAGTCCTCCATCACAACACAAGCAACATTTTCGGCTTTCTGTAGTCGTAGTAGGAGATTTTCAAACATTGTTGGGTTATTCGTAACCTAGGAATGTTTGTCTTTCTTTTAAAAAAAAGTCTCAGCGGCCAGAGAGACACAGACATCAAGCGAACGGAGATTCATAACCCAAAAAAATAAATTGTGAAATCAATATCCAATCTTCAAACCACTTTAAAATAAACAGGCAATAGAAAAGAAAGCGACTTTCTAGTTTCATTTCTACCGCGTGTTAATGACACACTCTGATTTTTTATTCCCTGGTACAGAATTCTGTTCCAGGTTTCTTGGTATTCAATTGAATAATAATCTGTCTTTTTGATTTGTAAATAACAACATGAAACAGTTTTTACTAGTTAGTTTTGAATGAACATTTTGATCAACTACCACGTTTTTGAAGTGAAACTTCTATAGCCCCGCTATGATTTGGATTTCGGATGAAACGTAAATGACGATTACTGCACCTGCGACGTATCAACTGCGTTCATTCCCCGCTTTGATTATGATGTCACTTTAAAGGCTCTGATTGGTTGAGATATGAAACGGAAATTACGCTGGTCTGCGCTCATTGGTTGCTTTGATTTATTACCTCACTTTTCAAGTATTGGTGGAGATTGTTTTGGTAAAGTTTCGCTTCTAAACTGCACTCGATTTTTTTTCCTCTGATGTAAGAAGAGAGGATGTAACGTTACTCTACTCTTTATTTCGGGCTTCGAATTCTTCTTGTTTCATTTGCATTCGTAAACCATCTCATAAAAACTGTTTTAACACCACGATTTTAATACTCACATGGGAAGTGAATCAAATTGGGAGTATTTTCGTATCTGGCGTCGGGCTTTCTCCATGTCTTCTATCTACTTGCGAGTAATGTAGTGATCAGACACTAATGCCACATTTCATTTATCCGAGTTTTTTTAACTCCGCATAGTCCTAAGGGAAAATAATTCCCTTATGTATGTCATTATTGGGGATGCTGTTGGAAGGGTATTTTGGGAAAGGGAAGAGGAGGAAGTTCTGGGACGGAAAAGGGTATGAGGGAAGGGTTAGAATCTGGAGTCAATGTGATCAGTAATGACGGACTTATGAATCCATCCCTCCCAATTCGGTGCAAGATGGGTCGAGAGAGTCCGGCTGGAGAGGTCTAGGTTAGGCCTCCCTCAATCAGTCTCTCCCGATCCGCTACCCAGTAGGTGGGCAAAAGCATTCGCCGTCAAGACTCCGACAAACCTAACATCAAACGCAGCGAACCATTTGGAATGACCTATGACAGATGTGTTGGTTATCCAATAAATGGTTTTCGGAGTGACGGTACCCATACCCGCTATTCCAAATTGATGTTAACTCCCAATCGATGCAAGAAATTTTTTTTTTTTTATTATTTATTGAAACATTTATTATAATTACAATTTTACAACTAAATATTTTTTTTACAGGTTTTTTTTTACTACCCTTCCATTAAAAGCATTTGCTTGTGTATGGAAGGGGAGTGTACATAAATGCTATTAGTTATTAGTTAGGTATAAGTTAGTACTTAAATAATTAATTGTACATAAATATATGTGAGCTGCAGTATTTATTTGATAATGGTGTGTGTTTTTTTTTTTTAAAGAAAGAATGTTATGGAGAACTAAGATATTTGTAAGATTAGTTGACAGTAGTTCTTTTCTTAAGAATTGCATTGACAACAATTTGTTAGAAATGCATTGACACAAACAATTTATTTATTCTTTTGAATGTAGCTATAATTTTGTTGTTATCCATTATAAACAGAACATATTATCTAATAGCCCAATCATGGATATGTTCCCATTCAATCTCCGTTCCTTTCCCCCACCCACTCTTCATTACTCCCTATCCACGCCCCCACCTCTAAGTTTCTAATTTTCTCTTGCATAACAAATCAAAACCAAAATTTCCTTTCACATCCTAAGATTTGTATGTAGGTTCTTAAACTAATAATAACCCATTTTTTGAAGATTTTTTTTATTTCAAATAATAAATTACAAAATGTTTCCAAAGAAACAATTCTTTTTTCAAACTTTCAGCAGGAAGTCAGGGTATCATAATATTTATTAAATACGGTTAAGGTGATGCACCACATCATATAAAATTCAGGATCTGGCCGCTAACTATAACATTCCTTATGTAGATGGTGATAAGGTTTCAATTTTCAATTCCCGTTTTACACCAGTCGCCTGTTTTGTTTTATTCGTGAAAAAATAACATCGCCAAAAATACTGTTTTATTTTATTTTGCGAAACTCTGACACGAATATTTAAATGTTTTACAATAATTTTTTGAAGAATTTAATTTTTCATATTAAACAATGAAACCGTAACGGAAAATGGGTTCGTAAGTAGGCTTTAGCTGTGCTTAGTGACCAGTTCTCCACTCTCCCCTTTTTCCCATCTCCTTCTCCTCCCCATCTTCTCCTCCTCATTACTTTCAGCCTCTAATTGGGGTTGCCAGAGTCTCACTGTCTCCAGGCGGGAGCAGTTGAGACTATTTTCAACATTAAAAAAAAACTTAGAAATTAAGTGAAATTAATGTAAAGTGTTATTTTGCGTATTTTTTCATTTAGGCATAAAAAACACGATTGTATTTGTTCCGTATGAATAAAGGAGTAAATCTACCACGATAAAAGTAGAAGGATTTGTGAATCGAAGTGAAACTTGAATTTAACAAGGTTTCCAACAAAACTTTTATTTGGTTTTCTTTAAATTTAGAGGTAAAGTTTTTTTAGCCTTTTATTGAGTCGTTGGACAAATATAAAGTAATATGTTTCAAATAGATAAAGTAACTGCAAACAGTAAACTGTAAATAAAGATATACGTACAGAGAAAGATAGAAGAAAGAATTTAATCAAGGTTTTTTTCTGTTCGTCGTATGTTTTAATAATATCAAAGTTTGAGGACGGTAGACACATAGATATGGTAGGAATTTTGTATTTTAATATATTTTTGACATATGCGTAGGTTTGTTTGACTGGAGGTGTCAGAAGGCGCAGATATGTACTAATGGATAGATGCCCAACCTCGATCCTCCCTCAATCTAAGCTAGCGCCACTCAGAAGTCAGTTTTCACCACTTTGGAAAATCGATACCCAGAGAAGGGAAATTCACAAAAAAGGAATGTTGATTCGCACAACTTTTGATACGCTCCTGAATAATCTCAAAGCTGCACATGGTTCTAACTGCAAATAACTCATACTGAGATATTTACGAAAAATATTAATGATTAGATATTTCAATACATATGTATGTAACTTTATATGTATCAGTCAACTTAAATCCATGAAGTGGTAAACACGGCCGTTATTCCCAACTTTTCGATCGATCAATCTGAGTCTCCAATCAAAGTGATTTGTTTAGTAACGTTCGATAAGCACGATTTTCAAGCAAAATTTCGGCTCAACAGTTGGTCAGTATTGGAAACAACGGCCGCCAGAGTGAACGTGAAAGATCACTATAATTTATTTATTTACTAGCAGACGCGGCCACACGTTGCTATTTATAAAATCCATAAATATTGGGTAATGGCGTTGTGTTTCGTTAGCCACTTGCCAGGTGTTAGCCAATGCCACTTTCGTTTGCCAGCTGCCCGCTGCCCGCTGCCTGAATTGAATATTTGAATTTATCGGCTTTTCTCTACTATAATAAGCATGTATTATACATATAAACTAATTAACTCGCCACTAATTATACAATGCTTGCAATGCAACACTGGATATTTGAAAAGGGAAAATCAAATACCTACTTACTCTAGGACATCTATTTTCCAACTTCTTCCGTAGAACGAATTTCAAAAATGACTATAGTACGGCCCGCCAGCCGTTTTAAATCGCACAAAAATATGTTTTCTTTGAATTTCTCGGCTTTTCTCTAATCTAATTTACATGTATTATACATATGAACATTTCTCTTCAATCACTCTATCTATTGGTGAAAACCGTATGAAAATCCGTTCCGTAGTTTAAAGGATTAACGCGCACATACATTTTGAGCGACTTCATTTTATACTATGTAATGTAATGATGATGATTGACTAGCCAACAGAATTCATCAACTGCCATAGATCGCCCCAAGTGGTTCACTACATTTGTTGACTTAGCAGGTGTGCTCGGGTTCTTGACATGAGGTTTGCCTGGGTCTTGGCGGTGGATGCATCTGCCCACCAGTTGCGTGGCACGCCGGATCGGCTGAGAGAGACCTTTTGACCTCTACAGCACGACACCCTCTAAACGCCACCTTGCACCGCAGTGGGAGGGATGGATACATACGTTTCGTCACCCCTGGAGATACTGACCCCCAGATTCATATCCACCCATCACACCTTTTTCCTTCGCAGAACTTGCTCTTCATACTTTCCTAAAAAAAAACCCTCCACGTAGAATGCCGAAGATGATGTAAGTCTTAAGGAGAATATTTTCCTCAGAGTCCAGACGCATTAATTTTTTGTTTGTATAAAGTTATTGAAGGTGGGTTATACATTAAATTATTTATTTTATTGGATATAAAATAACAATAACAAAGTCAGTGACAGACGTCAAGTAAAATTTTGCTCCTTATAAAATAGTGAAATAAAGCGCAAAAAGTTTATTTTGAACATTATAAAACTTGTGTAGCGATTCATCATAGTGCTGCGGTAAAACTGGAGCAAATATTATGTATGTACTGAACCATATTCTTAAAAGAAACTCATTTTAAAAAGTCAAATAACAGTGATTTTTAATAATTTGGATGCTCTACCTACACATGGTATTTTTATGCTACCCGTTAATAGAGGGCAGTAAATAACCACATGCATTAATAAAATTATAAATAAGTTTCACCACTAATCAACAGATGGCAATGCATGCGTAATTTGTAAAGGAAAATATTTTAATACAACTATTGCCCAATAGATGGTGATAGTTATTGTAAACATCAACAAAATATTTATATTTTTTATAAATAATAATATAAAATGACTTCCCTAACACCAGAGGAGAGGCTGAAAAATGCTAAAATTCTTGTGAAAAATTTTAACAAAACATTGACTTGTAATATTTTGTCAAAGGATCAAAAGACTTCTCTAACTGAAGCTATGTGCGAAATGATGAGTCATATTGAGGCCATGGTACAAGAATGCAAGGCACCAATAAACAATGAGAATGTTGGACTCGACAGATTGTTTCAATCATTATCTAATATAGATAAGAACATTGAAAATCTTAAATTAAATATTGAATCGAAATCGTACGCTGAAGTTACTAAAAATGGTAAAATTAATGAAGAACAAACCAATTGTAAAAAACATGAACCTATCATCATTATTAAGCCAAAAGATAAGGATCAAAAAAATACCGTAACGAAGGACGAAATAAAACAAAACATAGATCCTGTTAATTTTGGTGTTACCGGAATAAGAAACTTTAAGCAATGGGCTATAATCGTAGAGTGCAAGAATATAGCTGCAACAAAAAAGATGGAAGAGCAAATAATTTCAAAGATGGGAAAAAAATATGACGTGAATACACCAAAACCCAAGAATCCCAAACTTAAAATTATTGGTCTATCGGATAAATTCACTCCAGAAGAAATTGTTTCAAAAATTAAGATGCAAAATGATTACCTGCAAACAGTTGAAGCGAAAATTGACATAAAATATATAAAAGAAATAAAAACTAAACGAGGTGACGTCAACTTCACCATTTTCATGGAAGTCGATGGAAAAACTTACGATATAATGTTACAAGAAGGTAAAGTAAATATTGGATGGGATAGATGTCGGGTTTTCGACAACATCTCACTTCTAAAATGTTACAAGTGCAATGGCTATATGCACAAAGCACAAGACTGCAGAAGTGAAAAAGCTTGCACTCGATGTTCCGAAGCACATGACAATGTAAACTGTCAAAACGACATTCAGTGCATTAACTGCAAAAACATTAATGAGAAATTAAAATTACAATTGCCAACTGACCATTATGCTTGGAGTAATGAATGCTCGGTACATTTGAGGAAAATTGAAGCTGAAAAGAAGAAAATTGATTTTTTATGCCATTAAAAAACTCCTCTAAAAAACACCAAACAAAAATTTGCCAGCTGTACTACCAAAATGTCAGAGGCCTTAAAACAAAATTAAGTTTACTTCAATCTACACTACCAATGTTTGGGCACGAGTTTATACTACTTTCTGAAACGTGGTTAGAACCTAATATTCATTCTAGTGAATTAGGTTTTATAAATCATAATGTGTATAGATTAGACAGAAATACATTGACAAGTGCTAAAAGCAGAGGTGGTGGGGTCTTAATCGCTATCAGCAAGAAATACAAAGCAAACTTAATTACAACTAAACACAAACTTCTTGAACAAATCTTCGTGCAAGTGAATGTTGCCAGGAATAAAAAGATTATTGTTGGTTGTATTTATATCCCACCAAATTCATGCAATGAAGTATACAGGTGCCATAGTGAGGAAGTGGAAGTTATACTAAAAAAGCATGCTAATGCAACATTCTTGCTTGCTGGTGATTATAATCTTCCAAACGTGAATTGGGTGAACAAGGACAATAATATCAGTGTAAGTGAGTCTGAACGCATTATTCTAGACATGGCGTTATTTCTAGGCCTGAATCAGGCAAATACTATATCAAATGTAAATCATCGTACTCTAGACTTATGTTTTTCTAACTTAGAGTCCCTAGTAATTGAAGAATGTAGTGAACCGCTGGTGCCCATTGATGGTTATCATCCTCCACTGGAAGTTATTATTTCTAATGTACATGTTAATACCTGTAAACTATCTTTCGGTTACCAAAATTTTTTCAAAACTGATTACGAGAAAATATGTAATTATCTCCTCTCTTTTGATTGGTCATCTGTGCAATATGATGATATTAACACAGCTACCAATAAATTTTATTCTGTTTTGGGAAAGGCTATTAGCATCTATGTTCCAACCGTAATATGTAATCCAAACACCTATCCAAAATGGTACACCAAAGAACTTATAAATCTACTTATCACCAAAAAACTTAAACATAAAGACTATAAATTATATAAAAAAAATTCTGATTACAGTGAATTTAAATATTTAAGAACTTTGTGTAAAAAGATGTCCATTACTTGCTACCGTAACTATATAAATGAAATTCAAAACTCCATAATAAACAATGTTAATTATTTTTGGAAATATTCGAAATCTCTTAAAGAAGATGATTCTGAATTCCCGAGCATTATGCACCTAAATGGTAGCCATAGCAATAATACTGATGGTATTGTTAACTTGTTTGCAAAAAAGTGTTTATTCAACAGACGCAAATAATGCTCCTCTTCCATCAACAACTCTAGATGAAATTCTTGATATTTCGCAGTGTACCATAAGTCTCTCTGATGTAGTAACTAAAGTTAAATCATTAGATATCAACAAATCTGCAGGACCGGATAATATCCCCACAATATTTATCAAAGAATGTATCAAAGTAATTGCTCTTCCATTAACCAAACTTTTTAATTTATCTTTATCCAGTGGAATTTTTCCCGATATATGGAAAACTAGTTATTTGACTCCAATTTTCAAAAAGGGCGATAAAAGTGATATTTGTAATTAAAGACCAATATGCATTCAATCCACCATACCAAAACTATTTGAAAGCCTAATACTTGACAAACTTTTTGCCCAAATAAAACCTGTAATATCACCTTACCAGTTTGGATTTATGCCAGGTAGAAGTACACTTTCTAACTTGATTATTTATGAAAATTTTATAACCAATGCTTTTAAAGAAAAAAAACAAGTAGACTCTGTCTATACTGATTTTAGTAAAGCCTTTGATTCAGTTTCCCATAAAATTCTCATTTGGAAATTAGAAAAGCTTGGTATATATGGCAGTATATTAGCCTGGTTTGAAAGCTATCTTACTGGAAGACAACAAATTGTTAGAATAAAATCCTCTTTGTCGGAAAAAATTTATGCAACAAGTGGAGTTCCACAGGGTTCACACCTTGGCCCAATATTATTTATCTTGTTTATAAATGATCTTTCAAAAATATTTCATGATGTATTTATATTACTTTTTGCTGATGACCTCAAAATTTTTAGAATAATTCAAAATATTTACCATTGCAACATTCTTCAAGATAATATCAACAAATTGTTAATTTGGTGTAATGAAAATAGACTTTACTTAAATATCTCAAAATGTCATATAGTTAGATTTTCTCGAATAAAAAATCCAGTGATCTTCAATTACAACATTGATAACAATATTCTGGAGACCTTAACACAAATTAAAGACTTGGGCATCACTTTTCAATCTAATCTTTCATTTGTTAACCACATAACAGAAATCTCTAATAAGGCCTTAAAAATGTTGGGATTTATAACTAGGCTAACTAGAAATTTTAACAATATTAAGTGTATAAAACTGTTATATTTTGCATATGTTAGAAGTCAACTTGAATACAATTCTCCCGTCTGGAACCCATATTACAATATACATGTACAAGCTGTTGAAAGAATACAAAACAAATTCTTACGTTTTCTTAATTTTAAAATGGGTATTCCAGCAATTATGTTGAACTACAATACTATTTTGAATGATATGAATATGCTTAAATTGTCAGACAGAAGAACTTTCACTGACTTGGTATTTCTGTATAAAATTCTAAATGATTTAGTTGACAGTCCGGTATTGCTCGAATTGATAAGCTTCCGGATTCCACTACGTAATACTAGAAGTCAGGATTTATTTCAGTGCAGTAATTCTGGAACTAACTACCATATGTATTCCTCTTTACCCCGAATACTAATGGAGGGAAACAATTATACCAAGTCAGTGGACATATTCAATTTATCTTTAAACAAATATAAAATATTGTTACGAAGGCAGTTCAGTTATGTACAATAAATACTGTATATTTCTTACTATTCATGTGTAAAAGCCCCGAAAAAGGGCGTTAATAAATAAATAAATAAATTATTTTTTCTACCTTTTGAAACTTTCTGTTTATCCTCACCACCTATCAGAGGTTAAATCATAAAGAAGTTAGAACTATATTATGGTAAGGTATCTATGCTGACAGATATTTCTACGAAACACTTTCCATGAAACGCGTATTGAGATTTAAACCATATTATTTACTCATACTATTGTGTTATTTATATTGATTTTAATCTGTCCATAATAAGTCTCATATTGCATAAAAATGTTTTCTTTTTCCATTGTTCGTTTCGACGAGAGAAGACACATACTTCTTTATTGTATGAAGAGTAAACTGAAGAGGAGCTCTACAGATTTATGCAAATGGCTTTCCTTCGAATTTTAACAAAGACATCAAAAATAAAGATTTTGTCATACGCTTGTATATTCGGCATTAGCAGGGTATCTGTTTAACGATATATTCACATTAAAAAAAGGTTTTTAAAGAGGTACCTACCTACCTGTAATATAAAAAAAGAAATTAAATATTATTAAAGTGAGACAAGATTCAATACCTATTTAAGTTTTCGTAGGTAGGAATTTTACAAGACATTCATAGTCACGCTTCGTCAAAGATCCTATAAAGGATTGGTACTAGCTTCTTTGATTACTAGATTCCATTAGTACCCCTAGCCATTGGTTTAAAACCTTTTATTCAACCACAATCTTATTACTTCTTCAAATTTTGCAAATTCACTTTGTGGCACCATTTTATTAATGCAATAATTAAAAACACTTTGTTTTTACCACAATAAACTTTATTAAAAAACCGACATGTTTCAAGAACGATGTTCTCTTCATCAGGACATATAATGTACTAAAAAATTATCTAACATAGAAAGACAGGCGTGGTTAGAAACGGAAGTAGTGGGGGAGGAGAGAGGTGGAAAGTTTGTTGATCTTCTAAGCACCTCCCCTTTCCACCTCTCAGTTAGATAATTTTTTAGTACATTATATGTCCTGATGAAGAGAATATCGTTCTTGAAACATATCGACTTTTTAATAAAGTTTATTGTGGTTAAAAACAAAGTGTTTTTAATTATTGCATTAACAATCTTATTATTTTGCAAAATATCGCAAGGCAAATGTTTCAAACTTGCGTGTAAAATTACTAATTTAGAATGAAGATATTTTCACTATCGCCCGGATATTAAACTATGTACTCTTAAAATAGACTAAATCAAATTGTCATGAAATGTTCATTTTAATCATTGAGGAAGGAGAAAATATTTAAAAAAAAATCAGAGTGTGCAATTCACACGCAGTAGAAGTGAAACTAGAAAGTAGCTTTCTTTTTTTTTGCCTATTTATTTTAAAGTGGTTTGAAAATTGGATATTGAATGGACGACTTACTAGTTTCACTTCTACCGCGCGTGAATTGCACACTCTGATTTTTTTATATGATACGTAAGTTACGAACGACTCATTAAATACCACGTTAACTAACGCAAAAGATACAGACTGACCCCCAGGTCTCGATAATTTCTTACTTACTAATCAATCTATTCTTTTCTTATTTCCTTCCCCACTTTCTTGAACCCTACAAAGTTCTCCGAAATAGTAGTCATGTTTTTGAAGTGAGTACTGTTGTGATAGTTGTTAACTTGATGTAACGTAAACGAGCGACACCAAAAACATACATCTATGTAATTTAGCCTGCGACAGAATGAGATAGATATAAAATATGTATGTAATTCACGGGTACTCGGTTCCAATTTAATACGATAAATGCACGTTCTTTGGTGTAGTGCCTGATAAACTTTAGCGGTCAGGCACTTAGCGGACCCAGGATCGAATGCTACGAAAACCAAAAAAGTTTGTAAAATAAATATCCAATCTTCAAACCACTCCAAAATGAACACACAAAAGAAAGTGACATCTATCGACTCCGAAGAAAAACACAAATACTAATAAGATTATCAAATGTTTTGGAAAAGGTGCACTGGAATTCGTCGACAAAAATATGGTAAAAATCATCCTTCACATTGATACAAAAAGTGCTGATTGGTCTCCCCACTTTTCTCTACTTTAGTTTTCTGAAGGTTTCACTTCTATCTGATGTGAATTACTTATTGGTATTATATGGTTCTGATTTTTTTTTCTGACTCCGTGCAAATTAAAACACACAAAAATAAAATACGAATCTATGTTTGCTAGTGCGGAATAAGAGCTTTTTTAATAAAATATAATTTTGGGACTAGTTGCCTCAAATAGAACCATAAAAATGAGTTCCGTGATATGACAATGCGTCCAGTAAACTTATTTTATATTGACCCTTGTCGTTCTGATATGGAAAAGCGGTCAACCTTTTCTCGACCTAACGACAAAGTTCTGCCGAATTTCGTTGTCGTACAAGAATAAATAGACCGTGTAAATACCGACGTAGGTAACATAAAACAATGGCAAGTACCTAAACAATGTTATTTGTTCCCAGTTTTTATCACTAGGGAGACTCTCGATAGGCCGCATTACAAGAGTATAGTTTTTTAAAAATAGATTTCTAGGAACCTAAAAAATCAATAAGCTGATCAATATGTTGAACATTTCCTGTCAATGATTATGCTTAACATTTTATAATAAACACAATAAAATAACTTTGTTTCAATTCCACTTTATTATTTCTCAATCCAACCGGTTTCGGTTCATCCTGAACGTTCCTCAGGGGTGAATAAAAATATATATTATATACCAATATATTTTTATTCACAGGGGTGACTAAAATATATATTATATACCAATATATATTTTTATACCAATATATTTTTATTCACCCCTGAGGAAGATTCAGGATGAACCGAAACCGGTTGGATTGAGAAATAATAAAGTGGAATTGAAACAAAGTTATTTTATTGTGTTTATTATAATTATGTATTCCCACAAAGTGTTTGCTACATGTGCAGATTTACTAAAAATTTTAATATGTTAAACGTTCAAACAATATGTTAAACATTTTTCAAGTAATGATCAACATTGTTTATCGTGAACCAATTAAAATTATTGAAATGTTTACATTTTTATTACGTTCGACAAAATTTTCATAAATGTATTGTTTTTAGTGCGGGTTATTAATGTTGATTTTTGTTTATTTCATATTACATAATTTCAATAAATTTTCTCGAGCTGTAATACATATATATTTTTAATTAGATTCACACAGAAATCCCTTAGGAAGAAATCACACAGGATCTATGTTATCTTCGGGGATGCTGTGTGGAGGGTTTTTTAGGGAAAGGAAGTTCTGGAAAGGAAAAAGGTATGAGGTGTGAGTAGGAATCTGGGGTCAGTGTGTTAAAGAGTGGCGGACACATGAAACCGCCCCTCCCACTGCGATACAAGGTAATAGGCCGAGAGAATCCGGCTTGAGAGGTCTAGGTTAAGTCTTGCTCAGCCAGTCTCTCCCGATCGGTCCCGCCACACAGCAGGTAGACAAACGAATAAGCCACCAAGACCTAAACAAACCTCACTTCATGAACCCGGGCACCCTTTTCCTACTTTCCACCCCCTATCATTTTCTTTCCCATAACTTACTTTCCTTCTTTACAGCTTCCCCAAAGATGACGTTGGTTGTGAGGGATTTTTTTTCCTCGGGGCTTCCTATGTGGAGAATGTAAAAAAAAATCGAGTGCAGTTTACATGCGGTAGAAGCGAGACTTCACCAAAACAATCTCAACCAATACTAGAAAAGTGAGGTCATAATCAAAGCGACCAATGGGCACAGACCAGCATAATTTCCGTTTCATATCTCAACCAATAGGAGCCTTGAATCATAATCAAAGTGGTCAGTAATCGTCATTTCCGTTTGATCTGAAATCCAAATTATAGAAATAGAAGTTTTACTCCAAAAATCAGTTTATCCCTTCAGTGTATAAACACAAATAGTTACATAATAACACTTTTATTCCAAATATACATAAATGACATCTGTCAGCTAAAACTACATGGTGAAATTTTCTTATACGCAGATGACACGGCAATTTTTTACTTCGGCAAAAACTTAGAAAGTCTATTAGAACAATCTCAAACGGATCTTAATGTACTAAACGATTGGCTAATACAAAATATATTAACAATAAATATTAATAAAACCGGTTACTTGATCTTAAGCTCACCTAAAAGAATAATACCATCGCATAAACCATTACAAATAGAAGAAAGAGACCTATATATCCTAGATAGCGAAAAATACCTGGGCTTATATATTGATAAACATTTAACATTTAAACAACACCTAGAAAAACTAAAAACAAAAATCATCCCATTAATTGGTGTATTTGGTAGAATTGCTCATCTTCTACCAACAGAAGTAAAGAGGGGCTTATACTTTAGCTTAATCCAGTCCCACCTAAATTATTTAATAGAAATATGGGGAAACACATACATTACGTACTTAAACGACTTACAAATAATACAGAACAAAGTTATTAAAAAACTCTTCAACTATAACCCAGACACTCCCACAAAAAAACTATACCAGGAAATGAACCTTTTGAAAATAAGAACATTGTACGAATATAACATATGTCTTTTAATCTACAAAATACAAAATGGACTTATACACACAAACACAACATTTATAAAAACATCACAAGTACACGAACATTATAGTAGACAACACAATAAATTGTACACAAATACTGTCAAGACTGAAAGTGGCAAGAGAAGTATTGGTCACGAGGGAGTTCATATATATAATCTCCTTCCAGATAGCCTCAAAACGGAAAATAACATAAAAACCTTTAAAAAAAAAACTATTTAAACTCAAAATGTTGGAACAAAATTAAAAATATTACTTCTTACTACTGTACTATATATGCTCTGTATTTAAGTTAAGAAAGCGAAATATTATGTTTCTTTTAACTTAATAATAAAAAAATAATAAAAAAAGGTTTAAAATGTGTAACGGTGCTGTCTTACCAATGACAACTTCATTAGTAACTAACTAGACTTCCACAAAATGATCAATCCATGTCAAAGTTTTATATTTCGATGATTTTTAGATTAAATTAAGGAATGATTTTAATTGTCAGCATTAAAAAATCAGTATTAAATTAAATTCACAGGAAACTAATTCGCGAATAATTTATTTTTAAACCTTCATCAAAATTTCCTTATCGCTAAAACCCTGACGCGAGTTGACCGTGATTACAGTAGGAAGGAGGGTGAAGGGGATCTCATCTCGCAGTAGGTAAGAACATACCTCATTCGCGGCTCGAGCCATTCTTCCCTGATCAAGTTATTCTACTAAGGTAGGCGAGCCTTAATTCAATCCCAAGTCATAATAACTTTTTAGGGCTGCTGGTGTGTGACTGTGGAATAGCGGAACTTCCTGCCGAACAGGATCCGATGGAGGCGCGAAATACCCGAGTCACTCCAAGCCAAGAAGTGAGACTTCGCCAAATGGCGTAATAAATACTGTGAAACAATTTTGACTGAACTACTATTCAATTTGAAAACTTTTACCTTTTATGTAGATGTTTTAAGATCGAGTTTAATCGATTTTTGGAAAGCATTTAGAAAATTCATTGTTACTTCAGAAATCGAGCTTTTTTTTAAGTGATAACATCTTTAGCACCGTTGTGATTTGAAACTAAAAATAGGGTCACCAAAAAGAGACAAACACATATATCTATTGGATTTAGCCTGAGAGAGAATGATATATAATCGTCTCCTCTTTGTGCGGTGCTTCATAGTCTCCCCGCTTTCCTCTACTTTAGTTTTCTGAAGGTTTCACTTCTACCTCGTGTGGTGACTTTCTATATGTGAAAACCGCACAAGAGTTCCAACGCTCTCATCTGAACCCAGCGAGAGTATGGCATCCCCAATTGGGATATGTCGTGAGACTAAAGGTGGGAAGAAGATGGAGAAGGCAAGGAGATGAGGAAGGGAAAGAGACGGGGGGGTGTGCCTGGCTATTCAGATCTGGTATATAACAAAAAACCAGAGTGTGTAATTCACACGCGGTAGAAATGAAACTTGAAAATCGCAAGATGTCGCTTTCTTTTGTTTCGCTTGGTTTTTTAAAGTGCTTTGAAGATTAGATATTGATTTCACAAAATAATTTTTATTGTTTTTATTTCGTGGAATTTGAACCCCCGTACGTTTGATTCTCTGACCGCTGAGATTTGTCAGGCTCCTTTCCCACTACGCTATGGAAGGCATGCGCCGAGGTGCGAAGTTATCGCATTATATTAGAACCGAGTATTTGTGTAGAACTGAGTTGTGATGAATTTCCGTTTCACCCGAAATTCAAGTCACTAACGGCGCTAAAGAAGTTTCACTTAAAAAAATACGGCTTTTTTTTTTTTTACATGAGCTCCACACAGGAGGCCCTGAGGAAAATAATTTCCTTCAGGGCCTATTTCATCTTTGAGGATGCTGTGTGGAGGGTTTTTTTAAGGAAAAGGAAGGAGAGGAGAGTTCTGGGAAGGAAAAGGGTTTAAGGGGTGGGTAGGAATCTGGGGTTCAGTATGTCCTGGTCATCCGCCTCCAAGACCTAGACAAACCTCACCCCATGAACCCGGGCACCCCTGCTAAATCACCAAACGCAGCGAACCACTTGGGGTGACCTATGGCAGAGGTGTTGGTTATCCAAGGTTCCCGGGGCGGCGGTACCCATTCCCGCCTCCCAAATTGAATTGGCTAGAGTCATATCAAGCAACGTTTCATTTCGGAATGGTGATCTTAATAGTGGTCTGAATGGTGGTCCAGGGCGATACTGAGAGTATCTTCCACCATGTAACGTGCCGCAAATATACCATATATTATTAAATATAATTTGTGAAATAACACAAATCAATTAAATAAAATTTATTTTATAATGTTTTGAATGATTTGACAATTGTATGTTGTTTTAATCGCCGATTTTCAGTCAATCAGCTTAACGGCTGATCATACATACTTCCCTACGTAAAATTTGACAAATTGCTGAGAATCGACGTTTGACGGTGACCGGAAATATACAAAGAACCGATGTAGCAAATCGTCGATTTATGGCAATGTCAAATGTGACATTCTGTCCTACAACTATCCCACTACTCAGAACATATCAATTTAATTATTATAAAACATTATTATTTTATGATTAGGAAAAAGATTGCGAGTAGCTATGGAATTTCCAATAATAAAAGTAATGAAAACCTGGAATTGCTACGTACTACTAGTTTTTGGATTTTCAGTCAGGTCAAAATAATAAAATCATGTTTCCAATCATTTCTGTTTTAAATTTATCGACTTATCAGTGTATCTCAAATGCTTTCGTCTATAAAGAGTTATTTTATTATTCTCTTTAAATGTAAATTTGTTGGTCTGAAAACGGCAGACGTAGAAAAGGAAAAGACAAGCCGTCAACCCAAATGTTTGTCAAAAATACACCATTCCTGGTTTTGCGACCAGTGTGCATTTTTACGAATATATTTAGTTGTTTACTACGTCACTTGAGCTTTAAAACGGACATCCAGTAAAATAGAAGCTCTTTTTCTAATAAAACATAGAACCATGAAATTTTCTGATAAGTACTAACATTGAATGTATTTTTAAAAAAGTAGTAAGAGTTCAAAAAGAAGAAGAAGGAGAGGTATTATGTAAAAACGAATGTTAGTGGGAGCTCGTTTATATTAAAAACTATGATAAATTGTTATTTTTTTTTAATAAAACACGACTCCTTTAATACAGTGCATATTTTTGTGAAATCAATATCCAATATTCAAACAACTTTAAAATAAACAGGCAAAAGTAAAGAAAGCGACTTCCAGCTTTCTAGTTACTTTTAGTAACTTCTACACACTCTGATTTTTTTCTATCGAGAGATTTCATATAATTACCGTGTTGGCTCTAATTTATATTAAAAAATGACATACATTTTTTTAGAATCTTCAAAACTTAATAGTGTTCAAGATAAATATGTTATAAAACGGTAGAAATACGAAATGCGGGGTTTAAATAACTTTGTTTAAACAAAATTTAAAAATATATATATATATATATTTTTTTTTTATGTTTACAAAAAAAAATTGAAAAATAAGTAAAATAAATAAAATGAAAATAAGATATAGTGTAACTCACTTCAGGCATAGGAAAACAAGAATTTAAAAAAAAATAGAATTTTAAAAATTTTAAAATCGAAAACCGATTTATTTTTTGTTATTTTGAATGAACTTTTTATTTAGCACTCACCACACCCCATGTATAAAATGATTGTTCAAAACTATAGCCTAATTTGTAATAGGACTACATAAACATAATATAAAGTCAGTTCCAGGCCTTTTAGTTTCGTTTTTGTGTAAAAATGAACATATTTTATTATATTACAAAAAAAAATACTTTGGTACAAATTATAATAAAAAAGACAATTTACGCATCTCAAAAGCTAATGTGTAAGTTTCCTTTTGATAAAATATTTGAATGGTCACGCAAAAATCATTTATTAATACGAAATAGCAGCATAATTTTGATATCGTTCTGACTGAAAAATTCACCCATGAAATTCACTTACTCGCAGATACTTACGGTGGTGGTAACAAATTAAATATCTATGAAGTATTAGGAATTTCTGTCCTGCATAAGATACACCTACGTAACGAACCCCGTATATAAGTAACATGTATTCAAATGTATTTATTATGTAAAATAGTTCCGGCCTTTGAAAAGGCCCACCCCACGCGAACATAATACTACGTTATGCATGTATGTTGATACCTTAATATTATTACACGTGCGGACTTTCGATGGCCGAATAGCGCCGCCGGATATAATTGTATTATGTGGGCAGGTAGCCGAAGACATAAACCGACTTTAACATACATGTCAAAGTCGGTACATTTGAATAGGACATGTCCTATTAATATTTATTTTAAAAGAAAATAAAAAAAAACGCGCGGTTCTCAAAAACTCAGGAATGAGTCCCGGTACGAGCAAGGGAGTTATATGGTGTGGTAGATCTCTATCCCCCCTCTAGGATTATGGTTCCAGTTTTTACCTAAAGGACATGCTTTTGAAGATATAAGGGTTGGAAGTTTCGCCCTCTTGAAATTTATAGAACTGTCTTCCGGAAAGTTCTAGAAGGTTCCATACAGCTCTAGAAAGTTCTGGAAGGAGTGGCGGAGTAGGTCGTGGAATATTTGGGAATAAGGAATCGGGAACATCATTGTGGAATATTCCAGAATACTCTCGAATGTTGTCCTGAGGAAAACCGAGTAACCCAGCTAGTTTAAAATAATTGAATGGTAAGTAGGCAAGTAGGCAAGTAGTAGGTAAGTAGGCAAGGATTTAAGCCATTTTTGAAACACTACCATTTTCAATGATCACGACTAGGGATCATTTATAGAAAAATCAACATTACCCCAAGTGGTTCGCTACGTTTGGTGACTTAGCAGTGCCTGGATTCTTGAGGTGTGGTTTGACTAGATATTGGCGGCCCATGCGTTTGCCCCTCTACTGCATGGTGGGCCGAATCGGTAGAGATTGGTTGAGGGAGACTTAAACTAGACCTATCCAGCCGGACGCTCTCGACCCATAGCCTTGCACCGTAGTGGCAGGGATAGATTCGTACATCTGTCAGTTCTAAACACATTGACCCCCAGATTCCTACCCAGAACTTCCTCTCTTTCCTGTCTTCCCCTAAAAAGACCCTCCACACAGCACCCCCAAAACTAAATGGGCCCAGAGAGAATTTTTCTCTCAGGGCCTCCTGTGTGAAACTAATGTAAAAAAATACCTACCTAGTTTCAAATTGGAACAATGTTCAGTGTTACATGAGTTGAAATTTTCAGGGCCAATGGCATGATTTTGATATATTTTTGGGTTATTACGCCGTTTTGAGCTACCTCACGTACAAAATCGAGCAAAAATAAATCACCTAATATTCAGTGTTTTTTCAACGGCTTACATGGTTACGATTTCGTTAATTATGCCCGGTGAATACGACGCTAGTATTTCAAACCAAGATAGCAAGCTAGTATGCCGGCGTCCTCTCCTGGCAAGATTCTGGCTTACTCTACCGGCTTGGCACAAACTAGAACGGAAGATGCTAGAATGCCTTACTTTTTTTAACTGCTTTTACAATATACAATTTGGGAGGTGGGTGTGGGTACCGCCACCCCGGAAATTTTGGCATTTATTGGATAACCAACAACTCTGGTTCGCTACGTTTGGTGACATAGGCAGCAAAAAAATTCCAAAGTTGCCTCCTAAATACATGGATAAATCGTCACATTTTGGGGTCCATATTTTATAATTTAAAGCAACAATCGAAAATCGGACACATCCGTACCTACTTTATATATTATATGACATACCTTTTGGTTAAAAAAATAAAAAAAATAAATGTTGTACTTTAGTATACGTTCCTCTTAAGTTAGACAACCCGACTGAGTCATTTGTGTTCCACTGGGTGAAGCGAGTGGAAAAATAATAATACTGAAGTGAAACGGTCTTCAGAACTCAAGTTCAGGTACTTCTCTTAAGTGGTTAAGTGGACTCCTTCTAAGACGTGTGTTATTGTTTCAAAATCTGGTAGATTTTGAAGTTTCTTCAATGTTATTTGTTCTCAGTTCTATTTCACTTACTTCATTTAAAACAGCATTATATGCGTACACCATATCACCATTTAAGTAATACCATATCGGAGTGGATACCGTCAGATACAGTAGTAGTACTTGTAGTTTTTAGGTTTTAGCTGTATTCAGTGGTAAGATCGGCGTAATCAGGGTATTTCCAACCTTTGCCTCCCTCATCTTCTTCATTTCCGTTCATCCATCAGCCTCACATTTGAGGATGCTATATAAAATAGCTGGGTTTGTCACGCGGTTCTAACATAAAAACCAAAAGTATATTTTTGAATCATGTTGAATCGTGTAATTTTTGGGGAAAGGTCACTATCGCACCTTTCCCCAAAAATTACACGACTCAATTACACATTATAGTTACGTTGACCACTAACACTGAAAATGATAAACTAGCGTTGATCCGCGAAAAACACGTGATGTTATGATTGTAGGATTTGTGAAGTTTGATGTATTTATAAAAAAAAATCCTCAGGACCCTTGCCTTTCAAAAGTAGAAATTCACCTTTCGAATATTAGTAAACTTAAAAAATTACATAAATAAATTTCACGTACATTTAAAAGAAATACAAATCTCAAATAAAGAATTATAATTAAATGTTTTGAGTTTGCGATCAAAATTCTAAAACATCAAAAATTATAAATGTTTATTTCGAATTATATAATTTGAAAGCTTATTTTATCACCTTTCAAACACCGTTTTTTAGTTTTCGGGTATATTCAGATGTATTCCATTTATGTTAATGTTATTGAAATGACCTGACCTTCTGACAAAATACGCCCTAGGCTGAGGGGATAAATAGATTGTACTCGAAACAATAACAAAGACTTACTACAAATTTCTGCAAAGCATACTGCTTTTGGGCAACGAAACTTTAGATACCTTGAGATAAGACTTCACAACATGATAGGGCCTTTACCAGTACACTCACCCAAATTCAAAGTTATTAATGCAACCAAAACAATTGAGTAAGTATATTTTAGTACAAGTGTAGACATATTCATTGCAAAATGACGGCCTCGACATAGGCTAGCCAAGAGAGGCAGATTATGAGAAACCTCATCTTAAAACAATACATTTCTATTCTTTAAACATGACCTACTGTTTTCATGTGGATTATTTTCTGTAGTTATTAAAGTACGTACTTATCTAAAGTATTAATGTTTATTAAAGTATGTACTTATCTAAAGTATTAAGTTTATGTACTTATCTAAAGTATAAATCAATGCACACTATTAAGCGTTTAACCAGCCAGCGGCCGAAAATCCACATTTCGTCGAAAGTTGTTCTTAAGATCGTGCAGGGCGGTTACAATAAGAAAGATTAATTATTCTCGGTACCAGCTTTTTTAAATTATAACTCAATATCGATTTTATTTCGATACAAATTTGCTTTAATTTATACCTACATCTAAAAATGCTGAAAGGCGTGATGATAAAACCGTCTTTCGAATCTTTCGAAATCCATTTATATTTTTTGTGGAAAAGAGTCAATTTGTCTAAAATCTGATTAAAAATGACATATTTCTGGTTTTTTTTTGGTAATACCCTCTTAACACTTTTTTTCAGTTATATGTAGGTAGTTGAAAATTCTTGCAAAAGATAATATATTTTAAAATTAATTGACCAAAAACAGCACGGTTTTATCTACCGCAACTAACTTAACAATATTTCAAAACTTCATAATACAATCTTTTGCAGAAAATAAAGAGGTCGACATGCTAAAATGGTTTACTAGCTATTTATTAAATCGTAAACTGTTCGTCAAAATAAAATAATCGATGTCGAAAGCTTTCTGTGCTACTGGTGGCCTACCGCAAGTTCCTCATTTTCATAAATAATATAACCAATTGCTTCAACGATATCGAGGTGTTGCTCTTTGCTGGTGACATCAAGCTATACAAGAAAATAACTGATATAAATCATTGCCATATACTTCGGTCAAATATTAGTAAGTTTAAAGATTGGTGCGTTCAAAATAATTTATTCTTAAATGTAGAAAAGTGTAAAACCTTGATTTTCTTCAGAAATAAAACACAGCTTTAGAAAGAGTCACGGAAATGAGAGATCTTGGAATTATTTTGGATGAAAAACTAAGTTTCGCCAATCATATCCACCAAATTGTAAACAAATGTATGAAAACACTAGGCTTCGTATTAAGAACTACCAAAAACTTTAATTCATTGCAAGCCATTAAATTATTATATGTATCTCTAGTTAGAAGCCTAATGGTATATAACTCGGTAGTTTGGTCTCCATCTTACAAAATTCACATTAATAATATTGAGCGAATACTAAAAAAAAAAATCTCCGTTTTATAAATTTTAAATTAAATATCCCACTAGAAGACTTAAAATATAATTTATTATTAAATATTCTAAAAATACACACACTAGAAGACAAACGTAAAATAAACGACTTAACATTTTTTTCAAAATACTTAACTCTAAATTTGACTGTTGCGAACTCCTCCAACTCATAAACTTACGAATTCCGACAGTAACTACACGACAAAATACACTATTCTACTGTAGCATTCATAAGCGGAACTACATTGCCCACTGTCCGATACAACGATTTCACACTATTGGAAATCAGTTCTTAGGTGATATTGACATATTTAACATAAACTTGGCCAATTTTGTTGATCTTGTAAAAAACTTATTCCAAAACTATTCCTAAACATATCTGTATTTTTGTAAACCTATGAAATTGCTGAATTTTTGTATTTTTATGACTTGAATACTTTTTTATCTAATTTTATTTTTATTATTTCTATATCTGTTTAAAAATCATCTGTCGTGAATTAAATGTACTACCAAACAAGTAAAAGCCCTTTGAGCGTTAAATAAATAAATAAAAAATAAATTATTGTTATATTATCAGTAACCGAAAATAAGTTGTTTCGACATGCGAGTCTTGAAGTAGGGCACCAAATTGGCGTTATTACGAAATACAACGATAGGTAAATGAATAAAATGACGAACTGACCGGAAGCCGGATCGAGCTTTTCCTGTTTCCGGTTATGTGCATTGCTCGTGTCTACTGGAGTATTAATCTTCTACATTGACTATTTTTTATAATACCGGGGCATATTTTATTTTATTTTAAGTACCGACAAACCTTCATTTTAATTGGAATGAAATCGAAATCACTTTGTGTCTCCTATCTAACAGTGAATAATTTATTAAACTAATATATTGCTTTATATTTAGGAGTTTATGCTAGAAGCGACCATGTCTGCTTTTGATATTTAGATTAATATAACAGAAAGTATTTTAACATGACCCCTATTTGAATGCTATAAAAACAAACGCGAGGTGCTCTAGATCAGTGGTACCCAAACTCTTTCGGCCCACGGACCCCTTTCCCCCCACCTGAATGAAGCGCCGCCCGTTAAGTGCTGACAAAAAGCAAAGAAAAGAATCATCTCTATTTTGCAATTTAGAAAGATTTGGAAACCGAGAACATTTCTTTCCAAGTTTTGTTTGTACAGCAAAAGTTTTGCAACAACGTGAGGACAACAACACCATAATTTATATTATTATTAATACAACAAAAACAACCATATGCAACAATACAAAAAATATACAAAATATTTACATTTAAAAAAATAAATATACATATAAATACATTTGTCCAAGACTAGGAAAATATGTTGTACGCACCACGCATCCATCACACGTTTATTTTATATTAAACCTTGCGCGGACCCCCTGACGTTGTTCAGGGACCTCCAACTCAATTTTAATTTTCCACGAATCCCATGAATGATTCTGAGGACACCAGAGGGTACTTTGGGAACCAATGCTCTAGATTGCTTAAATTGTATTGATGAAGAAATCAAAAAATTGATTTAGTATTTTTTGCGCCGAGAAATCGATAAACAATCTGCATTCTTGAGAGATTCGCAAATTTGACACATGCGCTTCTAGCATTAGACCCAGCTTTATTTTGTTAATATTTTTATCTTTGTAATGATGGAGAGTTACTAAATGACTTAAGAAGATGAAGTCATTAAATTATTTTATAGAAAATAGTATTTGAACAAATAAACACGAAAAAAGACGCAGAGATTAATATTTTTTGTATAATACTCGTACCTATGTCGGCTCTCGGTGAGACTGATTGGGGAATAGCACGGCGCGCTGAGCCGCCCCCAACTAACAAATGGGCAAAAAAGTGTACCGGCCTTCTCACCAATGTTCCTTACTTCAGGATTCCACCGTGCAGCCTTGTGGACGGAATCGATGAATTCGAAATCTGAGTATTAACATTTTTGGATTTATTTTAAGATCTGTAAAAAAGTAAAATTCTCTTTAATATAAGTTTTATCCAAACATTACAAAACTCCCTTACAAAATTTTTAATAAATATACCAATGCACACAGAAGCAATAATAAATAAATAATATACAAGTCTCTGAATGTTTTACCTATCAGAGGATTATTGTTTAACAATATTGTAAGTCAGTATCTTATATTGTCTGATTCCTTGTATAGGGAAAGAGTTTTCCATAAACATAATACAGGACTCACTCAAAATGAAGGATTGGTGGTTCCTAAATGTACCAATAAATACGGTGAAAGAAACTATATTGTGCCAAGAATATTTAATAAACTACCAATGATAATAAAAAATATAAATGTTTTTACAGCTAAAGTCAAATACAATCTAAGGAAATTTTCTATTAGATTCTGATGATTTATATTGAAGCCCTACCGAGACCTTGTTTTCCTAATTGGAATTCACAATCACAATTTGTATTACCTTATGTATATTAAACTATAGAAGTACTTGTTGAGTATATTCATTTGTTCATAATAAATTCATTTGTACTCGTGTGTTATATAAGGCTTAAGCTACTTTTTACATATTTATATTTTTACAAATTAATATTTATTCTTTTCTGTAATTTAACTAACTTATCTTTATTGTTAAATTTATCATCAACATTACACATACCTAGATACTGTTTACTATTGTACCATGTTATTGTAAAAAAGTTGTCATTATGTACCTGCTGATAAACTACATAAGTAGTTAAGCAGGTTTAAATGTTAACAAAAAAAAATTTTAAGTTTCTCTTATGGCGTTATTTATTATAAGCTTTTAATCTAGCAGAGCTTGAAGGACGATAAATAATCTAAATTAAAAACCTCTTCAAAATATATTAAATAAACTGCATCCAATTTACAATAACATAACGTTTTCAATTTGGGAGGCAGATATGGGTACCGCTGACCCGGAAACCATTTATTTGATAACCAACACCACTATCATAGGTGTTGGTTAAATAATGCCAAACCACAGAAGCATGCGTCTGAGAGAGACTGGTTGAGTCAGGCCTTTTGACCTTTCCAGCCGAACTCTCTCGACCATTGGAGGGATGGATTCATAAGCCCGTTTCTGTATCTGAATTTATTTTGGTTTTCCTCATTTTTTGTATCAAGTAAAAGATTCTTGTATATTTTATTGCATGGTATTTGTGGCATCTTTGTCCAAAGCTTGTATTTTCAATGAAGTTTAGTCGAGTTTTAACGTGTAATTTGCGTATATCTAGTTCGTCAAACATGTTGAATATTTGGTCTTCATCAGTCAGTATATGTTTTTTTAGTACAACCCTTAAGATGTTTTTTTGTGCGACTTCTATATGATCGATAGCTTAGTTTGTGTATATAAATTATATTATATATACTTACTACTATTATATACTAATACTAACAGTTCCTTTTTTCATCAAAAAAATTCAAAATTCAAAATCACAAACTCCAGAAACTAAGAATCAATACAATATGCTGTGAAAGGGGCTGAAGAGCATTTATGGAAGAGTACTATTTTTTTATTGTGGTAATACTACGACAAGGGCACAATTCAATACACCACTACCCAGAATTCAAAACGTGGGTAATATGTATTTTCACATATGTAGATGTACGGAATATGTCGCTGATTGGTCGCTGATATACTATAAACATCAAATAATTAAATCATTTATCCATAATTCAAGTACTCACAAACAATTTTTTTTTGGAAATTTAATAATCTACCTCGACAAATTGAACACTTCCGAGCTCCTGCAACTTACGAACCTACACATACCAACAAGAATAACACGATAAAGCGGTTTCAACGCTATGAGAATCCGATAATTATTCGTACTTAGGTGTTATCCATGTTTATTGTTGTAAATTTGTAAACATATATCGCCCCACTTTAACATTTTTGTTACTTGTATATTTATATCACGTGTGTATTTTTTTATTGCAACTTTATTGATTTAATTTCTCACTGTACTTTTAAATTTTATTTCCTGTACGTATCTTTGTTTTCTATTGTTACTTTATTTATATTATATATTTCTTTCTCATATTTAAATTATCCCGCTTTTACATTTTTTTGTAAAAGCCCTCTGGACGTAAAATAAATAATTAATTAAATACTTACGTTCAATTCAAGTATTCCAATTCGACCCTGTGAAGGACGGCATTCCACTTCAGCAAAGCCTAACACTGCCTCTAAATAGTTGGACCGAACCATTATAACAATGAGAAAAATACCCCGGAATAATATGGAAGGAAATCTATTTTAGTTTGAAATGTACGCAATAATTTTCAATATAAGCCGGGCACGAGCCACTCGACTTTACTTCTGAGCTTGATAGTGTTAATAAGTTATCAATAAGTTTGTATTTCATTATCTGTTTGCGATGGAACATGTTGGAAAAACTAAGTATCACAATTTGAAGATCAAACAATACCAGAAGTAAATAAATCATAAAACAAGTTATTACGCATTTCTGGATATTTTATAAAAATTGATATTTATTTAACTGGACATACTTCAGATGGACATTTTTATCAAATTTTGACAAATTTCACAAATAAATGTCCAAATTGACAAAAAAATATCAACTACAAACGCCTTCCAAAAATTCATATTAGTCAAGTCTAGTTGATAAATTTCCAAGATGAAGAAGTTAAAATGGATAAATGTCCAAAAGTACAGATTCCAAGTGGATAAAAGATAATAAAAATATATCAATTAAGTTCCCACTTCTAGACAACAGAAAGTACAATATGTGGAGTCAAGTATGTGAATTTTAAAAAAGTTGAGAAGGATCGAAACAATGTCCAATTCCAATTCGAGTATGTGAGGAAATTATTTTTTTGGAAAAATGTGGAAAATGTAGATACCACGATGGGATTGACCTTTGAATTGAGGCGTATCTATTTTTGAGAATGGAAAGATTATCAGATACCTAAGGGGGTGTGGTTTGTGCGGGTGGAAAAAATAAGTCAGGTATGCCTTCTACGTCATACGCATATCTCGCGGCAATAAATTATCTTGAAAAGAAGCTTATGGGTCCGAGTGATTAAAATTCTAAGTACGTGAACTTACTTAATTTTATAACTTATGTTCTATTATGATTCTCTACGAATATAATATAAAATTATGTACGGTTAAACTAATTATTTTATCTGAAAACTGAAATCGTAACCTCGAAAACGCGTGTCAGCATATTCAATTTTACGGAATTTTTTTAATGAGTACGGAAATCGTTGTATTTTTACAAGTTGGTACAATGCAATAGCTACAGACATTTTAAAGTGTTTTTCAATGTATATATGATTAAAAAACTCTCGATTCTGCCATACACAATTCAAAGATATACTTACTACCTACAGACCGACAATATTGGTGTGTTTTGACTAGATTTTGGTGTGTTTTGGTGAGTCTTGAAAAATTAAAGCTTTAAATACTGTTTTAACCATGCAAACTAAATAAAAAAAAATGTCGTAAACCTTCTGGTATTTAAGTTAGAAGGTCAATATTGTTTAAAAATACCATTTATAAATGGACTTGAGTAACTTATTCAAACCGTTATTTTAAATTACCAACCTTAGCGTTAAACTTGATTTTCATAATGTAGTAGGTACCTATCTAGTATCTACCATTTATCCAACACATTAAATATTACAAGGCTTGAAATATAAAGTAAGAATTAAATGTTGACTTAATAAAAACCGCAATAAAAGTACAACTTAAATAAATATGTACAGCGAAAAATTAACGCTTTATAAAACTCTGTTTACACAAAAGCGCTTAAAAAGAACTCGTTATCCTTCTTTGAACAGTTTTACTTCCTGGCTACGCCCAAGTTGTATATTTTTTCAAACCTAATTGTTAAAAAAAACATTGCGGTTTTTATTGTTTTAATTGTGTGTTAAATTTCTAACAGGAAAAATACTTTCCATACCATAAAAATGTTTTAGAAAGAGGTTTGTGTAGTGATTTTTCAATAAGAACTATTGATTATGCACAATTAGAACTATTGATATTTACAGGAAAATGTTATTTTACAATAAACTTAGTACAGAGTTAAAACAATGATGGCTAGGGAAGGTATAACAGCCGAACGGAATGAATGCTTCCCTCAGGAAATAATTGATAACAGGAAAAAAATTATCAGAAACCATATACAAGGTGGGGCAAAAGTAATCATCCGATGTTTTTTTGCTGTAATTTTTTTATTAAATGAAAAACTTTGATTCTGGTTGTGAAATTTGTTTATTTAATCCATTAGAATTTATTCCATCATGTCGAGAAAATGATGTTGGCCAAGTGACCGCCGCCAGAGTTGATGACCACACGGGCCCGTTTTATGGCATTTTCCATCACTCTTGCCAGAACTTTGGGCGACAGGTTCTCCTTAAGGGCTTCAAGAGTCTGAGACTTGATGACGTAAACCCGCGACTTAAAAAAAACCATAAAAAGAAGTCTGGAACGGTTAAATAGGGTTTATCTCTCCGGCCAGTGCAAATCACCAAAACGAAAGATTATGCGACCCGGAAATTCTTCCTTCAGAATATCGGTCTTGGCTCGAGCTGTGTACGCCGTTGCACCGTCCTGTTGTAACCACATGTTCTCCAGTACAAATCCATCCAATTGACGAAGAAAAAAAATCGGTAATCATGGCTCTGTAGCGCGCGCCGTCCACAGTCGTCGTTTGGCCCGCGGCGTTCTAAAAAAAATGGCCCGATGACTCCTCCAGGGTTAACAACACACCACGCAGTACTTTTGAGCGAGTGTAATGGTTCTTCGTGGGTGATACTCGGATTTTTGGTGCCTCGGAAATGATTATTTTGTTTATTCACGTAACCGCTATTATGGAAACGAGTTTCATCGTTCATGAAAATTTTCGTTGAGATTTAGGATGACTTGAGGGTAGGTTATCCGCGTTTGGCGGTCAACAGCTAACAGTTGATGCACTGTCTGCATTTTGTAAGGGAACATCTTTAAATCTTTCACCAAAATTCTGCGTAGAGACCACCGGCTAATGCACAATTGCGTGGCACGTCATCTGGTCGATGTTCCGGGCTCATGTTCGACATCTTGGGCAACAGCAGCGATATTCTCAGCAGAACGGCTGCTCCGGGGCAGGCCAGCCTTGGGAACATCTCGTGTTGTCCCTGTTTCTTCAAGGCGAGTGGCCAAACGCCGCAGTGTTTGACCAGTTGGTGTCGGACGGCCAGGAAATCTGCGACGAAATTCACGCTGCGCCAACACATCCGACGAATTGTTGCGCAAAATATGAGAACCAATTATTCCGCGTTTGTATTTTGTATTTTGCGTTTGTTTACTTCACAAGTGTCAAAACCGAATTGACATTTGTCGCCATTTGCAAAAGTTATAGCGTTTTACAATAGGATGATTACTTTTGCCCCACCTTGTATATACTATTCATGTACTATAGAAATAATGTGTAACATTGTAATAATAAAGGTATAATGAATAACATTCTAATTATAGTTTCAATTTCTCGACATAAATCGGTAGAAAAGATGGAAAGTCACGGAACTTTCACTTGGTACCATACCATATCTTTCCTAAGGAAAGGTTTCCAAAGGATCCCAGACATTCCATGCAAACGTTTGTCCATCGCATATATTCCCATCACTCTTTTCTCAAATCATTATGTATTATTTTGGCGTTCCTTCTTCATAAAACTTAAATCGACTCACATTCTCGTTAACACAAAAGTACTTTATATATAATTAAATGAAGACAATAGAAGCGAAACTCAAATGAAAATGTGGAGACAGAAAAATCATAAAAAGATATTGGCACCTCTGGGACTCGAACCCAAGACCTTCTGCTTTCATGGCAACAGCTCTACCAACTGATCTAAAGTGTGTATATCCAATTAGGTCACTTTTAACTGTATCATACTTCGACTACTACCAACATTATCTTCATTTTCTTAACGCACATATTATTGGCTGCATTATAGAACTGTTGCCATGAAAGCTGAAGGTCCTGTGTCCGAGTCCCAGAGGTGCCAATATATTTTTCTGATTTTTCCATCTCCAGATTTTCGATCGGGTTTCGCTAATATTGTCTTCATTTAATTGAATATTACAATTGGAGGTTTTACTTATACAGTTAAAAATTAAAGTAAAAACTTAATGTAGTTTTATTTTGTTCCCAGATCGAGATGCTTTATCAGCGCTACTTCCTACGCATGAACCAGTCCAATATGACGTGTCTGCTGGCCCTGTTGCTGGCCATTACGCTGGTGATGACCGCGGTGCAGACGACGCTACTCATCGTGGCTAAACGGTCACACGACGCGCACCTCGAGCGCATGGCTAAGTCAGGCTATCTTAACCCACCCCCGACGCCCGTGTACAACGCTTCCGCCATCCCTTCTTACGTCGACGCAGATGGAAAGCCGTTTGTGTCACCATCAGTAAAACCTGGCTACAACTACGAGGACATACGCAGGGCTGAAGAAATCCTACAGAAGGAATACATCCGTGAGAGGAATGGAAAGATTGTCATGCTGACAGCTTGCACCGTCACCACGGCTGTGTATCTGAGTAAGAACCATTTCTTTTTTGATATATTTCCGTAAGCTTCATTATCTCCTTTCATATTTTCCTGAGTACTCTTTTTGGAACTTTTCTTTTCAATACATCTTTCCATCCATTTCAATTTTTTTACATTAGCTTAACACAGTAGGCTCGGAAGAAAATTATTTCCCTCAGGACCTATGTCATCTTTGGAGATGATGCAAGGAGAATCTTTTTAGGGAAACGAAGGAGGAAGTTCTGGGAAGGAAAAAGGTATGAGATGTGGGTAGAAATCTGAGGATAAATATGTCCAGGAGTAACGGACGTATGAATCCATCCCTCCTACTGAGGTGCAAGTCGGGAGAATTCGGATGGAGAGGTAAAATGTCTCTATAAACCAGTCTCTCCCGATCCGGCCCGGCACGCAGTAGGTGGGCAACGCTTCCGCCACCAAGACCTACACAAATCTCACCCCGTTAATGCCCGCAGGGATGCCCGGCAAAGTCACTAAATGTAGCGAACCACTTGGGTTGACCTATGGCAGGGGTGTTGGTTGGCAGAACCCAAACAAGCCTTTGCAAATATGTTACAACAGAGCCATCACGAATATGCTAATACTTTTCTTGGTTGGTAATGTGTGTGTAAGAGTTTATGCAGAATCGTCTTTTTCTTCTTCTCGCGTCTGCTAATATCTTATTGGATATTGGTTGCCATCGGCGCCATCTTCATCTTGAACTTCAACGCAGTTGCACTTCAATGTGTTAGCCTGAAAACATTCTTCCACAACCGTAGGTTTGGAAGCTAAAAGACGCTGCTCTTGCTTCTACTAAGATTAGATCAATCTTCTTTTGAATTAACAATTAGATAGTTTTTAATTAGTACTATAACCAAGATATTTAAAATAATCCGGAGTAATTACATTAAACGCTTAAACATAAAGAACACAGCACTTGGTCCTCGGCGCTAGAATTCTTCCCCTGCCTCTACGCCAGGTATCTACGCTAGATGGGTAAACTAGTTCTCTCAGACAGTTTTCTATGCTAGCACTCGAAGGAAGGTAGTTCAATTAGGCACTAGAAAAAACGTTCAATTACTTGAAGGTAATCCGAGTAATGTCATTAGGTCAATTATTTGCTGGAGTCCTGTATTTAATTGCCCTGTAACACGAATGTTTCATCGCCATTTCAATGAGGTCAATTTAAGTTAATTGAAATAGTGAGATGAACAAAAGTAGAGTACAAATTTTATTACACTTTTGGTCTATGACGTATGACTATGTCACCTTTTCTAAATTTATCGTTGTATGATTGACTTTTTAAAATACATCAACAACAAAAAAATCGAGTACAGTTAACACGCGATAGGAGCAAAACTTTACCAAAACAATCTCAACAAAGGAGCCTTGAAAAGTGAGGTCGTAATCAAAGCGGCTGTTTTCCGTTTTATATCTCAACCAATAGGAGTCTTGATAGGAGTTTGATGCTTTGCAGGTGTTGTATGCGTCATTTTCGTTTCATCTGAATTCCAAATCACAACGGGGCTATAGAAGTTTCACTTCAAAAATTACAAGTGTGAAAAAATTACAGTATTCAAGGGTTACATTACAGACTACGAAGGACTTTTTTTAATTTTTTTGATCAATGTGAAGAATGATTTTTTTTCCATATATTTGTCGTCGAATTCCAGTGCACCTTTTCCTATATATTTGTGTTTTCTTTTTCGGAGTCGCTTTCTTTAGTGTTTTCTTTGCCTGTTCATTTTGGAGAGGTTTTGGATATTGATTTTACAATTTTACAAAAATTTTTTTTTTTTTTTGAATTTAGTATATTTGATCCTTGGTCCACTGAATATCTGACCGTTAAGGTTCGTCAGGCGCTTTATACCACTAGACTAAAGGAGACTTGCGTGGAAACGTGGATTTATCGTATTGTATTGAAACGGAGTACACGTGAAATAAATAAATATTTTATTTATATCCCGCAGGCTAAATCCTGTAGATGTATGTGTTTGTCCCTTTGTAGTTTCGCTCGCATTAGCAATGATTTTATAAAATTCTCGGTATCTCGATTAAGACTATGCGGCGCATTCCAAGCTACAAAGATGTATTCCATTAAACTTCTGATATCATTTATGATTATTTTCAATAGAATTCAACGACATTCCCATCTTCTCTGCCAACCAGTGATTATTTGAAGTGGAATAATATTATTATAGAAGTTAAAGGGGTATTCTAGCTTAGAAGTCAGAATTTCAGGCGTTTTCTGACGGTCGATAAAAAACCCGTTATATTTTAACAGTTTATTTATTTACTTATCTTTAAAAAATGTATATTTCACATTGTTACACGCGGTTGAAGTAGAGGGAGTAAAAACTAAAAATTTATTTTGGTTCCTGCCATAGAAGGATATATAAAGAAAATTCAGTTTTGAAAAAAGCAGTTTTGAGGAAAAAGCGCTTTAAAAATCTCTATTTAGATTCTAGTTGATTCCAACTAAACCGGTTAAATTAAAATGGCTACAACTTTTAGAATAATTCTAATTATGAAAAATCCTTTCAAGGAGATATTTTTGAATATCTAAACTGTAATAATTGACCTCTTGTGAAACAGCATTAAGCGTTAATAAATTAAATGTAAATAGTAATTCATCTACTTATATAATATTATTGATATGTTCAAAATGTGAAAATTACGAGTATTTTACGTTGGCGATAATTACAAGGAAATAATCATTATTTCAAATAATGATCTGGAAAATTTATCAGTACGGCTAAAAAATTAATAAGTTCAAATTAATATAAAAATGGACGAAATTTACCATGATTGGGAATATAAGATTAAGGACAGTGAAGAAACAATTAAAATTGACGGTGAAAATACTGAAAATATTACTGATGTGATACGAGTATACTTAGGAGAATGCGTGCTGAGTTTTAGCCAACGTTCTTTAGCCAACGTTTCGGGGTGCATCACAGTGTCCATACGCAGTGGGGATTACACATTTGCCCTGATTATGGATGCAATTCTGTCCAAAGCGTTGGTTAAAGAAGGAGGTAGCGCAACACGGCGTAATAACCCAAAATAAATTACGATAATACTTTGGTCGTGAAAATCTCTAATGTATTGAATCCATTTTTACTTTACATATTGAAGTGAAACTTTTTTAGCACCCTTGTGATTTGAAACACGTTGAAACGAAAAAGCGACAATAAAAGAGACAATCACATACATCTATAGGATTTAGCCTGCGATAGAATGAGATAGAATAATAAAGTCTCCTCTTAGTGCGGTGCTTTGTAGCTTCCCCACTTTTAGTTTTCTGAAAATTTCACTTCTACCGCGTGTGAACTGCACACTCCGATTTTTTATTTTTCTCTTTTCTTGTTTACCGCCCAGATTATTTTTTCAATTGGATCTATGTTTTCCTTTATTTATTCTGTTTAATTAGACCAAAGTGAAATGAACACTTTAATTTTTGTTTTTGTTGAAAGTTATTTTTCACCGAAATGATTGATGCTACCACATGTGCAATTGGTCCATTATTGGGAATAAGTAGAAAGCATAAAAATTAAACCAACACATTTTCAAATTTGTTACAATACCATCATAACTGTTTAAAAAATAAAATAGATATTAATTATTATTATTGGCGTTGTGTAATACATAAAAATAACGAAAACACAACCCATATTTTTTCACATCGTTTTTACAAACGGTTTTCCAAGATTTCTAACTTATTGACGTTCATCGGAATGAAAAAGCAGACTATTTTTATATCTATAACAGGGGTGGGGAACCTGCGGCCCGCGAGGTCTTTTGGTGCGGCCCGCGGGCACTTTTGGTGCGACCTGCTGAAAGAACCACAATAAAATTTCACAGAATGGGATGTTTTTTCACGGTGTTTCAGATGCATATTTAAGACGTTATTTCAAAATCGTGACTAGCAAGTAGTTTAGATACAAATAAAAACGTGATACGACATCCCATTTTTTTAAAATTTGATAATTATTGTGAAACGATAGTGAAATTTCATCGGTACTTTTAACTTTCTTTTACGGGACAGTCCTAATATTTCTGAAATGATTGCAAGTCTATTCTGAGTGGAATCTTAGGCAGTCTGTCATAAACATTATTTTCTAGTCATCGTTGCGGATGTAAAGTGATAGTAAATCAATAAAATCCTATTAAAACGTGCAATCACTTGAAACTGAATTAAAACTGTGGAAAGTGCAACTCGAAATGAATAACATGACGCATTTTCCAACACTGCAAGGACAAAAGCCCTCTACATCGTTTGAATACGCTGGTGAGTGCACGAAATTAAGTGAGGCATTTAATGAATGATTTAAGGACGTGAAAAGCAAGCACGGATTTGAACGTATTTGATACATCGTTCAACGTGGAACCATCGAATGTGCTTGATAATCTGCTGCACGAAATTATTCAATTGCAAAGTGATGATGAACTAAAAACTGGATATAACAATCTCCCGCTGCAGATCTATAAGCGCTGCATAAGGAATGATAATTTTCAAAGAATCATCTGCGATCCAGACAAACCGATGCAAATCTGGAAAATCAGTTGCGAGTAGCAACATCATCAATGCCAGCACTCCTTGCCAAAGAGAAGCAGTTCCAGCCATCATATTAAAGGTGACCTAAGTACTCAATTGTCCATCTGATATTACTGTTTGAGTTTTTTTCTGTTATTGCTCTGATTTGTGTAGGTTTGTAAAAACTCATACCGTAGTAAATACGAAGGGAAAAGTGCGTTGTGTTATCTGATTTTGTAATATATTGTCAAACTTCTGCCATGTAAGTAGTTAAATTAATATAAAATCATTCCATGTAAATTATTTTAAATAGTTAAATAAACATAAAATCATATTCGTGTTCTAATCCAATTTAATTGCATACGATAAATATGCTACAAAATGCAGAAAAAACATTCGCGTAATCTGAGTAAAATTTAATTTAATCCGGTGGACTAGTGAACTCATATGCATTCTGAAGGTAAAACCAATCTTGTGTTCACAGAGCTAATTCCTGTTGCGAATTCATCTGCTAACGCATGTCGAAGGAAACCGTTCGTGCGTCCCGACTCCAAAAAATCAGAGTAAAACCATTTTGGTGTTCTAGGTGCAGTATTAATTAAAGCTGGTAACTCACAAACCAATTCGCTCTAACGGTAAAACCAGTTTTGTGTTAAAAATTGCAATGAAAAAATTCCAAGTGTGGTTTCATCTGCCTACGCATTTCGTAGAGACCCGTTTTTCGTTTTTGAAATGCATGTATACATTTCTAGTTGCTTTTAATCTGCCAGTATTGGAGAAAAGCCATTTCCATGTACTGCGTGTAGTTTTAATTCCCCGCTTACAGATTCAGCCTATAACTAAAACCAGTAGATACTGTGTTTATAATGCAATGAAAAAATTCCAGGTAGGGTTTAATTTTTTTTTCCTCGTAGAAGTGCATTTATAAAATTCTAGTTGAGTGCTTTATGCTGGCAGAATTGGAGGAAAGCCATTTTCATGTTATGAGGGTAGTTTTGATTCCCCGCGCACAATCTCACTTTATAATTAAAACCAGTTTTGTGTTTGCAATACAACGAAAAAATTTCAGATGGGGTTTTATCTTGCTAACGCGATTCATAAGAAATCATTCTCGTGTTCGAAGTGCGGTTATAAATTTGTAGTTTCATTTGTGCTGCCAGTATTGGTGGAAAGCAATTTCTCGTTCTGAGTGTACTTTTAATTTAATTCCCCACAGATTCACCATGTAATTAAAACCAGTTCTGTGTTAAGAATGCAACGAAAATACGTCAATTGCGATTTTATTTGCTGACCCATTTCTTGTGTTGGAAGTGCATTTATAAAATTCTAGTTTCGTAGTTTGTGCTGCCAGAATTTGACGAAAGCCATTTTCATGTTCTGCGTGTAGTTTTAATTCCCCGACTGCTTATTCAATCTAACTTAAAACTAGTTATGTATTCAGAATGTAACGAAAAATTTCAGTTGTGGTTTCATCTGCTGATACACGTTGACGGAAAACATTCTCAAGTGCAGTTATAAAATTCTGGTGTTGCAGACTAGACAGAATTTTAGGAACACCATTTACAAGTTCTGAGTTTGGCTGGTAAAAGCATCTCGGCATTAGTTTTAGTAAAACCAGATTTGAATGTGGCTACCCCCCCCCCCCCAAGGAAAGGAGCTACTCCCCCACCCCCTAGAGGCGCAAATCGGATTGCGGCCCGTGGGTTAAAGTATGAACATCCAAATGGTCCGCGACGCTAAAAAGGTTCCTTACCCCTGATCTATAAGAACTCTCAATGTATTTCCTCTGAGACCCGTGGAAGATGTACCAAAAAGCCTAAGATAAATTTGAACGAGTTCTCTACGAAAATCCAGATTTGATACTTCATTGTGATTTTTTTCTTTGAAAACCACGGATATCCATGCATAATTTACCCTGTATCATTTCTTACTCTGGATACTTGATACCGTAGATCGGTTCCACCTGTATTTTCATTGAGTTGCGCAATACAATCTGGACGCCACGTCTGAAAATAGAGTATCTTTTTAAAAAAAAAAATTTAAAAAATTCAATGACTTGTCGAAGCAATCGTGACAACAGACTTGTTACACGATGAATGAGAGAGTATTTGAGTCGATATGTTGGATAAATATATCTACCACATTATCGGTTGTACCGGTTTATTCATTTATCATGTCAAAATGCTTCCGATAGCGAAAATATAGGGCTGGAAATAGATGTTATATTTCAAAAGCAAATATTTTTTGCTAACATTACCTCCCACCGATACCAATGGTAACCGGTCACAATGAACTGTCCGTTGAGCAGATATCTACATACCTCTATTAATGGGACATTGGATCTCTACGTTGATGTGATCAATCACAATATACTTCACATCAGATGGATACGATTTTAGATTTTCATGGTCAAAAGCATTTTCGTTAGTTGTTTTTGGGGTGTTATGTCGTGTTGCGCTACCTCATGCTTTAACCAAGGAGGTAGGGCAACACGGCATACCACCCCAAAAACAACTAACAAAAAATAAATAAAAAGAACTCCCATCAGATGTTTCAGAATGGCGATAACAAATAATGGAACCATTTCGAATACCATGTGGCATCCGCGGGCGCTAACGGGTTGACGGCTGAACAAAATAAGCTGAAAATTCTACAAAAAAGAGAAAGGAGAATAATACAGTCGAAATAGATTCTTAAAATAGTAACTTGGTAAAGCGAAGATGTCCAAACGCAACATCTTCTTCTTTCTTCTATCTAATATATAAAGCTGAATGTTAGCGGCTTTGTGGGTTTGTGGCGTGCGGGTGGCATTTATTTGATTGGCATGCAAATCTACAGTTTTATTATTGAAGAATTGTTGTACATTTGACCTTATAAACAAGATAATGGCCCCTGTTTACATGAGATTTCAATAAACTACCCTCAACACCTTTTCCAACTTACTTCAGCGGTTCTATTAATATCTATTTTTGAAAAACTCTCATGTCAAAAAATTCAGATATATTGAACTGCTATTATTATTGATGATATCTACACTATTTTTGGAATTATTCTTAGATTGAGAAGGGACACAAACAGATTGAAAATAATCGTTAAAAAGATTGAAATATGTTGCCCATCACTTGAAGAAAATTTTCCGTGGTACAAGTTATTAGATATATCAGAAGAGTTTTCTTTTAATTTCACGGGGGTCCAAAAATATTTCACATTATAATTTATGTTTAACTCAGCCGTATTTATATAGTTTGTATTTACCATTCTCTTTAGAGTTTCTTTTGGTGAGTTCTAAGTAACGATAATGTGTGGTAATCAGAAAGTTGTGAATATTTTTTTAAATTTACGGTGATATTTCAATTTTTATTTGATGATTTTTATCAAGCAAGAGATATTTATTCCAATTGGGATATAGGTATTGGAGACAGATTAATAGTTCGTGATGGAACATAATGGTCGATAGATTTAGAGATAATTTCATTAAATTTGTTAGTAGCTTTTTCCATGTACATTTTACTGAAAATATGTGAATTTCTTCTAGAATATTATTAATATTATATAATCAGGTTATTGTTGGTTCATCTAGAACTTTTACATTCAAATCTAATCTAACCACATGAAGTGATCATTGGTACATACCCGAGAAAGACATGCAACAAATTCTTACGTGTGGAAAAATTAGGCGTATATGTTGAAAGTAGAAAACAGTTTTCAGGTACACTAAAACTTACAACTACATATTTTTTTATCATTTTTCTAAGTCAACTAAAAATGCTTTATTATTTATTAACTAAAGGTTTAAATAAGAGACCTGGTAAGCGTAGAATTTCAGTGAAACAATATCAAAACCTGAATGCTGCCCCCCTACAGCTCTCCCAGCTCTGACTTTAAACTCTTTTGAGAAATCTCAGGAAAATCTGGCTTCCATATTTCCCTGCAATGCCAGATTATTGCATTGAATGCAAAATTACAAGCTACCTCCGCGACAGCCCAGGCTAATTAGTTTGTTAGAAGTATTTTATTATCATTTTACGACTCATTACTCTCCTTTAAATCTCCAGAAAATCCCAACTCAGATGCTATTTAAATGATAGATATCTATGATAAGTTTAATGTTGTCATTAAATTATGAAATTAGGCTTTCATACAAATGGTTCATAAATCTATTAATATATTTATCATTTTAGTAGTGTGATGGAACATTCTTATAAATGATTATAAATAAATTACTTTTTTATATTTTAAAACAGAAAATATTTATTAAAGAATAAGCTTTGTGGTAAGATGGCAATTATGAACTTACTTGAAACAGATTGGTATATCAGTCTGTCCATATTTCGCGCACAGTTATTGTAATTACATTGTGATTGATTTCATCATATTTATCGTCTGGTTAAAAAAACTGTCGTATAAAAGTAGTTAAATATCGCAACTTGCGCTTAATACCGCAAACTGGCATTTGCGCAAATTGTCCCAAAAAACGTATAATAAATAATTTCATAACGCCAGAGCTTATTCATTACGCCAGAGCTTACCAATATGTACAGCCTATATCACTCGCAAATAATATAGCTATCTATTGGCGAAAGAATTTTTATTATTTATGCATTGAACCGCTTACTGGTTAATACGGAATATTTTTTATTCACAGTTTTTGTTAACAGTTAGATTTAGCTTTATTATTACGAAAAGTGAGTATTTATGTTGGGGGAGACCAAAAAAACATGCAAAAATATGATTAACATTTTAATTTTGTTAAAATTAATTCTCTTACGCGGTAACGCCATTATTCGCCATATTCATCGTTTTTATTTAACATTTCACAGACAATCAATTAAAGCTGCCAATCATAGAAAAAACATTATTGATATGTAAAACAATAATTTATTCAGTGAATGCATAATTGTCAAGTTCATACCTGTATTTATAACAGCAGAACACGGAAAGAAATGTATTAAAATAATTACACATACCCGCTATACAAACCCTGCTTTGCCAAACAAACAATTCAAAACCAGGGATGATTTTAAACTTATGATGACATGCAGCTTTCGTAGTTTGAACATCAGTACAATAATTCGAAGTACGTACTTTTTTTGTTTTTATTTTGACGAGAATTTATTTTACAAGATTGGTACTTCCGAAAATGTCATATTTGATTGTCTATTAGTTAAAAAAGGAATATTCCGTATTATCCGTGCATCAAACTACGACAACACGAACGTTCCATATTATCCGTGAGGTGGACTCTATGCATATTTACCATAATATCAATATGAATAAGATGTTGACAGACGTACCTAGTTGACTTACTTTCACCTAATTTCATCATTGATTTCTGACATTCTTTGAAGTAAAAAATATAAAGTATTTATATTATTAATTGATTAGATATTTTAGTATTGAGACACAGGCAATCAATTGTGATGTGAGGGACATCATAATAGTAAAGTGACATCCCTCTTCGTAAATATGCTAACAATATAATAGATTTGAATAGATCCTAAATGCATTAACATTAAATAATAAAAAAATTAACAATTTTTTATTCTTTTTTTTTCTTTTTATTTACATATGCATATATATTACAATACATTACAATGTGATACTTTGTCTGTCCAACTGGGAAGAATACCCGTTTCAGGACAGCCAAATTGTATATTAAGGGTCGGGTATCAAACCGCGCTGACACTGCAGTTAGGTATTTCTTGCACTTGTAGACAAACACGGCCGCAGCCGGCCGCCTGCGTCTGACTAGAGGAGATGTGGGTATACTAGACACTACGGACTTAGGAAATAAAAATACACTTGCCTTATAAAATTTAGTTCCTACTATAATAATGGATACAGCTTAACATACTAAGAATCATATGGTGGAATAGCGTGTATAGCTCATAGAGACATTTGCGCCTGGGTCAAACTGCCCATTCACTGCAGTTAGGTATTTTTGGTAGTTGCAAACAAGCTCGGCCGCCGCGATCTACTGTGTATTTCGGTTAGATTCAGGCACGGCTGCTCAGCATTTTGATAAAATACGGAATAAAAATACACTTGCTTTGTATAATTTTAATTTATTTCTAACATAATTGATACAGCTTGACAGACTATAAATCATATTATGCAAGGGCAAGGATACATAGACTTTTTTTAGTCCCTGGACCTTTACAGACGTCTTAGTTTTTGACTCAATGTGACATAGAATCTAATGGTGTTTTGATGTGGAAAAAATTTCTGGTTCATATATGGTTTGTATAATGTTATTAATTTTTTTATAATTTTACCAGAAAATAATGGGTGTGAATAAGTTACGACAACCAGTTTTTAATCTGTGCCTTAGAAATTAAAAAACAGGTAGTTTTGTTTTTGAAAGTTTATTTATATGCATACAGTTTTTTTTTAATACGTAGTAAGAAAGAATATATTTTACAATTTATCTTTGATATACATAAAGTAGAACGAAGCACATTTAGAAAAAAGACAGTAAAAAATATAAAGAAGTTCAGACAAATTTTTATAAAACAACTAAATGTTTTATTTTTATTTTTATGTAACTTACAAAGTCCCAACTGTTATCAATCGCCTGGGGCCAGTGATTGGGGTATGTTGTGAGGCTGAATAAGGTGGGAGGGGAATAATATAGGGGAAGTACCTGGCTATTCAGATTTGGTCACCACACACGGCTAAAGCCATTTCAAGCAGCTTTTCAATTCTGAATAGTGGTCTTACACCAGGGCGATACATAAAGTATCTTCCACTCTGTTTTTTTATAGAAGGCTATTGACAAGTTTTTTTTTCTTTGTATAAAACACGCTGTAACTCGTGTTGTGCGTGTTACAGGTAAAATTGCAAATGTTATATGTAAGTTCAAAATAAATTAATTATTACCCACAATTATTATAGTTATTTCACAGCATTATCCAAAAATAACAAAGTTACTATTATATACTTGTTTACTATTATATAATTTTACAATTGAAAAATGTCCTCCACAACACAGGTGAATTCCTAGCGTGGAGGACATTAGACTATACATTTGTAATGTAAACTTATTAATAAAAAAATACAAAACAATACAGAGTGATAAGTGTTAGCCCCTCATTTATTCACAAGACTGTCATTTTGTAATGACATCATCCTTTCTCCCGGTCTATTATCGATAATTCATACAGCGCCCTTGAGCTGATTTTTCACAAAAACGGCGCTATATAAATCATCCAAATATTATTAATTAATTCTAAACATTCACAAAAAGTGTGGTAGATCATTCATTATAGCAAAAAGTTTATATGGAAGGCCATTACTCAAGCCGCTTATGTTTATTTAAAAAACTTACATGTTAACTGATAGTTTCTGTTATAACGACGTCATTTATATTGCTTCTGCTGCTTTTCTACAAAAACATATAAAATAAATTTATTTGTAATAATACGACCCAGAATTTACCCAACATTGAAATTCATTCGATTTATCAATGGATCTGACAGTCGTTGTTTTCAATAAAACTTAGTGACAATTTGAACGGAATCGGTAGAGAACTCAAAATGGTCGTCGAAATTATGCATTTTGAAATTAAATTTTGTTAAATTAAATTTTGATATTAAGTTCGTTGAACCCCAAGCTCCTTAAACCTGATTTTGAACCAAATCGTCAAAGTACTTAAGATATTCAAGATGGATGCCGAAATTTTGCATTTTGACATTAGATCCGAGTTCAGTGCACTTCTAAACGCCCGAATTCTGATATTGAACCAAATCGGTAGATAACTACAGATAAATTCAAGATGGATGCCGAAATTTTTAGATGTCAAAAAGCAAAATGACTTCAGTCTACCTTCAAACTACCCTTGATAGAAATCAGTAAAAAAATTAAATTTTGACTTTATTACCTTATTCTCCTATTCTTCCAGTGGGAGGGTCTATTTTTTATGGCACGGTAAGCAAGAATTCCTTTATTTTTACCCATTTTGAAGGTACCTGAAGTTTAAAAAAAAAAAAATAATAAAATATGTAAAACTGTAAATCAAGTTAAAAATAATTTATTAGATAATAATAAATATATTTTATTTCTACTTACCCGGTTACTGTAACACCTATCTCCTCAATGATTCCTTCAAAAATCGAATAAACAGCAAACAAAATTGCTGCGAAAAATATATGCGTGCTGTCGCCTTGACCGCTATCTCACAACTGAATGAATTCTGTGAAATTCAACCGTTATATAAGACATCGCGCGGCGTAATATTTTGCCATACGTTTTTGTATGGCGGAGAATAGTTGAAAAATTCAGAAAGTTTAGGCGAATTACAATAAAAATCTAGATACACTGAAGAGCTTTTAATTTAATAGCTTGATTTAACATAATGTTTACTCTGAGATTACGGAAGGATTTTTGGTAAAAATGTTTACAACAGGTTCAGGAGAGATAATCGCGAAGGCCTTTTTCAACGTTTTAACTAAAGTTGCAGTATGTATAACTTATAGAATTTGTAAGATTACAGTAAAAAAAATTTAATCACTAGTAACTTTACACATTTTTCTAACTACCTGTATATAATTTTCTAGTATTGCTGCTACGAGACGCGGATGCTACTGCTAATGCGGAGCGATGTTTTCCAAACCCGACCCTTAAGTTCATAATATTCTTAACAAAGGAATGGTTTCGTTCAAGATATCACGGGAATTTGCTTCTGTCAAGACAACTTTTGAGAACATTAAGAATTGTATATAATTAAGTGATGGTTTCTTTATGTCTTTAAAAGAATCGCAAAGATGTGATTTTTTTCAAGGTCAATTTGGAGAACATTCTATGAGTGTTTTCTTTAGTGAGATCACAAGTAGGAGATTCTTTCCAGGCCATTTTAGAGAACATTTACAATTGCATAAATTACACATCATGATATCTATCAGGTTTTTTCACAACTGCACCATATCTGGTAACGAATGGTTTGACACTATTATTTTTTCCCACCTGTCCTTCATCTCCAGCTTCTGCCTCTTCTGATCAGGTCGCGTGGACAGATGGTCATTATACCTTTTTTATATTTTCACGGCCAAAAGTAATTTCGTTATTTGTTTTTGACACTGTAACGCAGTCCGAAACGTTGGTTAAAGAAGGAGGTAGCGCAACACGGCGTAACATTCCAAAAACAAATAACGAAAAAAAGATGGTCATTTATTTTACGCACCAGATTTAAATGTCCGGGTTAAATTTTTCCCACAGGAAAAACTAAACCTTTTCACAAACATCCTAAATGATCATCTAGTCAATATACGCTATGCAATTGCACTATATAAGTATTTTATATACAAAAGAATACAAGAATAACATGTCAACCTACCAGAGATCAAATGGGAAAAAAAATCACCGACTCCAGATATTTTCATATCAGAGGGTTCGGCTCTGAGGAATTCCTAATTGAACCTATAAATCCTACTGATCCCTCAATATAAATATTTAAAAAATCTTTTGTAATCCTGCAATGTATTTAAAATGACTAATTTTTGCATTTTTATATATAAATTCTTTGACAAATCTAATATGCCTATGAATATCAATGAAATAAGTTATTTTTTTAAATTTTGTCATGTAAAACTATATCAGGTCTGTTATGACTAATTGTTCTGTCTGTTAGTATAGTTTTACCATAATATATTTTATAAAATTCATTTTCTAAAAATGAATTTGGCTCATATTCATAATATGGTACTATATTACGGCAATCAATCAAGTTACGTTTAATTACCAAACTTTGGTGAATTATTTTTAAAACCTGATTGTGCCTAAATGTATACTCGGACGGCGCTAATACAGAACATCCCGATATAATATGTTCTATAGTTTCCGGAAAAGCCAAACATTTTCTACATAAATCATCAATTTGATTTATATCTTTGATTATATGCTTCCTATAATTTTTAGTATGAATGACTTTATCTTCAATGGCAAGCATAAATCCTTCTATTTCTACGCTCAACTCTCCAATACTCAACCATTTGTTTGACGAAAGTTTGTCAACATACGTTTGGTTGAGATAATTGAAGTGTTTTGCGTGAATAATTTTATTTGACCAGGAATCTAATAATTCCTGGTTAGTATTTATAAGAATGTTGGCATTCTCGTCATATAAATTTAAAGGTGTAATGTTTCTATCTGTCTTGCAAATTATGTTGTGCATTTCTGAGCTATTAGATTTCCTATGGAAAAAATTTCTAAGCATTTCTACCTGATTGTGTTTCAAAGATGTTATTTTGACTACACCTCTACCTCTTAAATTTCTAGGTAAATTAATTAGTTCTATAGCTGAATTTGGATGATGGCAATTAAACTTTGTTAACGTAGTTCTAATTAATCGTTCTTAACTATCTATGTCTGTATTGGACCATTTAATTATGCCAAATGAGTACGTTAATAGAGGTATTGCCCAAGTATTTATTGCTTTTACTAAATTTTTAGCAGATAGATTGAATTTTAAAATTTTTCTGATCCTGGTTTGAAATTTAATCCTTATACCATTTTTAATACTAGTGTGATCTAATCTATTCGATTGCGGGTATCCTAAATATATATATACCTTATCCCCTTTCATACTTTTAATATTGAAATTTCTAAATATACCCTCGTCTCCATCTACAATTTTGCCTTTCTCTATATGGATCGTTTTATATTTATCTAAACCAAAAGTCATTTTAATATCATCTGAAAAATTTTTAACTACTTTAATCATTTTCCCTAAATTTGATTGAGAGTTTGCAAAATAATTTTATATCATCCATATATAATAGATGTGAAACTATACCACTCTCTCCTGTATTACCCTTAATTTTTATTCCAAACTTGCTTTTAATTAACATTTTAGATAGGGGATGTAATGCTAAGCAAAACCAAAGAGGAATCAATGAGTCTCCTTGAAAAATCCCTCTTTTTATTGAAATCCCCGGTACTACTATTTTCTTACCTTTTAAATTAACTAGTAAATCTGTATTCCAAAAAGACATAATATTTTTCAAAAAGCTAATTATGATTGGGTTAACTTTATATATTTTCAATATTTTGATCAGCCACGAGTGCGGGACACTATCAAAAACTTTTTGATAATATATATAGCAAGTATGTAAATTACGCTTTTGATTTTGAATTTGTTTTAAAATTACAGAATCGATACCTAATTGTCCTTTACATCCCATATGTTTTCTGCGACAACCTTTTTGTTATTCAGATAAAATATTTTTTTCATCCAAATGAGTATATATTAAATCTGTCAAGCAAGAGGTTAAAATTTTGTATATTGTCGGTAGACATGTAATGGGTCTATATTGAGAGGGGTTATTAATATTTTCGCTTTCAGGCGACATATAAGTAATGCCCTTAGTTAGAAAATTAGGAAAATTTTGGGGTTGATTGACAAGTTTTGAAAGATTTTTTGCAAAAAGAGGATGTAAAGTAGTTAGATGTTTGTACCAAAAATTATGTATACAATCGCAACCCGTGGCTTTCCAATTATGAGTATTTTTTTATAATTTTGGCTAACAATTCAACCGATATTTCAAAAAAACTCATTTGTTCAATGTCTGAACAATCGAGTTTTTCATTTTCTATCCAGGGACCTGCCTCATTATGTTTTATACCTTTACTCCAAATTTTTGTCCAAAAATCTTGCATATCTGATTCAGATGGCAACGGAATATTATTATTCGAAATAATATTTTGTTTATCGTCAAGTTTAAAATAAAATATTTTCTCATTTTTCTGAAATAATCTATTATTATTTCTTTTATATCAGTATTATTCCTATATTTAAATTTATTCTATTACTTCCATACATTTTACCATAATTATGTTCAATAATATAAGACCTGTTACATTTTAATATTTCAATGGCTACAGTTGGTAACCAATGACTTTTGGGGTTTTTCTTGAAATAAACATAATCCCCTTTTTTAATAAAGAGATGGGTTTTGCCCTTAAGAGGCATACATTAATTACGTGATCTCAAAAGGGGAGGAGGGGGAGTCCAACAAAATCTCCGACAGTTACTTGATAAGAATATACGGAGTGGCCCAAATTTATCTCACCAATGGGGAGGGGGGTCTAGATTAGAAGAAAAACTGCTCACGTAATTAATGTATGCCCCCTTACATTATTATATTTTTATTATTTTATTAAGAAATTTTGTTCTGCGTTGACTTTTTAATGTTTTTTTTTAGTTTTTCTTTTTCAAAATTTCTACCTGGTCACTCGGCCGAACAACCATATAGGTATTGGTAAGTTTATAGGAATGGATTACAAAATATATATCAGAGTGTGCACTTTACACGCGGTAGAAGTGAAACCTTTAGAAAACTAAACTAGACAAGAGTGGGGTGGCTACGAAGCACCGCGCATAGAAGAGACCGATTAAACTATCTAATTCTCTCGTGGACTAAATCCTGCAGATGTATGTGTTTGTCTCTTTATGAGCTGAAGAAGATTTCACTAAAAATAGTGGAATAAAAAACACTAAAATGTCGCCGAAAACTAAAATATCAGTTATGTTTTACGTCTTATTTTACGTATTAAACATATTAATGTCAGGAATTAATGGTTAAACATATTACATAAAAAGTAACTATCTTTTATTACATATATTATGTAAGTAAGCCCACCGCTGCCTGTCCTGGTTCAACGATATTATCAACATTTCTATACCTAACACTAGAGGTAACCACAAGTGCTAGCCACGTGCACAAATAACGAGAAAAGACAGTCATCATTACCTCACTGCAATTAATTTCATTTTACATGTAGGGCATAGGGCCTTTTTTATTTATTTATTTTACACACTTCACAAAATAAAAGACAAAAATAGTCCCGATTAACTACTTTTTAGCAGTATGTCTAACGGGTTCTTTACATTAAAGATATTATTATAGTTAGTTAATAGTTACATTTTTACAATTAGGTATGTAAAATAAAAAAATCAGAAATATAGAGAAAAGAAAAATTATGAAAACATAAATAATAATTTTAAATTCTTCAGAATAATGTGTATGTCATTGAAAGCTAATACAAACTAATTCTTTCAGTTAGCAAGTCTTCAGTAAATTCACCAATTGTTTGTTTTTGGCACAGTTTTTAATTTCAAATTTTAAACAACTGGAAATCATGTAATTGAACGTCTTTTGTCCATATTTATTTGTCCATGTTTATCTTGTGTACAATAATTAGTCTTTCATTAAAGTTAAAATGAATATTATGGTATTGTTCTAGCCTGTTTATATATAAATTTATGCCATCATGTTAAGCATCGCCTTCGCAAAATAAAATTGTGATTTTTCCATATCGTTCTGTGACTGATTTAGACGCTCCTCCCAACTTCAGTCAACTTACTATTCCTCCCTTTACACTTATACCCTGCACCCGCGCCGTGCTTTCACGCGTCGTTTCCCCGAATTGAACACCACCGCTCCAACTTCATAACTCGGGCTATTCAACTGCACTTTCTGTGCTCCACTTGAGGATTCAGCCCGAACCTGGCGCATGACTTCAACTATATTTTATAAAGTTCAAATCTAGCGCACTCTTTTCCGAGAATTCAATTAGGCTTCTCTGGTTTTGTGTTTGTGACCTGGTGGAATTTTTATTTAAATTCTTTATATAAGACTAGCTGACCCGGCCACGCGTTGCTGTGGCTAATAAAACACAACGTCATCTACTGGATGGTTAAACAACCTTTATAACCACCGCCGTCTTTGAGTTTATCGCGAAGAGACAGACGTATGCCGCGGAGGACTTTAATTTATAATACGTAGAGATGGTGTGAAAGATTATGATAATGTGCATGAAATGCTTGGGGTAACTAACGTATTTAAGTTAATAAGGATTAATACTGTATCTATAATAACGTGATATACGTGACCATTTTTTTAGAAGACAGAATGAGTATAGTAAGCTATCCGTAAAAGATAGATATATGCCTTCGCGGACTTTTTTGTAGATCTATAAAAGAGGAATATCCCACCATGCATTGTTTTGTTATATCCCAAAAGGTTTAGGTAGCGTTTTCGATGAAAGCTACCAGGCGGCTTGACTTTTTCCGACACTTCTAACAATTTTCGTTATGTTTCAACCAATTAAATCCTTAATAAATTATATACCTAAACCTTCCTCACAAAACACTCTATCTATTGGTGAAAACCGCATGAAAATCCGTTCAGTAGTTTTCGAGTTTATCGCGAACAGACAGACAGACGACGCGGGGACTTTAATTTATAATATGTAGAGATACGTCACCGTTCTCTTTGTTTCATCCATATAATAATCTCTTGGAATTTGAGAAACCAAAGCCACTTTTTTTTTACACGAGTTCCACACAGGCCTATGTCTTCTTTAGGGATGCTGTGTGGAGGGTTTTTTAAGGAAAGGAAGGAGAGGAGAGTTCTGGGAAGGAAAAGGGTTTACGGGGTGGGTAGGAATCTGGGGTTCAGTGTGTCCTGGTCATCTGCCTCCAAGACCTAGACAAACCTCACCCCGTGAACCCGGGCACCCCTGCTAAATCACCAAACGTAGCGAACCACTTGGGGTGACCTATGGCAGAGGTGTTGGTTATCCAATAAAGGTTCCTGGGGCGGCGGTACCCATTCCCGCTTCCCAAATTGAACAACTTTCACGGATTATAAATTAAATACACTAACATGTTACCCCTCGGCTAATATGTTCGTTTTCGGCGCAACTCATATAGGTCTCATAGAAATTGTTGCGTCTTCCTTACTATCATGGATAGAAATATGTTCTAAACGGTGTTGGAAAGAGAAAACACCACGCTTTACATTAAAATTTAAAAATTAACAACAAAATAATTAAAATGAATGCCATTACGAAACCAACCAACCATAATTTGAATACAACCATTTTTGTTATTAATTACTTAGTAAATGAGTTGACGATAACGTTTATAATACATTTTCCGAATAAAAAATGTATTTGTTTTCGTAATCAGCAATTTTAATTTGAAAATATGTAAGGTGAGCCATTTTTCAAACTTTTTTATGTTCGCATTCAAATTTTTTATATTAAAAAAAATATGGCTTTATTTCTAATTATGAATTTTTAAATGCGTATTTCATCACCTTTCAACAACAGCTTTTAGTTTACGAATGCGTTGAGAAATATTTCATTTATTTCGATTTTTTTACAAAACTGAAATATTTTTACCATAAGACAAATTAGGTCTGGGGCCTGAGGGGTTAAGTACACTAAATTACTTACATTGTTATAAGGTTATAAATTGCTAAACTAACTGAGTTCACGGTTATTTATATCTTTGGATAGAAAATATTTAATTAAAATTTCAAAAATTAAATATTAAAACTCTCAAGCACAGATAATTAGATATTTTTTGAATTAAAGTAGTGGTTCAAACCAAGTAATTATATTATTTTTCAAAGAAAGAAAATACTTTGGGAAAAAATACAAGTGTGCTTTAGACCACACGACTGAAGTAAAACTTCACTAACTAATTTCTCCCTCTCAACTTCCGTTCACCTCGCCCGACCGTTCGCCTCACCCGATCACACTTTTCGTAACGGTCTCGTCACGCATTCACCAGCTTACTCCCCAAGTCAAGCGTGCGTAAAGGCCCAACCGTTCGCCTCGCCCGATCACACTTTTCGTAACGGTCTCGTCACGCATTCACCAGCTTATTCCCCAAGTCAAGCGTGCGTATAGAAGTTTTACTTCAAAAACATTCACTTTGTGATACACCACTTTTATTGAATTAATAAATTGCTACCAACCATATTCCGCTTATCTCAAGCTCCATCGGGGGTGAATTACGTAAACGATTCGTAATTACATACAGACACATATAAGAGATACAAATTGAAAATATTTATTTTCACCAATTAATCAATTGTGAAAACACAAATCAATCAAATACAATTTATTTTATCTCGCCGGGATTTGAACCCGCGATATCCTGATCGCTAGTCCAAACCCTTACTAAAGCTTGATATGTACACAATTACATTCGTTAATACGAAAAAACTTTAAAGTCTATCATCTCTGATTTTGTTACGTATGAGAGTATATTCCACAAACGACAGTCTTTTGTCAGAAAGGAAGGAGTCAGGAAGCAGTAAAATGAGTGGTAAAAACGGTACGTTTTATGGTGAAACATATCAACGTATGGACACTAGTATCTTTTCTCGGAAGATTTTTCAATGTTGATGAGTGTTTCAGGCTGATATAATTATTGCTTTTAATAATTGTTACCCTTTGTGCTATGCATAAAAATCTTGTCTAAACGTTAGTTTATAAATTAAAAGAATAATAAATAATATTTGACAAGTTTAAGTATTTCCCCAATAAATGTAGTCATAATTTGTCTCGACGCCACCTAGCGAGGGATTTAACACTTACAATGTCTCTCTCGCAAAAATAAAGTTGGTTGTTTTCAGGTGGAAAAAATATAATAAGCAGTAATTGTTGAATGAAACACTAGTATATATTGAATTATTTGGCGGGTATTTGATAAGCCCCCATAGCTCAGTGGTCAAGAGCAGCTGACCGGCAATCAGAAGGACACGGGTTCAAGTCCCGTTGGCGGCAAGTATCTTTTCTCGGAAGATTTTTCAATGTTGATGAGTGTTTCAGGCTGATAATTATTGCTTATAATAATTGTAACCCTTTGTGCTATGCATAAAAATTTTGTCTAAAAGTTAGTTTATAAATTAAAAAATAATAATAAACGCATCCCTTTAAAAAAAATCAGTATGCAATTCACACGCGGTAGAAGTGAAACTAGAAAGCCGCTATACGTCACTTTATTTTCTTAATTAAATTAATATTTAATTAAGAAAATTTCTTAATTAATATTAAATAAAGATTGGATATTGATTTTACAAGAATAAAAATGTTTATTTTTTTGGATTTCATAAGATTCGAACCTCCGTTCGCTGGCTGTCTCTCGCCCCTGAGATTTATCGTGCGCGCTTTACGCCACTACACTGTCGGAGATTCGCACGGAGCCGTTAATTTACCGCATTATATTAGAACCGAGGACCCGTCAAATAATAAATTTTAGTGACGCACTTCCGTTTCATCCAAATTTCAAATTACAACGAGGCTAAAAAAATTTCACTTCAAAAATGTCCCCTAAACACTCCATTGTTGTTAGAATGTATGTGCATATTTTTTTGTTATATCAAACGATCGTGATAAATCGAAAAAATATATATTTTCATTGAATCAAATGGATTGCAGAATAAACCTTCAAAGATTCATAAGCTTTCAACGTTCGACTGAACTGTTAATATTTTCATCAATATTTTCCCTAGTTTTGCTGTCCCCAGACACCAGCCGTGATATTGCATTGCTTGTTCTCTGTATTTAATCCCATAACAATCAAAACAGGGAGAAGTTTGTGTTATAAACAAAAAAAGTACTACCGCAGTTCCAGAACAAATACTTGGAATTTGAAATGTAATATTATTGAGTTTCTGGAAGACTGCATCTACTAACCACAATTTATATTCATTCGCTTCAGACCTTTGCCGGTTAAGTATTCTTCGACTTCGAAGTTTTGTTCGATCCTCTAATATTTGTACAACGTTCCTAAAAACATCTAGATGATATTTTGCTGTTTCCTGGAAATAGAGAAATCAAATACTTGTTGAAGAAGAAGATAATAGATACTTATAAATCTAACCTAAAGTATGAAAAAGAACAAGACAAAGAAACATATAAAAAAACAAGTGTGTTCACACTCGGTAGAAGTGAAACCTTCAGAAAACTAAAGTAAACAAGAGTGGGGAAGCTTGGAAGCACCGCACAAAGAGGAGACCGATTATTTTAATTTATTCTCGTTTATTTATTTATTTATTAACGCCCTTTTTCGGGGCTTTTCCATATGAATAGTAAGAAATATACAGTATTTATTGTACATAACTGAACTGCCTTCGTAACAATATTTTATATTTGTTTAAAGATAAATTGAAGATGTCCACTGACTTGGTATAATTGTTTCCCTCCATTAGTATTCTGGGCAAAGAGGAATACATATGGTAGCTAGTTCCAGAATTACTGCACCGAAATAAATCCCGACTTCTAGTATTACGTAGTGGAATCCGAAAGCTTATCAATTCGAGCAATACCGGACTGTCAACTAAATCATTTAGAATTTTATACAGAAATACCAAGTCAGTGAAAGTTCTTCTGTCTGACAATTTGAGCATATTCATAGCATAGATGTACCTATGTGTCGGTGTCTTTTAAGTTTCGCTCGTTTCCATATTATGGAGTTTCAAATCACTACGGTGCTAAAGAAGTTTTCACTTTAATAAAAAAAGGAAACGGTCGCAACTGGCACTCGAACCCAGGATTTCTTGTGTTTCCGAGACAAGCGACATGAACAACTCGGCCATTGAGGCCTCAGCACTGATTTTAAAGTCATTTTTGTCAATTTCATGTTTCAATTTTAGAATTGACAATATTATCTTCGACAAATTATTTTTACCATATTTTTGTTAAATTATCACAAGCTAGACAGAGTCTCGGATAAACACATTCGATTTTATTTACCTACATCTATTGTCCTTTTTCTTAAAGTCTATAATTATATTTGGATGTTTTGTAAAGCCCCGTTTTTGTTATATATCACATCAAGGGCGCTGTATAAATTTTACATATATATTCAATTTTATTAGAATAACTCTACGATAACTCTATAAAGTTATTCTCAGCAAATTTAATATATCATTGAAGAAGGTGCTAATACTAATAAATCTAAACTAAAATATTAAAAAGAACAAGACACAGTAAAATAAAAAGGTAACAGTTGTTGGCGCTTGTACGTAAGACGAGAGATCCTGGGTTCGAGTTTTCGGGTGTTAACTTTATATTTTTCCGTATCTTGTTATTTTTAAAATTAAACTTTAAAAATATATTGTAAACCAATTCATTCTAAGAAGAAAATCAATTATAGTATTTATGTTTCATAAAAAAATACAAAAATACTAACTTTGATGAATGAAACATTCTATAAATGCCATTTAGATAATGTTCATTATGAGACGATGCTTTAAAAAAATATCCTATAAATCCCAATAAAAACTAAATTTATAAATTAAAATACTTGTTCACAACATGAAACGTAAAACATCGTTGGTGTTAACTTACTTCATTTAATATTCTCACAACGTTTATTTTAACATTCAATAAAAGGGTCGTATTTTTCATAATGCAGAATATTCCAAATACGTGATAAAAGTTTCATTGCAGCTTAATTATTAGATGTAACTTTATAACAAAATCCTGCCATAAAAAGCGTATTTTTTGTAATAAGTTTGAACATGAAAGGACATATTATTTTAATAACCAAATTTCAGTACCTGCCAATATACAGAAAGAAAAAATAGATAGCGAAATATAAGTAGACATAAATATATATTTTTTGATGTGAAAACTTCTTTAGCACCGTTTTTATTTGAAACTCGATGAAACTGAAATGAGCGACACTAAAAAGAGACAAACACACATATATAGAATTTAGCCCACGAGAGAATGAGATAAAAACAAAATATTTTTATTTTTGTAAAATCAATATACAATCTTCAAACCACTTCAAAATGAACAGGCAAAAGATAGCGACATCTAGCTACTCCGAAGAAGAACACACAAATACTAATAAAACGGTCAAATGTACTGGAAAAGGTGCACTGGAAATTCGACGACAAAAATATGGAAAAAATCATCCGTCACATTGATAAAACAAGTGCTTCGTAGTCTCCCTACTCTTGTCTACTCTAGTTATCTGAAGATTTCACTTCTACCGGGTGTGAATTGCACACTCTTTTTTTAACCTTAGGGCCTCCGGCATATTTTGTCAGCAGATCACAGTATTTCCGCTTTGTAATAGAATATTTCTGAACGCACCCGAAAATTAAAATATGTTTTGGAAAGGTGATGAAATAAGCTTCCAAATTTTATTATTAGAAACATTTAGTTTTTGCAATAATACAATTTTGAATGCAACAAAAAAAAATTAAAATATTATTTTATTTTTGTTTTAAAAGGCTTGCCTTACATTAAAATAACAAACAAACAATCATACAAATTTTACTAGACACTGCTATAAAACGTTACTGTTTCAAATTTAAATAATTGTTAAAAAATTTATTGAATTTATACTTCCGTTTCATAGAGGTGCACATTTTACTTATTCTGTGGTTATGTTCTTTATTTAAATATAAAGAATGGTTCTTTCTCTTCTTAACACCGTTTAGATCATTTTTCCTACCATGACATTAAGGGAGACACAACGATTTCTATGAGACCTTCATGAGATATTCCCAAAAGCCGTCAAATTAGCCTAAGAGGTTTATAAACCATGTTTAGAAACTTCATAGTAAGTACTCGTAACTTGAGAACGTGCGCTTCGAATGAAAATGATTATTATTTCAAATGGCAAATGGCATAAACTTTCTTACATTCCGGTGAAAGCCAAATTCTTGAAAGATCATGCTTATTGTTTGCACTAGTAATCTATCTACTTGAGTACAGGAGTGTGTCTGTGTCCTGATGCGGGCGTCGATTTGATTTTTATACAAGTTTTATTCCAAGATTGTTGAATTTTTGCCCCACATCACCTTCAAAATAAAAAGAAGGAAATTTTCATCTGTTTTTGACTGTGTAAAATGTGGGCACCGCCGCCGGGTACATCAGCTATTTAATAATAATAGAGCGTTTAGAGCGATGGAGGTCCAATTCGACAAATTGAAGAAAAATAAGCGGAACTAATTTTAACCCTAGAATACTAAACCATCGTTCAAATTAATTAGACGGCAAAATGACGATTGCTGGAAGAGTATCGTAAAATTTATGAATGTTTAGTGTTTACGATAGTTTAGTTTTCTAGGGTTAATATGAATGAAATAAATGACTTTGCTGGAGGTAAAAAGTATCTTACTTGTTGAATCTGTCCCTGAAGCGGCAACAATTCAAGAACCAAATTCAAGAAAAATATGTGCCTTTTGTCCATCCAAGTCAATAAAAATAACAATTTTTTGTATGAAATACCTAAAATCATACATAGGACGCATAACATGAATATTTATCTTGTGTCCCAACTGTGTACATTTTTTCTTCATTATTACGTAAAAAAAGATATTGGCACCTCTGGGACGTATCCCATGAAATAAACATTGAACATATGTCCCAACCCAACTGTGAATGTACATTTTTTCATTATTACGTGATCTCATAAACCAAAGAATGTTACTATTAGGTACTTCTGAAATAATAAAAGTTTTTTCTTATCTTATTTATACCAATTTTATTTGTATGTCGTATTTTTTAAGAATGTTTAGTAACACGCCACTCGTTGAACAACTTAATAATCTATGGTTAAACAAAATTTAAAAAAAATTAATACTTTCTTTATTTTTAACATTGAGTAAAACCTCAAATTGAAATATTTAAATGAAAAAAGATATTGGCACCTCTGGTACGAGTCTCAGAGGTGTCCCAGAGGTACGTATCCCAGAGGTGCCAATATCTTTTTCTGATTTTTCTGTCTCCAGATTTTCTGTAGAGTTTCGTTAATATTGTCTTATTATATTTTAGGTTCGTACTTTATCGCTCGCCTTAATTCTCAGAACCAACACTTCAGTTTTATTTTAAGTTAAATTCAAAGTCAAAGTTCTCTGTTGTTGAACAAGAGTTACAGACGGGCACAACCGAAATTAGTATTTTGTTTTTTGTATTATCTTATACGCCGTCGTGCGTCTTCGGGTTAATTTTTTATATTCGTCAATCTACTGTTATGACCAATCAAATATTTTTTGTTCACAGCGCTCTTGGGATTCTTATACCGCCCCGCCATGAACGAAATCTACTTGCTGGTTATGTCCTACATCGTGGTCGGAACCTTCTTCGTGATGGTCATTGCTATGGTTATCTTCACAGTACCGAGGTAAGACATATTTTTAGCAAAGAATTATATTCATAATTTACATATTTTGAAAAATTAACTGATGTTTTTTGCATATTTTATTCATTATGATTTATTTTTGGGTGTTACGCCGTGTTGCGCTACCTCCTTCTTATCAAGAACTATTTAGTTTGGTATTCGTTAAATTGACGGCTACATCAAAACTAAACGAAGAAAAATTGACTAATTATATTGTTATACCAGCCCTTTGAGGATTGGGCGCGCGTCATGGTATTGGTTTTATATACATAAGCACACACAGAGCAGTACCTTCCAGAGTGGAAGATACTATCAGTATCGCCCTGGTGTAAGACCACCATTCAGAATTGAAACGTTGCTTGAAAATGGCTTTAGCCGTGTTTAGTGACCAGATCTGAATAGCCAGGTACTTCCCAACCTTCCTCTTCCCCACCTCCTTCCCCTCCCCACTACCTTCAGCCTCACAACATACCCCAATTGGGGATGCCATAGTCTCACTGGCTCCAGACGGGAGCAGTTGAGATTCTTGTGCGGTATTCACTGTAAAAAAAAACACACGTCATCATCATCTTCGATTTGCTGTGTTGTGTGAAGGATGTAGCGCAACACGGCGAAACACCCAAAAATAAATCATAATACTTTTTGCTGTGAAAATCTCAAATCATTTAAAACCCTTTTTATAATTAACCAGCTGGTTCCCGGCATGAATTGCAACGCCATATTCAAAGAAATAAATGTCCCTTCCCGTGTGTCCTCGTTCCCCTCCCTCATCCCTTACCCTCCCGCGTTCCCCTTCCACCTTCCCCGCCCACCCTCTCCCTCTCCCGCTCCACCGTCCCACAAATCCCCCTCCCGCGTTCCATATATTCAGTCCCAGTATATTCAGTTTTCATTCAGCTCGCGAGCCACGTATTACAATTTTTTTACTCAAATTTTCATTTTTCGTATATTACAAATATTCTTTTTTTTTTTTATTATAAAAACAATCAATCTAATTTGGTTAAAAAAAACAGCTGCCTGCTTAATTCAATTTCATACAAACGCGCGAACTGTCAAACGTGCGAAGTTAAAATAGTCATTAAGTTTTCTGAAATTATTCAATTTTCTGCATAATTTTCTTAATTTCTCTTTACGTAATAGCCTTCTACAAAGTATTAGAAAACTTTAAAAAAATGTGTAAAATAGGTAAAGTCGTTCTGAAGTTATAGCGTGACCAAGAGAAACAGGAATTCATTTTTATATATATAATCATATTATTAATGTTCTCAAAACATTTGTTTTTGGAAACCTAAAATCATCTCAACTTCTCGTAGGGTAACCGTACGAACAGCGCTAGCATTACTAATATTAATACTCTTTAAAATATAGTAAATATTTCCAGTCGGCTAACATTTTATTATTTTATTTTACTCTAAAATAACTAGACTATGACATACATTAGATATTATTTTTGGAATTATTGGGAATAATGTCAGATTTTCTTTGCTTAAATCTCTAAGGATTCATCTTGTAAAGTCATTTCTTTATTTTTCAAGGATATGCAATTTTAAGTTAATATGTAATTATTTATCAATCCTACAATAAATAGTACTAGTGATTTTTCATGGGTCTACGCTAGTAGTACAATTATCATTTGTTATGTGTTTTATAAAATGAAATCATTTTAATTTACAAAGTTAGATATAATAATGACAAAGATAATGTGAAAATAATTCATAATATGTTTTTTTATTTATTAAATGGCAGTAATTTAATTATTTTTCAGAAAAAAACATTTTTGCAAGTTGTACTCTGTAAAATATTAAGAAGAATTGTTTGTTAGAGCCCATAAGTATGTAAAATGAATAAAAAGTTTTGTCAAAGGCATTGAAATAGAATAGTTTATCGGTGTTTCATTCCAATATTGTGTTTGTATGTCTTTCTTGAAAGAAATGAGTTTTTTATAGAAACAAATCTCTTTTTAAAAATGCAATAATTAAAAACACTTTGTTTTTACCACAATAAACTTTATTAAAAGTCGACATGTTTCGAGAACGATGTTCTCTTCATCAGGACATATAATGTACTAAAAAAATGATCAAACATAGAAAGACAGGCGTGGGTAGAAATGGAAGTAGTGGGGGAGGAGAGAGGTGGAAAGGGGAGGTGCTTAGAAAATCAACAAGGAAGAGGGGGGGAGAGGTGGAAAGGGGGGTGCTTAGAAGAACAAAGACAAAAAATTACAATGGAAATATGTTTAAGGCGATCCACTAGTTCAGGAAAAAATCGAAATCGGAATTCACGCCCTTTATGGGAGGAGTTTAAAAATACTTGAGAAAAAGCTTTTGGAAAGGTTGGAAAAGGTATTTGAGAGTTTTGTTTTACAGGTTGATTTCGTAAAGGCCTGTAAAAAATATGAATTCCTGTTTTACGCATTGTTTATTGTAATAAAACGGAAATTTAAAATTGAGTTCACGAAATCAAGCGACGCGGAGTAACGCGTCCATCTCCCGCTCAGTTCGGGGCGTGACTGAGGTTTGGCGACTGTGGCGTGAACAGTAGTTCTTCGGTGGACGCCGTAGGGTTCACTTTGAAAAACCGAATTCGTCGACTAGCGGCCGTATTGTAAAATAACAACGCGAAAATGCATATTTTATTTTATTTTGGGAAGATCGGGTGTAAATATCAACTTTTTTTGCGATCATTATAAAATAAACTGAATTTGCCACATTACACAATAAAACCATAACCGAAAAGGGGTTTATAAATAGGAGAGCTTGGACTTTAAAGTGTGTTTTTTAGACCTTATACTTTATTTTTTTATAGGCTTATTAAAAGACTTGTAAAAAAAATTACCGATATTTTTAACGGCCAAGGTATGTTCTACACGCAGTATTTAATTGAAGCATCTACAATACTTCTAAGCGATCAAATTTTCAAAACAATAACATATGATTTTGTATGATTTTGCATTATTTACTATGGCTTCATCTTAAGATAGGGTTATTCACAAAATTATTTTGATTGTTAGTAATATTTAAATTTCTATTGACATTTTTCCTAATTTATAATATTTCTTATAGATCTAAGTGAAAACCACTAACGTTAGTGTGTAAAATTTTAAAACCCGTATTTATATCAAATGAATGGTTAAATTCAATTAGATGGTTAGCAAATTCCGAATAATTATTGCTATTTAGACATCTCAAATGTTCCTTAATCCTCGTTTCAAAATTTCTGCAAGTTTTACCCACGTAAAAATGATTGCAGTCATTACAATTCAATTGGTAAACTCCGGATTTTTTTCATCTTTTGGTCTTTGTCCTTGTTATTTAAAATATATATTTTTTATTTATTATTCGTATAAAAAGCTGTATTGACTGTATTGTATTAGGAAATTTTTTCATGATTAAATTGGAGGTTTGATGATTTACAAACAATATTTTTCTCCATTGTTTTTTTTTATATTATCAGTAAGCAATGGGTAAATGTATCTCTTTTTATAATTATTAAAGGTTATTCTCATCAATTTAATATTTTATTATTTAAGAAGAAGATAACACTAATAATCCAATCGAAATATTAAAAAGAATAGGACACAGAAAAATAAAAAGATAACGGTCGCAACTGAGACTCGAACCCAGTACCTACCTCTCGCCTTACCGGGACAAATGACTTTACCAATTCTACTACTTGTCATTTTGTCATTTTTGTCAATCTCATATATTTACCTTTAACAATAAAACAAAATCAAAAGTGCTGGTGGGTTCTACATGAATAAACATTGTATAAGCTTACGTAATGCAAATCTAGACAGTCATAAATTTTAGATCAATACCTACATAACAAATTTTTACTCCCATATCCCTTAAACTTGAGTTCGAATAAATTGCAACATCATTCATATTTCTTATGATCTCGAACAACCGAAGAGTGTAACATCGAATGGGTTTCCTTATATCAGAGATTCACAACCAGCGGCCGGTTTGACTAAAAAAAAAACTAGTGTGCTTAAGACCACACAACTGAAGTAAAACTTCTGCTTCATCTATATAGGAAGAGAGAAAGAAAATGTTCACGCGCAATGCTCTCTCTTGCTCCTACAGTGATACAGACAATAGGCCTGCACTGTGTAATGAAACTAGCTATGAGAGAAACAGAGAAAGAAAATGAGTGCTCGCACCTCTCTCTCTTGCCCCTACAGCAATGTACGAAGCGTTCGCATAGCTTTTTGTAACGCTCTCGTCACGCATTCGCCAGCTTACTCCCCAAATCAAGCGTAAAGAAGTTTTACTTAAAAAACAATAACATTAATTTATTTGTTACAAATGAGCTCCACTTGGGAGTCCTGATGAAAAAGATTCCCTTATATTTGGGGATATGAGCTGTGTAGTCTTTTTAGGGAAAGAAAGGAGAAAAAGTTCTGCGAAGAAAAAAAATAGGGGTGTTTAGGAATCTAGGGGGTACCCATACTCGCCCTCCAAATTAAATGGATAAAAAATTACAGATTGTATGCAAATCACACGAATTAGAAAGACGCTAGATGTCGCTTTCCTTTCTTTTGCTTGTTTATTTTAAAGGCGGTTTGAAGATTGGATATTGATTTGTTAGGTTTCGAACCTCCGTTCGCTGGATGTCTCTCTGGTTTTTGCTGGGCGCTGAAAATCAGGCGATTCATACCGCAGCGCTATTAGTCGTGAATTTACCGCATTATATTAGAATCGAGGACCGTCAAATAATACATTCTTGTGACGCATTTCCGTTTCATCCGAATTTCAAATCACTAACGGGGCTAAAGAAGTTTGACTTCATAAATCATCTCTGGCGTTTTCTCTGTTTATTTCACTACGAGTTTTGCTGATTTATAATTGATTTGGTGGTGTTTACGAATCATCTGAGTATTGTAACAGATAGAGGATCTATTTGACGGAGAGTTTTAATATTTCCTATTGGCTTTCCGGAGCAAGTTGTATTCACTTGAAAATATATTTTAATTTTATCTCTACACTAGCTACACAACTGACTGCAAGTTAACCATTATAGCTGTAGGTATCCTACCCCCTGCGGCTCGCGAAATTATTGAAAAATGATAATTTGGCCTTCCGGCTTAAAAGGTTGTGCATCATACGCCCATGAATTTTGCTGACTGCAATAAAGTCATAGAAACTTTGCATCGTTTTATGAGGAGGATAAATGAGGCGTTAAGGAATAAACTCACGCGTGCAAATATGCAAAGGCGAACCCTACACATTCCATATTTATTGTGATTCGGCAATATTTACCAAATATCGTGATATTTATTGAACGTGTAAGCCAGCATATTGACGGATTACAATATGGATCACAAGTGTCTAGATTCCTGAATTATTGATAAAGGCATTGAAATAGATCAGTGTCTAGTTAATCCAAGGATCGTGATAAATATTGAAGTCGAGCCTACGCATCAATTTTATCGCGATCCGTGGGTTCACGAAACGGAATCTAGACATCTGTGATTCACATTGTGATCCGGCAATACACTAGCCTATGTACACATTCAATAAATATCATGAATTTTGGTAAATATTGCCGGATCACAAAAAATATTGGACGTGTAGCCCACGCATCAATATTTATCACGACTCGTGGGTTAACGACACGGAATTCAGGAATCTAGACATCGGTGATCCATATTATGATCCGTCATTGTACTAGCCTACACGTTCAATAAATATCATGACATTTGATAGATATTGATAATCATTGCGATTCGTGGATTCACGACACCAGAACCCAGGAATCTAGACATCTATGATCCATATTGTTCTCCGTCAATATACTAGCCTTTGCGTTCTACAATGTTCAAATGTCATGGTATTTGATAAATATTGCCCAGTCACAATAAACATTGGACATGTGGACTACTCACGAATCAACATTTATCACGATTCGTGTGTTCACGACACGGAATCCAGGAATTTAGACATCTCTTTTCCATATTGTGATCCGTCAATACGCTAGCCTGCACTATATTCAATAAATTTCACAACACTTGATAAATATTGACAAACCACAATAAATATTGAACCTCAATGGTGGCACTCTACAATATGGATCGCGATAAATATTTAAAGTGTGGCCGACACCAGCAAAAGAGTACTTTCTGAGACGACTTTATGCTTGAACTCGAGGTTCTTCTGCCAATTGGAAAGGACTCCCCGAATATAAAAATGGAATCAATTTAGATTCGCTGTACTGTGACTGGCTGCCGTGTGAAGTGTGCAGAGTGTGCTGGATGGTACTACCTCCTTCGGGGATTCCTCTTTGACGGTACATTGTATTTAGGTCAAGGGTTCAGTCCTGCAAATGGAAGTCACTTATACTGTGAATTATTTATGATTCTACTTATTGATTCGGACAGTCGACATTGTGTTCTAAAAGTAAGCAATATTGTTTCTCTGAATAATAGAAAAATAGTAACATTCAATGCATTTTATTCAAATACGCTATTAATGTAAATGGATGATTTTTGTCATACGACTTCTAATGTGATTGAGGTTAAGACTGATCAGTCCATTTCAACTGGACCATTTGTCATCTTACTGTAAATTTGTTTGTTACGTTTTGGTTCCGGTTTAAGATTCCATTTAAATCTGTCGTGAACTGCAGTAGCCGATAGAAACGATCAAAAAAATTGATTTACTTTTTTGTGTAAAAACGTGTGTTAGTTTGTATACTATTTTTATAAAAAACAAATAAGTACTTAAACCCATTAACTGGTAATATGGTACCTACTATTTACAAAAACCTAATTTTATATCATTTAATAGAATCATTGGCATACGGCGAAAAGTTTACGATGGCGCAAGATTATTTTTCCAAATGAATAGTCGTCGTATTTATTAATTAAGTAGGCAAGTTGTGAATTACCTACTAACAGATTTTAAGATTTCCAAGGAAATTTTGGATTTTGATTTAAAATTAGAGAAAATAGGAAAAAACTTCTTCTGATCACAGAAGTGCTATTTATTATATTATTTATAACTGTAATTTATTAATACTTACCCTGGTGTAATGACTGGCAAATCTCAGTGACTTTACATATCGAATGCAGGCAGCATAAGTAGAAAGATGTATCGCTGAAATATATAATATTACTACGAGGAGGGTTTGCAGGCGACTGTCGAAGATACGGTAGACAGGACGGTTCACAAAAGGGCTTAAGGAGCTCAATAAGGAAAAGCATTTCCTGAAAATGAAATAGAGAATAAAAATGTTACGCCTCGGAAACATGGCACGAAGCAACAAGTGCCACATACAGATAAGAGTAGAGACAAGTCGTAGACACTTTTATGGTTGAAGAAAAATCGTCAGTGGGACATGTGTTCAAGGTGGAAAAATCCAAAAAAATATCAAAGTGTGCAGTTCACACGCATTAGAAGTGAAACTAGAAAGACGCTAGATGTCGCTTTCTTTTCTTTTGCCTGTTTATTTTAAATTGGTTTTGAAGATTCGATATTGATTTTACAAAAATAAAAATGTTTATTAATTTTGTTTTGTTTAAAAAAACGAGTTTCGGCTTAGTTTAGGTTTCGGCCGCCATCCAGCTGAAACTACGGCCGAAACCGAAACTGCATTTGGGAGGTTTCGTTCTGCCATCGGATATGTTCGGTGCGCTCATAGTCGTGTCAGGACTTGACTCACTTGTTTGTGTTCGCTCCGCGAACTTTGTGGTAGTTTGGTTTATTTGTTGTGAAATTGGAGGTGTTTATACTTAACATTATTTCGAAATAGGTAAGTTTTATTTCGCTATTGAAATGATTTAGTTCATGATAGGCCCTGAGGAAAATAATTTGCCTGAGGGCCTATGTCATCTTTGGGGATGCTGTTTGGAGAGTTTTTTTTTATGGAGAATAAGGAGAGGAGAGTTCTGGGAAGGAAAAGGGGTGGATATAAATCTGGGGTTCAGTGTGTCCTGCTCATCCACCTTCAAGACCTAGACAAACCTCATCACCCGAACCCAGGCACCCCTGCTAAATCACCAAACGTAGCGAATCACTTGTGGTGACCTACGGCAGAGGTGTTGGTTATCCAATAAAGTTTCCCGGGGCGGCGGGGGTACCCATTTCCGCCTCCCAAATTATTTTGTTATTAAGATGAAAGAGTATTTTTTTAGTGTACCTAAACAAATTAGGTTTAAAAAAAGTAATTTTATTTTCTACCCTTTATTTTAAGTTATTTTTTAATAATGTTCAAGTAGGTAATACCTTTTATTTATTTTTTTAATATTATTTACGAAGCGATTTACCATTACGATTTCAAAAAGCATAAATAATTTATTTGAAATAAGGAGTGATAATTATGTTATGTTTAATTTAGTTCAAATATCAGAGACTGAATGATTAATATATGATTTAAAAATAAAGGCTGATTGATAAAGATTGACTATTTTTTTTCCACGAAAACATGACCTTATATGGAAGTTTCGGTTTCGGTTTCGGCCGTAAAAACTAGTTTCGGTTGGACACTAATTTCCTTTGATAAACATCACTCTAAAGAAGAGTCTAAAGGATCCAAAAAATTCCACTTTATTTCTTTACTCTTTTTTGTAGATAAATCAATGAGATGCATTTTCCAAGGTTAAGGAGCTTATACTTTAGCTTAATCCAGCCCATCCTTAATTATCTAATAGATATATGGAGAACTACACAAATTACATACTTAAACGATTTACAAATAATACAGAATAAAGTTTTAAAAAACTCTTCAATTATAACCCAGATATCCCCACAAAAATGAACCAAATCAAGATATTAACATATTGAAAATTGGAAAATTGTATGCATATAACTTTTGCCTTTTAAACTACAAAATACATAATGAACTTATACAAATACAACATTTTTAACAAAACCACTGATATACAAACATTATACAACACAATGTAATAAATTGTACTCTAATGCAGTAAAAACTGAAAGTGCTAAGAGATGCATAGGTAATGAGGGCATAGAAATTCACAATCGCTTTTCCGATGGCCTAAAAACAATATTTAAAAAAACAATTTGAAAAAAAAGTTAAATCTTCAGATAAATGATTATAATCATAACGTCTTGTGATGTAGAATATTTTTTTCAAAATTAATAAATTAGTTTAAACTACGTTTATTGTTTATAAAAAACCGACGTGTTTCGTGAGCAACCTCAGCACGGGTAAGCCACCCAGTAAAGACAACATTACTGGATTGTACTATGAAATCTAAAATGTTGGATCAAAATAAAAAAATAAAGAACTCACTTCCTCAGGATTTACTTAAAACTAATTACAACATTAGACAGACTTAAAGGTGTCATGGAAAGGTGGGAAGGAGAAGGGGGAATAGAGGCATAAGTTATAAAGGTAACAAGTTTAATAATGGGTCATATAATAAAAAAAAATTATTTCACATTTATGCTCCTTCTAATTTTTTAGATTTCCAATTTGTCCAAAATGAACACCATTAAAATTAACTCAATTCCACAAATTAAAAGCCGCCGCTACCCGAATTTCTTACATATCTCCTTTAAACATTTGAAGTTTTTAAGCCCTGAAAAAAACATATGTTATTTTTAAAGATAATATCTAGACGCGTTCCACGCCAAAAAGCAAATTATACAAAATTCCCTCGATAGAAAAAAATCGTAAAGTGTGCTCCGAAAATTATTATAAACACGTTTGTTTCAGTTATTTTACAAGTTATAGTTGTGAAAAAATTTACAATGTTTTTTTAAATGATGCTTCCAACGCCTTCCACGAGTTTTTTGCTCTATTTTAAATGAGTCGTGTTTTATTAAACGTTTTCACAATTTTCGCATCGATTTTATCGCTTTAAATATTAGCGCGCTCCTCTAACATTCGTAATTACATATTTCTCCATCTTCTTCTATTTGAGCGCGGATGCGGCGCCTTAATCACAATTGATTGACGAACTTCGAACTTTTTTAGTCAAGACATCATATGTATTTTTTTTTTTTTTTTACATGAGCTCCACACAGGAGGCCCTGAGGAAAATAATTTCCATCAGGGCCTATGTCATCTTTGGGGATGCTGTGTAGAGGGTTTTTTTAAGGAAAGGAAGGAGAGGAGAGTTCTGGGAAGGAATAGGGTTTAAGGGGTGGGTAGGAATCTGGGGTTCAGTGTGTCCCGGTCATCCGCCTCCAAGACCTAGACAAACCTCACCCCATGAACCCGGGCACCCCTGCTAAATCACCAAACGTAGCGAACCACTTGGGGTGACCTATGGCAGAGGTGTTGGTTATCCAATAAAGGTTCCCGGGGCGGCGGTACCCATTCCCGCCTCCCAAATTGTATTGTTACATTATGTAAAATTAATATTGTTATATTTTAAAATCATATTGCTATGATTTATGTAGTTAGTTAGGAAGTGAAATATTTATATTTCTTTAAATTTAATAAGTAATAAAAAAAATATGTGTTAATTTTTGCAATATTGGGAACATTCATAAATGATGTGCAAATACACATCTTCTCTAGTTTTCTCTTTAAATTCATAGAAGAAAAAGAATTATTTATGATTTCAAGGAGAAACAGGTGGCATATTAAATAATTCAAGAAAGCTTTATAAATAAATGGCAATGTCCGTATGTGTGCGCTCTATACGCTCAAAATCGTCTGGAACGGTTTCGCTGAAAATTTAAAATTTAGTGCCAGGAGTGTTTAAAGAGTTTTGTGTGGTAGAAAGAGTCGGGAACTCTCGAGGTAGACTAAACGCACTGGAATGAGATAGGAGTCATTTAAAGTCGATATAATGTAGTTTTTTTAATAGTAACAATGTGGTATATAGTGGCAGAAAAATTCGGAAACGTATGTGCAAAAAAGTTGTGGTAAATATGATGAACGATAAAATGGGTGTAAGACGAATTTATGACCCATAAGTGAGTGGTTGAAGAGGTCAAGGATGCCAGAGGAAGACATGGCACGATCAAGTAAAACAATAAAATAAAGTTTTTTTTTCAATTCTTTCCTTAATAATATATTACTTAGACTTAAAAATGCTTAAATTTATATTACTTCCACCTTAAAAATGCACCTACTTTTCAGGTATACCAGAATTCAAAATTTCGAAGCTTTACTCTAAGCCACTCATAAATCCGAGCAACGCCGGGTACACATCCGCTAGTCAGTCCTGAATAAATAATCCTCTTCACTTTCTTACCCATTTTCATAGACGTGGTATAAAATTTACAAATAATAAATGTACCACTAGTTTTCTAGCGCTGGGTACGTGTATGAATGTGCCGATTTATTTATTTCAAATGGTGGTAATTCTAAAATAATAAAATACAATTTTAAAAAACTTTAAAAACACGAAAATTTAATAATTGGAGTGGCAGGTTTGTTTCGAAATGTACAAACCATGCATTTGACAAAATAAAAATGAAATGAATAAGCGGATCACCGTTAATATTATATTGTTATCACCGAGCCTTTCCATATTGCCCAAATAAACCTGCCCGTTGAAACGCTACGCCAAATGAAGTCAGTTGTTTGTTTGTTTAAAATTTAGAGCCTAGTTTAACAGGATAAATGATTGGAATTGTGAACATAAATTCTCAGCCCTTCAAACGAACAAAAACATTAAAACGTATTCGAAGCATTAAACTTGTTTTATGAGATCAGTTTCATTTTATCGCACGAAACGCTTCATTACTAAGTACTAAATACAACTTACGGCGTGCATGTACGAGTACGTAAGCCGTTTTGTGTGTTGCTCAGGGCTCGATGCGGTCAACACAATCAATCTTTCATTCTTAAATTGATGTTTTACTGCTGAGCTGTTGTAAATCTACGTGATCTACTCGTGATTCGATCAAATTATGTACTGGGTTTACCCAATAAAGGCTACCAGCGCGCTACGAGTGGTGAAAGGCTACGATAGGCGCTGTAGGCAGGCGCCGGCGGCAGTTCCGTGGCTTGTGGGAATGTAATATTAGCTATAAACGGCCAATTGTGAATAAGGCTTAAGCTCGTCGTGTAATTAACTTCCATTTTCCAGCCGAGCTTACCGCAATTTGCTTCATGTTTCCTTTAGCAGATCTCCCGCAGCTAGGGTAGACGTAACCATTGTTTACCACAACATTGTCTTAGTTGCAATTCTTGATCATTTTGCACAAGTCTCTTGTTGGAGAGATGTTTTAAAGGTTTTCTGGAACTTGGTGATATCTAACTGTTGTATTCTTTTGTGGGATGTATACATGCATCATCACTGTCGTAATAGTCGGCTGCTTTATGTCGTGTGTTGATCATAGGGCTCCTCTCAATCATCGCTCAACGTCAGTAGTAGCCTGTAATGTACACTGAATTTCATTGCAGATTCTTCCAATGCGGCAATAATGTTAAAAAAACATTGTTTGATGCATTTTGTAATAGCCTGTATAAGTGTGAAACCCGGTGTCATTAACGAATCAGCTCGATGGAACGATTTCGGATTCAATACGATAACGTCTGCAGAATTATATTTGGATGCAGAAGGTACAGCAGTGCATCGACAATGTTTACGAAACTAGGACTGAATGGATTCGCCGGTCTGATGAGACACTGGTCACTGGAGCCAGGATGCGGCTGATGGTCTACGACTATACGGGGGTGATCGCAGCCTTCCAGCACCACGCGCCATTCCTTAGTGAGCACTGGGCCCGAGCTCACTCAAGACCACGCCCTACCTAACTGATTTAATTTTTTCCTATTCTACTTGTTTCTTTTCTTAAAATTTACGCATTCACATATTATTACCGTACAAATATGTATATTATCTATGTGGTACTTGTGGTGTTGCATTATTCTTGCAACATCCTGGAATGAAGCATTATTATTATTATCACGATCAACGTTTTTAGTAGTATTGAACTAACATTTGAACATGCCTCAATGCTCCTGTTGGTCGAACAACATAAAATGATTGTCTATGACCGCTTTACAGAAAATCCTCTATGAAATTAATTTCCTGTTTAATCCTGTACGTGACCTAACCTTAGAATCGGTTTTACCGTCGTTTTATCCTATTGACAAACGTTTTGTTATTGTCCACAGATCACCCGCAGCTGGAGTCGGAGTGACCGTGCTATACCTCTACATGACCTACGCCATGCTTCCGATTCGTCTACACGAGGCGGTGTTCTGTGGAGGGCTTATCGGTACGATGCATATTGCAATCGAAATGTACATCAACTGGGGGTCAGACTTCTTGTGGACTCAGGTAAGGTTTTCATTAAATACTCTAGCACTAATAGAACTAAAATTACTGACTACGAAACTAATATAAATATATTTTACAACCGTAGCACTATAAAATGAACTTATCGGAAAAGTTTAAAAAAAAACTCAACTATGACCAACGATACGTAAGAATTGTCACTTTTTACTGCAAATTTACTTTTTTCTGTGAGTACTATACACATCTTTCAAGAATTGAAAGCGTGGGGGGAAAAACATGAATAAATGGTCAAAGAAATGGTACTGTTGGAAAGTTAAGTTAATACGTTCAGATAAGGTCATTAAACACTTATTTTTTAAAATTTATATAAATTAAATTTAATAATTTTGTTATCAAGTTCTGCAAGTATTTTAGTTTCATTTTTTTACAGCTGTTTCGGCTAACAAGGCCATTTTAGAATTGTGGTTAAGCCACTTTAAGACGACTTTTAGGAAGTGTTTAAATTGATTATTTATCCCCCACTACCTAGTATGTTTACAAAATCTAAACAATATAACGCATTTAAATGAGTCAAAGCGTTAAGGTCATTATTAAACCATTTAGAAAACCTTAACATTTAGTGCGAGAAAAACAGATTCCGAAATACTCTGCGTAATATAGTGGCTAATGTCTCAAGTAGTTTCTTAGCAACTCCATTTAATTAAAAAAATAATCATTTAACTTATATGTAATAATGTTATTATTTAGTTTTGTGCGTATTTTAGTTTTTATTTTTGTTTCGGTTATCAAGGCCTTTTTCAAACTGTGAGATAGTAGCCAAAATTAATTGAGTTTGTAGCCACAATTAACCGGTAATAAATCAATTAAAAAATTGACATTTAGAATCCTATAAATAAATCGTCTCAAAGTGGTTTAACCACAGTTTGAAAAGGCCTTGATAACCGAAACAAAAATTAAAACTAAAATACGAGCAAAATAATAATAACATTATTACATGTAATTTAAATGATTATCTTTTTAATTAAATGGAGTTCTACCAATTAAAGACAAAAACAAGTATTAACAATTATTAATTTTCTTATTTAATCCGCTTATTTTTTATTAAAGCCATTCAAACAGCTTATCGATTCTGGTTGGTGGTATTTCAGCCGTGAAAGTATCTATCATCCTAGAAAAAGACGGAGGTATCTAATTAATAAGATAGCTACAAGTGAAAAAAAACACACTGGACCTGGTATGGAACCTGTGATCCATGGGGCTCTACCCAAGAATACCATCACCTGTTATCATGGAACAAATTCCATCTGTGTACAAATGTTGAGCGCGTGTTTGACGTGTTTCCCGACTGTGCACCGGTGCCGAAAGAATCAATGACGCTAGTTTCTCCGAGGATCTTGCTTTGAAATACCGGCATAACAAGGACAGCTTTACCACATGAGGCCTGTCCTCTAAAGAATAAAATCCGTTCGTTGGCCATGGTTGTTATCATTGTTTTTCTATGCGTCCGTCGGTTGTCATTTCTATAGCAACTTAACGGTTCACTTTACGGTTCCATTTGCACAGTGGTGCATTTACCTCTAACTTACTGTGCTATTTTATTCGTGCTCTTTTACGAGATAATTCCTCTAAATGAACCTACAATCTTATTTTTTAAATTTTGTATGAGAATACTTCACAGGAGTCCCAACTGCTCCCTGTTCACTTTTTGGTAAACTGTGACAACTGTGAAACTGTGACATTCCAAATTGGGGTATGTTGTGACGCTAAAGTTAGAGGGAATGGGGATGAGATTTGAAAGTTCCTGGCTATTTAGATCTGGCCACCAAAAACGGCTAAAGCCATTTCTCATCTCTTTCAACAACGTTTTAATTCTGAATGGAAGTCTTACAACAAGGCGATATTGAGAGCATCTTTCACTCTGGAACCTGCCGTAAATATGTTCAGTTGTCATCAATTTAAATAATCAATATCATCAATTTGGTTATTTCATTTTTATTTTATTCTTTCTCTTCTCTTTTTTTTTCTTTTGCTATGCTAAACAAATAACAGTTAGGTACTATATTTTAAACTTTTTTTATTATTTTATTTTATATTCTTTCTCTTCTTTTTATTTCCTCTTTTTATCCACATGTTCATACCCATAATTATTTGACTGTCCTAAAACGGGATAATACTCCTAGTTGGGCAGTCAAAATTTAATAAATTATGTATATAAATGTAAACAAATAAAAAAAAAAAATAAAAAAAAATTTAAATCAATAAAAAATTTTAAATGTGGTTTAGAACCCGCATGCTACTTAATGTTAATGTAGAGCCTTGCCCGTCGGCCACGAAGGTCGTCTTAATCATCATATTATATTTATTTCTAACTTTGTGATTAAAATTCATATTTTAATATTTAATTAAATGAAGACTCAATCAAAAATCAGGAATTGGTAAAAGCAGAAAAGACATTGGGATATTATACACTCTGGGACTCGAACCCAACATAGTTCCAGATATTTACCTGCATAAACGTACCTTTTCTATGCCAGCATATAGTTCTACCATTTCACCTCAGGCAGTCACTTAAATGCTTAGGTACCGCCTTACCTTATCTCGGCAGAGATGCTATCGACGACGATAGGCCGCTAGCATACAAAGGCTCGTTGGTGATATTTTTTCCTCTCATTTCTATAACGTACAAAGGAGGCAGCGGTATTTTATAATGCAGCTTGTCGACAGATCTAATTGAATTAGAACAAAGCATAGAAGATGAACAATGCCAACGAGATTATCCCCCTCAGCTATTTCAGCTTCCGGAATTTCTGTAACGGTGGATCAACGATAATAATAACGTGGAGGTAAAGTGTTGAATAATTTATTGCAATATTTTTTAATAAAAAAATTATGTCTATCATTGAAATCTAAAGTTTATAAATAAATAGATAAATCACTACACAAGTAAATTTCAGAGCTTCATATTATGAAAAATAAAATATGAAAAAATATTCTAATTTAATGATCCTAATAATTTAATATCCACATTTTTTAAGCCAGTTCGGTTGAGTCGAACTAAGGGCAGTTTTTTGTCCACTGTTGGCGCCGATTTAGTTCTTAATTCTATGGAAAAAGATAAACAAGTTGACTCTTATGTGTACTGATTTTTCTAAGGCTTTCGACAAGGTAAATGTACTGTACACCCTTAAATAAACTCGAAAAATTGGTTAAAGTGGAAATCTTCTCAGATGTTTCTCATCTTACATTAAAAATAGACATCAAGCTTTTGCCCTAAATGGTTACATGTAACAAATTATAACCACTCCCTCGGGGGTACCCAAAGGCTCCCATTCAGTATCTTTGCTCTTTACATTGTTTTTCAATGACATCAAACATGTCATCAGTCATTCTGATTTCATTCTTTACGCTGACGATATGAAAGTAAACAAATGCACAAGCTCAAAATGATTGCTTATTTGGAAAACATATTAGAAAAAACCTACAACAAATGTGCTTCATTCTATGAATCACAAAACCAATCAAAAAATCTTTTATATTTGAAGTGCTATATATAGCATATGAAAGATCTCATCTCAAATTTGCATTTGTAATTTGGAATTCTGATTACCAAAACTTATGCCGAATTGAAAATATTCAGAAAAGATTGATAAAGCATCTATCATATTTTTTTAAATCACCAGTGTAACCGTATTGCGCTTTACAAACGGATATTTTTTTGACGTACTGTTACTGTATAAGGTTGTGAACTGTCTTATTGACTCACCAACCCTTTTAATCGATGCCTCGAGCACAAAAATAGATCAAATTCCTAATTATACAATTCAAATCGAAATACGCACAAAATTCTTCGCTTGCACGTATCTGCAAATCTAATGATGGCCTAAGAGATGTTGATGTTTTCCACTGAAACCTTTAAACGTTTAAAATTATTGCGGGATATACTTTCAATATACTTAAAATAAAACGACCGTTCCTTTGTTTATTATTTATTTTTGAAGTGAAACTTCTATCTCATTGGCCGCTTTGATTATGGTGTCAATTTTAAAGGCTCCTATTGGTTGAGATGTGAAACGGAAATTACGCCAGGTCTGCGCTCATTGGTCGATTTGATTATGACATCACTTTTCAAGTATAGGTTGAGATTCTTTTGGTAAAGTTTCGTTTCTACGGCGTGTAAACTGCACTCGAATTTTTTATTATTTTTTTTTTTACTTTTACTATGTAATATTGTAACTTATAACATCTACTTGCTTTCTACTGTAACCATAATAAAAATTATCATAAATTAATGGATCTTAACGGGTTAAATTGTAATTATTATTATTTCAATTTTCGTATGTATACCTATGTTTAACTATATGTAAATTTAAAACGAACAAAAAATAGCAGAACGTTGGTGGAGAATAATTTGGAAGTAGATTTTTCATTTACCCCTTTATCTTTCCATAAAAAAGTTTCGTAGTACAGTACAATACACATTTTTATTTAAGATTAAAACATAGTTTTTCTTTGCATGCGTATTCATCAATTGGTCCAAATTGGAAGTTGTTCGTATCGTTCTTTGAATTATTTCGGACAAGAGTTTTGATGATATTATGTTGCAAAAGCAATAAATTATACGGAATATTATATTCTATGAAGCGTTGGCTAAAGAAAGAGGTTGCGCAGCAAGACACGATACCCCAAAAATAAAACATAATTATAATACATAATGTGGTTTCACGAAATTATGTTAAAATATTCTTCCGGTTTAGGTACACGTTGTGTCCCAAGACTTTGTCAGAATTCGAAATTATATAATAATTTTATTAGTTTACAAAAACAGTGCAATTCAATAAAGTAACAAAATACACGTTTCATGTTTCGAATAAAAAATGTATTTTTGTTTAAAAACACTTGATTATATTGCTTTACGCATATCATTTAATATTATCAAAATCTTGGTCAAGCATACTGATTTCGGTTAGTGTGCATCTTGTGTATATCTGATTCAATGAACCCAAATTTTTTTTGAATTCAAGAATTATTTTGAAAATTAGTTTCCAAATGTTAAAATTTCACTATTTAAATTTTAATTGGGAAAAATTACTAAGCAGTGTTTCTTCTACATATTTTTTTTAAATTTTGTTCCTTCACTATTATGTATAAAAAATTATGTTCTGAACAGGTATTTATTATATTTTGAACAGAATTTTGCCTGAAAAAAACTGTCATTTTGTTTGTTTAACAAGCCTTCTAAATAATTTTTATCCCGTCTAGTGGTACAAACATAAACATTGTTTCCATTGGTACAAAACGTTAATTTAATATTTACAACTATAATGGCTTGAATTATTTAGTATTCAGTCTACTTTCATTCTTCCTCTGCCAGTTCCATGGCTCACTGCCATTCATCAGGGTAGTTACCAGCACTCCGTTCGGATGGTTGGTTTCGCTTATTCGAGAATTTTTTTGTTAGTCACGACTGCACCTAATCCTCCTTTAATGCAGTTACCTGCATTTCCTTCTTTCAAATTGTGTATTTTACCAACATATAAGTTGTACATAACATGATATTATGAAGATGTTAATTTGTTATGGAATAATCCAGAGCACTATTTGTAAAAGATGCCGGTTGAGAGAAAGCAGAATTGCACCGATTTGCTTTAGAAATGTTGCAAGGCTGTTGCGGGCGTGAGTACATGAGTGTGTGGAAGACACTAGGACGGTGTGAACGTGCTGAGCGAATGGACGAAGACAGGGGTGTCAGGAAAATTTATTACCCGAAAGTTAAAGGTAGCGGGATTCGGGAACACCCGAGAGAGACATGTCCATCAAGAACCGTTTCAATTGAGAAACGTTCAAGTGCATCAAGAAACGTCTCAATTAAGAAACGATCGAGTGCATCAAGAACAATTGTTTGTTTTAATTGAGAAAAAAGTGTTAGACAAATGTAGGTGAGGTGAGGGTGTGAGTCGTTAAAAAATAGTGTAGCGGTTCATTACCTCTGTGTGAGTATTGATAAGACCCAAAAAGGGTCTAGGAAAGCTCATAAAATCGAAGAGGGAACGGTGAGAAGCAAAAAGAGCCAAAAAGTTAAACTAAGATCCAAGAAGTGACAAAAAGAGATAATAAGAGACAAGCAGAGCCAAGAAGGTCTAAGAAGAGTAAAAAAGTGACAAGGAGAGCCAAAAAGTGACAAGAAGTGCCAAATGAGACATACAGAGCCAAAAAGTCAATAAGTAGCAAGAAGAGACAAGAAGAAGGAAAACATAAATAAAATATAAACGACGCTCAATCGATTCCTTTATGTCTGCCCATCCTTAAATCCAATATTGGCTTATTAGGTTGCCTTGTATATCGGTCGATTAAATTCCAACCTTCCCATCTTTAGAGCACGTTTTCACAGTCCCAACAAAGCAATGCCTCGTGTGTACCGGTTTGTTTACAAATCCCTGTACCATTTCAGTAACGGTGACGACCGAAATAAAATTGGTTTTATTGTGCAAAATCATTTACAAAGCCTATACCCCCATTTCAAAGGTGGTAACGACCATAATAGATAGCTTCCGTTTGTGCAAATTCATGAAAACATACTTTAGGGTTCTGGTGTTTGAGAGGGTTCAATGACAGTTTATCCCCGACAGTTGGCCCCCCGACATAAATAATACAATGTGCAGTCGGTTAAGGGAAAATAAGGTATATCTACTTACATAAGAAATAACTAAATTTCCCCGAAGGGGTGTGCAGAGAGGATGTTTCACCGAATAACAAAATTGTAAAACATATTTTCATTCAAATGCATCAACGAATTAACGTTTAACAGCATGAACCTGAAGTATTTTAACCAGCAATTCCTGAGCATATTTGGAGTAAAAAATGTACACATCATTTTGCTGTCCGATGATGTTTTTTTTCTACTAAAAACAATAAAAATATTTTCCTTCACACGTCGCAACTTTGTTGTCCGGTAGTCCAGTATAATACAGCGGCGGGCCGAATAATAATCACTCCGTCTCGTTATAACAGCACGATAACACGCGAATGGGGAATGGGGGCGGGATCGTTGGCGACAGGTGATCGAAAAATATATTTATTGTTTTAATGAACAGCAAATTTTTTTAACTCAAAATATGCTCAGGAATCGCTGGTTAAAATCCTTCGGGTACGTGCTGTTACACCCTCTATAAACCAAAATGTATTCATTTTATCCATTCGAACTTATTATTAAAGGTATTGACGTTGGTAAATAGTGCACAAAAAGTTATAATTTTATAATAAATATCATTTTGAGGACTGATGGAAAATCAACATAGGGTAAAGGAATTGACAGAATTCGCTTAGAGTTTATTAATTGTAAAAAGATAGGATAGACCGCCAAATAGTTTTAGCATACACTCCTTGTGAATGACGCAAGGAGATGAACGATAAAAGTAGAAATGAAATCGTATTATTTTGGCTACAAAAAAGAAAGAGATCGATCAATTATTATTCCATAAGAACCGATCTGCCCGGAGCCATTTTTTTTTTTTGAAAAATAAGAAATACATGAAAAACATAAATATCTCACTAGGGCATTCCTTATCGAAATATGCAGTTTTACAATGTAATTTATTGTAATATTTTAATATTTTATGTAATATTTACAAACAAACAATAAATAAATAAATAAATAAAAAATAAATAAAAAAACATACATATAAACATAATAAAAAAATAATTATAATCCTACAAAAGAAGCACCGAGGACAATTAGTCAGACATGGATTATTAATAATTTAATTATAGCTGGGCTGTATGCTCATCGTTGGCAACAATAACATTATACTGGTAACTAAAAATACAAGGTACCTGTTAGTTGTGGCTTACCAGACGCATTCATAGGGTGACCATACCACAGTAGCATTTAATTATTAACAAAAAATTAAGATTGGTAAATAACAACAGCTAAATAATATCAGGTAAATAAAAATAAACAATTTTGTATGTTAAAAATAATAATAATTAAGTAATAAATTTATATAGTTTTTGCAATAAATATTATATATTAAGTAAATAAATTAAGTAGATAATATATAATATAATTATGAGTAAACAATAATAAACAATTTATTAATAAAAGGAAAACAATCACTTTGTTTGTAACCACGATTTATTGATTTATTTTTTATTTACCGACCGGTTTCGCTTAATACAAGCATCTTCAGGGTATAAATTAAAACTGATCAAAAAATACATTGTGTGAGCTTATATATACATACAGACAGAGACAAAACATAATATAAAGTAAGAGTGAGAGAGTGTAATTAACATCCTACATAGTGATAGAGAGAAAGAGACGGGTATATCTAATGAATAATTACATTATATCTACCGGGACAAAACGTCATTTGAACAGGTGATTTAGGAATAAAGTGGCTACAGGTTTTTTTCTAGTTTATGGGAAATATTCCTAATATCGGACTGTTGGACACATTTAACTGATTATTAAGGATTTGGGTTTTTGTTTTAACGGCTTTCTTTATTTCGAGTGCTTCTAAATTATTAAGCCTGTTACCATGACCATTTCTGTGTAAAATCTTAACACCGGTGTTTTGATTGAAGGTATGATCTTTATCAATAAGTTGATTAGCGAATTCCGAAAATCCATTATTATTTAAGCATCTAGGATGCTCTTTGATTCTAATATTGACATTACGCGTCGTTTTACCTACATAAAATGATGAACAATCATTGCAATCTAATTTATATATTCCGGGATGACTTAGTTTTTCGTCCTTATCTTTCGAATTAATTAAAAACTTTCCTAAATTATTGTTTGTGTAAAATGCCGGTCTTATTTCGGGAGGTAGATTTTTTACACTGCAGGAAGAGAACTGATTAACGAATAAAATACGACGCCATTGGTAACAAAGATTATTATTATTATTTATATTATTATGATTAGTAAATAAGAAATTCTTAGTGGCTATTTGTTTTTGTTTTTTATTTAAAATTACATCAATGAGGTCGGAATTATAACCATTATTAACCGCGATTTTTTTTTTAATTATTGCTAGTTCGTTGGAGAAATTAGTATTAGATAACGGTATTGTGACCAAACGATGAAACATTGAATGAAACGCGGAGTGTTTATGTGAAACAGGATGATTGGATGTGTTATGGATAACAACGTCGGTGTAGGTAGGCTTGCGAAAGATGTTAAAATTTATTTTATTATTTATGATAGATAAGGTGAGATCTAAAACATTTAAAGTTGAATTAGTTCCTATCTCTAATGTGAATTTAATGTTTTGATGGTATGAATTTATAAGGATGAGGAACGCATTTAATTGACGTTGAGTCCTTGTCCAAATACAGAATACGTCATCGACGTATCTACGCCATAGTAAGACGTTTTTACAAGGGATGAGGCACTAGTTAAAATTTTGTTTTCTAAATTATTCATGAATATATCAGCAATTAAAGGACTTGTAGGAGACCCCATGGGAAGGCCTTCGATTTGCTGATATATAACACCATTGAATTGAAAATAATTTTGGTTAATGCAAACCTTAAATAGTGAAGTCAGTTCACTAAATTTCAATTCACTAAATCTTTGGGTAAATTAGAAGTATTTAATAAATTAGAGATCAAACATTTGCTCTCCTCTATGGGGACATTAGGGAATAAGTTAACCACATCAAACGATATGAGTTTGCAATTTTTAGGGAGATCCAAATCTTTGAGTTCTTCTACTAGTGAAAATGAATTTTTGATTGTATATTTTGGGGAGAAAATATTGGAATTATGGAAAACATTAGTAATAACAGAAGATATTTTAAAATTTGGGGCATCACAGCAACTAACAACTGGTCTTATAGGTTTATCACTTTTATGGATTTTGAGGAATCCATATAATTTTGGAGCTTTCGAATTCTTTGATAAAAACTTAACTTGATGATATGACTCATCTTGAAACATTTGGGATTTACAGGCTTTAAGAGTTAGTTTAACTTTATCTAAGAATTTTCGAGTAGGGTACATAAAATTTATTAATAATAAGTAAATAAACATAAGTAAAGAAAAATAAACATAAGTAAAGAAAAATTTCCAGTAGGGTACATAAAATTTATTAATAATAAGTAAATAAACATAAGTAAATTAAGTACATAATTATTATGAGTAAATACTAATAAACAATTATATAGTACAGTAAGTAAATTATGATACGAAAGAAGTAGATAATAATAAGTAAATACTTATAAAAATAAGCAAATTAAAAAGTACATAATAATATATAAGTTAAGTACATACACAGATATTAAATATGGATTGTATGAAATATATCTTAATTCCAGAGTGATTTATGATATAAGCGTCAACATGGGTAATCCAAAACACTCTCAGTTAGTATACATATTTTGACCATTGGAACTATGGTTTCCTTATATAGACTTACATTGTAAGGCGATGAGAAATAGCTGAATGAGAAGCAGAAGAAGGGACGATGGCAATAGATATTAATCTACTTGACTTAACTGGACCGATGAACAAAGAATCAAAAGATATGAAGAGAATCCTTCAGTTCATTGTGGAAAATTGTTTTATTTAAATATTTAATATAAAATTTAACTTCTTCAAATATTTTTTAAACGTTCAACATAGCATAAGCGATCGATATCATTTAAAAACTAAGAATATCTATGTAAGAACGGGTCGCATAACGTACATGAGCCACTCCCAAAGATGTTCAAATACAAGAGATATGCTATGGTGTCCGCCCGACTGTCGGCGGATTACTTTCTAATGGGAATATTTTGAATACGGAAATTAGTTTATTTTTTTAAGGTGTGCAGTAGTATTGGTTATTAATACAGTTTGAATCCGGAAATAATTCGTTTATTTAGTTGATTTTTTTAAGGTGATCAGTAGTATTGAAAGTAAGAAACAGTCCCGTCCAGTAAAAACTGCGGATAGCACATCTCTGATAATTTCAATATCTTTGGCCACTCTCCACTAACAAACAAAGTGTACAAAATCAATTGTGAATATAATAGTTTATTTGGGCCTTCCCATCAATTTAAGGATCTATTTATTAATATTTTTGAAGACATTACTAATAAATCGAAAATAAACATGAAACAGAACGAGACACAAAAAAAAACAGAGTGTGCAATGAAACATTCAGAAAACTAAAGTAGACAAGAGTGTGGAGGTTACGAAGCACCGCACAATAAGAAGAAAGATAGGAAACGAAGCACCGCACATAGAGGAGACCAATAGGCTACGAAGCACCGCACAAAAAGACACCGATTATACTATCTCATTCTCACGCAGTCCAAAACCTGAAGACGAATGTTTTTCTCTTTTTAGTGTCGCTATTGAGTTTCAATTCACTAGTGCTAAAGATGTTTTCACTTCAATAAAAAGGTAACGGTCGCAACTAGGACTCGATTCCAGGTTTTTTTATCTTACCGGGACAAAGCTTTATATTTTTCGGTCATTTTTGTCGTTCTCATATTTCAAATTCAAAATTAACAATATTATCTATACACTAGCTGACCCGACGAACTTCGTACCGCCTCAGAATCAATAGCTGTTGAATTAAATTCAGTTTTTTTATTAAGTTAAAAATTACGCAATGAAGCAATTATCAATGCGCAACTGTCCGTGTTTTGTTTTTGTCAGTATCAGGGATGGCGTTGTGTACGGATTTATATTTTTGCGATTTTCTTACTTTTACAATTACTTACGGGAATTCGGGAGGCGGATACGGGTGCCGCCGTCCCGGGAACCATTTATTGAATAACCAACACCTCTGCCATAGATCACCCCAAGTAGTTCGCTACGTTTGGTGATTTAGCAGGGGTGCCCGGGTTCATGATGTGACTTATGTCCGGGTCTTGGCAGTTGATGCGCCTGCCCACCTGCTGCGTGGCGGGCCGGATCGAGAGAGACTGGTTGAGCGAAGCCTTTTGACCTTTCCAGCCGGACTCTCTCGACCCATTGCCTTGCACCACAGTTGGAGGGATGGATTCATACGTCCGTCACTCCCGGACACACTGACCACCAGATTTCTACCCACCCCTTATACCTTTTTCCTTCCCAGAACTTTCTATCCTCCCCATTCCTTAAAAAATCCTCCACACAGCATCCCCTAAGATGACATAGGTCCTGAGAGAAATTATTTTCCTCAGGGCCTCCTGTGTGGAGCTTATGTAAAAAAATGCGTTTCATTTCAGAGATTTATTATAATTATTGTATTTTTCATTTGGAGGTGTGTTCACCATTTGTCTCATTTTCGACTATTGACATTGAGTGTGTAAGAAATAGGGGCAGCATTATATGATTAAAAACAAATGTACAACAATCAACGCATTGACATTTGACGTTTTTGAATGTTTGGAATTCATGCACAGTTCAATATTATACCCCTCACAATATTGCTGCAGTTTTTTCAAAATAGAAGAATTCGTTCCATACAAAATGTATGGGGAAAATAATTTTCTTTAGTCGTTAACATTTGTGATGTTTTAATAGTTATTATTCTATCCGGGGCGGAGACAAATCCAACAAATTGAAGATCATCAAAATCAGCCCAGCTGTTCTCAAGTTATAAATAGTGTAACTAACCCGACTTTGTTTTATATATTATTAATAAAGATTACCTTAGTAGTTGGTAGTTGGGAGCGACTCACGTGAATTGTGGGGGCCTACTGTACGAAACTAATGATCTCCCAAGAAGGTCAAGGCAAGCCTTAGTAAAGCTTTTAGAGATTGTCCTAGTTTGAACAATAATTTTGAATATGGTAAAAACTAAAAACATCGCGGAATTTTACAAAACTTTAATTTAAACTTTCATTAAAACTCATCATTTTCAAAAGTAGAGTAGTAAGTACCAAGGGCAAAAATTCATTACAAAATATATCTCTTCCAAACTAATTCCTTCTGAACAATGTCTCATCTTACTAACTGTTCGATTGAAATCGGAGCGTCGCATTTCCCGCACAGTTCCACTTCAATAGCTGATCCTCACCACTTCCATTGACTTTTATGTTTATATTCAAATCACCAACCGCAAATTCAATACAAGAAATATGTTTTCTTGGTAAAACCGTTCAATAATTTATTGCGTAAGACTTAAATTATTATCCAGGAATACCATTATAATATAAATTCGCCGTAGGGCCTGGGTCGGGGCTATTCACCGAGTTTTCGCTTGGATTATTTCGTACATTTAAACGCAATAACTTGTGATAATGTTTTCTCCATCTACCACGTTATTTTAATATTCAATAACCTGTTGGGAATGTTAACTGTTTTATTCAAAGTTTGAGATTTTAAAATGATCGTTTGCTTTGTTATCAAAATAGAACGCAATTGATTGTTTAATAGTTTGTTTTTGTTAATTTTTATTACATCGAACTGAAAGATTAGATTTTACTTGTTAGGAGGGTATACATTAAATAAGTGAGCTCAAAATGAAGGGGAGGGTTCTAAATTGGAAAAAAACTGCTCACATAATTTATATATGCACCTCATTTATTATTGTCCTTTGACGACAAAGTAAGAGACAACAGAATAACAGCGATTATATATTTTTTATCTCAGTCAAATAATTATTTGTAACGAAGCGCGTCGCTTCCGTGCTGGGGGCTCTACGTTGAACCTTTAATATCAGAGATGATTGAGATGATAAATATTATTTACCATAAACAATAAAAACATTGTAATTATTTGTTATTTGCCTTTGGTACAATTGCCTTTTATGTTTAAGTTTTAAACGCTGTGGTCTTTTGAGATTTTGTCAAGTCGCTTTAAAATTTCTTTTTTCATATCCCCGTTTGACAGTAACTTTCAAATAGATTCGCAGTTTTTGAATCACGCTCGAAAATAGAATACTTTTTAAGTGAAAACTTCTTTAGCACCGTTATGATTTGAAACTTGATGTAACGAAAAAGCGACTAACACATACAACTATAGGATTTAGCGTGCGAGAGAATGAAATAGAATAATTGGTCTCCTCTTTGTGCGGTGCTTCTTAGCGTCCGCACTCTGTTTACTTTAGTTTTCTGAAGGTTTCACTTCTACCGCGTATGAACTGCACATTTGTAATTTTTTGAAGTAAAACTTCTTTACGCCCGCTTGACTTGGGGAGTAAGCTGGCGAATGCGTGATGAGAGCGTTATGAAAAGTGTGATCGGGAGAGGCGAACGGTCGGGCTTTTTCGCACGCTTGACTTGGGGAGTAAGCTGGTGAATGCGTGACGAGAGCGTTATGAAAAGTGTGATTGGGCGAGGCGAATGGTCGGGCGAGGCGAACGGAAGTTGAGAGGGAGATATAAGTTAGTGAAGTTTTACTTCAGTTGTGTGGTCTAAAGCACACTCGTTTTGTTTTTTGTTTGGTTTTGATTTTATGAGGGAGTGCATTAAAAATGTTAAACTTTGATAAGCGTAATTGTGTTGAGAAGCACTAGTTTTAAATTTGGTTTTTCTATAACTATATTTACTGTCGTACCACTTCCGTGTTCTCATGCAAAACATCATTAAAAGGTAGACAAACATTTATTGAGTTATTATTCAAAGAGACAAAAAAATATTCAATATCTGTAAATTATTATAATTGCAAACAATGAAATATGTATTTAAAAACAAAAATTGTTTCGTAAAAAACGAAAATAGACTTAGCAAAGAACTAATAATGTGTTTCAAGTTCCCCAAATCAAAACCAAATTAATGCAAACACATTGCAGTTGTATTGGTCCTCGTACATTTAATCTTCTACCAAAACACATTCAAATGACAGATAAAATATCACTTTATATAAAAGAATTAAAATTATGGCTAAATGATGCAGATGTTGAAAAACTTTTTTTATAAACTCTATGTAAACCTTCATTTTACAATTCTACTGTATCTTCAAGACTAACTTTATTTATCTTCTTGAAACCGTAACAAAAAATCAACTAACTTGCATGTGTTTTATTGTTACTACAATATTTTCAAAGATACATTACCTATATTTTTAAACTTTCACTTTGAAGTTAACATTTTTTACTTGTACCGCCAACTTATTGGTGTAATTTAGCACTTTAGTTAATATTACCCACGCACAGGTAGTGCCTTAGTGGCTTCCCATTATCGACATATTTTTTACTTTATTACATTATTTTTATCTTGTGTTATGTTATATATATTTAGAAAATGTGTAAAAATTACTTTTCACGATATAATGGAAATAAATAAAGTAAAAAAAGTCTAATTTTTCAAAGAAAAGTTTTTTTTAACGATTATCACTTCGTGATAGAATTTTTGTCGTTTAATGAGTCTGCATTACATATTCAATATACTTTTGAATAGAGCGCACATATTTGTGGCACTGCTCGTGTCTCCGCATGCTTGTTTAGTGCTGCCACCTGTGAACATTGAAGAACAACCTCAACTTTCGCGCACCGTTTTAAGGAGCAGGTGGGCCCCTCCATCAGTTCTCACGTCAAGACTATTCTATTTTTATTAAACGAAGCTATTTATTCAAGATTCTAAGAGCCTCCGACTGTGTTCGCCTGCGAACATTGATAAGTCAAGTGATACCCTTAGAGCTACAGAATTGACGACTACTATCTACCTTCATACATTCTGTAAATTTATCTTGATTTATGTTGTTTAGTCTGTGGGACTTTTACAACCCAAATGTGAGTATATGTTAGTGACAGAGGGTGTGGGAAGGGTGAGAGGAATATACAAAGGTCGGGAAGAATCTGGTTACTAAACGCAACTAAAGCCGATTAGACCTTCTGTAGATTTCTCCAATTAATTTCAATATGAAATATTTACGAACCACCGACCTGCAACATCCGGGTTCGAAACCAATAATCTTCCAAGACACCTAGGAATTTATGAAAAAACAATAATAAGTATACCTAGGTACTCGTACATACAGTTAAGGCAAAAGTGATATTTCACGCCTAAAATCGTTGTAGGACATGTGGAAAATATTCATATTTCTGCGAGGCAGTTTATTAACCTAGTAAGTCTTCCCAGGGGCATATCCTTTGGTAATTTATTTCTGCACCTGGGAAGGATCAAAAGCCTGTGTTGGCGGCCTCGCGTGAAATTGTCCAGGACATATAATCATATTTAAGCCATAATATCTGATATCTATATAATTCATCAACGTATACCACTCAAAGAAGTAAAAGTTAGATATGCCGGTCGTGGAAATGCTTACTTCGAGACACCGCAGTTTTGGGATGTCAATTCCATAAGTAGAATGGAAAGAGTCTCAAATTTTGGTCAAACGATTCTTTATGGATACCCGTTTAAAAATAATTTCAGCCACCCCCGCCGTCCTCTATTATACTTCCCCTCCTTCATCTGGTATTCAAACTTCTCATCCTAGTTACGCTTCAAATGCCCGAGCTATCTAAGCGTACCTTTTAGGGTCCACTTTCATATTATTTTTCAATTTACGTACCTACATCTCAAGAATTTCCCCTTTCCGCAAATGGCTGATTATTTTTCCTTCGGACGTCTTTTAGAATATTTATGAACAGTCAATATGAAGTAAAATGCTACATTTTATGATCAAATTAAAATCAGCTCTCTGAAAAAGCTTGGTTTTTGGAGAATAGTAAAAATATTTAGTGTAAAGTGTTTGCTGAAGGATCAGCTTAAATCGATCTTTTTATTACCGAATATTCAATATTTCATAATATAAAATTCTTAGCACAATAGTAATGATGTTCATATAAGTAGCAGTTGCTTATCAATGGATTATATAAAATAATTTTACAAATTAAACAAAAAATGTCAGCCTATGAACTATCAACATAAATTTAATAATACTTCTCTTCTCTCCTGTCAATGAAATTAATATCATTTTTTTCCACTCAAAATTAAATTTCTTTCACACATTCACACACACAATAACAAGTAGAGGCTTGTAGATGCTTGGCTGCACTCTCATTCCAGTGACTGGAACACATCAACATTAAACATTTTGTACTCCTATTTAGTTCGAAGTCAAGTTGAATACAATTCTTCTACATGGTCCCCTACTTTAAAATCATCTCCGATTCAATCGAAAATGTGCGATATAAATGTCTAACCGTTCGTTCCAATATCAAAACAGATAGTTTAAATATTTTTTCCTACATGGGCATCTACAATACTCTACAAGATTTACTTGTGTGCATAATGAATGTGCATATTATACTAATAAGCATCTATTCTCAATTTGGGAGGCGGGAATGGTAAAGTTTCCCCGCAAACAATTTATTGGGCACCTCTGCCGTATATCGCCCCACTGGTTTGCTACGTTTGGTGAATTAGTAGGGGTGGCCGGGATCGTGTTACTGCGTAGGGGGCCGGATCGGGAGAGATTGGTTGAGGGAGACATTTTTACCTTTCGAGCCTAACTACTTGCAAATCGCATTGCACCCTAGTGGGAAAAATGTCACTCCTGTCCGTCATATGTCCATCACTCCTGGATACAGATTCTTACCCATCCCTCATACCTCTTTTCTTTCCTGAGCTTCCGAATCTTCCTTTCCATAATTTATTTATTAATTGTATTTTAGTAATTTGTACATTGAAGTTTACAAATTGCTAATTAATTATAACATTACATATTGCTTAAAATATTTTTTCCAGTTTGATGTAGCTCTTATATTACATCTCGAACCTTCCAATTGGTGCGGACTTTAAAGTTTCTAGTAGCGTGTTATAAAACTTCATCCCTTTGTACAGAAAACTATTCTGCGTATTCGCTTTGTCCTTTTTTTGCCTGATTTCCGTGTACGTCCTTGTGTTATGTCTGTGAATGTCCTCGTTGTATATAATATTATTTTATAAGTATTTTGGTAACAGTTTGTTTATTATTTTATGGATAAATATCATCGTATTGTTCAATAATAATATAACGTATCAAAGATGAAAAAGGCCATAAGGAGGTTTTTTTCCTCCTGTGTGAAGCTAATATTAAAAAAATCGATTAAAATTAAAAATACATAAAGAAAAATCTTTAAATTTGCTTAAGATGCAAAAATAGGTTATCTACTATCCTTAAAACTAGGATTTTTTTATCGTCTAACAATAAAATCGTCTCTAAATTTTCCATGAAATTTTATAGAAAACATTAAAATATAACAATTTTAATTTACTATCGGTTAATGACGGCGAAGGCATCAAAACGTGCTAACTTGACAGTTATAATACACGCTCACTGCCCGTATTAAAAATCTCGCCTTCTGCTCTAAAATTGTTATTAACGAATAAATTCTTGAAATGGCATTGTTTTAAGCGACACATGGTCTGAGCTTATTTAGGTAATGAATACGTTTTCCGTGTTGGAATGTTATTGAATATATATTTTTTTTTCTATATAAAGTATATTTACATTGGGTTTTTCGATGCCTGTCTCACTAGGAGATACTGTGTCGAGACCGTGTATAATATCCTAGTTAAAAGAATATTAAGGGTAAAATACATATTAATTTGAATACAATTAAAACAAAATGGTGTTTGGAAGTGTGGGTAAATCCTTTAAAGAGAGTTATTTTATATACGTAAGAAGAGATGAAGTATAGTAGTTAATTTTGTCAAATCTATTTATGGAGTTAAATTTGATAGGGTTCTATTATTTTAATTTGTTTTATGGGTTAGGTCGTATGTAAATTGTTATTTCTGTCTGTGTGTGATTTATTTTACAGATGTTTTGCAGTAGTGTGGCGTCCAATACTTACAATCCATTTCTTTATATCTTATTTGAATTTTGCCAAGGATTCGGGTTGTCTAATCGTAGCTGGTAGTGTATTGTATAGTTTGCAAGCTATATGTTTAAAGTGTGGTGGTTTTGGAAAAAGGAGTTTGGAGAAGTTCTTTGTTTTTGGCTCGGGTACTGTATTGTTTGTGTTGCTTTGTATAGTGTTTTGTAGATTTTGTCTAAATTAACTAAGATGGATCTTGCGTAGAGCTATTTAATATCCATAACGTTGAAGGTATTGATGATCGTATCAGTGCTGGTAGTAAGAGACATTTTAAGAATTATTTTTTGGTTAGTTTTTGTGCTTTAAAGATGGGGTCGAGGGCACTGGAATAAGCATTACCCCAAGCTAAAATTTCACATTCGATGTGAGATTGTCAGAGTTATATTATACATTGTTTTTAAAAGTTTAAGGTTAAAGAAATTGTAGTGTTTGTTTGAATTGTGGATTTTGTTTGTAGTGTTATATATGTATTTCTTGTTTCCAATTTAGGTGCGTATCAAAGGTTAATCGTAAATATTTGATAATGTTTACCTTTTCTAGGCCTGGGAAGTCACAATTCCGGTTAAGAGATGAAGTTTTTGAGCTAGTTAATTACTTTAGAAACTTCTTTCTCTGCGATCATTTTAAGAACAAAGCTGGTTGGGAAATCATCATTGGTTGCGTTGTCACTAGGGCCGAGCGTATCGTTTTTTTTATTTGGATTTTTTGCTAGTTCTGTACCTATATTTGCAAAATAATTGTTTATATAATAGACAATTGTGTTAAGGGTTCGATGTAAAGCCTACAGTGATATCAGTGATATTGGGAGAGTTAAAGGTGTCGGTGGCTTTATATGAAGTGGTAGCTTCCTTTAGGACTTTCTATATTTTAAAGGGTAATTTTTGCACTCCGAAATTTAAAATCATGCACACCTAGTTAACCACTCGGGCCTGTTTTGTTGAAAGTTGAAAATATTTCCACTGCAATAAAATACAAATAAATGGAATATTTTTGAAGGCACTTTTTTAATTCGAAAAAACCATATAATTTTTTTAATTAAAATTTTGAAAGCAAACATTAAGATCTTTTAAAAATGGCCCGCTTTACTTTTTTTCTAACTAAAATCACTGATAACAAAAAATAAATAAAATCGGAGTGTGCAGTTATCACGCGGTAGAAGTGAAACCATCAGAAAACTAAACTTCGAAAGAATGGGACGAATGCAGAGTATCGGGAGTAGGATAATTGTAGGGTTTATTTTTATTATAATAAGTTTAAAAATTATTTTTCATTTTTTTTTTTACAAAAGCGCCGCTCAAAGAGGAGGCCGATAGGCTACGAATCACCGCACAAAGAGGACACCGATTAGTCTTTCTCATTCTATCGTAGGCTAAATCCTATAGATGTATGTGTTTGTCTCTCAGTGTCGCTCGTTTCCGTTTCATGAAGTTTCAAATCACAACGGTGCTAAAGAAGTTTTCACTTTAAAAAAATACATAAATATTTTATTAGACAAATATATTATAAACGTTTTCGTTAACTTACTTTTTGTCGTTTCATTTACAAGTAATGAATAAAAAAAATTCCAAAGATTCATTATTTTATTTCAATTTGCGACGGGAAACTTTGAATTCATAAATGTGTACATTTTAATTGTGTTGTGTTTAACTTTTAGATTTAAATAAATCGTAGTATTTATCTCTTTCTAACACCGTTTAGATTTTAGATAATATTTCTAACCTTTATAGTAAGGGAGATCTAACAAATTAGTCTAAGGGGTTAAATATATATATAGCTTTTTAACAAAACAATGTAAATGTTTTGTATGAGATAATACTGATAAGTATTTATTTTTTTAATCGACAGTAGGTAATTTTGGTTTCGTAGAACGGATTTTATACATAAATGTTGGGATATTTCCACTACAAAAACGGTTTTAAAAATAATACAAAAACAGACAGGAGAAAACACCAGGATCTATAGGATAATAACCGACACATCCATTAGTATTTTTCATCAACTATTTCCGAACCCTTAAAATTATTTTTCACGAATTCCTAACTAAATGGATAAAAATGCTGTCTAATATTATGTGTATAATTTACTTTTGTAGACAAGTAAAAGCACTCCTAAATGTAATTTTCACAATTTTTTTTGTTGTTTATTCACTTCCAATGTATGCTTTACATATTACTGCAGAAAATTGGAAAAATACTGGAAATTGTTAAACATGTGTGACTAAATTTAGAGTCATATTTATCAAATCATATTCAATTTGTTTTTAAAACTATTTTATACGGAAAAAAAATAATACGAAATGATTTTGTATAGAAAAAAAGATATCACAATTTTTGTAGTGAAACTTCTTTAACCCCGTTAGTGATTTGAAATTAGGATGAAATGGAAATAACGCATTAGCACCTGCGAAGCTTCATACTGCGCTCATTGGCCGCTTTGATTATGATGTTACTTTTAAAGGCTCATATTGGTTGAGATATGAAATGGAAATGAAGCTAGGTCTGCGCTCATTGGGCGCTTTGATTATGACCTCACTTTTCAATGCTTGAGATTGTTTTGGTAAAGTTTCGCTTCTACCGTATGTGAACTGCACTCGATGTTTTTTTTTCTAATTTCCTATCGTACGAACTAAGCAAACCATAATTGTGAATCATTTAATAATAATATGGCTAATATATTTAATAATAATACAGCGCTCTTGAGGCGATTTTTCGCAAAAACAGCGCTATATAATTTGTCCAAATTTATTATGGACCAAATCACCTGGAGCCAGTGAGACTGTGGCATCCCCATTGGGGTTTATTGAGGCTGAAGTTAGTGGGGATGAGAATGAGATGGGAAAGAGGAAGATGGGAAAATACCTTGCTATTCACATCTAGTCAACAAGCACAGCTAAAGCCACTTCAAGCATCGTCTCAATTCTAAGTGGTGTTCTATACCATGGCGATATTTAGAGTATTGAAATAAATATTCCATTTATTATTTTTAATGATTAAATTTGGAAATAACACAAATCAATCTAACAAAATTTACTTTGCAATTTGGGATTTAAACCCGCGACCTCTGTAGAAGTGAAACCTTCAGAAAACTAAAGTAGACAAGAGAGGCTAAAAAGCACTGAACGAAGAGGTTAGCGATATGCTACGAAGCACCGCACAGAAAGGAGACCGGTTATACTATCTCATTCCCTCGCAGCCTAAAGCATGTAGATGTATTTGTTTTGGTGCTACAGAAGTTTTCACTTCTTTCATATGGTTGAGACTATGAGGAACAATGTCGAAAGGGATGTGGAAATTTTAGATTAAACTTTATTAAAAATGACGGATGTGTTTTATGAGTGGGAAGATCAAACGGGTTCTTAGTTGGTAGAATATCATGCATACGACGAAGTTCTTTGTGTACGATTTTCTAGATACAAATCACGTAAACAGTGCCGAAGTTTTTTAAATAAATGTTTTCAGCGCTTAAAAGCGTTTTCAAACTTTAATAGAATGAGTTTTTCAGTTGTTTTTCTCTCGGGTGACTTCCAATCTCGGTAACGGAATGTTGAAAATTTATTGCGCATAAGTTTAATTTATCCAAATCACATTTCCTAGAAATAATAATAGTTTTAGAGTGTACAAAATTTGGGAGGCGGGTATGGGTATCATTTTTTGGATAACCAACACCCGAGTCGTAAGTCATCCCAAGTGGATCGCTAGTTTGGTGATGTGCAGGGTTTCCCGGATTATGGAGGGAGGTTTGTCTAGGTCTCGGCGGCGCGTGCTTTTTCTCAAATAGTGCGTGGCGAGTAGGATCGGAGAGACTGGTTGAGAGAGACCTTACGACCTCTCCAGCCGGACTCTTTTGACCCATCCTAAACGGACACCCCCAGACTCCTATTTATAAATATCCCCTCTTTCCTTTCTCAAAAAACCCTCCACAAGTAAGTAAGTCCAAAGTCGTGGTGTTTGAAAGAGAGACTACGAAAACAGTGTGCGATATAGTTGAGAATGATGAACACTTGGAACAGGTGGATGAGTTTGTGTTTCTGGGTAGTATGTTTACGAGAGTTGGGAAGGCTGATTTTTTTTTTACATGAGCTCCACACAGGAGGCCCTGAGGAAAATAATTTTCAAAATTTTTAAAATCTTTGAGGATGCTGTGTGGAGGGTTTTTTTTAAGGAAAGGAAGGAGAGGAGAGTTCTGGGAAGGAAAAGGGTTTAGGGGGTGGGTAGGAATCTGGTGTTCAGTATGTCCTGGTCATTTGCCTCCAAGACCTAGACAAACCTCACCCCATGAACCCGGGCACCCCTGCTAAATCACCAAACGTAGCGAACAACTTGGGGTGACCTATGGCAGAGGTGTTGGTTATCCAATAAAGGTTCCCGGGGCGGCGGTACCCATTCCCGCCTCCCAAATTGATATTGGATTGTAAATGCCGGTAATTGCATCAATGGAGGACTGAAAGTTTCAGAAGGAAATGTACGCTAAAAAAATGGTTAAGTGAAAGAACTTTTTTGTACTAATCTCCGTTTTTCCGCTTTTCGTTTAATGTTTTTCCATTATTATTTTCTTTTTATTTCTTTCATTTTCTCTGTTCTGTATTTCTTATATAAAAATTTATTAACATTTTTTTTCCAAACTATATGTTTTTTTTTGTATATATAAAATGTTATAATGTGTATATTTTATGTACCTGTCTCAATTAAAAAAAAAGTAAATGTCAAAATAACCCGTTGATAAACTGATATATCAGTTTAACGGGACTTAATTTAAAAATGTAAAAAAACAGTAAATAAATAATAAAGGTATTTTTGTAATTAAAAAAAAATAAAAAAAATAATGCCGTTGGTGCTAATAAAAAAAACTGTCAAAAGCAGCGAAGCTAGCAGTTCACAATGGAGTCCTGGCACCTACCCTGATGTATGGCAGTGAGTCAAAGAACCGGCAGAGGAAGGATGAAAGTAAACTGAATGCTGTTGAAATGAGATCCCTGAGGCGTATGTGTGGTAAAAACCATGTATTATCGTATGAGAAATGTGGATATCCGCAAAGAATGTATGGCGGATGTAAGCATAATGACTAAGATTAAGAAAGGGACCCTCAGATGCTTTGGGCATGTAGAGCGAATGATCGAAGAAAGTAGTGTAAAAAGAATATATGAGAAAAATGTGAATGGTAGAAGAAGTCGGGGCTGCCCGAGAAAAATATATTTTTCTCGGGCAGCGGGCGGTACGATCAAGTGAATCAAATACTTGAGACGGGCCATGTCAAAAGTCAGAATAATAGAAGAGTACGAATGAGACGATTTATGAATGTGAGTGAGGCAAAGAGTGTCTGCCAAAGAGTTGTTTGACGGTCCGTCCTCTCTGCCTACCTCTGCGGGGAAATGGCGTGATGGATAGTTAGTTAGATCAGTAGGTATATAAAGTTCGATCCGCGTATCGATATCCATGAAAGGTTACTATGACTTGAAAGCTGTCGTAAGGTCTCTATAACTTCGATAGCCTTTGCTTATCAAAATTCCCTAAAATGAAGGACCGGAAAGTTTATTATAAACAAGGTAAAATACTGGTAAGAAAAGACTACAGCAAGAAAAGAAACACATTAATTAACGAATGTCTGAAGAAAATGAATAATAGTCTGCTTTTGGAAATGAACATTTTAATTTTTTTTTTTTAAATTGAGGACCCAATTCAGATAACGCGCTCTCCGGGCATTTAGAGGACTGAATGATATTGTTCCATTGTTTCCGTTAATGTTCTTTTGTGATATAATAATTATTTCTCCTAAATCCTTATCGGCCCATATTCTAATAATAATAATAATAATAATTTTATTTTAGTAATTTGTACATTTAAGTTTACAAATTTCTAATTGATAATAATATTTCATATTCACTATATTTTTTCAAGTTTTATGTAGCTCCTACAATACATCTTGAACTTTGCAATTGGTGTGGACTTTAAAGTTTCTGGTAGTGTGTTATACAACTTCATTCCCTTGTACAGTAGACTGTTCTGCGTATTCGCTTTGTCCTTTTTTTGTAGCCTAATTTCCTTGCACGTCCTTGTGTTATATCTGTGAATGTCTTTATTGTATAAAATTTTATTTGAGAAGTATTTTGGTAACGTGTTGTTCAATATTTTGTGAATAAATACCATCGTGTTCAAGGTCAGCATCTGTTTCACGGTCAACCAATTTAGTTCCTTTAACATTTTAATAATTTTTGAATTTTTTCTAGAAGATAGAACAAGGGTGACTTGCGAAGTCCAAGTGATGCGCACGAACAAAACACGTAAATTATATAACTTATTCTCCAGCTACATAAATATTTATTTTTCAAAAAGGAAACTCAAAAGTTTTCCTTTTATTAAGAACTTTGCATTTTATATACTGTTTTTTTTTCCACAAAATAAAACGTTTAACACTTTTAACGGAGAACGAGAAATGCATGACTCAAACTCCAGATCTACTTCTTGACGTGAAGTACCTACCTATCCTGGAACTTACTTCTCGTTCTCGAACCATTCCTTTTTTCAGCTACGGGGCTTTGAGAGAAAAGAAAAACTGAAGTTCTTAGAAAATATTAAATTAACACTTCACACACAAGAAGAGACTCTCACGGTTCCAACTCCATGCTTACTTGGTGAATAGTAGGTACGTACTCTGATGCAAACTCTTCTTTAAAATGCAAAGCCTTATGCAAGGGATGGAAGGAAAATTATGGCGGAAGGCGACGAAGGCCACGAACCGCGCGGTTCGGGTCGTGACTGCATAAGTTATGTCAAGAAATATAACGCACATAAAAAATTACCTTGTTACATTTAGACGATAACTGGAATATCTTCCGCTCATTTACAGGGTGCACATAATTATTATCAATTTGGAAAGCGCGAATGCTTCCCGCCACCCCCGGAACCATTTTTTGGATAACCAACACCCCAGTCATACGTATATCACCTCAAGTGGTCACTACGTTTAGTGACTCAGGGGTGCCCGAGTTCATGAGGTGAGGTTCGTCTAGGTTTTGGTGGCGGATACGTTTGCCGACCGCTCTCTCGGTCGGTTGGTTGAGGAAGACCTAACCCGTCCGTCTTTTCTGGAAACATTCAACCCCTTGATTTCTACCAACCCTTCGTACATTTTTCCTTCCCAGAATTTCCTCTCCATCGTTTCCCTAAAAAGACCATCAACACAGCGTCCCCAAACATGGCACAATTCCTGAGGGTTTTTTCCTAAAGGCCTCTTGGGTTGGGCCAATATAAAAAAAACATACTGTAACACTAAATGAATAATTCCAGTGTCTTTTATTGGAAAAACATTAATAGATTTTTTTATTTTTTTATTTTAACTTTATGTAAAACCTCAAATTGTAATATTTAATTAAATGAAGACAATATTAGTGAAACTCAATCGAAAATCTGGATACAGAAAAATCCGAAAAAAGTATGAACACCTCTGGGACTCGAACACAGGACCTCTTGCTTTCCGGGCAAAGTCCCAGGGTCACAGGTCCCAGGTCGAGTCCCAGAGGTGTCAATATCTTTTTCTGATTTTTCTGTTTCCAGATTTTCGATTGAGTTTCGCTTATATTGTATTCATTTAATTAAATAGATTTTTTTTGCCCTTGGAGGGTTTTATCCGGCATATCTCAGGTTCTGATTCGGGAAGCTTATCGCTCGCGCGCGCACGTTTTTTATTATACATAACTGTTGTACTGTTGTGGATTAAGAAATGTACCATTCTTTTTTACGTAAACTGAAAATCTCAAATTAATCCTAAATGGGAGACCAACAATGACAGATACCCAGCACGACCATAGTAAAATGCTCAAAACACTATCAGGCCCGGGAATCAAGAACCCAGACTTCAATGAGATCTTTAAGGCTTGATTACTTTGATATTTCATCGAGAGACGACGAAAAACGACGACTTGTTAATCTTCGGATATCAAAAACCGACAAACCAATAAAGAATATAATAGAATGATTAAAGAAGTCAATCATTCTCTGTACGAAAAGCCGAGACATGGCAACAACCTTTTGAATTAGTATCAGTAAATTTTTGTTGATGCAAATGTTTGTAGTGCTTTTTACGAAATTAAAAAAACAAACGTAATTTTTTTGATATTTGTAGAAGATTTAAATTAGCAACGACCAATAAAGCTGATATGTGTTTGCGTATTGTTGGTTTGGATAAAATGTTTGTCTTTTAGCTTATTTTATTTTCCGTCGCTTGGAAATTATTTTTATGTTTAAAGATATATTTTAGAAAAATAAAACAATTTCATACTGTTTTAACCACTAGTTCTAAGTCACGCCCTTCCCCCACTTCAACCCTTAGTAATATATTATGTTAACACCCATTTGTTTTATGTCAAGTTGGTATATTTTTCCCTGAGGAAGGAATAGTTGTTTCGAAATCAGTAGGCATATTAAAAAAATATGGTAGTTCAAACAAAGCACCTTTGTTTCTATTTTTGAATGTAGCTATTACTTTGTGGTTATCCATTATAGAAAAATGAAACAATTCAACTTTGTATAAACCACTTATATAATGCGTAAATCCAACCGGTTTCGGAACAAACGTTCCTTTTTTTTACCATAATAAAACATTGTTCGAAACTGTCAAATTAGTTTAAGCTTTCCCTGAAGAAGGAACGTTTATTCCGAAACCGGTCGGATTTACGCATTATATAAGTGGTGTATACAAAGTTGAATTGTTTCATTTTTCTACCTTTGTTTCATTTATTAAAAATGGATGACCAAAGAGTTACAGCTATATTCGAAACTATATATTTTAGAGTTTACAGAAAGTGTAATTTACGAATGTTAAATATTTTTTATTGCTTTGTACGAACTTTGTAGGAAGAATATTGTTATTCTCTTGGTTTATAATATGTTTATTCCATTGTATGGACATATTTTTAAGCGAAAAATACACCAATCTGTTTTTGTTTTATCTGTAAAGGATTGTTAATGCAAGTCCCCATAGCAATCTCCAGAACTTGTTTACGAAAATCTTTCTTTAGAGAATGAGATATGATAGGTATAAAGGTAAAGGCATGAATAATAGGTATTAATTATTATTTTTAATGGATAAACTAAATACCATGAACAGGTTAGAGGCTTTTGAAATGTGGCTTCACCGGAGATTGCTCAAGGTCCCATGGACCGACATGATCACCAACACTGAAATTCTCAGGCGGGCTAGAGCAGATAGAGAACTGCTTACATTAATAAAAATCAGGAAATTTTCATATCTGGGTCATATACTTCGAGGGGAGAAGTATCACTTGCTCCATTTGATATTGAAAGGCAAGATAGAGGGTCGCCGAGGGCCTGGTAGGAGACAAATGTCTTGGCTGCGTAATATACGAGAGTGGACCGGCATTAGAAGTGTGGAGGAGCTATTCCGGGCAGCGCAAGACAGAGAGACATTCTCAAGAGTTTTTTTTTTTTTTTTACATGAGCTCCACACAGGAGGCGCTGAGGAAAATAATTTTCCTCAGGGCCTATGTCATCTTTGGGGATGCTGTGTGGAGGGTTTTTTTAAGAAAAGGAAGGAGAGGAGAGTTCTGGGAAGGAAAAGGGTTTAAGGGGTGGGTAGGAATCTGGGGTTCAGTGTGTCTTGGTCATCCACCTCTAAGACCTAGACAAACCTCACCCCATGAACCCGGGCACCCCTGCTAAATCACCAAACGTAGCGAACCACTTGGGGTGATCTATGGCAGAGGTGATCGCAAACGTCGGGGGGACCTGATACGGCACGCAAAGAAGAAGAATGTTTAAGACAAGATTTTTATGCATAGTACAAAGGGTAACAATTATTATATGCAATAATTATTAACCTGAAACACTCGACTACATTGAAAAAATCATCATCGGGACGATGATGAAGATAACGTTGTTATTGAAACATGTTGACATTGATAATTTTTTTTTTACGCACCAGATTTAAATGTCCGGGTTAAATTTTACCCACAGGAAAAACAAAACCCTTTCACACACTTCCCCAAATGATCATCTAGTCAATCCACGCTATGCAATTGCACTATATAAGTATTATAAATACAAAAAAATACAAGAACAGCATTTCAACCTACCAGAGACCAAATGGGAAAATAATTCACTGACTCCAGATGATTTCATATCAGAGGATTCGGCTCTATGGAATTCCTAATTTGACATATAAATCATACTGATCCCTCAATATAAATATTTAAAAAATCTTTTGTAATCCTATATGTATTAATGACTGATTTTTGCATTTTTATATATAAATTCTTTGACAAATCTAATATGCCTAAATTTTTAATGAGAGACCTAGGTATAATGCCAGTAGCCGAAATGACAAATAGTAATATTTTTATAGTCCGAGAATGCCAAATTCTTTTAATCTCATTTCATAAATCTGTTTATTTTCTTATTTTTTCAGAAACAGATTTTTTAATATTACAGGAGTTTGGAATAGCTACATCAATGATATAAGTTTTTTTTTTTTTAATTTTGTCATGTAAAACTATATCAGGTCTATTATCACTAATTTTTCTGTCTGTTAGTATAGTTTTATCATAATACTAGCTTTTTCCCGCGGCTTCGCTCACATGGTGTAAGAAGGGTTCCCACTCCGCCTCCTCCACCCCCCCCCCCCCCCTCTTATCGCCCTCACTCCAAGTTTTTTTACTTCAAATAATAACTGAAATCACTGGTTAATATAAGTGAAATAGTCCTTTAAATAATTTGATCGTCTTAGAGGTCATTCACCAAAATACTATTTTTTTACAAAACAGAATATTTAAGATGTAAAACCTACGTAATAATTAATTAATTAAATAATATTACGACATTTAAGTAAAACCAAAAAAAAATTATAACCAGAAACTTGCGATCTTCGTATAACTTGATCCACTTATCTTTGGAGGCGGACAAAGAAGGAACTATTTTTTAAGACAAACATTTTTTAGAATACATTAAATTTACATTAGCAATGCTACCAACTACAAATCAAACTATTTCGATCCACATAGGGCATCAACTCATATTACATATTTGAATTCAACAGTTTTACGGGGATTCATTTCGTTATGCACATTTTCAATTCCAGCTTTTTCGTATTTTATGAGTGAATGTATCTATATTTTAGAAACTGTTCAAACCCTCTCCAGCTGAATATCTTACCGATATAATGCATCAAGGTCTGATATAACAAAGAAATTCAATTACAATTTTATTTAAATTTTTATATAACAGCTTCAGTGCAGTTTACGTAAGAGCTTCTGTTTGTGAGTGACTCATAAAAATGCAGAAACACAAGTGGGGTTTATAGATTACCATTGAAATTTTAATGGAGTGCATTTTTCAACAGACAGGTTTTAGATTAAATATTTTAAATGCATCAATGTGTTACGTGGTACTGGTTTTCCGATGTGATTTGTGAATCGAAAGTTTATTTTAATTACATTATTTAATAGAGATTGTAAGAGGAAAATGTTTACATTAATTCTTTTGTTCAAAAATTAATTTAACGTTCCCATTCACTTTTGATAATTTTAAACCACCAATGATCGATCGGGTCTCTTTTACAAATAAGATTGGATTATTTAAGATGAACTATCAGCTCAGTAAGCACCCGAACTGAACATGGCGAGCGGTCATAGATGTATACATTTTGTAGACCGGATGACACAAACCATATTCTCTCAATAGAGAAAAGGGTTCGATATATAAAAAAAATCATATATAAGAAAAAGTTCAGATATTATATAAAATCTAAAATAATCTGGCGTTGCGGTTTGAGCAGTGACAGTCCATTTTAGATTAACCATCTACAATCGCCCGGTCTGTGGCATACTTACAAATTATGTATATATGGCTATCGCATTTATTTCCATGTTCAAAAGTACCCGATCAAATTTCGGATACAATTGACCCGATCACTTCGCCAATTGTTCGTGATCGACCCTGGTCGTGTAAAATTATCGATTGACCCAGAACTCGTCTAACCAACTGGTTTCAATATTCCCCTTCATCTTTCCCTTCCTCCACCTTCTTTCAACCTCCTAAAAATGTAGAAGATTTGAGTTGGTATATTTTCAGCGGAAAAAGGGGACACTTGTTCATCCTAACTGAAAAAAAGTTTTTCTTTCACAGTAATTATGTTTATTGTATTGAACATGTTGTTTTATCACATGAAAGGAAATAATTCACAATTATTATCATGAAATCATCTGCAATAGTATCTGTGCCACGCAAATTGGCGAGACTTCAAAGTGAGAATTCAAGCTGGAGACGCTAGTGGAGATAATAATAGGTGAACTGAGTCGGAAAAATGTAATGGGTCTCGCTACAACGCCAACATGACGGCTGCGCCACCCTCGCTCTGGTTTGTAGGAAGTAGGGAATAGCAGCGTGTACTCAGAAACAGGAGCCTGCAAACACGAGACAGGCTTCAGCGTTTCGGAGCTGGCTTTGTGTTCAAGAACAAAGGTACTTTGGACATCTCCAATCCTGTGAACTACTTTCTCCCGAGAAGCGTTTTGAAGCGTGTTTGCGATCACATATTAAGTTTTTTTTTCTTTGCAAAGTTCGAGAGGTATAGCGTTGGTGATGATTTACTTTAAAGTAAAATCTCTACATATTATAAATTAAAGTCCTCCGCCACATCTGTGTCTGTTCGTGATAAACTCAAAAACTACTGAACGGATTTTCATGCAGTTTTCTCTACAAATGGATGTAGTGATTCAAGAGGAAGGTTTAAGTAGGTCAAAATTGACTGGTCAGTGGTTGAGTGGGCATAGCGCTTGGGTCCCACCCGAGGGTAGCGTGTTCGATTCCTCGGCTGGCTAAGTCCTCCATCACAACACAAGCAACATTTTCGGCTTTCTGTGGTGGTACTAGGAGATTTTCAAACATTGTTTGGTTATTTGTAACTCAGGAATGTTTGTCTTTCTTTTATTAAATTAAAGAAAGGTATATCATTTGTCAAGGTTTTGTGTAAATTGGTTGAAATATATAATTAAAGGAGAATGTCTGTGTGTATGAGCAGGCTGGTAAGCGGGCGGTGTGGATTTGATTTGTATGCAAAATTAACAGATGGCGGTTTGAGTTAAAATGTTGGGTCAGCTAGTAAGTTATAAAAATGTTATTAAAACTTTTTGAAGCCCTAAATCGTCCCTATATTTCGAAAAATGATTTTTTTCATCATAGGATGATTTGTTTGCTCGATAATTTGAATATAAAAATTATTCTTTTTATTTTTCAACCATCTGATCAAATATTTGCATTTTTACTACGTATTCAATTTGAGAGACGGGCATGAGTACCGCCGCCCCGGGAACCATTAATTAGATAACCAACACCTCTGCTATAGATCATCTCAAGTGGTTCGCTACGTTTTCCAAACGTGAATATATGTGAATTATGTTTTCAAATGTGAATTATGTTATTCAAATTTTAATCAGATGGTACCGGCTTAGAAAAAAAGTGTACCTTGATAATAATTGTAGTTAAAAGCGCCTTGTGGGTCAACTCTCTTCGAAGTCAGAAACAGATCTCTGTGTGTAATTAATTTATGAATATTTTCTCGACGTAAATATTACTCTATTACTTAAATAATATTTTTATTCTATTATTTCCCCATGCAATGCTCTACCCGAACTCGTATTTTTACTTCCACTTCCAAAATGCTACATTATTTAAAAATCTTTCCCACAAACAGACTCCGCGCGATCACCACAGGAAAATCCTGAATAAATGGCACAGGTACCTATTTGCATTTTTATCATTTGAGAATAAACTCAACGGTTTGAGATTTATAACTGTAATCAGGACTTTTCTATATATAAACAGTATTAAATAAAAGGGTAACCTATATAAATATTCCACTCTGCTTAGAAAAGTCGTATTGTTTCGGCTTAGCTTTTCAAAAACAGAAATCATCCTTTTCTATATTGAATCGATCTCTTCGGATTTTTTTATCCCCTTTGCTTTTGTTTCCAGTCTAAATATAATGTAATTTATATCACAAAGAAGACCTATTTGAATTTAAAGTAGAAACTAGGGAAAAGGTTTAACATTATTTTACACAAATACCGATACAACGCCTTTTCGATGTCATAAATTATTAAGTTTATCTTATGCTTTTCAGAAATATAAAAATGGATATTTATGCTAAAGAATAACACAGTTTTTCTAAAATGAAATAAATATGAATTATCGCTTTGCTTTTTTTAAAGTAAAAACTTCTTTAGTAACGTTATGATTATAATCTTGATTTGAAATAAGACAATAACAAGTATCAGACTTTAATTGAGGTTTATTGTTTTATTTAGATTGTTTCCTTTTGACAAAGAGCAACTTTTTCCCAATCCCTCTCCCAGCCTTACTCATATCTATTCCACTGGAGCACGGCCCATTTTTCCAATCCACGGTTAAAGCAAATATATTATTTTGAAAAAAAAATATTTTCAACAAATGTTACTAAACTTGTAGATTTTAGTAGAGTATACTGCCCTGAAGACGCTACGTTGGTGTTTACTTTTTATACTTCAGATTTTAAGTCCGGTTTAAATTGTTCCCGCAGGAAAAACTTAACCCTTTCACGCACTCTTCCACAAATGATCACCGAGTCAATCCACGTTATGCACTTGCACTATATAAATATAATAAATACAAAATAATACAAGAAAATCATGTCAAAGAGACCAAATGATCACCGACTCCAGATATTTTCATATCAGAGGGTTCGGCTTTGTGGAACTCGTAATTGGACCTATAAATTCTACTGATCCTTCAATATAAATATTTTTAAAAAAAATTGTAATCCTACGTGTATTTAAAATGACTGATTTTTGCATTTTTATATGTAAATTCTTTGACAAATCTAATATGCCTAAATTTTTATTATATTATATTTTTGAATGTAGCTATTACTTTGTGGTTATCCATTATAATAAAATGAAACAATGCAACTTTGTATAAACCACTTATAAAATGTGCAAATCCGACCGGTTTCGGAACAAACGTTCCTTCGTCAGTATAAGCTTTCCCTGAAGAAGGAACGTTTGTTCCGAAACCGGTCGGATTTGCACATTTTATAAGTGGTTTATACAAAGTTGCATTGTTTCATTTTATTATAATGTTTTTTAGTTATTATTTTGATTTAATTATAAATTATTATTGTTATAGCATTACTGTACTGTTGTTGTAGTAGTAGTAATTAAAATTATTAATGTTGTAGAATGTTGTAGATTACTGTGCTAGTGATCGTTAATTAATATTTTTGTACCATTACTGGCAGAGTAATTATCAATTATTATTGTTGTAGTATTTACTGTAGTGGTAATTTTTAGTTACCAGTGTTGTATTACTATGGTAGTAAATAAAATTACTAATGTTGTAGAGTTACTGTCTTTACGGTACCAGATTTAAATGTCCGGGTTAAATTTTCCCCACAGGAAAAACTAAACCCTTTCACACACTTCCTCAAATGATAATCTAGTTAATCCACGCTATGCAATTGCACTATATAAGTAGGTATTATAAATACAAAACAATACAAGAACAACATGTCAACCTACCAGAGAACAAATGGGAAAATAATTCACTGACTCCAGATATTTTCATATTAGAGGGTTTGGCTCTGTGGAACTCCTAATTGAACCTATAAATCCTTCTGATCCCTCAATATAAATATTTCAAAAATCTTTTGTAATCCTACATGTATTTAAAATGACTGATTTTTACATTTTTATATATAAATTCTTTGACAAATCTAATATGCCTAAATTTTGAATGAGAGAGCTAGGTATAATGCCAGTATCCGAAATAACAAATGGTAATATTTTTATTGTCTGAGAATGCCAAATTCTTTTAATCTCATTTCCTAAATCTGTATATTTTCTTATTTTTTCAGAAACAGATTTTTGAATATTACAGGAATTTGAATAAGCCACATTAATGAAATGAGTTATTTTTTTTATTAATTATCATTGTCGTAGTATTACTGTCGCATTAATTATTATTTTCGTAGCATTTCTTTGCGAGTATTTATTAATTATAATTATTGTAGTATTACTGTCGTCGGAATTATTAATTATTTTTGTTTTAGTATTACAATAGTAGTATTTATTAAATTTATCAAATCAAATCAAATCAAATCAACAAATATTTATTGTAAAATAAAAATTACAAAAGGTGTAGCTTATGGGTAATAATTATTTTTGTTGTAGTATTACTCTCTTAGCAAATATTATAATTTAACAAACATGTTCACAAATAACACAGACCAGTTTGTAAACAATCGATTTTTTTAAAAGGATGTTAAACATTCCTGGGTTACGAGTAACCTCAAAATATTTTAAAATCTCTTACTACCGCAACAGAGAGCAAAAAATGTTTCATGAGTCGTGATGGGGGATTTAGAAAGCCTAAGAATCGGGCACACGACTCCCGGGTCGGACCCAAACGCGATACCACCTCAGTCAATGACCGATCACATCGTTATAGAATTACTGTCGTAGTAGTTGTTAAAGTGAACTTGTCATCGGACCCTTAAATTGTAATGGTCAGCACCCAAAAAGTGTTAACGGAAGAAATGCTAAGAAAGATTAATCTATAATTTCCAAATAAATGTATAATAATTCCAAACAAAAAATAACAAGTGTGCAGTTCACACACGGTAGAAGTGAAACCATCAGAAAACTAAAGTAGACAAGAGTGGGAAGGCTAAGAAGCACCGCACAAAGTGGAAACCGATTATTCTATCTCATTTTCTCAAAGGCTAAATCCTATATTATGTGTTTGTCTCTTTTTAGTTTCAAATAACAACGATACAAAAGAAGTTTTCTCTTCAAAAATCTCATAATGCAATCTTTTTAAGTCTGTATTATGTTATAGATTGCTGGAATTTTCGGTAAAAAGTTTTTAATTTGTTTCGTAGAACCAAAAATTTTGAGTTTATTTGTTACTGGAAATCTTAGACATTTTCCTATCTACTTACATACCACAAAGTGATATTTAGGGCCATTGTTAGTGCTGAACGATTTCTATGAAAACATATTTTTTATTGAAGTGAAACTTCTTTAGCCCCGTTAGTGATTTGAAACGGAAATGTATCACTGAAATTTATCATTTGGGTCCTCGGTTCTAATATAATGCGGTAAATACACCGAGGTTCGTTCGAATCCTATAAAATCCAAAAAAATAAACATTTTTATTTTTGTGTAATCAATATCCAATCTTCAAACCACTTTAAAATAAACAAGCAAAAGAAAAGAAAGCAACTTCTAGCGACTTTCTAGCTTCACTTTTACCGCGTTTGAATTACACACTACGTAGGTGCATTATGTTTCTTGTTTACAAATAATTTTTAAGAAAGTTACAGTTAACGTGGAAGCTCCGACGCTTTGCATGGTAAGCCTGCCTACAATATGTTGAGTGGTGGTACTTTTGAAATGAAGGAACTTTATTAAGTTATTAAGTCTCTCCCCACTTGGTTAAATCAGAGCATCTGCATGTTACGTGCTTATGCTAAAGTTGAGTGTAAGTTGTGTTTATCTTCACGCATTTATGGAAAATAACTTAACCTTACTATAAATAATGACATTTTATTTTTAAATATTACTTTGTTCCACTTTTGTTAATAACCCGACCAATAAAACCTTGCTGAGAGCATGTTATTCTAAAACTGGTTCATTTTAAACCTTTGCTACAGTGGTATTTATAATTTTTTTTTCATGGGGTTAAAACTGTTAATTCGAATTTTTACATAATTCTTACAAGTAAAAGGTTTATATCTGAAGGCACCAGTAACAGTTTAAAACCGGTAAAATTAAAAAAAAAATCGTGATAAAGTTGAAATTTATATTGCATAAAAAAATCAGAGTGTTCAGTTCACACACGGTAGAAGCGAAACATCACGAAAACAATCTCAAACGATGCTTGAATAGTGAGGTCATAATCAAAGCAGCCAATGAGTGCAGACCTGGCGCCGTTGTATATATCAACCAATAGGAGCCTTGATAGGAGTTTTATGCTTCGCATGTGCTGTATGCGTCATTTCCGTTACATCCGAATTCCTAATCACAACGGGGCTATAGAAGTTTCACTTAAAAAAAAATCGGAGTGTTCAGTTCACACGCGGTAGAAGTGAAACCTTCAGAAAACTAAACTTCGAGAGATTGAGACGAATGCAGATTATCAGGAGTAGGATAATTGTAGGGTTTATGTATTATAATATTAGTCTAGTTTTTGCACTGATAATTCGTGGTGGAATTCCATTGTATTAGAATTTGAAATTAAAACACTTTTGTACTTTCTTCCACTAATTTATATTTTACCAGGACTGGTTTCATCCTATTACGGACATTTTCAGACTGGTAGTTGAAATTCTTATGCTGCGGTATTTATACACACTTAGGCAGGGGTACCCCTGCCTAAGTTGTTACCAAGTTTAAAAATTATGTTACATTTTATTCTATGAAGCACCGCACAAAGAGGACACCTTATCTCATTCTCTAGGCTAAATCTTGGCACTAAAAAGAGACAAACACATACATTTATATGTTTGTGTTTGTTTCTTTTTAGTGTCGCTCATTTCCGTTTCTTCGAGTTTCAAATCCCAACGGTGCTAAAGGAAGTTTAACTCAAAAGCATTTTGTTGAATTTCCATCTAAAATTATCATTTTCAGGAAAAGAAACACTAACTTAAGGTTAATAATGTTGCATGCATTGAAAAGCCTCTAGGATCACCACATTCTCACCCCACAAAAGATTAAAACACCTTGGATCGTCATCGTTGTAATGGTTGAGCTCTTTGTCAGCGATTTAAAATTATTCTGGTACTTTCCATTGAGGTCTAATGTCCTGGGATTAAGAATAAAAGAGCATGCGGCGTATTTTTCCAGCATCGTTAAAACCGCACACTTCTGGCGACACTTATTAGAGTCTGTCATTGGCTTAGAAAAGACTCACGGTGGTTTTTTTTAAAATCTGATTGCGGCGTCAGACCTTCTCGATCCAATTCAGCGGTACTTTCACGCCCCCTAAATAAAGGCTACGCCATCGTTTGAAGTGCCCGACAAAGGCTGTATGTTTAGAAGGATATAGATTAGTTAGTACAAGTGTTTGCCAGTATTACCTGCAGCATTTCATTTGAAGATGAATATTAAATTAACTAATGCTTGACAGACATGCGATCGGGAAAATGTATTGCATTGATGTGGAAAACAATAGTTTATTGAAATAATATTATTTATGATTCAGTAATGCTGTCGAGTGTCATATATCTTAGTACGGAACACGAATCTGAATTGAAGCCGTAAAAATCCTCGATAACTGTCAACACATATTTTAAAACTGTCTTTATTCACTTGGACCAATAAACTTGTTGCCAGACATACGTACGACGTAGGAGACGTTTTAGTTGCATCTGGTATACTATGTTCGTGAGTCATTTCAAGAGTCAGAATTACAGAAGAGTGTGTATTAGACGATGTGTGTACGTGAATGAAGCAAGGAGTGTGGGCCGAGATAAAGTTATGTGGTGAATAATCCTTGAACGAAAAAACGTATTTATTTATAAAATTGGTGATAAAAGTTTTTATACCGTTTTTTACGTTAGTGCCACACAGGAGACCTAAAGGAAAAAAATTCAACCGTGGCCTAAATGATCCTGGGAGCTGCTGTGTGGCGGGTCTTTTTAGGGAATGGAATGAGATGAAGTTCTTCGGGAAATAAAAACGTTTGGGATTTATGAATCCTTCCCTTCAACGTGGTGCGTTGAGAGAGTCAAATCGAGAGTTTAAATGGTTAAAGAGGAGAGTTTAAAGAGTCAAATGGAGAGTTTAAAGAGTCTTTCCAGATCCGCACCAGATTCCACCACGCAGTGGATGGACAAAAGCTTCCGCCGCCAAACCTAGATAAAATTCACACCATGAACCAGGGCACTCCAAGCCACCAAACATTGGGTGTGACCTATGACAGGGATGTTGGTTATCTGATAAATGGTTTCCGGGGCGGTGGTACCCATACCCACCTCCCATTTGATAACTGTTAATATCAATAATTTTATCAAAGTCACTCATCACAAAAAGGTTTTAATTAAAATTTTTACAAAAGTCACGTTCGTTAAAATATTTGTATCGCATTGTGTGCCGAAATGTGAGAGAAAATGTAAATATCACAGAAAACTTTGAGTCGTATGAATTTTCTGGATAACATGGAAAATTCAATTCATAAACCAAAATAGGTGCAACAATAAATTGTACGAAACCCCGCAGAACTCGTAGTGAATTTCCAATATCCACTTTTGAAGGGGAAATGCGGAAAAACGTGATCGAGGTTCAAGCGAACAGTGCGAACTGCGTTAGTAATTTAAGAAATTAATTATAGGTGTTTGAAATGTGGATGGCGGAGGAAATTTTTTTTTACCCGGTTTTTCCAATTGCTCCCAACCGCATGAAGCCAGTGAGACCTTGGCATCCCCGAATAGGGTATGACGCATGACCGGTCAGTGGCTGAGTTGGAATCTTGTTCCAACCGGGCTTCGCGTGTTCGATTCCTTGCCTTGCTAAATCCTTCTTTTCGACACAAGCTTCATTTTCCGATTACTTTGGTGGTAGTGGGAGATTTTCAAATATTGTCAGGTTATTCGTAACCCGGGAATGTTAGTCATTCTTTAAAAAAAAATTTGAGGCTGAATGTACAAGGTGGCGAAAAATTAATCACCCTATCGGACGATGTTATAATTTTTGCAAATGGCGTCGTATGTCAATCATATTTGACATTTGTGAACTAGACAGCTGCAGAATACAAACAGATAAGCAATGGAGCGCTATACTCCGCAAGAGCGTGGAATAATTGTGTCGATTTAAGCTTTAACGCTTTTAGCGATTTTCTGTCGGAAGTCATCATGAGAGACGAGGCGCATTTCCACTTAAACGGTTAAGTCAATAAGCAAAATCTTCGTTTCTTACTGAAAAGCCATACATTCACTCAAAGCCACGTTGTGGTGCAGCGTTCACGTGGGAGGGGTGATAGGGCCGTATTTTTTAGGACGTCATTGGCAATACGGTCACTGTTACTGGCGAACGCTACAGGGCCATAATTACGACTTCTTACTTCCGGAATTGGATGAGCGGGCTTAGTAAACATGTGGTTACAACAAGACGGTGCAACTGCGCACACAGCACGAGCCACAGATGTTGTGAAGGAAGCGTTTCCTGGTCGCGTAATCTCTCGTTTTGGCAATTTGGTATGGCCAGCAAGATCGTCCAATTTAACCATCCCAGACTTCTTTTTTTGGGGCTTTTTGAGTTGTGGGTTTATGCCAATAAGCTTCAGACAATCGCAGCCCTTAAGGAGAATATTCGACAGGAATGCGAAGAGTTATCACCGGAAATCTTGCGGAAAGTCATGGAAAATGCGATAAAACGGGCACAATTGTGTATCAACACTGGCGGCAGCCACTTGACGGATATCATATTTTCCACTTAATAGCAAAAATTGTAAAAGTCCAAATAAAGATTTCTATTACTCAAAATCTTTTTTTTTATTTAGTAAAAAAGTTATTCAAATACTAAATTGGATTATTAATTTTGCGCCACCCTGTAGTGGAAAAGGAGGTGAGGAAGTACATGGTTATTCAGATCTAGCCAACAATCCCTTAATAGGGATTAAGCCATTTGAAGCAATATTTCTATTCTGAATGACGGTTTTAAACCAGGGTGATATAGATAGTATCTTCCACTCTTGAACTGTATTTAATTTTAATTGAAAAACACACAAAAAGAGCCTTACCCCTCGATCACAGAGGCCGTTATCTGAAGCTTAAAATCGTTGTGGCGGCAAATAATTTTTTGTAGTATTATTTTCTATAAATAATTTGACAAATATCGTTGTTTAAAAAAAATAGACCAGCTACACAAGCCAAACTGTCATACTTATGAATATAGAACGAAATAATAATCATATAATATATTTATAGAAAGAAATTTGTAACTTTAAGTTTAAAAAATATATTTATGTGTTAATAGTGTAAATTGATTGATAAATTAGATAAGTAGGTACATAAAGTTAACAACAGAAAATAATATATGTACAAATATTAAGTAATATTTTAAAAATACAAATTTACAACTTAATGTTTTGTTAAATAAAAAAATAATTGTTTCGTAGTTAGACGTTTCTCATAACCCGCCTCACTAGACTAGTCTGCGTTGAGGCAGTAATTTTGCAAGAAAATTTATAATACTTATGCAGTATCAGAATGCAGAATGCAGAATCAATATAGGTAGGTATTACAACCACCGCACGCGCTGACCCTACTGAATTCGAAAGTAAGGCTGCACAAGGCACCAAATTCACATAAGCATCGAACTCCAAATACGAGTCTGTACAAGCCACCAAATTCCCATAAGCATCGAACTCTAAATGCAAGTCTGCACAAGTCACCAATTCACATAACCATCGAAATCCAAATGCAAGTCTGTACCAGTCATCAAATTCACACAAGCAATAAGCATTAAACTGTAAATGCAGGTCTGTACAAGTCACCAAATTCCCATAAGCATCGAACTCCAAATACGAGTCTGTACAAGCCACCAAATTTCCATAAGCATTGAACTCCAAATGCAAGTCTGCACAAGTCACCAATTCACATAACCTTCGAACACCAAATAATGCAAGTCTGCACAAGTCACCAAATTCACAGAAGCAATGAACTCCAAATAATGTTCACCACCGAACCCTTTAAGATTCTAGAATATCTTGATTACCAGCAAGAGTGGAACTAACAATATAACGCTATCTTTATAGCGGCCTTTGCATCCTCCGCTTCATATAAATCAGCGTTTTGAGGTACTAAAATGACGACATGTAAGTAAATTGTAGGTAAAAGCGTTTAAAATTATGCAAACACGTAACGTCCCATTAGCATCTTGATTCGCCAACACTTTCTGTGTCCGACGTGCATAAAAAAGTAGGCCATTATATTGTAAGGACACCCTAGTCTGCAATAAATTGTACTGTTACACTTAACAGTGTAATAATCCGAGATAATACCGTCTTATCAAAACAGCATTGCCTGGATATTGGTCCCCGGGGATCTCATAAGTATTCATTAGAGCTTTCTACTCTACCCGTTCTCCTCCCGCGGTCGCGCTCACGGTTGCATCGTTAGGCGATAAATAAAGTTTCCGGTACACAAGAAATAAGTAGTGGTATTGGGGTATAGCGGGAGGAATAAGTTCTGGAAATCCTATACTTTGTCCCTGGTTTGTTCCGGCTTCCTTGGTAAAGTTCCATTATCTATGTAATTGAAATGTCAAACAGGTTTAATGCTGTGTTGCCTGGGCTTCATGCATATGAAATACATTATTTAAAGTAGAAATAGTGTTTTTATCTTCACATTGTAGGGTTTTTTTAATGGTGGAATGAGTAATTGAGGAGCTTTTTCACAAAGAGAAATATCTATCCAAAACGGTTCTATTTTTTTTTAATTATTTTTCTTGTTATCTTTGTAGGTGTCCTCAAAACGAATAATTCATTTTTTTTAAATAATCAACTAATCAATTGTTTGCCAACCATTTAATAGAAACTAGTCATACTTTTAATTTTAACAGTGGAATAGAATTAAAACATTGTAATGTCAATGGCATTCATTTGGATAAATTAGAAATTTTAGAGATTAGAAAGAGTGTTAATGCAAATTTAAATATTATTAATAATCAAATATTGTTTTTAAATGACCCATTATTAAATCTATTCCCCTTTTAAATTTTTAATTGTTCTATATTGCCCCTTGTCATATTATTTATTATACACATTATTTTCTTTCAATTTTTATTATTGTTTATGTCTATTAATTTTCTCTTTTACCTATGTATGTCTATTTTTAAAATTAGTTGTGTCAAAACCCCGAAGAAGTCAGCTTTGCTGACGAAACATGTCGGTTTTTGTAAATAATTAAGTGGTTAATACAAAGTTATCTATTAATTTGAATTTAAAATGTTACCACAAAATAATTTAGCACTATTAGAATGAGTGATTTTAAATAATCGTTATACAACCAGCTTTATATGTAATAGAAAATGATATATTTCCACTAAGTAAAAGATCTATATCTACATCTCTATAAAAGTAAAATAATTACATGTATTGTGTTTATAGAAGATGTTTCAACAAATCCGTATCATTCGTGGAACAAATTTCTTTAATAAATTACCAGAAAATTTAAGATCACTTAAAAAGACCATCAAGGAATTCAAAACACAATAAAAAAATTACTAAAAACTTCAAGTAAATGTATATATATTGGGTAATAGTAACAAAAACAATATAAAAAAATAATTTTCCAAAAATTAAAACTACATAATAAAAAAAGACAAAGTTATAAAAAAATCTTAATAACTAAATAAATAACACCTTCCTCCCATACACATAAACTTCCTCACTTCCACTAATTTCTAAAGCATTTGCGAACCATCTAAAACCTTCTAGACTCACCGACATACTCCGCTACTGCTTCCAGAACTTTCTACAGCTTTATCGAACCTTTTAGAACTTTCTGCCACTCATTTCTGAAAGCTTCTGGAACTTTCTCCTTCCATAACTTTCTAGAGCATTATAACAAAAACACACAAACAAAATACAATTGTACAGTTCACGCGCGGTAGACTCAGGAAACTAAAGTGAGAGACAAGAGTGGGACGGCTACAAAGCATCGCACAAAGAGGAGACCGATTATTTACGAAGAACAGCACTGAGGGGAGACCGATTATTCTACCTCATTCTCTCGCAGGCTAAATCCTATAGATTTATGCGTTTGTCTCTTTTTAGTGTAGCTATTTTTCGTTTCATCCATAATCAAATCACAACGATGCTAAAGAAGTTTTTACTTTAAAAATGTGCCTAGCTATTACTCGCACCGCATTTTTTGGTATGGACGTATCAACGGTTGGATTTATATTTAAAAACTTATTTAAAAAATTTTATAATTATTTTATTGTGGAATTTAGTTCTTTGAAAGAAAAACCGGTCCCATTTCTTTTTTCTTTCATTAAAAAAGGATAATGTTTTTAAAGAAGAAATATAAAACAGAATATTGGATAGATTTAAATGTGAAATAAACTGAGTGAAAGAAACACAAAAATATTACGCAAACAGTTTTTATTTATTACTAGCTGAACAAACCGGCATTGCCAGGGCTTCATTCTGCTTGGTGGGAAAAGTGGATGGGATGGTTTTTGGTATCTTATATAGACAGTGACCTTTCTTTTACCTGGGCTCTTTGCAGAGTTTTCGAAATCTGAGCAAGACGGTAATTTTTCTCTTATATTGAATGTTAGGTATGCAAAATTTCATAAAAAAGTATTAAAACACTCCTTTAAGGGGTAAGAAATGGGAAGGAGGGTAGTTTTTTATAAATTTCATATAGACAGTGACGTTTCCAATGTTTGTAGGTCAAGTCAAAATTTCATCAACCTCGAAATAAAACTGTAGATTTATGTACAAATCCACGCCGCCTGGCCGCCTCAGACAGTTAACTTTATATATTAGATTACGCCAATAGTATGTTCTAGAGTTCAGGCTGAAGAGTTTTTGAAGAAAACTTTGAAAGCTCTGGGAAAGTCTTGGGATGGAAGTAGGTAATCTTTATAGAAACTTCCCTGGCTTGGGAAACATAATATATTATCATTTCAGAATGTTCAGTGTAATTTCTCTCTCTCTCTCTGGTTTCAATCGTGGGATTGGTTTGCAGCAATTTCATCTATACGTTTCTTCCACTCTTCCCTGTCTTGTGCGGTTCTTTTGAAGTCTGCGTATGATGAGCAGCGCACGTCCACCAGCAGTTCCTCCAGGTACTCTCGGCGTGGGCGGCCCCTAGCGTTTGTCCCCTCGGTCATACCCTCTATTATAGCATGCAAGAGGCCTTCTTGTCTTATTACATGGCCGATCCATCTTGCACGCCTTTCGGACAAGGTCCTGAGCAGGTGCCTTCCTCCTTCCATTCTTTGGAGAACCTCCTCATTTGTGATGTGGTCTCTCCAGAAAATTCCTAATAGTCTTCTATAGGACCACATCTCAAAAGCCTCTAGTCTCCGTTTATCTCTTTCGGATAGGCACCATGTTTCGCAGCCGTACATCAAGATACTCCATACATAGGTCTTGATGAGGAGTATTCTCAGTTTTAGGTCTATATTATTCGATTCTATTATTTTCGACCTTTTATTGAATGCAAGCCTAGCCTGGTGTGTGCGGCTGTCAACCTGTCAGTGTAATGTACGAGATAAAACTGATAAAACCTATACAGAAGTTAATGGAGGGTTGTTGTTCTACTAATAGTTCTTATCTAATCGTCCAAGTAGGCTCAAATTTAAAAAAAAAAAAATAATACTTTACCACTTTTTTAATAAACACGACGATGTTACACTAGAAAAAATAACCTTTATTAAGCCATTAAAATGGCCACAATCTTGAAACAGAACCGGAGCGTAACAAAGAAATTTAAGGACAGGTAAAATGCCAAATAGTCGTGTTAAAACATAACTTCGATATATCTCGATATGTCAAATACAAATACCCACTACAATAGACTGATGTTACATAACAAATAACAGAATAATAAACTTTACTGGCACGTTAAAACGGCCACCATCTTGAAACGGAACCGGATCGTAATAAACAATTTTTTATGAAATGCAACGTAAATGCAACGTAACAAACAAATCAGATGAAATGCCAAATGGTCGTATTAAACAGAACTTCGCTGCACTGCTACATGAACTTTTGTTAACTACCAAATAAATAAAAAAAATCGGGTGCAGTTTACACGCGGTTGAAGCGAAACTTTACCAAAACAATCTCAACCAATACTTGAAAAGTGAGGTCATAATCAAAGCGACTAATGACCGCAGACCTAGCGTAATTTCCGTTTCATATCTCAACCAATAGGAGCCTTTAAATGTGATTTCATTATCAAAGCGGCCGATGAGCGCAGTTGATGCGTCGCAGGTGCAGTAATCGTCATTTCCGTTTCATCCGAAATCCAAATCACAGCGGTGCTGTAGAAGTTTCATTTCAAAAAATAATCTTTACTTAACCATTAAAATGGCCGCCATCTTGATACGGAACTGGAAAGTGACGAATAAATTTACAGACAGATTAAATGTCAAATAGTCGTATTAAACAGAACTTCGCTAACTACTTTCTGCAATGGACGTATGTTTCCTACCAAAGTATTACGAGATAGATACTCACGGAAGTGCCTTTTCGACGGGAGTAAAGGATCCGGACCCGGCAAGGAAAAACAGATGCAAATTACTTACTGAATTTATTTTAAATGTTCACGGGAAATTATCTCATTTCAGAGGTTAGCTATTATGAAACTTTGTCTTTCAGAGTGCAAACCGAATCAATGAAACTCTCGTCGTTTTATAACCTCAGAGGACGGCAAAAAAAAAAATCGCAATTGTCCGCCCTCTTGATTTTCGATTATGTATCTACGTACTTCGTCTTCCTAATGTCTCAGTTTATAACAATAATTGTAAACCTCGTAATAGTATTCATAAGATTTTATATATTGGCATCGATGGTAGAATAATTTTATGGTATTTGTCAATGATTGAAAGAATAAAAAATTAGAGTGTGCAATTCACACGCGGTAGAAGTGAATTGCACACTCTAATTTTTTATTCTTTCAATCTATGACAAATAAAGTGAAACTAGAAAGCCGCTTTCTTTTCTTTTGTCTGTTTATTTTAAAGTGGTTTGAATATTGGATATTGATTTCACAAAAACAAAAAACAAAAAAAAATGGATTTCGTAGGATTCGAACCTCCGTTCGCTGGATGTCTCTGGCCGCTGAGATTTGTCACCCGCTTTACGCCGCTACTCTATCGGAGGCTCGCGCGGAGACGTGAATTTAACGCATTATATTAGAACCGAGGACCAGTCAAATAATAAATTTTAGTGACGCATTTCCATTTCATCCGAATTTCAAATCACAGCGGGGTTAAAAAAGTTTCACTTCAATAATAAAACTCAATTTATTTGTGAAAAGCTCAAATCATTTTTATTTCAAAATTAGTCGCGTATTGCGAATTTTGACAAAAGACAATTAACTAGATATTTCAAATAAAAAGTTTTCATAAATCGAAATATCAATACTTGTTAGTTCAAGAATGATTCAACAAAAAAAAAATAAAAAAAATAAAAAAATATATTAAAAAATACTAAAATAAAATGATTTTTTTTTTAATAAAAACAAATTTTTGTTGTGCCATTTTCCTTAGAAAAAATTAAAAATTCCACCGCCATTTTAAGGTTTTTACAACAAACCTTTTTATTACATTATTTAGTAAAACATAAACTTGTGCGATCGCATAACGATAAAATGTTTTGAACATCAATATGAAACGAATCGCAACATCCGGAATTGGTCATTTTTGTATTCCAATAACCCGCGGAAGTCGTCCATATTGTTTTCATCCGGTTCGAAAATAGATAATAAATTATCCACCAACAAAAATGTCTTTTAATTATTCAATTTGTCACTCGGAGCGACACGAATACTTTGTCCGCTGGTCGATTGTTTGACCGAAAACAAATTATTACCGGAATGCGAAATGTTCATTCCGACAGGAGAGGATAAAATTCATCGAATATTTTTTGTTTTCAATTTTTCTTTTGCATATTTAAATGCCAATGAGCGCGTGTGGAATCATACGTATATTGTAATAGAAATATTGTTTTCATCACTATCCGTGTTTTTTCATCTTGGTAATGAATATGTAACACTTGTTAATTTTATTTAAATATCAACAAAACATTTTCATGGAAAGCTTTTAAAGAATCGATAATTGAAGTAATGAAAATTTGTATTTCTTTGAAACGTAATTTTGATGTAAAGTCTTTAAGGTGGGTAAGGAAGTTACCTTGGAAATTAGGGTGCTTAAAAGCTTTTCAATATTTACCCTTCTAAGTGGTAAACGATGTTTTTAATTTAAAAAGGCCTGTCAGAATTCTTAATAACATAATACATGGATGAAAGAAGAGTCTATAACTTCCAGTTGTTGTCCGGGGTCTAGAGCCATAATGATTCTACGGCCGCCCCGGGAACCATTCTGGATAGGGAGAGGCCAGATTGGAAATACCCTTTAACCTCTCCACTGCAAGACGATGGGTCTCTCTCGACCAATGCAGCAAGAGCGATGGATTCATACGTCCGTCACTCCTGAACATGCTGATTCCTTGATTCCTATCAATCTTTTTTTATTATTCTTTATTCATAAACATATACTTTTTCAGGCATACAGTTTTTCAAGTTTTACGACTGCCACACTAGGCACATGCCGGTATTATGGTAGTCGAAGTATGAGTATATATAATAATTAAATGTAGTGATTGATTGCTAGTTGGTTTTAATATCTATTCATTTAATTATTTTCTCTATTTATTTAAGTTAATGTTCTGTATCCAGATGGGTTTTTACGAGATTAGTGTATTATAAGCAATAATTATCAGCCAAAAACACTCATCCACATTGAAAAAATCTTCCGAGAAAAGATACATGACGCCAACGGGACTTGAACCCGTGCCCTTCTGATTACCGGTCAGCTGCTCTCCCAATTGAGCTATGGCGGCTTATCTTATACCCGCCAAATGATTCAATATATACTACATTCAGCAATTACTGCTTATTATATTTTTTTCACCTGAAAAGATTTTTTTAATGTGGATGAGTGTTTCAGGCTGATAATTATTGCTTTTAATAATTGTTACCCTTTGTGCTATGCATAAAAATCTTGTCTTAAACGTTAGTTTAACAATTAAAAATAATAATTAATATTTGACAAGTTTAAGTATTTCCCCAATAAATGAAGACATAATTTGTCTCGACGCCACCTAGCGACGGATTTAACACTAACAGTGTCTCTCTTGCAAAAATAAAGTTGGATGTTTTCAGGTGGAAAAAATATAATAAGCAGTAATTGTTGAATGAAACACTAGTATATATTGAATCATTTGGCGGGTATAAGATAAGCCGCCATAGCTCAATTGGGACAGCAGCTGACCGGCAATCAGAAGAGCACGGGTTCAAGTCCCGTTGGCGTCATGTATCTTTTCTCGGAAGATTGTTTCCAATGTGGATGCGTGTTTCAGGCTGATAATTATTGCTTATAATAATTGTTACCCTTTGTGCTATGCATAAAAATCAACGTTAGTTTAACAATTAAAAATAATAATTAAGATTAGTGTATGATACTGAAACACGGTTTTTATATAAAAAAAGATAAAGATAATATGGATGGTAGGTATATATGTAAATTTATGTGAAAATAATGTATTACAGTAAAAGAGAAAGTTTTTAAATTTTAGGTAGTGTAGAAATGATAATAATAAATTTACAGGTGACGTGTGACGGTCTGATTGACTGCGATTAATAAATAATACTGACTAAGTGCATGTTACAGAAAAAGAAAAAGAATGATATTGAGTTTGTACATTATAGATACCTTCATACCTTTTTTCTTTCCTTCATTTCCTTAAAAAGAACCTCCACACAACATCTGAGAAGATGAAGGAAAATTATTTTCCTCAGGGACTCCTGAATTTACCTAGATTACTGTATTTTTTTTAAAATATCTGCACGCATGGTCCCAAAAAGTTAATAATTTGTTTTTCTATTTTCATAATAACCCACTTTTCCTGTTATTTTAAATATAACTTATTCAGAATAACCTTACTGATGAACCCATCGATTATATTATTATTGGAAAACCATTGAAATGTGCTTTTAAATTGCCTATTTGTTATTGTCTTTTATTGACTTAGTTAATGTTTTTTTCTTATTTTTAATACAATTCAATTTAACACACCAATTACAATTCCGAGAGTCAACAGCGGAGGCCGTTTATCGAATAAATTATTTCTATCGCTCTGACTCAAAAACGAATCGTTTTTTAAGATAGAAAATTATGAATTTCGAGAGTTGATTCAATAACCTATAATTGTGATTGCTGTTAGGTATTTATAATAATAACGAAGTCAAAATTAAAACTTTAAGTCACTTTTTTAGTGGAATAAAGTGCTAAATATGGCTTAGATTTATTTTCCATTAATGACGTAGGCCTTGATAAAAAAACAAGGCCTGGCATCCTAAGTAGAGAATTTTTGAGTAGATGTAGGAGTGAACACGGGTCTTGAAGAGACCAATATTGTAAGAGGAACATAAACGCAGAGGCTGGCAAATCGTTCCACAGCCGAGCTCAACAGTTCTTGAGTTCAGCTGTTGAACTCAAGAACGAATCGTAGAAACGACACGTTTTCAATGTGACAAATGTCAAACGTGATATTATGTTGGGTGAGATTTTGGTACCTTATATGTGTATTCCGACTAAAAACCGGCGGCGAAGGGATCACTAGAGCTAGTTTGTCAGAGCACCCTCTGTCGGAATATCGACAACACAAGAACAGTGTTCCCACTTGACGCCTGTGCTTTAAAGAGGACAAACCATTTGTTAAGGAAGAGGAAGAGGAAGGGGAAGGGGGTTATATTTTGTACAGTCTTCCTCCAACACATCTTTAATAAACCTTCCATTTGAAAATTAATTATATTCGGACATTGTTCCTCACAATATGACCAACGAATTCTGTAAGCAAAAACACAGACTGGCATTTTAAAAAGTCACATTCGAACATACTTTTCATTATGATTATATCATAATTTTTCTGTTTTTAATTTTCGACCTACTTGGACCATCTCTTGGGCCGGATAGTAGCCAATTTCAGAGAAATGCTAATGCATTAGTGTGCGGGTATGTATACATGAGTGCCACCAAATTATAATTCATCGGCGATGAGTCAATCTGCCGAGTTTCAGCTCGATCGGATGTCGGAAAGTGGTTTAATTTCCACTTCCAAGAATTCACATAAACGTAGGAATATAAAAAAGCATAGTTTCATACAAAATTCATAGAATGAATATTGTAATATTGAAAGTCGATAACCTTGTGTAGTGTTTCAACTTTTCATTTTTAATGCAATGCTCTATAAAAAACGTACGTATGGTACCTGTGGATTATAAGACTAGCGCTTTTGCTATTTTGTTTCTCTAATAAAATTGGCTCTCCTTTGAGTGTGACCACGCTAAAAGCAAACCCCTGTTCGTAAAAGCACACCTTCTTGTCCATCACACACGGCTGGGTCGTCTCCATTAAATAGATCATTCTGTAGCAGAAATAAGCTTGAAATTAAATGCTTAATGGTATCCAGCGAGAACAGCAAGAATGCTCCTGAAAAGCGATATATGCCAATATTGTTTTGTAACTCGTATCTCATAAAATATATTTGAACAATTATATTTGCGAAAAGTGAAGTAGGTATTTTTCACGAAATTCTTCAACAATATTTGCAAATATTTTGTAGTGAAAATCTGGGCAATCGTTCCATTTGCCCAGAGCCAGTAACAATGGCTGTCATATTTAAAAGAATTTAGTAAAGCTGAAGCAAGTAGTAATAGGATAGATGGACGTAGAAAAGATATATGTATGGGGTATATATGGATAGGATAGATGAGGTAGAGAAAGGTTGGAAAGAAACTAGAAATTCAGACCTAATCTAATCGTAGATAAATCGACATAAAGCAATGTTTTGATATCTCACCAGGGTTATATTATATTAGTGTCATCCACTTTGCATAAAATTAGTTACGAACTTCTACCTACAATATTAAAATGTATTAAATTACATAAGTTCGAAGGAGTAGTCGAACAAAACAAAAATTATGATAAAGGGGAAGATATTATGAATTATGTCTCAGATAATTTTTACGTTAGTGTTCTGTTTAATAATAATAATATTTTTATTCAGGGATTCATGCAGGGGCAGTGTAATGTATTGCAATCAATATAAGACTAGCATTCGATAAAATATTGCGACTTTTATAAGAGCATTTCGGGAAGTTGGCCACTTTTTGCCGCATTGTGGAATAAAATATACTCTATCTAAAGTAAACACATCACTGCATGACATCGGCCAACGAAACAATTGTCTAAGTGCATTATTGTATTGAACTCTTATGACATTCCATTGTGCTTGGGTATAGGTGATCGACAGTTCTCCTCGACAGCGTAACTGCTCGCATGCTTATGACCTGTCTTTGGTGGTCAATTTTTTGCCATTATCCAATTTTGTCGTACTGAATTCTCTCTCGCCAGGATTATTTAATAGAGATCATAAAATTCTGGGTCTCTTTTACACATCAAATTGAAATGACGTTGTCCATAACACGAATGCGTAACATAACACGCGCACTTAATATAACGTCTCTTCAGAACCAAAGAAAAATAACAAACATTTTTGGTTCTAGAAGTTTTTTGATGTTGAAAGGCGTATTTTTACTTTAAGTTTTTTTTATGATTAATGGTCGGCGTCTCCCGGCATTGCAAACCGAGTGTTTTATAATTGGCCGGGAGCATTAACTGTTTTTTGTTTTTTAAATACCACTTTTGAGATGATTTTCCAATTACGCCTCGGGTACCTTTTTGTCATTAATTATGTTTCTTTGAGAGATAAATATCCGTTATCAATTTTCATCAAACGCGAATTTTAAAATCATTTTCGTTTTGCTTGAAAAAAAGATAACGCCAAAGAAATAACGTGATCATAAATTATGCTTTACAGAAGTTTTACTACCAGGCTACATCAGACTTTTAACTTTTTTTTCGAAATTTTTCATCTATTTGGAAAATACTGAACACAATATTTGATTCCGTGTTTCATTTTTTAAAATTATGGAACTGCGTCCATGTGTAAAATACGTAAAAGTATACCGGATACGTGAAAAATTAGGAATTATTTGTTAATAATGAAAACTATTTTCCGCTTCCATTCAAGCTTTCATACTTCCCGTAATTACATTGACGAAAATGTTTTTGAATGTTTACATTGATATGCTTGCTATTCACACCTACGTCATCTAGTGCATTTTGGACGTAACATGACATTTAATGGTTTTTAAAAATCTATTGCTCATTATCATTTTATACTGAAAAGAGAAGTGATGACAAAAAATTTGCGTATTTTGTGTTTGATTCTGTATTATTGACGGCCGGCGTAGTGCAGCGATAAGGCGCTTGACTCGTATTCCGAAGGTCGCGGGATCGAATCCCGGCGTGGCAAATAAATTTTATTTGATTAATTTGTGTATTTCACAATTTATTCATTTTAAATAATATAAATATATTTGCGGCACGTTCCAGAGTGGAAGATACTCTCAGTATCGCCCTGGTGTAAGACCACCATTCAGAATTGAAACGTTGCTTGAAATGGCTTCTGCCGTGTTTGGTGACCAGATCTGAATAGCCAGGTACTTCCCCACCTTCCTCTTCCCTATCTCCTTCCCTCCCCACTGCCTTCAGCCTCACAAAATACCCCAATTAGGGATGCCATAGTCCCACTGGCTCCAGACGGAAGTAGTTGGGACTCTTGTGTGGTATTCATGTAAATAAAAAATAAAACAGATTTTGGTTACAATTGAAGTTTTCCACGATACAAAAATTACTCTCTTGGCGTTGCCTGGGCTTTACACAAAGTTTTTGAAAATCTTACTTAGGCAGTCACCTATCTCTTAGGCAGCTACCGAAGGCCTTGTATGCAAAACTTCATCAATCTCAAAATAAAACCGTTGAATAGTTATAACAAGGCCAATCCGGAACTCTTATTTATTATAATCTGTGTTATGGTTAGGATGAATAAAAAAAAGTTATTGAAACGGACATGCGATGAGACTTCCAGAGAAGTACGAGATCTTACATCTCAAAATGCAGGGAAAGATTGCCGAAGACGGGCCGCTGGAAGAAGGAGAACCTCATGGCTGAAAAACCTGAGAAAGTGGTTTGGCCACAAAAAACGATTCCGCATAGCCAACTTGATAGCCAATGTCTGTTGAACGGACAGGGCACAAGAAGAAGAAGAAGATAATCTATAGCTGATATCCCCGGCGTTACCCGGACTTTATACAATTTTTCAAATCTGATGTGGAATGTAATTTTCCTCTTATCTGGAAAGTCAAATGTGCAAAATTTTATCAAAAAGTCCGCCGCAGACTTTATATATTAGAAGAAAACGATGTGCAATATCTCCGCATCCTCAACAATGTGAGATAGAAATTCCTCGTTTTACCAATACTCGTATCCCGAAGCACTTTGTGAATTTTATTTTACTAATATTGTATTTTCATTGAAAAAAAAATGGCCATCTCCTCTTAGTCTTGTGAGTAAAAACCACGATACTAATAAAAAATAATAAACCAGAGATAAAACTGTAAAACCAAAGACCCTAAAAGAAAAGTGTCGGGGGGAGGAAGGAAACCACGACTCTGCAAATAAATAATCCCTAACAAAATAAACAAAGTGTTAAGACTCACGGCGCTTTCATTTCTATTGTAAAAGTTAATGAGCCGTGGTAAACAGTGGACTTAATAGGGACATTAACTGTCGGTCGGACGCAATCCCTCCGGCCAAGAACGAGAGATAAATAAATAGCAACAACAGGCCGGGATAGGCTGGCACTCTTGCAAGACTAAACTTCATTTTTTGACACATCAGGCATAAATATGGCGTGTTGGGAGTTGGGATACATACTAACAATAATATATAATTTGGAAGGCGGTATGGGTACCGCCGCTCTTTTTCTATATATTTATTGGATATCCGATACCCCTGCCATAGGTCACCCCAAGTGGTTCACTACGTTTGGTCGCTTAACAGGGGTGCCCGGGTTCATGGGGTGAGGTTTGTCTAGGTCTTGGTGGCCAATGCGTTTGCCCACCTACTGCATGGTGGGTCGTATCTGGAGAGTTTGGTTGAGGGAGACCTAATCTAGATCTCTCTAGCCGGGCTCTCTCGACCCATCGTCTTGCATTGCAATGACAGAGATCAATTCATACATCCATTACTCCTAGACACATTGACCCCCAGATAACTATCCACCCCTCATACCTTTTTTCCTTTCCAGGGTACCTAGCATGGTCGATCTTGTCATCTTGTCATCGCTCCCGAGCACAACTGCAAACCGCTAACGAACAAATAACAGTTTAGGTCAAATAAATTATGAACCCTCAGTCGTTGCGAACTTTTATTTGTTCGTTAGCGGTCTGCAGTCGTGCTCGGGAGCGATGACAAGTTACCGATATTTTCGATAAAACCTATATCGATCGACCATGCTAGATACCCAGAACTTCCTCTACTTTCTTCCCTTGAAAAAACCTCCACACAACATTCCCAAAGATGACGTGGATCTAATGTTTAAAAAAAACGATAAAAAGTTATTTTATACATCCATACAGAATTGAAAAAAATATTACCACTTAATAACTACGTTACAATTTCTAGACATTTTGTTTTCAAGAGATTTATTTCACATGTACATTTGTTTCTTAATTTTTATATATCTGCTAACGGTTTGTATCCATTCGTGTTCTTAAAACAAACTCAAAATTTTATACAAGTACAGAAATGGTTAAATTTTATTATGTGAGAGTAGTGGGAGGGATGATTTTGGGCAAATCAACATTATTGACAACGTTCCCTTGTTATGTTGACTCCTGACACCGTTCTCCCCCTCCCAAAATCACCCCTTCCATTACCCTCAACTAATAAAATCTAGTTATTTCTCAACTTGCATAAATTTTAAGTAAGTTGTAAGAATGCTAGTGAAAGACACCAGAATGACAGTCTAAACCGGTAGCAGAAAAATAAATTTTAAGGATCAAGTGCATGTGAAATAAAACTCTTCAAAACAAAATTGAACACATAAGATCAAGTATTTAAATGAACAGGTATACAAAAAAAATATGATGAAGTATTTATTTATTTATTTATTTATTTATTTACATATGCATATATATTAACAATACATTACAATGTGAACATTTGTCTGTCCAACTGGGCAGAATACCCGTTTCAGGACAGCCAAATTGTATATTAAGTTCATAATATTCTTAACAAAGGAATAGTTTCGTTCAAGATATCAAGGGAATTTGCTTCTGTCAAGACAACTTTTGAGAACACTAAGAATTGTATATAATTAAGGGATGGTTTCTTTATGTCTTTAAAAGAATCGCAAAGATGTGATTTTTTTCAAGGTCAATTTGGAGAACGTAAATAAATGCATTCAGAGTGAATGCATTTATTAATGTTCTACGAGTGTTTTCTTTAGTGAGATCACAAGTAGGAGATTCTTTCCAGGCCATTTTAGAGAAAATTTACAATTTTAAAATTAAATTTAAATTTACAATATACAAATTTAAATAAATAAATATATACATTTAAATTTACATTTAAATGTATATATTTATTTATTTGTAAGAAACAAACAGCTTTTAAATGATAATAATAATAATAATATTTGGCTAATTTATATAGCGCCGTTTTCGTGAAAAATCACCTCAAGGACGCTGTACAAATAAATACATAAAATAATAAAATTACTGGCTTACAACTAAGATATACAGTGATAAATAAACAAGCGAACTGAAGTCAAGCCACAGAAGTTTCTTATGCTAAAGTACATCGGAAATGATGTTTTAATATCTTAAAATTATTTTGGGTTATTGGAAAAGAAGAGGAAGAGGAATATAGGAAAAGGATAGGAGATTTTTTTATTTTTTTTTTATTTAATTACAGAATACATTTTGTACAAAAAATTTGAGTAGACCCACAAAGCTGTCATATGGCAGCTTGTCTGCAGGTTCTAACAATTTAAACATTCTTAATATAATATCTAAGAAAATATTTGTAAATACATTTATAGTTTTAAGGAAACATTAGAATGGATCACATAGTAATATTAGATAATTTAACTTACAACCATAAATATATAAGATATTTCAATATACCTGCCTAATAACAAAATATGTAGGCAGCTATATTAAGATATTCAGAGATACATGGAGTTTTCGCTCATTAACTATAGTTTTATCATTTTAGGACATAGTCTCTCATTTTTTTCAAATTTTATGTTTTTATTGATTTTATTGGAAATCACTGGTATTAGGTATTCAAGAGTACGGCTTCATATTTATTTAATATTCGAGGAGTTTTTAGGCCCTTTCCTTCTCTAAATCTTGTGGTATGTTTGTGTACAAGTAGGTGTTTGTAAGGGCTTTCCCCCATATTATGCATAATAGTAGTGAACCAGTGGAGACCTTTTATTGTAAGTAAGCTCTCTGAGCCATACAGTAGTTTTAAGTTATGTCTCTGTTTGTAAATATTTGTTGTGACAATTTTTTTTATTATGGCTGTTTGTAAATTTTCAATATATTTAATGTATGTAGTGCTTGCATGTCCCCAAGTTCGAATACCATATCTAAGGATGGATTCTACCATAGAAAAATATATGAGTTTAAGAGTACAATGAGGCAAAATAAATTTTAATTTGTAAAAGTTACTAGCTAAGGATCTGAGCTGGTTACAAATTTTAACCACTTGTTTATACCACTTAAAATTATTATCAACAATTATTTCCAGATAAGTATATTCATTTGTGAAATCTATTTTTTCACAGTCACAAACATTAATAATTCCTCTATGTATACAGTCAAAGCTATGAGCGATGCTCCCGATACATTCTATACTCTCATATTAATAATCGGGTGTACACGTTAGATGTAGATGTCAAAATTTTGTATTATATTGTGCACATACACGAGGAATTGGGGATTTTTTTTTAGTATTTATTCTACATGATGGTAAATAAAATAAATCGGACTGTCGGGTTGATCTTGACGGAATATGAAAATTTATTAAATTGGTAAGTTCTGGTGAGTCCAGGCCATTATTTAGAATTTTAAACAATAGGATTTGATCAAAAATTAGACGTCGTGTTTGGAGGGATTTTAAAATGTGAATTTTAATGAATTCAGTATAATTTGAGAAGGGTAAATTTAGTTTATAATTTATGTGTTTAATTTTTTTTTTAATTCTTTCAATATGGCCTTGGTATAAAGGGGTTCAGATCGGCGTACAGTGTTCCAAGTGCGGGAAAATAAGAGGTGTAAAGGGAAGATAGAGTGTTTATGTTGTGGAAGGGTTTTGCTATACGAATTATAAATCCCAGCATTTTATTGGCTTTGTTAATGACTTCATCAGTGTGTTGGATAAAGTTTAATTTAACATCCAGTATTACCCCAAGGTCCCTGATATATTCTACTTCATTGATACGTGTGCCGTTCATTGTGTATACAAAGGATAATTGTATTGTTATTACTTGTGAATGTTAATTTATTGCATTTTGAGATGTTAATAACAAGTTTGTTTAATTTGCAATAGACAAAAAGACGATTGAGGTATTCTTGGAGTTTAATGCAGTCATTGATTGATTTAATAACTAAATATATTTTTTTATCATCTGCACATGCTAGGTAATTTGCATGTAAAAACATTTGTGAATGTCATATATATATAAATGTATACAAATTAAATAATAATGGGCCTAAATGAGAACCTTGAGGTACATAAAATATATATATTTAATTTTTTAACTTAATGAGTAAAATCTCAATTTATAATATTTAATTAAATGAAGACAACATTAGCGAAACTCAATCGAAAATGTGGAGACAGAAAAATCAGAAAAATATATTGGCACCTCTGGAACTCGAACCCAGGACCCTTTGCTTACATGGCAAGTGCTCTACCACTGAGTTAAGGGGTCAAATTAGCTCAGTGGTAGAGCACTTGTTATGTAAGCAAAGGGTCCTGGGTTGGAGTCCCAGAGGTGCCAATATCTTTTTCTGATTTTTTATGTCTCCACATTTTCGATTGAGTTCTCTAATATTGTCTTCATTTAATTAAATATATAGGTATATTTAATTCACGGGTACTCGGTTCCAATATAATAAGATAATTCCGCAGTCCTACGCAAGCCTCCTTTAGTGTAGTGGTATAAAGCGCAAGACAGCCTTTGCAGACATTTAGACCACCAAGGAAATGAAAGAGTAAAACCAAAAAACGAGTGTGCTTTAGACCACTCGACTGAAGTAAAACTTCACTAACTTATATCTCCCTCTCAACTTCCGTTAGCCTCACCCGACCGTTCGCCTCGCCCGATCACACTTTTCGTAACGCTCTCGTTACGCATTCACCAGCTTACTCCCCAAGTCAAGCGTGCGTAAAGAAGTTTTAATTCAAAAACATTTTTTTTTGTAATATCAATATCCAATCTTCTAACCACTCCAAAATGAACAGACAAAACTCAAAAGAAAGCACATCTTTAATTTAATCAAAATTACCAATATGTTTTATACACTGACGGTCCATCCTAAAATGCAATACCAGTGACCACTGTCTCGCATGTACTCCTGCTAGTAAGCCTTCTCTGTTACCCTGTTCTGAATGGAGGCTGGCTGACTTGACTCCCGTAATGAAGTATGTGTGTGTGCCACTTCAAGCTATCCGCCGCTCTAACGTACCTATCCTAATGCAAGATTGGCGACGGATTCTCTGGCTGTGTCAAATGTGCCATTAACTGCACGCTCGACTTAACCAAGCAACTGATGTTATGCTGAATTTAAATCGAGTGGCGACGAAACTATATTTCAAACTTCATCGTAGAACTTTTACTGCCGACAGAGAAATTTGTTTAAGTTGAAATGGTATCAAACGTTTTAAATATTGGCGCTCACTGATTGAATTAGTTGCCAGCATTTCTCAGAGTTGTGTTTGTGTTTAGGTAAATAATATTCAATTTAGTATTCCGAAGTTGAGAGAAACAAAACGGTCAGTGGCTGTGCAAATAAAGCTAATTAGCTCAGCTCACCTGGAAAGCTTTATTCGTACTTTTCACAGTGTGCTCTAACGTATAACTACGTTTGTTTATTTCCACAAACTTACAAATTTCTCTTTTAAATATTGACATTTAATTACTTACACAAATAAAAGAAAATATATGAAAATTCGTTGTCGTTCGTCGTGGCTAATTTTCGTTTCATCGAGTTTCAAATCACAAAGTTAAATAAGTCTTCAGTTCAAATGTTTGAAGTGAAACTTCGTTAGCACGGTTGTGATTTGAAACTCGATGAAACTAAAAAGAGACAAACACTTACATCTATAGGATTTAGCCTGTTTGAGAATGAGATAGAATGAAACCTTACCTACGTATAGTACCTACGAAACGTCGAAAGAATTGCAGGAAAGGGACGAAGCAACTGCAAGCAGCGTTTCGCGCCGTTTAGTGACTCAGCTCGCGTTCATGTTCGTGCATGTATGTATGAATACTTAACGTTATTTCAATATTAACTGATGCTATGCAATGACTAGTTTGCGCAAATACTAGGAGTTTCCGTTTCTTTCTCTTACCCGTATATGAATGATAGGTGGCAGGATCTAGATCTCTACATTAATGTTCTGGAATCAAACAGTTTTCATAGCCTAACGACTGTACGGTTGAAATTTGAGAATCCGGCTAAGAATACAACTCTGACGCCACGCCTTACTCAAAACCGTTTTCGTAAACTACTTTTGTAATAGAATCAAATAAAATCAATGCCAAAAGATGGCGACATGAGCAGCTAGCGCGTAACCGCCAGCCTGGCAGGCGTAAGTACTATTGGATTTGTGGTTTCGTGAATCTCTTCGGTTATGGAGAGATTATCGATAATATGATTATTATTGTAACTGGCAGTTGTAAATAATAATAACACGCGTCTACATGTATGTACTATATACGACCTCATTGCCTGTCGGGGTTACTTTATCGCGGTGACTAGCTATCACTGGATCCCAAAGGATCCGAGATTCCGCAGTTTTTTAACTGTTAGTTTTAGATGAATGTGCGAGTGCGTCAGTGAATTAGAGTTTTCTGTACGAGACACTGAGGTATGTAGGGAAATGAAATAATTCCCCGGCACGGCAGGGCACGGCGCGGCAGCGTAGGCGGTTTAACTTAATGATATGACGCAAAAAGGTTCCACTCTCGAATGATGAACGTCGCCGCAGACAGTCGTAAGAAAACCTCAGACAGGTAAAAGCCTACCCGAGCTTAAGGTGTATCTTATATGCATAGACCGCAATTTACGCTCGTAACGTGAAGCAAATCTAAAAAGAAAAAAAAGCTTTATAAGGTTTTCGAAGAGATTTTACTTTTAAAATTCGTTCTATTCATTGTTTTTCTCATATAATTTTCACTTAATAAATGTTATAGTAAAAAAAATAAATGTCATAATAAAAAAATATATATCTTAAGGTACATTCATATTGTTTGCCACCTTGTGAAACTAATAATGGAATATTGTAACTACGAAGCACCGCACAAAGAGGAGTCTGATTATTTTTTCCTTATTTTGTAGTCGAATTATAGTGAACCTGTTTCTATTTAGTTATCTTATTAGTTAGTATATGTGTTTTCTTCCTCGGAGTCTCTTTCTTTTGGATTTTCTTTGCCTGTTCATTTTGAAGATTGGTTCAGTGGTTTGAAGATTGGATAATGATTTAACAATTTTTTTTTGATTTCGTAGGATTTGACCTTTGGTCTGCTAAATATTTCCACTAAGTTTCGTCAGGCGCTTCATACCACTACACAAAAAGAGGCTTATAATGTAAATAATAGGCCACTTGCATGGATTTCATAACGACTTGGAAAAAATAGAGTGGATAATTTTTTTTACCAAGATTACGAAAATATTCGTAAAAATTTTTAGGAATGTACAGTTTTTTTTATTTTTCAATAAATAAATCCATCATTTTGGCCCGTGACGTCACTACATGAAAATATCCCGTTTCTATTATTTTTTTAAAATACCACACTGATTTTTTTTTATATGGCAACACTTTGATTGCAGGCGAATTTTTGAATTTGATATTTAACGATCACTTGATTTATTGTTTGTTCTCTGCGAACTTATCATTTGGTTTGACTTTTTGACAGATATTATGAAGGGAACCCCGTACATTTTACGCTGTCTGTACGTGTTTTAGAGGTATAATGGTAGTGGTGCTGATTTTAACAAATACAAATTTTATAATATTCTTATTTTTATTATAATTTACAAGTAAGTACAAGTATATTACATTGTATTTAGTAATATAGACGTTGAACATTATAATGATTTATGGTCAATAAGACGTATCAAGGAAAAAAATATTTATGAGATGTAATATTTTTGATATGCCTCGTTATTCTCCTGTGCCATTCTTGTGGAATTTTTTTTTTTTTTTAAATGATTTTCGGCTATGTAATTATCCTTTTTTCGCACCTATAAAATTATGTCCCGTCTTTCCGGTTTATAAAAAATGGTCTGATTTTTCGGATTGAAATTTTCAAAAAATCGCCAGGGTTTCAAAAATATGGTTAAAAAAATACAGAATTTCTAAGAATATTTACCGGAATTTTTTTTTAAAGGTGATGCAAGTGGCCTATGATAAACAATTTTTAACATATTTCTTTAAATGTAAGAACTTAAAAAGTCCAATTGGTAGTAATTTTTTTGTAAAGTTTACCTATTTTTCACAACCGTTACTTTCTAGAAGGGATTTTGTGAAGATGGTTTTAAATTTATTCTGTTAAAGGTTTCGTATTGTGCACCGTAACTTAGTATAAAAATATAGCGACGTTTTTCGACATCTACGTAACCTTTTCATTAAAACCTCGAAGACATTGAGCGAGTTTATAAGCTACTCTCTGGGAAATTCACTAATTGTTAGTAAACTCGCTCAGTGTAATCGTATGACTATCTAACTAGCAGATTGCGGACAATCTACGAAAAAAGTTTAAAGGTGGTTAACTTATACTACTACTAATGCTACATGCTCAAGATGACGGCCTACCAACAGCTGATTTTGTAGTTGTCAGAATTAGTCAGGCTTGTAAACTCACTCAATGTAATCGAGGTTTAAAAAGAAGGTTATTTTTTAGGCTGTCCTGGTGGGATTTGAATTGAAAGGTTTTTAAGGTTCTCACTTATTCACAATTGTTAATTGAAAAGCAAATCATTTTGCGATTCTGTTGCAAACATATTTTTATTGAAAGGCTATATTGTTTAGATTTCAGGGCCGTGGAAAATCCAATAGATAAACAAATAGGGATATAAAAACAAAATGAAGCTGTTCCAACGTATATCCTTCCACGAAGACTCGTTTCGCAAAATGCTGACAAAAATAATAATTTTAAACCACTTTCTGACCTTTATTTAAAAAAAACAAATATTTTGGAAACGAAACCTCTTGATATAATCATAGCTTTTGAACTGAAACATATATCTCCAATACATAATTTATATTGAATAATAGTGTTCATTGCTGAAAACCGAACTTAGTACGAGAGTTTGGGTATTTGAAAATAATTTTGTGAAGCGAATACTGTTACTGAATTGCTGCATGACAAATAGTGAAAGTCTTCATTAATAAATCGGCGGCCGGGGGCGAGTGTCCAGGAGAGAGAGTCCTGCTGGAGAGGTCAAAGGGTCTTCCTCAACCAGTCTCTCCCGATTCGACCTGCCTGCAAGCTGGCGGGCTGATGCGAGCATCGCCAAGCCCCAAACAAATCTCCTCATGAACCCGGATATCCCTGCTAAGTCATCAAACGTAGCGAACCACTTGGAGTGTCCTATGGCAGAGGTGTGAGTTATTTAATAAACGGTTGCAGGGGCGGCGGTACCATATCATTTAGCGGTAAGCATTTAGCGGCGGTAGCATTTGATAAAATTGTGACCAGATGTCAAGCTCATAAAAATGATAAAATGGGCCGAGAGTCAGCGTTAAACAGGGACTTTTCAAACGTCAAAAATTCTGTTTTATAATTATTTTCCTTTATTCCCAGTACGCTTCCACTGCTTTTCAGAATATGTTTTTAGCAAAGGTCGGCTGTGGGGAAGTAATTTAAGTCAGTCCTGTCACCTTCAGGATGCTGCGAGAAGGAACAAGCTCTAACGTTTGCAGATGTAAGGACAGGATATAATTATATAAAGAGATTTCTGGAGAACGAGCGCATGGAATAACAAGGTTTCAACTGACAAGTTGAGCTGATTTGTGTTACTGATTGAATAATCTTCCAAGCGCACTATTCTTTAATTCTCCTATGAAAACCAAATCAAATTGTTCATATTAAAGGAAATAGAACATGGAACAGTTATTTACTGAAATTTGTGAAAAAATGTTTCAACTGCACAAGGAATCGTGATACTCCACCTTTAAAATATATTTTGAAACTTCGCACTTATTTACACCGAGCGTTCCATCTGGCGAACTGTCAAATTTCGGCGTCTTGCATTTGAAGTGTTAACCCCTAGGAGCCGGTGCTCTGCAATTGTAGTGTGGAAGAAACATGCACGATGCAAAGCACTGCAATTGCAGTGCGACCAAATATTTTTTTTTGTCATCGGATATTACCTCTAATAGGTTAGTTAAAGATTTAATAAAAAAATGTCACTTTGTCAAGTACGGTATTATCTACGTGTTGGTTTTAACAAAAATATTTTTGGAGTGAAACTTTCTTTAGCGCCGTTAGTGACTTGAAATTCGGGTGAAACGGAATTAATAATTAACTTAATTCTACACGAATACTCGGTTCTAATACAATGCTGTAAATTCGCACCTCGGCGCGTGCCTTTCATAGCGTAGTTGGCAAGGTACCTGACAAGTCTCAGCGGGCAGAGAGACAGACATCAAGCGAACGGGGGGTCGAATCCAACGAAATCAAAAAAAAAAACTTTTTTATTTTGTGAAATCAATATTCACAAAAAAAAACAAGCAAAAGAAAAGAAAGCGACATCTGGCGACTTTCAAGTTTCAGTTCTACCGCGTGTGAATTACACACTCTATTATTTATTGAAATTTCTTGCAGTGCCCTACGCGAAACAAAGGATTAAAAAATAGCTTTTCCTAGATCACAAGACCGCAACACTGAATCTAATCGGCCTTCAAACTTGTACGAGAACCTCAAAAATAAAATTTTGAAATTAACTCTCACATTTTCAAATGATTTTGTAAATAAGAAAACCTTGAAAAAAATATTAAAAGGAAAATTTTGGTGGAATCTCATGCAAGTTAGGGGGCTGCTTGTGATCTAGAAGACTTTGATTAAACAAGATTCCTGATTAAAATATTTGAATACGAAGATTACTATGATTCTGGAATATCTGGCATTATTAGGAATCGAATCTTTAAAATAAGCATTAGCTCGACCTAGGTGGCCCTAAGGAAAATAATTTTGACGGGTGGAGAGTTTTTTTTGGGAGAAGAAGGAGTAAACATGGGTCTTGAAGAAATGACAGTTACACAGAGACAAATCGTTGCAAAGTCATTGAACTGAAAAATCTGGACATGGTAAAAATGTACGATTGGTACAAAAAATATTGGAGATTGAGCACGTAGAGAGAGAGGCATATTTTTATGACCAAATTCAATTCAAGTTCACGTGAAAAAACTGATATGTGATCTTCGCGAAGAACTTCTCATTGCAAAAGATAACAATCTCTTGACTGAACCCATTTTTCATGAAAGTTTGAAAACAATATTAAACATAAGATGGCGATGGGGGAGGAAAGGGATTCTGCAATTTTATTTCAAATCATGCCTGAGAGTGCCTTCTTTTTTCGAAAAAAAGTGAATCTATACAATTTAACTGCACACTACTAAGTAACCAAACCGATACATTGTACGAAATGGAACAAAAATATGCCAGGAAATTACTTAGCGAAGGCTTTAAAAAACATATTTGATTGCTTGGTTGCTGAGAATAATTTGAATGAATTAATAACACGGAGTGCTCGTGTTTTCCACAAAAAAAAATATTTTATAAGAATCACAATTCTAAATTTCCTTGAAGAAAATTCCCAAATAACTTCGGCTACCATAAAGTACTCGATACCTGGCCATTCCTGCAAACAAGAGGTTGACAGTATTCACTCTCTGAGAGGGTCGTCTTCCTCCGTAATAATAGCCACTCAGTCTCTTGAGAGTACTGAACTATCAGTGAATACAATACAGTATAACTTCTACATGCACATCACCTCTACATACATACTACCTACGCACTAAAATAAAGAAATCTACCCTGATGATGGATACTGTAACACTATCTATACGGAATAATACCAAAAATAAGGTTTTTATTTTTTTACATTAAGTCCACCCTGATTATTTTTTTTTCTTTTAGAAAGAAAAAATACATGATGGGTGGATAGGAATCTGCCCGCTTGCCAGCCCGCTCCCTTTATTTATATATTTCAACCAATTTATACAAAACCTTGACAAATTATAGACTTAAAAACCTTTATCATGAATAACTCTATCTATTGGTCAAAACCGCATGAAAATCCATTGCGTAGTTTACAAGATCTAAGCGCACGGACGGCGGGAGCGACTTCATTTTATACTTTGTAAAGATATCCTATTTTATTTATTATTTGATTTCTGTAGTTACCTCAAAGGACAAACCACCTACAGCTATAGACTTAGCTATTTTTCAATTGTTAAAATTGCTTTTCCAGATTTCAAATTTCTAACTCAAAATGATTGTTAATGATACTTAAAATGGGTTTAACCTATTTGCATACTCAAAATAGTATAAAGTTTATTGCATATCCAAATATAATAATTCAAATCTTTGAAGCCGATTTTCTCAGAATAAGATCAGCGTCAGATGGTACCTTGTTATTCCATGGGGACGAGGACTCAAACAACACTTGTCCTGCTAGATCCTAAAATTGCTCAGCTCTATTCTTGTCAGACTGAAAAGGCACGTTGCCACAGATGGATAAACGGAAGTATTCTAGTACTACGGTGAAGATATAACCCGATATAATACATATGTGTGGTGGGCTTGTCGGTGGGCCTAAAGTAAGCTCCCTTTATTTTCCCTCTATTTTCCCCTCCTTTATAAGAAACTAGCTGACCCGGAGAACTTCGTACCGCCTCAGAATCAATAACTGTTGTGTTAACTTATTAGCTAAATTAAATTCAGTTTTTTTATTAGGTTAAGAATTACACAATTTATCGATGCGCAACTGTCCATGTTTATTTTTTGTCAGTATTAGAAATGGCGTTGTGTACAGATATTTTTTTTGTTATTCTCTTACTTTACACTTACTTACGGGAATCGCGTTTCATTTTCTTTAAAGTGTGAGGGAGATTAATTATAATTTTATTTTTCCTTTGGAGGGGTGCAGACATACGTTCACCGTTTGTCTCATTTTCAACTAGTGACATTCAGTGTGTAAGAAAGAGGGGCAGCATTATATGTTTAAGAACAAAGCAAAACAATCAGCGCGTTAACATTTGACGTTTTTGAATTTTTTGAATTCATGCACAGTTCAATATTATATTTATCACAATATTGCTGCAGCTCTTTCAAAAGATGAGAATTCGTTCCATGCAAAATGTATGAGGAAAAGAATTTTTTTCGTAATTTTTTTGTTCGTGAATTTTTCCGATATTATATAGCTATTCTGCTATTCGGGACGGAGACAAATCTAAGAATCAAAGGTCATAAAAACCGGTCCAGCCGTTTTTGAGATATAAATGGTGTAACTAACCCGACTTCGTTTTGTATATTAGGATTGATTGCATTTTCATTATCACACATACAGAGTGTTAAGGGACATACTTGACTTAATTTAACCACAGATTCCTGACATTATTCGGAGTGAGAAAATGTTAAAGAAATTTTGTTGTACAGTGAAATTTTTTGGAAGTGAAAACTTCTTTAGCAACGTCGTGATTTGAAACAATATGAAACGGAAACTAGCATCACTAAAAAGAGACAAACTCAACCATCTACAGTCCACAGTATTTAGCCTGCGGGAGAATGAGATAGCAATAAAATTTGGGAGGCGGGAATGGGTACCGCCGCCACTCCGGAAACCATTTATTTGAATAACCAACACCTCTGTCGTAGGTCACCCGAGTGGTTCGCTACGTTTGGTGACTTAGCAGGGGTACCCAGGTTAATGGGGGTGAGTTCTTACTTGATTTGTCGGTGGATGACTAGGACACACTGAACCCTGTATTCCTACCTACCTCTCGTACCTTGTTCCTTCCCAGAACTTCCTCTCATTTAACATCCTCCATACAGCTTCCCTAAAGATGACATAGGCCCTTAGAGATTATTTTTCTCAAGGCCTCCTGTGTGGAGCTAATGTAAAAAAAAATTCTATTCGTGGGTACTCGGTTCCAATATAATATGATAAATCCACGGTCCAACGCAAGTTCCCTTTACAGTAGTGGTAAAAAGCGCCTGACGAACCTTTGCAGACATTCAGCTAAGCAGGGATGGAATCCTACGAAATCCAAATAAATAAACATTTTTGTATTTGTAAAATCAGGAAAGATTTTTTTTATTGTTTGATTTTGAAGAAAAAAATTGAAAAAAATACTTCTTTTTTTTTACTCCAAATAATGTCAGGAATCACGCAGTTACTCAAGTATGTACGTCCCTTAACACCATGTATGCCTTGAACAGAATAAAAATGTTATTGGCATATCTGGGGCCTAGGATTTGAGATATGTTGATTACATTTCTTGGGATTATCCATTCAGTGTCGATATAACTACCTAACCCTAAGCTGGAGGAGTATGTAGAGAGGAAAAACCGCCAACTCGGTATTGGCACACACTCTTTGCCTCACCCACATTAATAATCTCTTACATACCCGTTATTTCTGTCTGTTATTCTGAATCTTGGTTATATGAAATATTTGGTTCACTCGATTGTGCCATGTCCTCCTCGGGCGTCCCCGATTTCTTCTACCTTTTACATTCGCGTCATATATGTTTTCGCTTTGTTCATTCGCTCGATATGCCCAAACCAAACATCCCTGACTAATCTAGACGTCCCTGACTTAATCTTACTCATTACGCTTACATCAGCCCTGCATTCTTTGCGAATCAAAAGAAATAGTATAAGATTAATGTAATAAAAGGTAGTATCTATAAATAAATGTTTATTTTTCGGCTGGTTAAAGTTACCCTACGGAAACAGGGTTCGTTTTTAACTACAAAACTTAATCAGAAACGTCACAACAACCTCCCATACTAAATTTTATTCTAAAATAATTACCCTTAGTACCTGTACCTGTATCATCTTTGGGGATGCTGTGTGAAGGGTCTATTTTAGAAAAAGAAGGAGAAGAAGATTTGGGAAGGAAAATGGAATGTCACCCCTCCTTCCTTGGTTGGGGGTCAGTGTCCCCAAGAGTGACCAACGTATGAACTTATCCCTCCCTTTGCGGTGCAAGACGATGTTCCGAAAGAGTTCTGCTGGAGATATCAAAAGGTCCCTTCAACAAGTCTTTCCCGATCCGGCCTGTCACGCAGTTGGTAGGTAGGTGCAGCTGCCGCCAAGACCCGGACAAACCTTACCCTAAGAACCCGTGCACCACTGCAAACCCAGCAAACGTGGCGAACCACTTGGGGTGACCTATGGCAGAGGCGTTGGTTATCCAATAAATGGATCCCGGCCCAAATTGAATATTTCTCTTTGTGAAAAAGCTCCTCTAAAATCAAGTTTTAACGTGAAAACTTGCCCACTGTTTTCTACTTTAGGTTTCACTTCTACCGCGTGAGAAATGCACACTCTTCTTTTGATCTTATTCATGATATTTCAACTCAATCTAAATCTTCACCTAATAGAAATTGTTCTCCCTTCCGCCATTTCCACTGGCTTTAACCTCAATGGTTATTAAGATAAGCTATCTCAATGGTTATTAAGATAAGCTATTGAAATCTCCATATAATTATAAGAAGTGGTCACGATAGAACTTATTGGAAATATTCTATCTGTTCGATTTAATTCATTGATGCTAGAGTCTGGGTCACAGTGCATTTTAATCTCCTTTGGAAAAGGAACGAGAATTAATACCACTGGTGCGGTATAAATATTCATCTGGAGTTATGTATTGGTTATTCAAAAGCTAAGTTAACCCCTCGAACCTCGAAAAACCAAATAAATGGAATATTTCTGAACGAAAGGTAATAAAATATCAAATTTTATAAATCGAAATATACATATATTTTTGAAGTGAAAACTTCTTTAGCACCTATCTAATTTGAAACTGGATGAAACGAAAATTAGCAACACTAAAAAGAGACAAGATGTACGTATCTTTAAGTCTGCGAGAGAATTAGACAGTATAATCAATCTCCTCTTTGTGCGGTTGCTTCGTAGCCTTCCACGCTTGTCTACTTTAGTCCCGAGGTAACACTGTCTCACAATCCGAAGGTCACGGGTTCAAACCCAGCGTGCGCAAATAAATTTGGATTAATTTGTGGAATAGTAAAATACCACAAGTGGAAGATACTCTCAGTATCGCATTGGTGTAAGACCACCATTCCGATTCGAAACGTTGCTTGAAATGGCTTTAGCCGTGTTTGGTGACCAGATTTGAATAGCCAGGTACTTCCCCTTCCTTTACCCCATCTCGTTCCCCTCCCCACTACCTTCAGCCTTACAAAATACCCCAATTGCCATAGTCTCACTGGCTCCAGACTGGAGCAGTCTTGTGCGGTATTCATATAAAAATAAAAATAAAACGAATTTTCTCTTTTACCGTGTGTGAATTATACACTCTATTTTTTTTTAAGTATAAACATTTTGGTATATATAACTCATAACGAAATAAAATAAAAGACATTCATTTTTGTTTTATTAGATTTTATTTCCCAAAGTTAATTATTTTTTTTTAAATTGCGTCCAAAACTTTCACAAAGTTTCAGAAAGGTGTACATTTTACTTCTTTTGTGGTTAACTTTTGGATTTGAATATAAAACGTGGTGTTTTCATTTCTCACTATGTAAATTAGGGAGCCAACGATTTCTATGAGAACTATATGAGTTGTTCCGAAAAGCGAACAAATTAGTCTGAGGGGTTAAGAATTACGGAAGTGGTCGTTCTCTATATGGGATAACATCTGAGAAATTACATAAGCTTGAAATGTGACACGAAATAGGTTGGAAATGGGGTCAATTCAAACATAATTTCTACTTTTCTACGTTTTGCTAAACCTATAGGTCTATGGATATTTGTATTATAGGGGATTTATAGCGATATTCTACAAGCTAGATGTTATATTTCTAGAGTATTTATGTTTACTTCTTTACCGATGAATTTTGTTTTTATAGCCCCTTACAGACTGATAGTTAAACTGTAAGTGATATTATTATGGTGCCGCGGCGAAGGGTTATAATAATGTGCCTTTTTAGTGTGTCTCAAAGCGAATCTCTTGGAGATATAGATTTGTGCACCTTGCCAAAGATGTACATTCTTCAAACAACATAGAGATTGCATTTACTGTTAAAAAATTAAAAGTCAATAAGTATCTTCATTGTACTGATTGCTAAGGCGTTGCTTTCTGTAAAATATATTAATGTAACAGGAAGACAGATTGATTAGAAAGTTTTTCCCACTTTTCGTTGATTTTCATTACGCACTTCCTATTTATAAAGTTGTAGCTCGGCAATCAAATGGTTCTCGTCATCAATCAAACAATCAAACATCAAACAATCAAACAGTTGAGTCGAACACAGTGGGTACTTAGGTAGACGCATTGCTTGATTACAGCGTATTTTAAACATGTTATTCGACCTCTTATAACACAATTGAAGTGAAACTGAAAAAAAATATATTTATAAAAATATTGAGTAAACAATAAATTCGATTGTTGTACGCATTCCTGATATCGCCAACACACGGAATCCTAAGTTAGGGTTCTTTGGCTTAACTCTTATAGCAACCACAATAATTCGTACATCAATGGTCCAATTGATTGGTCACACATTTCTAAATACTAAGTTTTGAGATAATGATGAAATCAAAGTTCGAATGCTCCCATAAATCAAATGTTATTTACAAGTTATTAAATATGATATAAGTTTTGAATGTTGTACCAATTTAGAGAATATATTTGTACTTTTGACTATGGGAATATTTGGAATATTGTACATCAATAATTGTACTCAAAAAAGCGTTAAAAATCTCCCATCAGATATCAAACCAGCATTTTACACTAATAATAGTATCGGTAAGCTTTTAATGAACGGTAAGGACTAGGAAGATAGTCTATCTCACTCGGGAATTTATTCACTCCAATGCAGTGATTGTCCCGCTTATTATATGTTTCTTGCCGTTTTGCCTACATGGGTAAAAAAAGGGCAAGAAACATAAACACCCGTGTCAAAGAACATCTTAGATGTTTACACTCCACTGGCTTTTCGGAATGTGCAAACCAACTGATTGAAACAGACCATAAATTTGATAAAAACTCAGGCGTCACCCTAATTCATAAAAACACGATAGGTATCATGTTGGATAACTTAAAGGCACTAGAACTAAGAAAAGCCAAAAACACTAATAGTAAGGTAATAATAATAACCAAATAAATCTAAATAAAAGTCTAAGATTGTTCCCTATTAACAAAGAACACTCCCGTTCTCTTCCCAATTCTTAATTCACTTGAGGAGTCCAGCCCATGTTGTTAAATCATATATTATCCATAACAGACATGTAACTTAATGTTAGTTTTTTTATAATATTATTTTAAATTATAAAGTCAATCACAAAGTATCTGCTTCATATGAACAATATATTTTTCTTTTTTTTTCAATCATCCAGTAGTTGCTAAGCGAGAATCAATTTTATCCGTTTAAAATATAACGTAAATTTTTAGATATATTTTTTATGGTTTTATTTATATTACGTGCTCCCGATGGAGAAATATTATTTTTTATCTATAAAAAAATCTTTGTTATCTTTACGGCAACTGAATATCTAAAAAATATACTAAAAGCAATTTACGGCAAATGATAGCTTCCGATAAAGCTAATGTATCTGACATTTTGACGTGAAATTGTTATAGTCATATAAATATGACATTTTACCTTACGAAATATCGTTGGCGTGTAGGCTTTATCGTATAAACCTTGAGAGAAACAAATTAATTTTCCTTTGTAAGTTGACGTTTTTACAGTGTTTTCAAATGTTAATTTAATTTTAAAGCACAAAAACTCAGATCTAATTACAAAAAATAGAAATATCGAACAAATTAGGACCACTTCACATTATAAAGAAGGTTCTAAGTTGTTTGGTAAGGTTGGTGAATGGACAAGTAGGGAGTGGTAGGAAAACACTGAAAAATCAATTTCAAAATTAAATGAATATAAAATTTAGTAAAAAGAAGAAGCAGAGGAAGAATAAAAATAGACATAATGCTGTAGAAATGAGATCCCTGAGGCGTATATGTACTAAAACCATGTACGATCGTGTAAGAAATATGGAGATCCGCGAAGAAAGCAAAGTTGTTGTAAGCGTAATGAGTAAGATTAAAATAAGGGAGGTCAGATGTTGGGCATGTCGATCAAGTGAAAGTGGAAAGGAGTGTAAGGAGAATATACGACGCAAATATGAATGGCAGAAGAAATCGGGGATGCCTGAGATATGGCACTACCAAGTGATTTAGACACTTGAGTTGGGCCATGTCAAGAGTCAGAATAATAGAAAAGCATGTATGAGACGATGTACGAATATGAATGTGTTCCATGATCAAGTTGTTTGACGGTCCGTCCTCTCTGCCTATCCCTGTGAGGAAACGGTGTGATGGTTAATAAGTTAGTCAAATCAACTGTTTTAGCGTAAAATTAAGTGAGATATTAGGAGATTCCAAGGATATTCAAATACAAAAGAGATATGTATTTATTTATTTATTTAATACATGAATTATCGAGAGTACATATAGTTTTTTGTGATATTTCACCCTCCATGCTAGGGAGGACCCTGTGTTATGGCGGGTGAAGTTTACAGTTTGCGGATATACATTCATTAGTACCTATAGATTGAAATTTTTTACTAATTGATACTATCAACACAAATTCTCTTACAATAAGAGAGTTTATGTAGTTATATTGGATTACAAGAATAAGGTGAAGAAGTTAAAGAATTATTGGAAAAGATAAGTTATTTTTAGTAAATTAAGGAATTATTGATATATATAGTTCACAGTAATCAGTCTTATACATATAATGCTGCTTAGATAGTAAATAAAGATATTTTATGTTTCGCCTGTTCTTAATACTATGCACACAGATCTTCTATAGTAAGAAAATGATATACCTACTTCTAGTGAGATTGGGTTACAAGAAGAAGATGGAGAAGTTAGAGAATTATTATAAAATGAGAAATATGAGGAGTTGTTAGATATAGATCATACTAAATAATCTTGTACATACATGCCGCTAATTTAGAAAATAGATGATGTAAAATAAAATATGCTATGATGTCCGCGCAACTGCCGGCGGACTACGACCTAATCAGAGTAGTTTACATACGAAAAGAATTTGTTCTTTTCGTTGATTTTTTTAAGGTGTGCATTAGTATTGGTTAACAATATAGTTTGAATACGGAAAGAATTCGTACATTTAGTTTAACGTTCGTTTGGTTTATTCGTTAATTATTCGTTCATTTAGTTTATTTGTTAATTGGTAAACAATATTAGCGACACCCGGAAGCGCAGTCCCACCTAGTAAAAACTGCAGAGAGCATATCTATTATATTTCAATATCTTTGGGAGATTCCAAAATTTCAAAAATTTTCTAAATTGCTAGCTCCAATTTTTCAATGCTCAATAAGAGGTGTAGTATGATAAGAATATGTTAAAATCGGAAAAAGCTGGGTTTTTTAGAAAAAAGTACAACAAATTCCAATTAATACCGGAGTCTCTGAATATTTTAATAAAAACTCTGTGCTTCCTTTACACCGCTCGTATACGATCCAATTGGACATCAATATGAACACCTTTCTTTTCTACCAGGCCAATTTTGAAATAAATAATTGAAAGAATACAATGTTTTTTTTAAGCACATGATTTAGAATCTACATTTATTCATTACAAATTCACTACAATTTAATTTCCACAAATTTAACTTCTTTCTAACACGAAGTTAATTTTTTGATCAAACCCGATTATTTAAATTTCTGAAAGGTCTGGACTCGCGAGAGCTTACCAATTTTATAAAAATCCACGAACCGTCAATCCGACAAACCGATTTCTTTCATTTGCCCGCAAGCAGAACTAATTGGAAAAAAATCCTTATGTGCATGATATAACACACAATACTTTCACAACAGACATTCTTAGTAACGGCCTTGAGAAGCGATGCGTATGGTCATAAATTAATGCTCGAGTATATTGGTTTCATTTAATTTGTTATACAAGGTGGCGCAAAAGTTGTCACCCTATGTTCTTTGGCTGTATTTTTTTACAAATGAAAAATGATGGTTCTGCTTTCGGATTGTGTTTATTTTATGTCGTAATGTTTTTTCTACTTACTCAAGAAAATAATATCGGCCAAGTTGCCGCCGCTAGAATTGATGACCGTACGGGCCTGATTTATGACATTATTAATGAATTTATGTATGTAACCAAAAAAAATTATTAATAAAAAAGAAAAAATAAAAATAAAAATGAATGGCGCAAAAGTCATCACCCTATAGGAAAATGCCATAATTTTTGCAAATGGGGGCAAATATCAGTTCTGCTTTGACATTTGTGAAGTAAACATATACAAAATACACGTCAACAAGACATGAATATCGACATGACATCGCTATACTCTTCAAGAACGTGGAAAAATTGTTTCGATATTTTTGTACAATAATTCGTCGGTGGTGTTGGAGGTGGCGCGGCGGTCATCAATTTTTGGCGGCGGCCACTTGGCCGATATCATTTTCTTGACTTAATGGTAAAAAACATTAATACATTAAATAAACACAATCCAAGAGCAACCAAAATTTTTAATTCATAAAAAAAATTACAGTCAAAGAACATCGGGTGTCAAGTTTTGCGCCACCTTTTATATTCCATACTCATTTTCCCTTTACCTACGAATTAGTTTTAAAGCATAATAAATCTCCCATCTCTAACCAATGAAAGCAATTCTGGAGGCGGGTGTAGGTACTGCCATCCGGAGAACCATTTATTAGAAGACTATAACACCTCTGCCAATGGTCTCCCCAAATGATTCGCTACTTTTAGTGATTTAGCAGGGGTGATCGGGTTCAGGGGGTGAGGTTTTTTCGGATCTTGCGTGACGGGCTAGACCTCTTCCTTTCCCTAAAAAGACCTTCTACACAGCATCCCCAAAGATGATATATGCCCTGAGGATTTTTTTCCTCAGGACTTCCTGTGTGAATCCATTGTAAAAAAAAACAATACTTAGACCTAGCCAGTCGAGGAATTGAACTAATGATGCCTGGGAAGTAACCAACCGCAATGCCAACTCAGACATTGACCGGTCATATAAATCATAAATGGTATTATTGATATTGTAAAAGCTGTAAGTTTTTTTTAAAATAAACAAAAAAAATATTTTGGAATTGTCGTATTTTAGTAATCAATTCTAAAATCGGCTTACCGCTGACGTAATGGGTTTAGCCCAAACAAAATGGGAATACGTAATGAAATTAAGGCAAATACCAAATTGTTATTCAAAACGTATTTGAATTTATAAAATGAACCTTGATTTAGAAATGGTCAAAGTTTAAAATATGTTTAGCTGCCTAACGAATAATATTACATTTTCTTAGCATTTTATTCGATGGGGATTAAGTTATGATTTTTTTTAATAACTGCTCCACACAGCAGGCTCCAAGGGAAATAATTTTCCTTGGAGAGGTCCAAAGGTCTCCCTCAGCCAATCCCGAACCGGAAAGATTTGGACAAAACCTGACATCACAAACCCGTGCATCCCTGCTAAGTCACCAAATAAAGCGAACCACTTGGGGCTACCTATGGTAGAAGTGTTAGTTATCCAAATAATAGTTTCCTGGGCGTCGATACCCATAGCCGCTTCCCAAAATAATAGTTATTGATCTTATTTACTGATTTTTTAAATTATTATTCTAAGTGTGACATTCAGAGACATATATATATATATATACATGAATTTTGAAATTTATTTAACACGTTTCTTAGATTTTTGAAGAAATATATAAGGCTTGTGAGTTTTTCCGTAATACCTTTGATGTGTAGGTCCCATCTAAGATTTTCGTTAATTATTACTCCGAGATATTTTATGTTTTGTGTTTTTTCGATGACGGGACAGTAACATTGTATATTATTTCCATGGCATTCATGTAATTTTAGTTCTAGTAATTTTATTGGTTGACCCCTTGAGTTCATTGAAAATGTTAAATTTTTTTTTGCTTATATTAAGGGTAAGGGAGTTGATTTTAAGCCAATTTTGAAGTGCACTAGCCCTTTTTCAGCCTCATTAAATGTGTCAGTCCAATTTTCTTCTTGAAATAATAAAGCAGTATCATCAGCAAAACTGATTATGTTTCCTTTAATGGTAAGGTTAGTTAAATCGTTGATGTAGATAATGAACAGAATCGGTCCCAGTACACTTCCTTGAGGAACGTCGTAGTTTAAAGATAGAAGTTTGCTCTTTTGTTTGCCAATTTGTACTTGTTGATCTCGCCCTGTTATATATGACTCCAATAAGTTCATTGTTGATTCGGCCATTCCTATTTTTAGTTTAGTTAGTAATATTTTATGGTCTATTGTGTCAAAAGCTTTTTGAAGATCTATGAATAAAGCTAAACATTTTTCCCATCATCTATGTTTTTTATGGCCATGCTTGTTAGATTTTCTATGGCATCATTGGTGCTTAGATTTTCTCTAAAACCATATTGGGATGGTGATAATAATTTGTTTTGTTCAAGAAATTGAACAATTTGCTTCTTCATTACAGTTTCCAAGATTTTTGAAAAAGAGCTTAAGAGACTTATGGGTCGATAGTTATATATATCCTTTTTGTTACCACTTTTATGTATGGGTATAACTGTAGCTTTTTTAAGGCATGAAGGGAATACATTTGTAGATATAGACAGATTGACCAAGTATGTCAATGGGAAGGTCAGTTCATTTTGTAGTTGTTTTATTGTTTTATTTGAGATTATGTCATTTCCCGATGATTTATTAATATTAAGGGATACAATTGCATTTCTGATTTCAATATTGGTTACATCAGTAAACTTTAATTTATCTATCTGGTTCATATTTTCCTTTTCTTCTGGTAAAATGCTAGTTATTGGTTGTCTGATTTTCTTTGCTGATTGTGACCCTATATTAGTAAAAAATTCGTTTACGTATTCGAGAATTTTGTCCGGATGCTTTGCGAAAGAGATTTTGGGATTTTCAATTGTTAATTCCTCCATGTTCTTGTAATGGGATGATTTTGCATTTGTAATTACATTAATGATCTTCCATAATTTGCTCGGGTCATTGTTACATTCGTCTATTTTCTTCTTATAATAATTTTCTTTGACAGTTCGTATAACATTTTTGCAAATATTTCTGTACCTTTTGTAGTATCGTTGTATAAAAATATCAGAAGGATTTAATTTAGATTTCCAATGTAATTCATCTCTTTTTCTAATGCAATTTATAAAGCTTTGAGTTTTCCATGGCTTAAGATATTGGTTTTCATGCGAAATCTTTTTTTCTATTGATTTGGTATTTGACACGATGGTGTATGTTATATATTCAGTGAATTTACTCCAGGCATTACTTGCATCAAGGTTCTCCAGTAGGCTTATCCAGTTTGTATTGAGTAACTGTTGTTTTACATCATTTCTGTCTTTTGCACGATAATTGGGTAGGGCTGCAATCTTTGTATTTTCTTTTTTGTAATAGATAAAATTGTTGTATAGTGGTCGGTTATAGCAGAGGTAAATATGATAGATTTGGTTGATTTAATAATCTTACTGAATATGTGATCGATGTAAGATTTGTCGTCATTAGTTACACGCGTAGGTTTATTTATCATACTTTGGAGTCCATGGGAGGCCAGTGTTTGTAGATAATCAGTTCTATTGGGATGACCATTTTCTAATATGTCAATATTTATATCCCGATAAGGAAGACATTTTTGTGTTTTTTAGAAGATTGAGTTCATTAGAAAGCGGTTCAAGAAACTGATTAATATTAATTGTAGCTGGTGATCGGTACAGAGCTAATATCGCGGTTTCATCACCCACTTTGATCTTTAAACAGTTTGCATTTGGGAATTTTATTTCATTGACTTCAGTTTTAATGTCATCTTTAATGTACGCTATCACACCATCGTTTTTTGTGTAATTCTAATTGGTTGCATTTGACGTGTAATTATTAATATGCAAGGGTGAATATTTATCCTTTATCCAGCATTCAGTGAGGATAATAATATCTAGATTTATTTTTAGATTCTTAATTAGTGAAGTTCATCGAAATTTTTGTTGATACTTCGTAAATTTTTATTTAATATGTTAAAATTGTTTTTAAGAGTTGACAGTTCATCTGGTTTGTTTGTAGTTATTGTTTCGTTATCATTTAAAGTTGTTTTTTTTTTTGTACGTTTATTCAGTTTTTTTTTAAATTTTACAATATGTATCTTTAAAATCTTACAAAACTGATCAATCAGTTTGATTGTAAGAAATCTCTCATTTTTCCTATTTAATTAATAGTATTATACTTCGGCGGTCCGTTTGATAGATTCTCCCATCTTAACAGACGGATTGCAATCTTTAGAGCACAGGCATCGGGTGGGAATGCTATCCTTGTTCTACCGGTATTACAATGGAAGATGCTCCGAGGAACTAGCATCATTGATCCCTTCGGCACCGGTGCATAATCGGGAAACACGCCAAACGCGTGCCAAACATTTGTACACAGTTGACATGAGAACGGGTCGTTTCTTCGACTCGTTCTTATGTTCAACAGCTAGGCTGTGGAATGATTTGCCGGCCTCTGTGTTTCCTCCTTCCTACAACATGGGTCTCTTCAAGACCAATGTTCATTCCTTCCTCTCCTCAAAAAGACCCTCCACACAGCATCCCAGATGACATAGGCCCTGAGAGAAATTATTTTCCTCAGGGCCTCCTGTGTGGAGTTAATGTAAAAAAAAAAAAATACTTTTATGTTTTACATTGTAATAACTGTGTAAAATCTAAAATACTAATTATTATAAACAACTAATTATTATAATGTTTATGAATACAGTGTGTGATAGTAATTTCCAGGTATTTGATCAATATTCGATCTGGGTATTTGTATACAATATTATTTGCTTTCATGTTCTACGGAGATAGAATGATTTAACTTTTTTTTGATATTTGAATAAGATGTCTCATTTTTAATATTTTCAGGTAATGCGTTAAATATTTTCGGAATTCTATGCCTCTTTATACTATCACTGTATACATTTTGAGATTTATTAATAATAAACATTTGTGCTTCTCTATGCCTAGCAGGGTAGTTGTGGTTTACAGGTTTTTTGGATTCTGTATTCCAGAATTCATCTAGCGTTAATTGATAATCTACCTTACTGTGAATAGAGAGGACATTACACAAGGAGAAAAATTATTTATAATCGCCTTCACATAAATGAACTTTTTTTTTGCCTGATATCAATTTTAGGAAACGGATTTGTAATTGTTCTATTTTATTTAAGTACGTTTTGTACGTTAATCCGTAACTATTTATTCCGTATCCTATAATTGATTCTGCTAATGCGTTGTATAAACAGTATAATATATTTTTATCAAAAAAGTTTTTTAGGTGGTAAAATTCCCCTAATATGGATCTTAATCTATTACATACATTTTCAATATGATTTGACCATTTTGTTTTTTTGAAGAGTTTTATTAAATGTACATTTGTTACTTAAATTATTTTTTTCCGCGGAAACATTTAATTTAAATAACAAATGTACATTTAATAAAACTCTTCAAAAAAACAAAATGTCTAGAAATTGTTACATAGTTAATGCCCAAGAAATACAAAAAAAAATGATTTGACCAGTTAAAATTTACATCTATTGTAAGACTAAGGTATGTATATTGGTACACTTTTTCTATATTTGGGCAATTACACTGTTGGGATTGGTTTTTTGAGTGTAAACAATCATATGAATGACTTTTTATATGCAATTCCTTATCCTGACAATTTGTATATGGTGAGTGAATAAGCATATATTTAGTTTTTTTGCGTTTATAATAATGCCATTGTCGTGTGACCATTTAATTATGTTGTTTAGGTCTTCTTGTAAAATTTTCTCAATTTTTTGCCTAAGCTTTTGTTAAAGCCTTTGATTCAGAAGTAATTATTGTGGTATTCATTTTCACAATATAAATTATTAAGTGGATTTAGTAATGTTTTTTTTATATAATTTGCTATTATTTTTACCATTTCATCTAGGTGCTTTATGTAGATAATTTTATCATCTTGTTTTTTACGGATCATAATTTTGCCTTGTTTGTACCAAACGTATTGATAATTTTTTTTCCCTGGTTACTTGTTTCGTTTTCCATAATATTTCTTCGCCGATTTAGATAGGAGATGTCGTCAGATCCTTTATTTCATTATAATTTATTTCTTTTTTCTTTTCAAGGAGGGAATCTCTTTTTCTTTGATCGGAAAAGATCGCAAGAAGTTTTGGAGGGGCTCCGTTTCGTCTGTCTGAGACTCTCGTGTTATATCTGTGTGTAGAAGGTGGATTCCTGCTGCGGCAGCAACTTTTTTTACAATTTCCAAAGGTTGTTCGTGGTTTTGTTGTGGAATTTTCCACAACAAAACCGCCCACAAAACATGTCCACAACGCACTTCTATCAAACAAAATTCTCGATAAGGAGCGTTCTAAAGTACTTGCTCTTACCAGTTGAACAAACCACAAAAAGAATACTTTGGTTAAAAGGTTACATCTTTAATATAATTAGAGATTATTCTTACATTAATTTGTAATATTCGGTCAACATCATCGGACCGCTAACAATGCAAACAATTCCGCATCCAAGCCATGCTCCTGAGCTTCCAATTTTCATGTGTGTTGTACACGCCAAACTATAATGCCGGCCTGACGTTGATACAGAAATCGTGGCAATAAGCGAGATTAAGCTAAAAAAAAGTAACCCATGCCCTTCTCTGTCGCACGTATGTTTTTACGAATCTCAATCGCTTACATTGATTGTTAAGTCAGTAACTACGCGAGAATGAATCGTACAATCTTCAGGCCGGCATTAAAGTTTGGCGTGTACTATACCTACCTATAAACTTTCAATCAACCATCTTCGATAGTGGATGAAGGAATCACATCTTCACCTTTGGACTACCGCACCAGTTATCTTTAGCGTAGGTAAACTGCTAAAGCAGTTATAATGAACCCTGAAAATGCACATTTATTGAAAATGCGCGTTATTATTTTCACTATCTTATTCATTTATTTAAGAATAATTAATAACTACGCTCTAACGTACGCATCACCAAATAACACCAGTTTAAAGGCGTTCTTGATGACGCACAACGTACAGAAAGATAATATGTGTTTGTTCAGCATTTTGAATTCGTAGCTGGTAGCTCTGCGTTAATTTATAATGCTTATTACATGAATAATCCCCATTAAGCAGGTTTTAATCCACATTGTCATCCAGGCGAGTAGGTACCATACATTGTTCCTGGTCTATTAGCAATCGAGAGAACGTCGTCGGAACCGGTTATAATAAACACACCCTGGGTTACAACCACTTCATAAAAAAAAATCCAAGATACGACCGTTGTTCATTTTATACGTATCTTTTTCATGATCTGCCCAGCTATCCACGCCGATACGATCGACGGTTTCTTCGGCTCTGTTTTGCGGATCAAGAAAAGAGTGAATTGTTATATTTGTATACAGATCATGTTAGATCAACTTTGTTTTGTTTTTATGTTCCCAGTGGTTATCTCTGTCACCGACAGAATAGACTGTTTTATCTCCCGGCATGCAGAACTAACTTGCCAATAGTCGTACCTATGGGAAGAGCTACCTTGTTGTTAAATAAAATCACTTCGAAAATTGAAATATGAAGCAGAATTTAGACGGCAAGCTTTGTTGCTCTTAGCATAAATCTGCTTATATACTTGTTGATCGGCATGTTTTGGATTTTTCACGATTGATTGATTACTTGTCAGTTATGTAGGGTTTGGAGTAGGTATTTAAAAAAAATATGTGTACATAAATTTTCTAATGTTTTCGAAACTAATAAATTGAAAACAAAGGCTTAAAAATACCACGAATATCAAATAAGTATGGTAGCAGAACGCTTGAATATATGATACCCTTGATTTACAACATGTTAAATCAAAACATTAATTTCAAAAATAATGAGGAACCCTGCCTTAAACTGACAAAAAAGTGGTTAATGAACAACATATTTATCTATCCTAAGTCTTATATTAGGTATTATTATTGTAACCTAGGCTAATGTATGTTATGTAATAATTATAAATGGTAGAACCTACAGACAAGCTGATCTGACTACCCATATTTTATATTGTATTACATGTTATTATATTTTATATTCAATTAAATAAAAAATAAATAAAAAAAAATTGTATTGAATACAATTAAATGAGAAAAATAAATGTGTATTTCATGTTCAAGAACTAGAAAGATAACCGAATTTATAAATTGAGGAAGCAAGGTGTAGATCAGCTAATTCATACCTAAGTGGAATTTTTTTTAATCGCAAAATTTTTGGAATTGCATAAAGTTAATAATCTACAGATGACTGATAAAGACACGATACAAGAACAGTTACTTAAATTTTTAAATTATTAGCATAGTGTATTATATTTAGTTAGTCCTTTTAAATTAAAAGCAAGATATATTATTTCAACACATGGTCACTCTATAATGTATTATAGCTTCCTTCAGCTTAGTGGGTCTCCATTATCTTAAAAATAACAAATATTAATTTAATAATATTGTTCTTTCTAACTAAGTAACTAATGCAGGGGTAGGAGAGGATAGATCGCCAATCAACTCGGTCTTGGCACAAATAATCTGTATCTTGTCATGGCCCGACTTAAGATCTGATTCATTCGGTCATGTCACGGCTTCCTCGGGCGTCCCCGACTTCTTCTGCCATTCACATTTGCGTAATATATTATCCTCATCTTCTTTCCCTTTTTTCGTTCATTAATTCTACATACCCAATTCAGTTATTTCTATACCAATATTATTTTGTGTTACTTTATAAAATTATTAACCTCGACACCGGCTTACGAATTTCAATTGTTATTCTCAGTAATAATAAATATCAACTTTGCAAAGAAACAATAAAAAAATAAATTATGCAATACCAAACAAACGGTAATCACGTTTTTTATATAAGTACCTATACATTATATGGAAAATGACAATGGGGTATTTCCACAAACGAGGAATTCTGTTGAAAATGTACAGAATATTTAAAGATTATTTTTCTGATTTTAATAATTCTACTAAAAATGTTTGATTTTTATGTTTTCATTCAATATTATTGATTTTAAAAACGATCTAAAACTGATCAAATCAAAACGGCCCATGGTTGGGAAATGGGTTTGTGACGTCACAAGTGACGCTCAGTTAAACTAGCATAAATAAACACTGTCAGTGAACGTCCTTACTCATGACGTCACACGATAGCCACGCCCCAAAAATATCGTTTTTGCGGTAATTTCAAAATGGGAAACTTTAACTCGCTGTAGAAAATTTATTCGTCAACATAAAAATAAAATAAAAATGCTCTAATCATCGTAATTTTTTGCTTAATTTTTTGACGCAATAAAAAAAACACGTGGAAATACCCCATTAACTACAGGACCATGACGCGACCATTTATGATAAGACCATTCGCTATGACTACGACAATTTTGTGATGAACATAATACGATCGTAACTCAGGGTACTCTTGCCCAGTTACTTTTTGATTACTCTTCATAACGAATTTGATAATCAACTGAAATTCACAAAGCTCTTCGAATTACTAAGGTTTTTAATTAATAATTGAGTACCGCAGCGTGCGTAAGCGGAGCTTTTGAATATTTTTTCTCAAAGTGCAACGATGTTTATTAAACCCCAAATGCAAGAATAATAATACCTTCATAAAATAATTTTCTGGTCTTTGTGACGATTTTTAATTGAATTTTTGTAATAACGTTAATTAGCTCAACATTTACACACGCCTTTTTACCCTTGTTTGGTATTATAAATCTAGTCTCCTTCAACGGAAACAATCTTCCGAACAGGCCTTCCATTCATATGCTTGGTATTCCAGATATGCTAAGTGTAACTCTAAGTAACCAGCTCAGCCACAGGGGATCCATCGAAGCCAGAGTTAAGTTAGCCTCCTAAAAGCTGGGCGTACCGTACCAATACCTCCTAGATCACAGCTGTATGATCTATCTTTGACTGTACCCGACGTACTGGGCCCGCAGATACTTTAATAGTACACAATTATTAACCCTTTACAAATCGCAAGGGCACCCCATGGTTGAATTTGAGAGCCATCTCTAGTCTGGAGCCCCAAAGTACCTGAAAAAATGGAACGGCCGGTCTCTTTGATAGATTCTCCTATCGTAACAAAAATATTGCAATCCTAGAGCACAGACGTCAGGTGGGAATGCTGTCCTTGTTCTACTGGTATTTCAATGGAAGACGCTCCGAGGAAAAAGCGTCATTGATTCCTGGAAACACGCCAGATGCGCTCCCAACACCGTCGACATTAGTCACATAAGAACCGTTATATTTGCCTCTGTGTTTCATACCTCCAATTTCACTCACTTATTTCCACAAAAAGACTCTCGCCAGAGCAACCTCAAAGATGGCATATGGAAATTAATAATTTCCTCAAGGCTTCCTGTGGGGAAAAAAATAGGAACATACAGTCACTAATCATTCAATGGTATCCCTACCTACTTCTCAACTGTTGTATATAACTTTTTTTTTTTTTTACATTAACTCCACACAGGAGGCCCTGAGGAAAATAATTTCCTTCAGGGCCTATGTGGGCCTGTGTGGAGGGTCTTTTTGAGGAGAGGAAGGAATGAACATTGGTCTTGAAGAGACCCATGTTTTAGGAAGGAGGAAACACAGAGGCCGGCAAATCATTCCACTGCCGAGCTGTTGAACATAAGAACGAGTCGAAGAAACGACCCGTTCTCATGTGACAAATGTCAACTGTGTACAAATGTTGGGCACGCGTTTGGCGTGTTTCCCGACTATGCACCGGTGCCGAAGGGATCAATGATGCTAGTTCCTCGGAGCATCTTCCATTGTAATACCGGTAGAACAAGGATAGCATTCCCACCCGACGCCTGTGCTCTAAAGATTGCAATCCGTCTGTTAAGATGGGAGAATCTATCAAACGGACCGCCCGTTTCTGCACAGAGTCGAGGGTATTTTTCAGGTATTTTGGAGCTCCAGACCAGAGGTGGCTGCCAAATTCAACCGTGGGGCGCACTTGCGATTTGTACAGGGTTAGCAGTTGTGTACTTTTAAAGTATCTGCGGGCCCTGTACAGTACGCCCAGTTTTTGGGAGGCTAACTTTACTCTGGCTTCGATGGAGCCCCCATACCTGAGCTGGTCACTTAGGGTTACACCAAGCAAATCAATGGAGGGCCTGTTCGGAAGATTGCTTCCGTTGAAAGAGACTAGATTTTCATTGCGATCCCTTTTAGACGTAATCAGACAAGATTGGGTCTTTGAAACATTAAATTCAACGAGATTATTTTTACCCCAAGAGAAAACACTCTCGAGGTAACCGTCCATTCTTTGCTTCAAAGCCTTACGAGCTGTTGGAGTTTGTGAGCCCTTTGGGGGCTTGTCAAACAAAAAGCTATCATGAACTGTACTGTCATCCGCGTAGCAGTGAATTGGTGCACATGACAAAAGGTCGTTGATGTGCAACAAAAACAGAGTTGGAGACAGAACCGATCCCTGCGGGACGCCAGCATTTATCGAGTGAGAGGAAGAGGTGAAACCATCGACTACCGTCTGAATCGACCTCTCCCTCAAGAAGTTGGCAATCCACGTACACAAGGATGCGGGAAGTCCGTAAGAATGCAGTTTGTTGACAAGTCCTCGGTGCCAAACCCGGTCAAAGGCCTTGGATATGTCCAGCGCAACCGTTTGGGTCTCACCGAAACGTTCCAGGCATCGCCCCCAAACATGCGTCACATACGCGAGAAGATCACCGCACGAGCGGTTCCGCCGGAATCCGTATTGACGGTCGTTAATAATTTCGTTCTTCTCGAGGTATGTGAGCAGTTTGTCGTTGATCACACGTTCCATCACCTTAGACAGAACTGATGTGATCGCTATGGGGCGGTAGTTGGCCGGGTTGGAGCGGTCACCCTTCTTTGGAATAGGATGGATAACCGCTTTTTTCCAACCAGAGGGCACAGAGCCAGTCTTCAGGGACAGTTTAAAAAGCTTCGTCAAAATTGGAGCTATTTCTGCAGCGCACCTTTGCAGTACCAGGGCAGGTATTCCGTCAGGCCCACTAGCTTTATTAACATCAAGCCCTCGTAAAACATGGAGTACTTCCCGATGCCGGATCCTCAGCTTTTTCATACGAAAACCGCAGTAAGGAACCGACGTCGGGACAGCACCTTGGTCATCGAGGGTTGAGTTATCCGCAAACATTTTACCTAGTAAGTTAGCCTTTTCGGTGGCGGTGTTTGCTAGTGAGCCGTCAGGTCTGGTAAGAGGTGGCAGACTGGATTTGCAGAAATTGCGACCAATTGAGCCCGCAAGCGACCAGAATTGCCTGCTGCCATGCGGGCATGCAGTCAGCTTTCTGCTGATCTGCTGGTCATGCTCGAATTTTGACCTATTTATGATTCTCTTGGTTTCCTTTGCCATTTTGTTGTAAGCTGTTCTGTCTTCGGATGTTCTAGATGTGTTGTAGGCTCGGTAAGCCGCGTTTTTTCGTCGCACTGCTTCAGCGCATTGTCGACTGAACCACGGCTTTGAGCCTACACCAGTTTCCTTAACAGTAGATTGGATGAAGCCATCCATCGCGGATGTGATGACCTCACCAATTTCCTGGGCACATCTTGAGGGATCCGAAGTCCGAAAACAGACAGCTGACCACGGGAAAGCATTAAAATGTGCCCGCAGACCGAACCAATCTGCTGACCTATAGTGCCACACTTTTCTCTTCAGCCTCTCGTTTGGTGGTCTGAAGTTTACAGGGATTGATGTCGTCACCAGGCAGTGGTCGGACGATCCTAAAGGCGCTGTGACTTCAATACTGTAACCGTGTGGCACAGTAGTTAAAAAAAGGTCTAACAGATTGGAACGGTGAGTCTGGACATCAGGAACCCTTGTAGGCTCCTGAATCATTTGCTCCAATCCGTAGCAAAGGGCAAAGGATTCCGCTTGGCGTCCAGCCGAGTCTGTTGATCCTGAGAACTTCAACCAAGGTTCGTTATGAACATTGAAGTCCCCCAGGACCACAAACTCTGCCATAGGGTAGCGGGGCAAGAGGTCATCAATAGTGTCGCTTAAATGTTTGAAGAGCTCGGACGTGTCTGATTCGCTAAGGTTCGGTGAGCGGTATAAACACGCGTAGAATCTTACCGTACTGGCAAGATTGACGCGTACCCACATTACGTCGAATCTGGAGTTTTCCAGATTCAACAGTCGCACACAGTTGACGTCAGCTCGACTATAGAGACAGACACCTCCTTTAGGTCTGAACTTTCTTGCGAGGGTGAAGCCCGGGCAGTCCAGATAGGAGGCGTCTACAGGCTCGGCTATCTGCGTTTCAGACAGGAATAGTAGGTTGGGGCGTTGAGGAAAAAGGTGGTGGTGGACGGAGTTTAAATTGGTATGCAGGCCGCGAATGTTGGTGTAATTCACCAACATTTTTGGCCTGCGCCGGGGTCGCCTACTACTCGCCGCTGTAATGATGTTAATTTTTGTTGTTTGTGTTGTCATGATTTTAATTAAATATTTTTATGATGGGGTGTAGGGGGAGGGAGGTCTGGGAAGGAAAAGGTATGAGGGGTGGGTAGGAAGCTGGGGATCAGAGTGTCCAAGAGTGACGAACGAATGAATCCAATCCACCCACTGCGGTGCAAGGCGATGGATAGGGAGAGTCCGGCTGGAGAGGTCACCCGATGCGCCCCAAACGCTACTGCTGGGTCCCCTCCGGTCACGAACCGGCACAACAGCAGCGGCGGGGTTTTTACACTCGTTGATGGGGCAGCCCACCCTCAGTCGTGAGCCTGAGGGTCGGGCCCCTGTACTACCGAGCGGCCCGGACAGCGGTAACCGGTTGTAAAGGGTCTCCCTCAACCAGCATCTCCCAATCCGGCCCGCCACGCAGAAGGTGGGCCGACGCACCCGCCATCAAGACTTGAACAAACATTACCCCAAGAACCCGGGCACCCCTGCTAAGTCACCAAACGTAGCGAACCACTTGGGGTGACCTGTGGCAGAGGTGTTGGTCATCCAATAAATGGTTCCCAGGGCGGCGGTACCCATACCCGCCTACCAAATTAAAAAAAAAACTGCTTCTCACTTATCGTTTTAATATAATTCTTGGTGGTTCTTCATTTCCTTTATTTTTACATAATAATGTAAGAATCACTTATATATTATTAATATTATTGCACGACTTTGCCTATATGCTTATGGTTTATGTAATGAAAAAACTAAAATGTTTTCCGTTTACCTAATTCTACCCAGAACAATGCGCTAGTCTCACAGATAGAAAAATTCAGCTGATTCAGGTATCCATATTTTAGTTTAAAATGCTGTATCCTATTTTACTGTAATTTGTTTATTGTTCTTTTCTGTCATATTTGGGAAAAAAAAGCCCACAAATTGTGGATAACAAGCAAATAAATTAGCTCCGGTAGCTCTAAATAATTGTATTGAAATGAAAAAAAATAATGCGTTTAAAAAGGAATTTTCCGGATTCCGGGGTACTGCGTAAAAATAAAATAAAGGGTTCCAATCAGAACGAAACAAAGCGTTTACAAAATTGAATGCATAGTCATATTGTGGTTGCATTGAAAATGCCACTTAAAAAAGTTTTAATAAATACAATATTTGTGTATTCAAAAGACCATTATTCCGAAATATTTATTAAAGCTTTTTTCCGTTGAAATGCACGTCACATTCATTAAATTTGCATGCGGGCAACAAACACAAGCATTTCAATTGTACCCATTGAATTAATACTTGAAAAATTTGAATGCATATTGAAAACCACTTAAATAAGTTATTTATTGTTAATAAACGCCGATTAACGGCTTTTACATAGGAATAGCAATAATTTGAAATATAGATGCAGAATATATTATAAAAAGAAGAAAAAAAATTCACAATGACTCCACACAGCACAGGCCCTGAGGAAAATATTTTCCCTCAGGGGCGATGTAATTTTTGAGCATGCTGTGTGGAGGTCTTTTACAGGAAAGAAAGGAGATGAAGTTCTGGAAAGGATAAGGTTTGAAGGGTCGTTTTGAAGGAATCTGGAGGTCAATTGGTCCAGGCGTGACGGAAGTATGATTCCATCCTCCCCACTGTGGTGCAAGGCGATGTTTGAAAAGATTTCTGCTTGAGAGGTCCCAAGGTCTCCCTCAACCAGTCTCTCCCGGTCCGGTATGCCACGCAGCTGGTGGGTAGACACGTCCGCCGCCAAGACCCGGACAAACCTCACCCATCAACCCGGGCACCCCTGCTATGTTAAAAAACGTAGCGAACCACATGGGGTGACCTACCGCAGAAGTGTTGGTTATCTACTAAATGCTTCCGAAGCGGCGGTACCCATACCCGCCTCCCAAATTAAGTATAAAAATATAAATGAGAAAAACATATTTGGAAAAGTGCGTGAGAGTAAGATGAAAATTTCATATGAATAAAAAATTAAAAAGTAAGCATTGTTGTAATAACATAAAAGAATAAAGAGTTATAATACAAGTATGAAGAAAAAAAAAGAAAAGAAAAGTACACCACGGGTACATATATATTCAAGATATTTTGAAAAGTAACTGAGAAGTACTTTGAACGTACAAAAATAAATTCGTAAAGTGCGTAAGAAAAAATAAATTTAAAATCATTTATTGACGATAATTTATCGTAAAGTACCTACAGTTTCCTTAATGAAAATATGTTTTAGGGTGTTTCAATAATATAAATTTAATTTATGAAATTTCCTTGGTACCTACCTTAAAGTTGGGAAGAATTGTTCGCTTCCAAACAACATTAATTTGAAGGAAACCAGAAAAAAATTATTTCACAATTCTTCGAAATTTCCAGATAAAAAATCCATTAAAAAAGTTATAATTCTATTTCCAATATCTTTCCTTAGAATAATTATTTTCTTGGGGAAAATATGAAAAGAGCTATGAAAATATTTGCGTTTTTATTTTTATAATTTTTTTTAAAGTGTTCTCCAGTTTAATTTGTTGAACTCCCTTTTAATTTTAAAGTTTTTTTTTTTTAATTCCTACATTACTGATGTTATTTAATTTAAAAAACGGTTTGTTTATAAGAAGACGAACCTAATTATTAAAATGTTTTATTTTATTTAATACTTATTAATAATAATAATAATATGTTCGTGCGGAAGACGACCATTACGTCACGACCGCCAACCAAATTTGATGACAGTTTTAGTTAGCGGCCAGACGAACTGAGTATGCAAAACATGCATTGTAATAACAGGAATAACAAAAAAAACACTTTCAGATCTTTTTTAAAGGATGAAAGTGTGATCAATATTTAAAGTTACAAAATATACTGTTTGTTAATGGACGTACTTGATTTACTTTAACGAGTGATTTCTGACGTTATTTGGAGTAACAATTGCAAACGAAATTTTGGTCTCTTTTAAATTTTTTTCTTCAAAACCTATATCTTCCTAAATTCTTTCACATGACATCACTAATTACTCAGCCAAGTAACCAAAAAAATACTCAATAATATCACAGGAGACCAAAATTTCGCTTACTTTTTTTTACTACAAATAAATTATATTATAAGCTTTCAATTTTAGTGCGACGATCAGAATCAGTTTATGAGAATTGCTTATACCATTAAATTCCAATATGATTGAAAAATATTATTTATCTCTTGCTCATTCTTATAATATAAAAATTTTGAGCTATTTACAGCTTCTTCATTTTCTTTAGAAGTGGGTGGCTTTAAGTGGAAGGCAATATTCGAGAAAATAGTGAGCAAGGAGGAAGAGTTCACTCACCGTACACAAACAACAGTATACAATATACAAAGCAGCATATTTATTTATTTAAGATTTTATTCAGAAGTGAAACCAATCTGTCATTTTACATGAAAATATGGGTTTAGAAATTACAAGAAAAATAAAAATTAAAACGTAATAAGATTAAATTTTATAAAACATTTAAATGCGTCGTCTAGTCAGATGCAGACATGAAAATAAATTTGATTAAATTCCGTGTCCTGTCCCAGAAGCTGGCTTGTGAGTGGTGGCGAAGGCGGGGAACGGTGCACCCTGACCTCTAGTGAACATTTTTTTTTTTTTTTTTTTTAATTTTCTTTATTCATTTTGTTTATTACAGGATTGTTTTACATGGTATTTCGACTACCAAGCTAGGCAAATGCCCGTATTATGGTAGTCGAGATTCATAAGATATTAAGTATATAATATTAATAATCATCCATATATATGTAGATGAAAGTACAAACATATAGCATATATATTATACTAGTATTAGGTACATGATCACATACAGGAAAGGAGTTAAACTAGGTGAATCTTGTATAAATAAAAATAAAATAGAATAAGTAATAAAAATAAAAGTAACAAAATAATAATATTTTAAGGATAATAGAAATAAAAAATAAGAATAAATATGTAAATCATCTATACAGATGAACAATGATAGTCTTAGACCCCAAAAAACAAAAGCAAGTATTCCTAAGCAGCATATGAAATGGACGAACAATGTCAAAAATATGAAAAAAAGCATCAGCGTCATAAAAAGTTTTGGTTGAAAATTAATTTAGAGATAAGATTTTTACTCGAGAAATATGAAAAAATAAGAACAGTTTTTAAGATGTAAGGCATTCTTTATAATATTTCCTTCCCTGAGTAAATAACCAGTTCTGTATATTAATGGCATAAAGATCATCAGTTTTCGATGTCTTAATATCAATACTTAGTAAGTTGAACATTTTAGAGGTATTGTCGAACCTTGGAAGTTCCAAAAGTCACCCGTAGGCATTTTGTTTTTACATTAACTCTAGAGAAGTCCTTGATAAAAATAATTCACCTCGGGGCCTATATCATCTTTGGAGATGGCACGTGTGATGAGTCATTTTAAAAAGGAAAGAGAGATGTTTGTAGATGTTTGTAGATGTTGGTAGAAATCTGGGACTTTGAATTCATCCCTCCCACTACAATGCAAGGCAATGTTCGACGATGAGGAAACTATTGGTTTCGAAATGTGTTGATAATTTTCATTAAGGCTCTGTAGTAAACGTCCGAAAAGAAGGAGATGGTTGGAAAGATAGATACGTAAATACGAATGTTAGAGGGAGTGCGCTTATATTAAAAAACGATAATAAACATGACTCTTTTAAAATTGAACCAAAATCCCTCAGCAAATATCGAAGCATTTAAAGAAACACTGTGATTTTTTTCATACGCACAACATGTTAAATAACCGAACAAAATGTGTTTTTATTAATATTCGGAGCTTACTTTGCGATTTTTGTCTATGGAGCGAATTTCGTACAATTACCGTTTCGGCTCAGAAAATGAAAAGATATTATCTTGAAATATAACATAATTTTTTCAGTACTTAAAAACATAAGTGTTTAAGGAAGTTTCCATTATAAATCGGGATAAATTTGGAATGCTGGGTCTTATATAAGTTAAGAATTGTTTTTATGTACTTACCAAATTAAAACGACTCAACAAAGTGCATAGGCGTTTATTGAAGAAGTGCATCATGTTATTTCTCTGGTCTGTTCGGAACACTTATCATAGAAATGTGATTATTCTGTGTATGTAGGCCGAACGCGACATCAGATGAGAGTAGAGATGTCAGGAGTTCCACTAAAGAACACCAAAGAGTTTGTATACCTCGGGAGCAAAATAACATGGGACTGTCGGTCGAAGAGCGAGGTCGACAGCCGTATACACCAGGCTAGGCTTGCATTCAATAAAAGGTCGAAAAAAATAGAATCGAATAATATAGACCTAAAACTGAGAATACTCCTCATCAAGACCTATGTATGTAGTATCTTGATGTACGGCTGCGAAACATGGTGCCTATCCGAAAGAGATAAACGGAGACTAGAGGTTTTGAAATGTGGTCCTATATACTATTAGGAATTTACTGGAGAGACCACATTACAAATGAGGAGGTTCTCCAAAGAATCGAAGGAGGAAGGCACCTGCTCAGGAACTTGTCCGAAAGGCGTGCAAGATGACAAGAAGGCCTCTTGCATGCCATATGACCGAGGGAACAAACTCTAGGGGACGCCCACGCGGAGAGTACCTGGATGACCTGCTGGTGGACGTGCGCTGCTCATCATATGCAGACTTCAAAAGAGCCGCACAAGACAGGGAAGAATTGAAGAGAAGAATAGAGGAAATTGCTGCAAACCAATCCCAGGATTGAAACCAGAGAGAGAACCGAGAATCAAATAAAGTCTCCGACTCATGACTTTCATGCAGTACTTTGTTTGATTTAGATCTGTTTCCAGTTTCCATTCCGTAGTTGTTACTTGTTCGCTTTATTGAGCATCATATTTCATTTTATTTCAAGTTTAGCGACATCCATACTATGCAAAGTGATTCCAGGAATGCTCCTAGAATGTTTTGAATGTTCATGGAAAGTTCCAGGTGATGAGATAACTCAGAATCATCTCATTTCTTCGGTATTTGATATGATTTTTCCGTGCGCAGTATGTAAAGAACGTTCACGTGAATAACCCAAAGAAATCTGAATTTAGAATAGTAAATGTAAGTATGTGAACGAAACCTAGAGATGATAATGTAATTCGAGATAAGGTAATGTATTAAAACATTGAGTGGGCTTTGTACCTAAAACAGAAAAAAATGACGTTGAATATACCGGTAAAAAGTATTCGATCGGTGGGCTCTGACTTTGTGGAATTTATTTATTTTACACTAGCTGGGTTACCCGGCTTTGCTCAGGATAACATTCGAGAGTGTTCTGGAATGTTTCACATTGATGTTCCCCATTCCCTATTCCCGAATATTCCACAATTTTCCAGAATGTTTCGGGATGTTATGGAACTTTCTGGAATGTTTTCAAATACCTACTCTGAGTGTGGTGTCCGGCTTATGGGTAGCCCCATACAAAAAGACTTCAAATGTCCCAGAATAATGTTCCAGATCATTCCGCAACATTCAGGGGTGTTCTGGAATGTTCCACAACGATTTGAACTGTTCTAAAAGTTTTAAGGGGGCGAAATTCCAGCCCTTATATCCTTAAAACCACGCTCATCAGGTAAAAACAGGACCTTTCTTCATGGATGGGGGATAGAGGGCTACCACACAATATAACTCCTGTTATCGTACCGGGACTCGCCTTTGAGTTTTAGTGGCATGCACATTGTACACTTTTTTTAATAATGTTGATTGAAGATTAGATTATCCTTCTAGAACTTTCCAGAACCTTCTAGACTCACCGCTACTCTCCACTACTCATTTCTGGAAGCTTCTAGAACGTTCTCGTTCCATAACATCCTAGAGCATTAGGGAACCTTCTCCGACATACTTAAACACTCCTTCCAAATCTTTTTACAGCTTTACCGACCTTATAGAACTTTTCGGAAGCTTCAAGACTCATCGACATACTATGCCACTCCTCCCAGAACTTTACAAAGCTTTATCAGACCGTCTAGAACTCCGGAACTTTACTAACTTAGACTCACCGACGTACTCCGCCACTCCATCCAGAACTTTCTAAGGCTTCATCGAACCTTTTGGAACTTTTCGGAACCTTCTAGAGTCACCGACATACTCCGCCACTCCTTCTAGAACTTTCTACAGCTTTATTGTACCTTACAAAATTTTCCAGAACCTTCTAGGCTCGCCGACGTACTCCGCCACTCCTTCCAGTACTTTTACAGCTTTATCGCATTTTACAGAACTCTCCGGAACCTTCTAGACTCACTGACATAATCCACCACTTCTTACAGAATTCTATACAGCTTTATCGAACCTTATAGAACTTTTCAGAACCTTCTAGACTCGCCGACACACTCCGCCACTCCTTCCAGAACTTTGTTCAGCTTCATAGAACCTTCTAAAACTTTCTGGAACCTTCTAGACTCACTGACGAATTTCGCGACTCCTTCCAGAAGTTTCCACCGCTTTATTAAACCTTATAGAACTTTCCAGTATCTTTTAGACTCGCTGACATACTCCGCCACTCCTTCCAGAACTTTCTACAGCTTTATCGAACCTAACAACATGTACCTTCATGACTGTTGGAAAAAAATAGATGTACTTATGCTTTGTGAAACCTCTATTAAAAGTAAACATGCCAGTTTATACGACATTCCAGGTTACAATAGTGTAAGCTATATTCGCTAACACAGGTCTGGTGGGGGTATTACTGTATACATCAGAGATACATTTGTTTTCACACAAAAGAAATTGAAAACTCAGGTATTTGAAAATATTTTTGGTATAATCACACTCCCAAATAATAATTAACTTACCTTACTTGCAATATATCGCCCACCAAATTTAAGTAAATTAGCTTTCATTAATGAACTTTCAACAATACTCAATAATCTTTCCCCAAATCACTGCGAAAATGTACTAATCTTTGGGGATGACTTGTTATGACTTGTTAAACTGTCTTGATCCGCTAATCATTCAATATGAAAACTTATTATCGATGAACTATTTTACTAAAAGCGGTTAGTGCAGGAAAAATAACACGTTCATGCATTGATCATATTTTTGTAAGATTCAATAGTGGAAACAAAATCACTGATACGCTTTCATCGTGTATGTGCGAGATTAATTTAGCCGATCACTTTGTTACGGCGATAAATATTCCATTTCCCAAAAGTAATAAGATAGTAACAACAACTAAAGTTTCAATTTTATCTCATAAAAGGATTGATACAAGCATAAGGAATTTCAATTGGAATGAATTACTCTGTAAAAAAGATTGCATTAAGCTTTATAAACAAATAAAATGTAAATTTAACGATATTTATGAAAAAAGTAAGATATACATACATTTTCAGCCAAGAAAAAGACCATGGCCTATAAAACAGTGGATGACAAATGAAGTATTGGATAGTGTTAAAAAGAGAGATAATTTATATAAAATTTGGAAAAATTCACCAAAAAATAAGATTTATGAAAAACAATATAAATCTTTTCGGAATATGTAACTAAATTAATATTTAAATGTAAATCTACCTTTTTTAATGAAAAATTCAAAAATTATTATGGAAACACAAAGAATACATGGGATGAGATAAATAAAATATTAGGACGTAGATCTAAGAGTAATTTATTGGTATGAAGTAATCTCAAGGTACTTACTAAAATATTAATCTGCAGAAACGGTGTCGGACGATTTGTCAACTACTTTTCGGACCGTATAAACTCACTAGAACATGAATGTGATCTTAGAGCATCAAATGTTGAACAAACACAGCTACCACATAGTCTTTATATACCACGTGCCACACTTTTAGATGTTCAGAATATTGTAAAACTTCTAAAAATTCAAAATCACCCGGAATAGATAACATCAGAATGTTTAATATTAAAAAACACATAGATATTTTAGGACCGATTTTGACACATTTAATTAACACAATATTAATGCAAGCCGTAATACCAGATGAGCTTAAATGTAGCATTATAAGACCTATATAGAAAAGTGGCAGACATATTGACATAGGAAATTACAGACCGATCAGTATCTTGCCTGCAATAGAAAAGATACTTGAAAAATACATCTCCATAAAATTGAATAAATACCTCAAGTCTTTCTCAATAATAGATCCACACCAATATCGCTTTCAAAAAAAGAAGAGCTCTGAACTGTTACTTCAAGATTTTTCAAATTACATAAATAATGAACTAAATGATAAAAAACAATTATTAGTTTTGTTAATAGACAATTCGAAAGCTTTTGATACTATAGATCCAACAAAATTACTTAAAGTTCTGGAAGCGATAGGGGTGCGAGGACGTTTTCTTAAACTTTTGAAGAACTACCTTAGTGGTCGTAAAATTCAGGTCAAAATAAATGGAAAATTGAGTAAAGTGGGAACATTGTCTACTGGTGTACCGCAGGGCTCTATCCCAGGTCCAACATTATATATAGTATTTGCCTCTCTTATGAATAAAGTATTTTCTTTTATCAAGCACTATGTATATACGGATGACACAGCACTTGTCATCTCACATAGGGATCTGCTCACACCATGAATATGCTACAGCAGGACTTCATAGCATTACTAAAATGGTCTCACGACTCTGGCTTAGTTATAAATGCACAAAAAACAAAACTAATGCACATAAGATCGCCTCATGCCAGATATGCAATAGCACCTTCAATAGTGTCCCATAACTTTGACTGCATACACAATAACTGTATACAGCCCTGCGCCTGTGGAAGTATTGACCTAGTCAAAGAATATGTCTACTTAGGGGTGACGGTGAATTGTAATATGAAATGGGATATCCATATTGTTAAGCTATGTAAGCGCCTTCGAGCGATTGTAGGCAAACTGTATAAACTTAAATATTATGCAACATATCTTAGATAGCCCATACAAAACAATGGTGGATCACGTGTACAATACTAGGCTTACACAAAATGAAGGGATGATAGTACCTTGATTTTCTAATAAACATGGCCAGCGAACTCTTGAATACATTGTACCACTTATTTTGAATATGCTGCCATATGATTTGAAAAAATGTTGCTCGACACCTAAATTTGCACTATTGTTTAGAACATGGCTATTGAAATCAGACTTTATGTATTGACTTGACTCCTCGTGCATTTTTAATTTTTAATTTTAATTTTTAATTTTTTTTTTAAATTTTTTTTTACGCTTATTTATGTTTTTATTATGTTTTTTATTAAATTGCAATATTTTTTTCTTGTATTGTAAAACATTGTATATTGTATCATGTTTTTGTCCACACTATTTTCCTGCTGACAAGCTACTTGCAGTAGCTTTGCAGGTGCAATGTAAACAAGAAAAAAAAACTATTTTCCGTTAATAAAAACAAAAAAAAAAACAAACAAACAAAACTTTCTGGGACCTTCTAGACTCACCGACATACTCCGCCACTCCTTTCAGAACTTTCTACGGCTTTATCGAACCTTCTAGAACTTTTTGAAACCTTGACGACCTCCGCCACTCCTTCCAGAACTTTCTACAGCTTTATCGAACTTTTCAGAACCTTCTAGACTCGCTGATATACTCCTCGACTCCTTCCCGAACTTTCCAGAGTTTTATCGAATCTTCTAGAAGTTTTCGGAGTCTTCTTGAAATTTCTAGAGTCTTCTTAGAACTTTCAGCCCTTATATCTTCAAAAGCACACCCTTTAGGTAAAAACGAATACCCTTATTCCCTAGGGGGGATAGAGATCTACCACACCATATAACTCCCTTGATCGTACCGGTCCTCGTTTCTGAGTTTTTGCGTTCCGCACGTTTTTTTTAACTTTCTTTTAAAATATATATTGATTAACCGAGTCATTTCCATCACGAATTTTCTTTATATTTTTTCATTAAGAAAATATAATTGATATCGAATCTAGGAAAAAGAAATATATTAGAAGAAATATCTTCTAACTAGCTGACCCGATGAACCTCGAACCGCCTCAGAATCTATAACTCTGTGTTAACTTATTAGCTGAATAAAATTTAGTTTTTTTTTTATTTAGTTAAAAATTAAACAATGAAGCAATTATCGATGCGCAACATTTATCAGAGATGGCGTTCTGTACAGATTTATATTTTTTGTGATTTTATTGCTTTTCCACATACTTACGGGAATTGCGTTTCATTTTTCATTCAGGGAGATTTATTATAATTATTGTATTTTTCCTTTGGAGGGGTGCAGGCATTCGATCACCATTCGTCTCATTTTCAACTGTTGCCATTTAGTATGTAGAAAGCGGGGCAGCATTGTATGTTTAATAACAAAAGCAAAACAATCAGCGTATTGACATTTGACGTTTTTGAATTTTTTTAATTCGCTCACTATTCAATATTATACTTCACAATATTGCTGCAGCTCTTTCAAAAGATAAGAATTCGTTCCGTACAAAATGTATGAGGAAAAGAAATTTTTCCGATGTTTTCATAGCTATTCTGATATTCGGGGCAAAGACAAACCCAACTAATCTAAGATCATAATAATCGGTCCAACCTTTCTTGAATTATAAATCGTAACTACCCGAATTTATTTTACATGTTAAGATATGTAAAGTTCACTGTTTGTAATTTTTGAAGTGAAACTTATTTGAAACTGAAACGACCCTAAAAAGAGACAAACGCATGCATCTATAGGATTTAACCTGCGGGAGAATGAAATATGAAACCTTACCGCATTGGCCGTTTTGCTTATGAGCTAACTTTTCAAGGCTACTATTGGTTGTGACTGTGTGGTGAAGGTTTCACTTGTACCACGTGTGAACTGCACTTGATTTTTTTTATAGAAATCTGAAGGTTTATTTCTATTTTTATGAATTTTTGCACACGTGACAATCAAAACATGATGAATCACTGTTTATATGAGGTTTTCAAAAACTACCCCCTCCACTTGTCTCACCCCTTAAAGCAAAACGAACCCCAGGCAACTCCGGGTGATTCAACTAGTTAAAAATAAATTAATAAATAAGATCTCAAGAAGTGCGATGTGGGCGTATCTCCTGATCCAAAGGTCTGTCCATTCTTTGCCTAAATTTCATATATAGAAATTTGTTTTATCATCACTTTAAAATTTTCATTTCGATCAAATGGAATGCCGACATGAATGACGTAAGAGAGATGGAACACCTGCAAAATGGGCTAGAACCAACGTGCCTGGAACCAAGAACCAATAAGATTGACGACATCAGTTCTTATTCAAACCTTCAAGGTAGGTATTTCTAGCGTGAATTATGTTTTCAGTGGTGAAGTTTGTTTAGAAATTGAAAAGCGTATACAGAAAAATTCAATCGAACGGAATTTCGTCACGTCTTTGCAATTCTCATCATACACATTGTTTTCTGGAGTTCAATTTACCGAACGAGTTCCACTGGGAGGAATGACCTGATCAAAAAATCAATTCACCCGGTGCACTTAGATAACGAATACAGGATTTTCTCACGAAACTCACCTGAAATCCTCTATTTCATAAATTATAACGATTAAGAATGAAACCCAACATTTGTCCATTTTTAATAAGTTCTATGGGTTCATTTTTGAATAAGTTAGAAACAAAAACATTTGAATCAGAGCTTGGTCTTGGTATTGGTAACCAAAATAGTTTTAGATAACTTTTATTTTGGATTAAGGTGAGTTGACTAATAATTGCGCGACCTATATTTGATTGTTTAGTCACGATTTAAAATACGCGGTGTATTTGAAGTTTATTTGTTCAAATGACTTACCTACTTCATTCAAGTTTTATAAGAATTCGTTGTTTTCATAATTATCGAAACGTTGCCAAATAGACGGGAAAATTATCATCCTACGCTTTTCTCGTATTTTTTCCCTCCGAACTTCAATCTCATTAGATACAGAGCGAAAACTGGGAATTCTATAAACCAACTACTAGCTTAAGGGGAACGGTTGCGCAGACTTTTTCTTATAAAACTTTAATTTATTTTAATACTTGACCAATTTATATTTTTTTATTCAAAAGGAAGGAAATATTTAGTACATCTGTACTTCTTGTACTTCTGTGCTTCTTTATTAATTTGTATTTTAAATAATAAAATATGGGCCATTAAAGAATTAAATTTTTCGTGATTTAAGATGGAGTGATTTAGAGTTTTAGGTAAGTATTATAAAAATAACCACACCCAACTTACCATGCAAATGTAATGAAATATAAAGTAAATAATAAAACATCGTAAAAATCTCCTTTTTGTGAGGTACCTCGTAGCCTCCCCACTCTTGTCTACTTTAGTTTTCTGAAGGTTTTACTTCTACCGCTTGTGAATTGCACACTCTGATTTTTTTAAAGTGAAAATTTCTTTAATACCGTTGTGATTTGAAAATCGATGAAACAGAAACGAGCGACTCTAAAGAAAGACAAACACACACATCTATAGGATTTATCCTGCGAGAGAATGAGATAGTAATAAAATATTTGTTTATTCCATGGTCACTCGGTTCCAATATAATACGATAATTCCACTGTCCCACGTAAGTCTCCTTTGGTCATGTGGTATAAAGCGATCCTTAGCGGCCAGATATTCACCGGACCAAGGATCGAATCCTACGAAATCCTAAAATTAATTTTTATATTTTTCATATCCAATCTTCAAACTACTCCAAAATAAACAGTCAAAGAAACACAAAAGAAAGCGACATCTGGCGACTCCGGAGAAGAGAACGTAAATACTAATAAGATGACCAAATGTATAGCAAAAGGTTCACTGGAATTCGACGACAAAAATATGGAAAAAAATCATCCTTCACATTGATAAAAAAATTCTAGCCCTACTCTTGTCTACTTTAGTTTTATGGAGGTTTCACTTCTACCGCGTGTGAATTGCACACTCTGATTTTTATTAAAATCATTAATTCACAAATAATTGCGAAAGTCGCTTCCAAAATCGTGAAAATAAGAATTTATGGATTAATGACCAATATTTTATAACTTCAAACAAAAATAAATACAGTAGCACGTATCTGTACTAGTTAGGTATTTGATCAAACAAATAATTATTCAGTTAGTCAAGTACTTTGTCGTAAAATTTCAGTTTTGTATGAAAAATGACGTTCAGCCGTTCCTCTTAATGTGGTTGAGAAAATTTAACAGTAATCACACTAAATAAGAGCAGCATTTTTTGGTTTATTAGCAATTTTAATGAAGCAACGGCTGGTCTGGGCATAGTTAGTTTGAGAAATGAGTATGAAGGCAATTACATAATATTAGGAGATGAAATGAAAAGTCGGAACCTCCCATAAAAAAGAATTCGTACTCGTATACACTTATGTATGTCTTTAATCAATGTTGAAACTTTATATTCGATAATAACCTTATTTACATAAGTATTGGTTGAGATTGTTTTGGTATAGTTCGCTTCTACCGCGTGTAAGCTGCACTCAAATTTATGTATTAGCATTTGCACAACAAATTACCAAATTTTCATTGCAATTGAATGGTACAGGAAATAATTTCATAACGCCAGAGCACTCAATTATGTACAGAAACATAGCAGGCGTACGCTCTACAGATTACCGAAGCTTGGGACAACCTAGGACAAACAAAAAAAAGGCTATTTTGTATAGCTAATTGTAATTATTATCTTATTATTTTATTTATTAAAAACAAGTAACAACCTTTTAGAAGAAGTTTTCTTGGAAAAAAAAAATAAATTATTATTTTATACTTAACTTTATTTACTTGATATTATTTACCTATTTTTATATTCATTAACTTTATTGATATGTATTTAAATAATAATTCATACTATCCCACTTGTCATTATCAATATGGTTACCCTTTTTTTATGTGAATACCGCACAAGAGTCCCAACTACTCCCGTCTGGAGCCAATGCGACTAAGGCATCCCCAATTGGGGTATGCTGTGACGCTGAAGGTAGTGGGGAGGGGAAGGATTTGGGGAATAGGAAGGTAAGAAAGTAGGGGGGGGGTCCTTGTACCTCAGGACAACCATAATACGACCAAAATATTGCCGCGCGAAAGTACTTGTAGCGCCATCTAGTATCTCTCCCCGTATAACGTATGAAAGGTCATGAGTAAAGTCAGCCATTTTGATTGCTATCAGCAATTAGTGAAGGAAAGTGTTTTTGTACGTGCAAACTATTTTTAATTACCCGTTGTGATATTAGATTTTGTGCATTTGTTTTAAGGCAAGTGATTGAATTAAGTTTTAGTTAATAAATATACGCATTTGTAATACCGTATTTTAACGGAAATCACATCATTTTAATATCTTTAATTTTCACGCATAATTTAAGTCATCGAGGCAGGAATTTGTACCTTGAGACACATAAATTTTTGTACCTTGGGACTGTCCCTTGGACTGTTCATGACGAAAATATTTGTTTGGGCTGTGGTGAAAATTATTTTAAAACCTCGAGCAAAGAGGATCGGGTTCAGTGTATTATCTGTCATTCCTGGGTCCATGAAGACTGCATTTTCTTCGACAATTATTGCCAAAAATGTGGAATCAGGAAAAGGAAAGAATACTAATTCTGTTATAATTCCGTTAACATTCGTGTAATATTATGTGCTATTTTTGATAAGTAAATAATTATAATTCTAGTGATATTTTATTTTTATTTTTACTTCTAAAATGACATTTAAAAATAGTGTCCTAAGGTACAAGCCTTGATTGCGACAAAAGTAAATTTTTATTTTTCTGAAATTAGTTCACTAATTGTATTAAGCAAGCTATTTATTTCAGTTATAAATGTAAGGTTATTAAATGTTGATGGGCTTAAATCTTAAGTTTAGGATAATATATCAATATCTACTAAAATATAGGTATTTCAAAAAAAAGGTCCCGAGGTACAAGGACCTCCCCTAACTGGCTATTAAGATCTGGTCACCATTGGAAGCCATTTCAAACAACGTTACAATTCTGAATGGTGGTCTACCAGGGCGATGAGTATCTTCCACTCCTAAACGTGCCGCAAATATGCGCTATATTATTTTTAATGAATTAATTGTGAAATAACACAAATTAATCAAATAAAATTTATTTGCCACACCAGGATTCATACTGCGAGTCAAGAACCCTACCGCTCGACCACGCCGGCCGTCAAAATGTAATTGAGTATGATCACCAAGATCAGTACATGAGTACGATAAGCATTCATTTTCCATGTAGAAGTAGAAAAAATGAGAGTTTCAATGAGACTGAGAAATGCATTCGACAAATTACATAATTTTGCCTTCCTTCAATTGTGTAACATTTATATCGCTGAAGGGAAGATATTTACATTACTCATTCGAAATAGTGCTCTCAAAATAGAATGCTATGAATAAATGGACCTGCCGATATTCACTCGGCAGGAATACCTATATGAATTTGTTAATATTATTGAGTAAATTGCTTTTTACGGTAACAGAACTTAATGTATCAGAATCTTTTGACAAATTTCTTGGAAAAATTTACAATGCTAACCTTGCATGAATTTTCAATTGACATTGAAACATTCATGTGAATAGATTATCCTATTAACGAAATACTTCCATGCATATAAAAGGTATTGGGATGTACTAGACTTACCAGTGTTTCCTGACGTTATTAGAATTTAATTGAAAACCGATGGCATTTTTTATGTTTTTTTTAAGTGAACTTCTTTAGCCCCTTTGTGATGAAATGGAAGTGCGTCACTAAAATGTATTAATCGATGGGTTCTCGGTTCTAATATAATGCAAAAAGAAAATCACGGTTCCGCGCGAGCCTCCGATAGCGTAGGGCGTAAAGCGCCTGAAAAATCTCAGCGGTCAGAGAGACATCCAGCAGGTTCGAATCCTACGAAATCCAAAAAAAATATACATTTTTTAAATCCAAATATCCAATCTTCAAACCACTTTAAAATAAACCGGCAAAAGAAAAGGAAAAGAAATCTAGCTACATTCTAGTTTCACTTCTATAAATGAGATACGTTTTTAGATTTTCCCTGCCAAAAGTATTTTCGTTATTTGTTTTTGGGATGTTACGCCGTGTTGCGCTACCTTCTTCTTTAGCCAACATTTCGGACAGCGTTACAGTGTCCATCATCAGGGCATGTATAAATGATGGTAAATATATGTCTTTTTTACGAATATATCGCTAATGAAATAAAAAAAATATCAGTATTAATTTATTCCCAACAAAATATATAACTTAATACATAAATCAGAAATTAATCTTTAACATTGTTTTTTTGCGATCTTTTGCCATATATTGTTGGTTAAATTCATATTAAATAAAACTATTATTTGTTTTCAGTTGCACAGCTTGACAGCCGGTACAGCAAAAATATTATCAGGGAGGTCTGTAACAGGCATTTGCGCTTTATTTTTTAAGCTTATAGATACGTCAAAAGAACATTTTTCCGATTTACAATGAAAACTTCAATTTCAACGGTTTAAAAATAACTTTATTTAAAGGCAGATCATTTTTAAAATATGATAAAAAACTTTATAAATCATTGACGTAAAAATCTTTATTGGGAGGGAAAAATCATCGTGCAATTGAAGCATTATATTGCTTTAAATGTAAAATGAACATGGTGTTTTTACATTAGCTCCACACAGGAGGCCCTAAGAAAAATAATTCCCTTCAGGGTCTATGTCTATCTTTGGTCTAACTTTTGGGATGTTGTGTGTAGGGGTTTTTCTTTAGGAGAGGAAGGAGAGGAAGTTCTGGGAATGAAAAGGGTGTTAGGAGTGGGTAGGAATCTGGGGATCAGTGTGTCCTGGGGTGACGGACGTATGAATCCATCTCTCCCCTGAGGTGCAAGGCGATATTCCGAGAGAGTACGGCTGGAGAAGTCAAAGGGACTCCCTCAACCAATCTTTCCCGATCCGGTCAGCCATGCAACCGGTGGGTACACGCATCCGCGCCAAGACACGGACAAACCTCACGGCATGAATCCGGGCACTCCTGCTAAGTCACCAAAGTTAGCAAAACACTTAGGTCACCTATGCCAGAGGTATTGGTTATCCAATAAATGGTTCTCGGGGCGGCGGTACCCATACCCGCCTCCCAAAATATGCATAAGTAATTTTCAATTTGGCAGGCGGAAATGGATTTGTAGTACCGCGGCCCCCGGAACCATTTATTGGATAACCAACACCGTGCCACAGGTCACGCCAAGTGATTTGTTACGTTTGGTGACTTAGCAGGGGTGTCCGGATTCATTGAGTGTGGTTTGTTTATGTCCTGGTTGCGGTTGCAATTGCCCACCAACTGCCGGAGTCTCTCGACCTATCGCCTCGCATCGCTGTGGAAGGGATGGATTCATACATCCGTCTTTCCTGGTCACATTGAACCCCAGATTCATACCTATGCCTCATACCTTATTCCTTTCCACAACTTTGTCCTTCCTTTCTATGAAAAAAAAATCAGGGTGTGTAATTCACATGCGGTAGAAGTGAAACTAGAAAGTCGCTAGATGTCGCTTTCTTTTCTTTTGGTTTTTTTTGGTGTGGTGTGAAGATAGGATATTGATTTCACAAAATAAAAATGTTTTTTTTTTTTATGTGGTAGGATTCAAACCTGCGTTCGCTTGATGTCTGTCTCTCTTGCAGGTCGGTCAGGCACCTTGCTAACTACCCAATGGAAGGCACGCGCTGAGGTGCGAAATTACTGCATTATATTGAAACCGAATATTTGTTTAGAACTGAGTTGTGACATCCTCAAAAGATGGTACAGGCCCTTAAGTATTTTATTACTCGTCTTTTTCCGTCTGTGGAGCTAATGTAAAAAAACAACCACGTGGAATACACAGCACCAGCACATAAAGGAAAGTTTTGGACTACTTGTTAAAACATTAGTTTAAGGTCGACAGAAAGGGTTGATTTAATCCGCACCATTGCTATATTTGGGTTCATCTCTATTTATTCCTTTCAACCACAAACACGACAAGTGCCATTAATATAAGTGCCATAATATGACCATCTATTCCAGAATAGTAAATTGCATTCCAATAGATGAGTGCTTTCATAAATTAAAGGAAAATATCTGTAGGCGTACTGTTCGTACCTTCTTATTAAAATTAATTTTTATTTAAATTTTTGGTTTTTATCCCCGTTCCCGTTCCCGTTCCCATTCTGCCTCCCCTTCCTGCCGCCAAATTATATGAAGTACACCCATTTTATCTCGCGCGCAATCTTTTGCAATTCTTTTATGGAAATTTCATAACGCCAGAGCTCATCTGTTTACATAGAAACTTTCGCGGGCGTTAGCGCAATAAGTTTCAATAAACTTCACCAAAGCACAATACGAGTTTCATCGCAATCGAATGAAAATATATAACGCCAGAGATCACTATTATATACTAAAACCATCCGGGCATGCGCACATCAAATCCCCAAAGTTTCATCGCAATCGGATGAATTAGTACAATTAGTAGAATTACGATTACTAAAAATAGTACAATTGCAAAAAATTTATAACGCCAGAGCTCATCGTTATATATAGAAATCATCCCGGGCATGCGCACATCAAATTTAAAAAGATTGTTTTGACCGACATTCTAAAATAGATGTACTATATTTATCTTGATTTTTTGCTTATCTTGAAATTAATGATTAAATAACCCACTTCCCGACATCCGATAAAGCTGACACTCGGCAGTCAGATTCGATGTTAATGACAATGCACCCATGAAATGTAGGTTGAACTCAAGAAAATCAATTTTTGACGAGCTGAAAGCAGATGTCACTTATAAAAAATTAACAAACTAGCAGTCCAAAATTGAGTTCTAATACTAACCATACGAGAGAGAATTTTGTAATTTTCCATCACAATTCTCACAAGTATTCTTGTAAGTAAATGGTGCCGTAGTTCGTTAGTTAGTTAGTTAGGTGGGCAAACACGTTTAACCCGTAATTAGGAAATGTGGAGAAAGTATTCCGGAGAAAGCCTCAAGCAAACAAAAGTGCTTAAAAGATCACGCGGAGTTCCAGAATCACGCTTGGCTGGAAGCTAGAGGCAGAGAGTTCACATCCCGAGGGAGCGCCTACTCACCTTTATTGTCGTCCTAAATATTAAGAGGATAGGCTCGCACGACCTTTTTCACACAAAACTTAATTTTGCATTTGATGTCGAAAAACCGTTCAAAACTGAATATTTAAAAGGAATCAAAGTGTATAGCAAATAATATTTACATAGTAGGAATAATTGCTATTTTATTAAATTGTAAAAAAATATATACGTATAAAATTTGTGCTTTGAAGGATTCGATCTTTTACGTTTTTTAGAGGCAACCTTTGCAATTTTTTGTGAGGTAATAGTCGCTTTTTTTCTATGTAAATACCGCAAAAGAGTCCCAACTTCTTCCGTCTAGAGCTACGAAGACTGTGACATCCCCATTAAAGGGATGGTGTGAGGCTGAATGTGGAGGAGTGGGAAAGGAGACGTGCTTCCTTTTAAAAGTACTCGAGTTCTTGAAGCAGGTCCCGGGTACGAGTTTTTTTGTACGGACTGGGTACTGGATTCTGTCACGGCTATCGAGAAGCAACGGGTTCGGCCAGAGCCGATCCTCGGAGCCGGAACCCGCAAAAGGACACGAACCCGGGATTTGCTCCCGACTCGCGAGTGGCTTACACCGCCGAGTTTCAGGTTTGGGTCCGAATCCTGGACCGGGTTCTCTGGGAGTAATCTTCAAAAGGCGTCGGAATAGGATCCGCTTCCCGCGAAGAGCCCGAGTTCCAGAGCTCAGTCCAGCTGAACAAACAAATCGCTAATTCAGATCTGGTCACTAACTAATTAACTAACTAACTAACCATCACGCCGTTTCCCCGCAGGGGTAGGCAGAGAGGACGGACCGCCAAACAACTCGGTCTTGGCACACACTCTTTGCCTCACTCACATCATCTGGTCACTAAACACGGTTAAAGCCCATTTCATGCTTCAATTCTGAATGGTGGTCTTACACAAGGGCGGTACTATCTTCCACTTGTAACTTCCACTCTGCAACATCTGTACAACCAGCGAAAAGAAGTTAGAATTCTAAGAAATCCAAAAAATACATACATGTATAATTTTTGTACAGTAATTTTGTATTGTGACACAGAGAGGACGTTCAATTTTGCGCTCAATACTAATTAACAGTCTACAGTTGTTTTAAACCGTGAAACGGATAATATAAAGAGTCAGTGAGTTACTGCAAGTTTAAAGAAGCTGTAGTGCAAACCAGCAGGATTCTAAAATCATAACTGATTGAGCATTTTAATATTAAGAGCGTTTAACCAGCCAGCGGACGAAAATCCACATTTCGTCGAAAGTTGTTCTTCCGATCGTGCAGGACGGTTACAATGAGAAAGATTAATTATTCTCCGTACCAGCTTTTTAAAATTATAACTCAATATCGAATTTATTTCAATCCAAATTAGCTTTAATTTATACCTTCATCCAAAAATGCTGAAAGGCGTGATGATAAAACTATTAAAATAGTGTACTTTTTGTAGTTATTTTTTGATTATAAGTACTTATCATTTTTCAATAATGTCTAAATTAAATAAGAATATTAAAAAAATCTAAAATATATTAGTTTGTAAGTGCGCAAATAAATACACAAATGGACCAATTTTCGTCAAGAAAGACATGTACGTACATATTTTTTTTATGATTTTATTGAAACTAAAATTAAAATTCTAATACATAACTTTGCTAGATAATGTATTGATTTATTTTACTGCATGATTACATTATTTGAAATGGGTGTGGTATAATACAAAAACTTTTTTGAAAATTTAACAAATCTGCCAACGACCTATGGAATAACCTTATTATACTAAAAATTTTAAAAAAATCTAAAAATTTATTACATACGAATGCTAGATAAAAGAACAATCTTTTGAAATCCATTTATAATTTTTTGTGGAAAAGAGTCAATACGTCTAAAAACTTTTTTGAAAATGACGTATTTCAGGCTTTCTCTGGTAATGCCCTCTTAATAAAAGTATTATTGTCACCCAAGCTACTATCGCCCGACCCGGCCCGTAGTACCAAGTAATTCAAGTCGCTCCACCTTAAATCCAGGCTAAACCATGACCATTTAAAAAAAAAAAATTACCATACGGACTCCCAGGGATTCATCTATCTGGTGAGGCTCTAACTGAACTAATAATAGACCCAAGTAGCAAACTGAACAAAGATCAAATTGTGAAAATAATTCCGAAAACCAAGGCTATTCCTGGAACCATGGCGCAAATGTCTGTAAAAATGGCAGCACTCGAGGGTGAGCTAACAGCAATCAAAGTATTAACCAGCAAACCTAACTCACTACAATCTACATGTGAATCGGCCGATGAGGACTGATAAATCAAGGCCCGTTAAAGTTATCTTGAGAAACTCGACTGAAGAAATGAACATCCTCAGGAAAAAAACTTTTATCTGAACAACTCCTCTGTCAATATTAATTTTATTTGTATTATAGATTTTTGCATTTAAAGGTATCTATTGTGTCACTTCCCAATGTAACGCCTCAAATAACTGTTAAACAAACACTTTTTTATTATTAATAATATTTTTCCTACGATTTTGTGACATGTTTTTAGTGTTTATGGTATGTTTATGCCGTATAAATTAAATAAATAAATAAAAATCAATATCCAAATTTCAAATAGAAGAAAACAAAGCTACATGTAGCTACATTATAGTTCCACTTCTACTGCGGGTGAATTGCATACAGTGATTTTATTTATTTTATGTTTATCACATTTTCATAGAAGGTAGACCAAAGTTTGAACACATGAATAATTGTCTGAATTACCTCTAAATTCATGAATATCGAATTTTAGTTTTTGTTATGTTACATTTTAGTTTTTTGCTATGTCTATCTTTTAATTTAAAAAATATCATTTTAGTTGGGAACTTTGGCGTCAAATCCAAAAATCATTTTTGTCGGGTATTTTGGCCTAATTACCAAAATTCAGTTTTGTTTTGCCGCGCAGCCATTCCTCTTAACACTTAATTTTATTTGGAAGCGATATAATTCTTTAGAATCGCTTTATGTTTTAATGTATTCATGGAAAATAGGTAGTTACTTTTAATATCACTGAGGTATTTTTTAAATATGTTTTCAGCATTGTAGAAATTAAATAATTATGAAAATGAAGTGTAGATACTGTTCAAAATGCGCATTTGTAAAAAGAAAAAGAAAAAACTATGGAAATGCGATTAAGTACCCAATTAATTATCCCTAAAAATCTTTAATTAAATCATGTCGTGGCAACATTGATCACGTGACCAATGTAGTTCCTCCAACCGCCGCTGGAAAGGAAGCGACATTCCAGTTACGGGACTTGGCTCTTGAACACGCGCTCAAACATTAATTAATCTCATTTCCATTTCTACCCGCGAAGTATAGAATTGTAAATGTGTCTGACTAAGACGTAATAAATTATAAAACGTGGAGAAGGCTTTTATTGTTATAAATACACGCAATATCCTTCCCTGGAGTTAGAGTAAGTATATCGACGACTTCAAATAAGCCATCCCCACAATTGGTGACCTCCGACGATTAAAAATGGTCACATCTAGTGCCTTTCGACGTTTAACGCCATTTTTTTCAACGTATAGACCATTTTTAAAATTCTTTTTGCACGTGTTCTCGAGCCGCAGTTCCGTAGCTGGTTTCCTGGGAATAATCTGGTGAGTACCGTTTCAATTTTTATATACTTAAGCAATCTAATATATCCCAGTATTTAAAAAATTTATACCCTATGTTTTTTGGTTTTCAACGCAGAACGAATAATATCACAGATTTGTACAATTACGTAATAAATGAAGTTCGTGTGTTTTCGGGTACCGATTCACACGTGTCTAGCCATTTTGTTCTACCCAACTTTGCTAATTCAACTTGAAATAACAAACTGATGCAAGACTTTGTGGTAAAGCTTGAATATTCTCCAATCTCATGTTTTCACACTCCCAACTCTTTTGTGAATTTGATTTACGAGCATTTTTTTTTTTTGAACGTTCGGATTCATCACAGGTTATGTTCGTATGCAAACACACGTATAAATATGCAATTTAAAATGACCCTACTTGTGAACACTAATATATGTCCTGTTCGTATCTCGGATTAAGTGCGTGTTACCCTCTATTCTAGGCATCGAACATCTTCAGCAACGCGTGATGCTACATAAGGGAGCTTCTACAGACGAGTCGCCCTTCCTGCAGCCCTGTCTACAGCTGGACGCAGCCCCCATTGCCTGCATCAGCTGCGGACACCCTCAGAACGCGAAAGGGAGCATCTAACTCCGAGTCTCTATTTCTGCAGCCCGATCAACAGATCGACGCAACCTCCACAACCGCAGACATTCTCGGAAACCAGACCAGCATCAGCTCAACAACGTTCAGCCACGTAAATTTTTGACTCAACTTCATTTCATTACATACACAATACACTCTGCAAAATAACATGTCACAATTTATACGACATTTCTAGTAATAATATCTTGCATACCCACCACAAAATTTCACAAGATAATATGTTACAATTCCGAACACATGTTTTGAAATAATAGTTCTTGATACTCACATCAAATGCTATCGCTTATTATGGTTCATTATTTATTATCGCATGTCGAAGATCGCTACTTGAATGCTAAATGTTTATTTTCGTAAAGGTTTGCACCTCGGATATTTTCTAGTAACTTCCGTAGATTTTACATAGATGTCAACATCTCGTAAAAATAATTTTTTCTTTGCGTGCTTATTACCGTTTAAATGTTGAAATGACCTCGGATGAAGAATCTCCAGCGACCACATCAACTCATCAACTCAAGACTTTGTTTCAAGAATCGATAACTCCGCAACCAAAATCAACCAACATGGAATCAACTGGTGAATCTAGTTCTGCGACAGCAGTACATCACGTGTCCGTGAGATTACCAAATCTGTGGAGGGATCAGATTTCACTTTGGTTTATACAGGCAGAAGCTCAATTTGCGAATTCGCGCATTAAAGAGGATTTCACGAAGTACAATATCATTATAGCAGCCTTGGATTCACAAACCTTACAATGTGTGAGCGACATTGTGACACATCCACCGAACAATGACAAATACGCCAATTTGAAAGCAGCCCTTATAGACCGACTCCAAGACTCGGCTGAGAAACGCCTCACATGCCTACTCACAGGAATACAACTTGAGGATAGGAAGCCAACCGGTCTATTGAGACATATGCTGGAGCTAGCAGGACCTACCTTAGCGGATAACGCAATTGTGCGTACACTGTGGTTACAACGCCTACCACAACATGTGCAAGCAATCCTGTCAGCACTACCCGACAACGACATTAACCAACTTGCCACAGCTGCAGACAAAATTCTAGATGTCTATCAATCAACCGATTGCAGCGCCATGGAAAATCGCAGCTTACCCAGTTCATCTCGTCAGGAACCAGCTGAACAATCCTTGCTACTACAACTGCAGCAACAAATAACAGCACTTTCGCGTGAAGTATCCCAGCTACGCATAGCCAAAACCAAGCCCACATCAACCTATAGAGGACGGAGAAACCAGAGCCCCCGTCGTGAACCTGGCCGCTCAAGATCCGGGTCACGCAATCCATCTCCCAATAGGAATCAAGATGGAAAATGTTACTACCATGCAAGATTTGGAGAAAACGCACATAAATGCTCCAAACCATGTTCTTATGTAAAGAAGAAGTCGGGAAACGACAACGGGAACTCCCAGTAGAGACATGTGAGATCCCTAATACCTCTTGTCGTCTCTTCATCTATGACCGGCGAACAAGTCATAAATACCTAGTGGATACCGGCGCAGACGTCTCTGTCATCCCTAGGAACATGACTTTTGAGAAAGGCTACTTAACCTCCGACAACTGCCCTACCACATTATATGGGGCAAATGGAAAACCAATAAAAACATACGGCACGAAAACAGTTGAACTCTACTTTGGCCTACGCCGCACAATGAAATGGCGCTTTATAGTAGCCGATGTTTCCAAACCCATCATTGGCGCAGACTTTCTTCACAATTACAACTTGACAGTCAACTTGAGACGAGCAAAACTTGAAGATCAGTCTACTGGATTAAAAATTAGAGGAGCTACCTACAGAGGACCAGCACCGGGCATCGCCACAATTTCCTCTTCTCAAAAGTATCTTGACATATTAAAAAAATACCCTACGTTGACAAGGCCTACTATGCAGACACCGGATGCAATTAAACATTCTGTGACTCATTGCATAGAAACCAAAGGCCCGCCAGTATCTGAACGTGCACGCAGATTAACACCGGCACTCCTTGAGGCAGCCAAGCGTGAATTTAAGTACATGATGGAACAAGGGATTTGCCGCCCTTCTAAAAGCAACTGGGCCAGCCCTTTACACATGGTAAAGAAGCCAAACGGCGAATGGCGTCCGTGTGGTGACTACCGAATCTTAAACTCAAAAACGGTCCCTGATAAATATCCCATAGCGCAACTTCAAGACTTCGCCCACAAACTGGCAAAAGCGAAGATTTTTTCAACCATCGACTTATCGCGCGCTTATCATCAGATACCCGTGGAACCAGAGGACATCCCTAAAACAGCCATCATCACACCGTTCGGATTGTTTGAATTCACCTCCATGCAATTTGGACTATCAAATGCAGCTCAGAGTTTTCAACGATTCATGCATGCAATAACAAGAGATCTAGATTTCTGTTTTGTCTACTTAGATGACATTCTGATAGCTTCCGCTGACGAAGAGGAACATAAAAAACATCTAGATTTGCTTCTCAAACGACTCGCTGATAACGGACTTGTCATTAATATCCAGAAATGTCAATTAGGAGCCGCAACAGTGAACTTCCTCGGACACACAATAACTCCAGAAGGCATGACTCCAATCAAGGACAAAGTCAAAGCAGTGACAGAATTCCCACAACCTAAAACTGCGAAAGAACTACGTCGCTTTTTAGGTATGTTGAACTACTACCGCAGGTTCCTACCAAATTCAATCAACACCCAAGCAATTTTATACGACAGTATTGCCGGTTACAAAAAGAATGACAAGAGGATTCTCAACTGGAACCAGGAGCAGACAAAGGCATTTGAAGATTGCAAACAACAACTAGCAAACGCAGCTCTACTTGCGCACCCAGACCCAAACGCAAAGCTTGCAATGATGGTTGACGCCAGTGACAAAGCATTAGGCTCTTCATTGCAACAATCAAAAGGAAACACCTGGGAACCGCTAGGATTCTTCTCCAAAAAGTTCACTCCTGCTCAACAAAAATACAGCACTTTTGACCGCGAACTTACCGCCGTTTATGAATCCGTGAAATACTTTAGGAATCACATCGAAGGCCGTCATTTCAGCATTTTCACAGACCACAAGCCAATCACCTTCGCATTAAACAAAAAACGCGCGTCTAGCTCTCCCCGGCAAGAGAGACAACTTGATTACATAGCGCAATTTACAACCGACATCAGGTATGTCTCTGGAAAAGAGAACGTTGTCGCGGACACCCTATCTCGCATCGATGAGATCAACTGTCCCACTGTAATTGACTTCGAGCAAATGCGGTTAGAGCAATGCCAACCTGACGGACAATTCAAGGCAAACGATGGTAGCACCCTTGCTCTACGTCAAATGGTGATCCCTGGCACTGACACTCGATTGTGGTGTGATATTTCAACAGGTCATGTTAGACCACTTGTTCCACCCAGCATGCGACAACAAGTCATAGCAAGCATACATAATGTTTGCCACCCTGGTATCTTGGGAACTACAAATACGGTAAAACAAAGATTTGTTTGGCCCTACATGGCGAAAGACATCAAGAGCTTCGTCAAACAATGTATACCTTGTCAAAAAGCTAAGGTAACAAAACATACGGTCGCACCTCTAGCAACGTACATATTACCTGAGGATAGATTCCGTAACATTCACATCGACTTAGTCGGACCACTACCGCTATGCAATGATTACCAATATATACTAACCATGATCGATAGGTTCACTCGATGGCCCGAAGCAATTCCCCTGAAGAATATGTCAGCAGAAACCGTAGCCACAGCATTGACTACGCATTGGATCGCTCGTCACGGAACACCTGACAGCATCACCACTGACCAAGGACGACAGTTCGAGAGTTGTCTCTTCAAAAAGCTCGCAGAAAAGTTTGGCATCAAACACTCAAGAACCACTGCTTACCATCCTCAAGCGAACGGTATTATAGAAAGATGGCATCGTACTTTAAAAAGCTCTCTAATTGCATGTGGAGAACAAAACTGGGTTGAGAACCTACCTCTAATACTTCTCGGTTTGAGAGCTACAGTGCGTGAGGACCTAAAATGCTCCCCCGCAGAACTTACGTATGGCAGGACATTAAGACTTCCCTGCGACTTCTTCTCAGAAACTCCTCGCGAGGAACCCGATACGTATGTAGGACGCCTACAGAGAAAGTTCGAAAGTATCAAATCGACCCCTGCCAGTAATCACAGCGCAAGGAAATTTTTTGTGCACAAGGACCTACCTGTCGCCACTCATGTTTTCCGGAGAACAGATAGCGTAAGAAGACCCCTTCAGAACCAATACGAGGGTCCTTACAAGGTAGAACAACGTGATGACAAAACATTGGTCATATCAATAAAAGGCAAATCCAAACGCGTCTCCATAGACCGACTCAAGCCTGCTTTCGTTCCGGTTGAAGAAAACGTCACGATACACCCACCAGTTCCCGTTACACCGATAACCAAGATCACAACGCGTTCAGGTCGGCATGTACATTTCCCAAAGAGACTGGGGACGTAATAATGCACAAAAAGATATTTTTATTTGACACTTTTCTCATTCATAACTCATGATTGAAATTAAATAAATTTCACCTAGCTTCGTATTGCAAACCATATTCATAAAGTATACTTTTCTTTAAAATACTGCGAACAACACAATATTAAAATGCACAGATTTTTTATGGAAATCCTACCTGTAATATTGTAAATTGTCAATTAACATAATCTAAAACTTAGATCATTATTGTGTATTCACAAGTGTGAAACACCTTCAATACGATGTAACAACTCATCATTTTACTGCATAACTCATGCAACTTAAAAAAAACATAACATAAAATCATTTCTAATTAGATGAAAACTTTTCATCATTCAACTGCATAATTAGTGCACTTCAAAGGTACTACAAACACCACTGTGTTTTTACAATTCTTAAAAATGTTATAATTAAAAATGTAAAATTCACATCATACAACCGCATTTATGCGTTACTACATGTATTACAGCATTATCGTAATAGCGATTATAATCAACTTTTCGCACAATTAATTTAAATCATCATATTATACATTATGTACCAATGTACACACTATCTACTCTACAAACTATGTACATAGTAGGTGACTCCTTACCACATGGTAAACATTGTTATTTATGCATTTTTGTTTTTTAACCATGCTTCCCTGGATGTACACGGCACTCTTATACATCCAGCGAATCATGTGGTTGAAATTATTTATTTTTAAATAAACTTTTTCTTTCACGATTATACACTTACAAGTTAAAGCCACTTTGTCTTACGTACGTAAAGGAACATGGTTATTCGACTTACATCAACAAAAAACACACTTTTACGTACTGAGGACAATGTGCAGCTTCTTTGACTTAAAAATCGTCATTTTTCGCTACAGATTCGCATAAACCTTTATTATTTATAATTTTATGATGAACGCCTAACTAAGGCTCCAAAAATATAATACTTAAGAAAACTCTACCATATCTACTTATGTATCAATTTAAATATTTCTTACACTAGATATAGCTTATTTTAAAACATACCTTCTACTATAGTTTTCTTTTTCAATATAACTCATGTACAAAATACAGCATTCCGCTATATACAACCTACCATCGAAATGTTTATCAAGTTAATTACAACTTTTAACCACACATTTGCGATTTTTCAAACATGTATAATGTTATTTTAAGGTTACTTTAAGTCATAGTTTTAAATATTTTTTTGTATACAATCAATGTATAATGATTTTACAACCAGCGTTTCTAATTACGCATGACTGGTAAAATAATTTTACTAACTCTGAACATAGTTCATTGAGGCAACAAATTCCATGTACCACTACAATCAGCTGGAATCATATCTCAAATTCCATGTACCACTACAATCAGCTGGAATCATATCTCAAATTCCATGTACCACTACAATCAGCTGGAATCATTTCTCAAATTCCATGTACCACGCTATATTATGTACACCAATGCTCCGAACACCTAGTTCGTCGATGCGTTTAACACTGTAAATAAAGTAAAGAGTTCATAGAGCTTGACAAGTTTTAAAAACATTATTTAAAACTAACTTGTAAATACTCACACCTAAGAATTAACTGATTTCAGCAACAAATAAAATTGTTTATAAGATACAATAGTATAGTAATCTCAACATTACGTTTCATTGTTACACACTTAATTTTATGATTTCATGTATTAGAAGTAAGATTTTCAGTAATTTTTTTTTGGTTAAACCATTAATATCTTCCAATGTGTTCTTGAAAGTATAACAGCAGTCTACTTCCAAAAACTAACTAATCATTCTACTCTGCTCGAGTAACCTGCACAATTTTCCGAACACATTGGAGACTATTCTTGTTTTGACGGAAGGTGCCGCCGTCAGAATAGGATTAACATCACTGGTATAGTCTCTCTTAACGATTTTCTATTGTTTATGTTTATCGTTAGCACTGGAGGGGAGGCTATGGAAATGCGATTAAGTACCCAATTAATTATCCCTAAAAATCTTTAATTAAATCATGTCGTGGCAACATTGATCACGTGACCAATGTAGTTCCTCCAACCGCCGCTGGAAAGGAAGCGACATTCCAGTTACGGGACTTGGCTCTTGAACACGCGCTCAAACATTAATTAATCTCATTTCCATTTCTACCCGCGAAGTATAGAATTGTAAATGTGTCTGACTAAGACGTAATAAATTATAAAACGTGGAGAAGGCTTTTATTGTTATAAATACACGCAATATCCTTCCCTGGAGTTAGAGTAAGTATATCGACGACTTCAAATAAGCCATCCCCACAAAACCAATATTATTGGTGAAGGTACGACTTTTTTAACATAAGGTTTATAAAACATTAAAATACACAATCAATAAACATAATACATTGAACGATCAGTTTTTTTTTAAGTTTCATGAATTTGATAAATAAGCTAAATATTGTGCTGATTAACTTGATTGGAAAAAAATACAATAATGTACAAAATTATTGATGCAATTTTATCAATTTATTTTGTACGTCTGATTTCCTTTGAGTTTTAAATGATTTTAAAATTTGGGAGACGGATATGGGTACAACCATTTATTGGATAACCAACACCTCTGTCGTCGGTTTGGGAAAGCCCTTTGACCTCTCCAGCTGGTTCTCTTTCGAACCATCGTCACTTGCACTGCAGCAGGAGGTATGGATTCGTACTTTCGTCACTTCTGGACATTTCTGGACTAACACCTAGATTTCTACCCATCCCTCCTACTTTTTTTCTTCTTAAAACGTCATCTCCTTCCTATCCTTAAAAATACCATTCATACAACGCCTCGAAAAATGACACAGACCCTGAGGGAAATTATTTTTTTCACAGGACCTCCTGTGTGGAGATGAAAAATAGGGTTCTACGAATTGATTTTCTGATTCCTAGTACGCACTGCATTATTTGCTATTCATTCGCACTCCATTTTTCAAACAGCTCGCGTGCCACATATTTCAATTTTTTTATTCAAATTTCATAATTCCAGAGCTCTAAGCTATAGCCTATATGTTATTCTGATGCATGAGCCACATTATTGTAAAGTTTCATTAAAATCCATTCAGCAATTTTTGCGTTAAAGAGTAACAAATATACATACATCCATACAAACTTACACCTTTATAATATTAGTAGGATTTAATTTTTTTTTAAATTTTTTATACTTTATACTTTCTTAAACATTTTGACACTTGATACTTGTAAAGTTTTATACCTTCATTTAGATACGTATATTATTTAACTCTCTTTTGTAAAAGAAAGACAAATATTCCCGGGTTACGAATAACCCAACAATGTTTGAAAATATACTACCACCACACTAAGCGGAAAATGTTGCTTGTGTCATGATGGAGGACTTAGCCAGCCAAGGAATCGAACACGCGACGCCCGGGTGCGACCCAAACGTTATTTTATACTTTATACTTTTTCACACTTTATATTCATGTTAAGGGCACCAAGTTGTGTCGTATGTATTAAAATAAATTAATAAAAATTCAATGCGTAAACCATAGCGCTCCGGAGACTATGGAGTGTGATCAGAAAACTCCGAGAATAAATTGCGAAACTGCGCTGCGGCGGGAACTTACGTCTCGTTAAATCACATCTCTTTGAGTTCCTCGTTAGTTTTCTCCCTGATAGATGGCAGGAACTGATAATAATCTCCTTCTAGTGCACTGAAATATTACGTAAGACAATTTCCTCCACCGATGATAAAAATGATTCATAATCCGATAAGGGCGGTTACCGCCACGAACACTGCCAGCGTATTAAATGGAGAATTATAATACCTGAGAGCAGTAGCGGTCCTTTCCTTAGGTCAATTGGTCAAAGACCTCCCAAAATTACAAGATGTGACGTCTAACGTCTTAAATGGAAGCTTTCTTTTCCACGCACCATAAATAATAATAATAATATTTTTATTTTAGTAATTTGTACATTTAAGTTTACAAATTTCTAATTAATTATGATATTTCATATTGCAGCTAATTAATTATAATATTTAATATTCACAATATTTTTTCTAGGTTTATGTAGCTCCTACAATACATCTAATTATGATGACCGGCTGGGTCAATTTATCAAATGTCCCGATATCATGTCTTCTGTCTTTTTACACGCCATACAATAAACGAGACGATGGCACTATGTCGTCTAGCAAAAAATGCTTTCGGATTCTGAAGACAGTTTGGGTCATTGCCGTGAAGGAGAGAGTGAGTTAAATATTATGCGTCTGAAAGAGATGGTTTGATGAACGTAGGTTGGTTTTGCAGATTGTACACTTGTCGCTTGAAATAATTTACTACATTAAATTAATTTGACTCTCAAACTCGTGAGGTACCTGCACATTAATTTTATTGTATTTAATTTGATATAGTATCATAATATTTTGGGGAATAAGCTGGCGAACGTCAGTTGAGAGGGATATATAAGTTAGTGAAGATAGAAAGAGAGAGAATTACGTTTCGTATATTACTGTAGGGGCAAGAGAGAGAGGTGTGAGCACACATTTTCTTTATCTCTTTCTCTCATAGCCAGTTACGTTTCGTATATCTAAGACATGGTGCAGGCCTATTGTCTGTATCACACTGTAGGAGCAAGAGCTCTTCCTATCATATCGATGGGGAGAAGTTTTACTTCAGTCGTGTGGTCTAAAGCACACTCGTTTTTTTTTTAAATGTCCTTCCACATCTGAACCCCTAGAGCCGCCTCTGGTGAGAGGTACCAAACAGAAAGTTAATTCATGATTCTCTTTGGTAAAACGGTACCCTTGTATATGAAATGGTTCTACCGCTTCTGCGGAGCCCGTGAATCCATTACGTAGGGTGTACCTACCCGTGTACGCGTTTTTTACGAACTTTTGTTCTGACATAAAAATTCTTGGAAAATTGAGAGTCTTAGAATCAATAAATGTGCTAAATATGATATGTTTATGTGACTGCCGTACAAAACTTTCTAGAGCACGTGTGCTAAAGCATTCGTGGTCGAGGGGTAAGACTCGCAATCTGAAGGTCGCGGGATCGAATGGGCAAATAAATCTTATTTGATTAATTTGTGTTATATCACAATTAACCAATTTAAAACAAAATTTGTTACATTTGAGTGGAAGATGCTCTGAGTGGGCCTGACGGAATACCTGCCCTGGTACTGCAAAGGTGCGCTGCAGAAATAGCTCCAATTTTGACGAAGCTTTTTAAACTGTCCCTGAAGACTGGCTCTGTGCCCTCTGGTTGGAAAAAAGCGGTTATCCATCCTATTCCAAAGAAGGGTGACCGCTCCAACCCGGCCAACTACCGCCCCATAGCGATCACATCAGTTCTGTCTAAGGTGATGGAACGTGTGATCAACGACAAACTGCTCACATACCTCGAGAAGAACAAAATTATTAACGACCGTCAATACGGATTCCGGCGGAACCGCTCGTGCGGTGATCTTCTCGCGTATGTGACGCATATTTGGGGGCGATGCCTGGAACGTTTCGGTGAGACCCAAACGGTTGCACTGGACATATCCAAGGCCTTTGACCGGGTTTGGCACCGAGGACTTGTCAACAAACTGCATTCTTACGGACTTCCCGCATCCTTGTGTACGTGGATTGCCGACTTCTTGAGGGAGAGGTCGATTCAGACGGTAGTCGATGGTTTCACCTCTTCCTCTCACTCGATAAATGCTGGCGTCCCGCAGGGATCGGTTCTGTCTCCAACTCTGTTTTTGTTGCACATCAACGAACTTTTGTCATGTGCACCAATTCACTGTTACGCGGATGACAGTACAGTTCATGATAGCTTTTTGTTTGACAAGCCCCCAAAAAGCTCACAAACTCCAACAGCTCGTAAGGCTTTGAAGCAAAGAATGGACGGTTACCTCGAGAGTGTTTTCTCTTGGGGTAAAAATAATCTCGTTGAATTTAATGTTTCAAAGACCCAATCTTGTCTGATTACGTCTAAAAGGGATCGCAATGAAAATCTAGTCTCTTTCAACGTAAGCAATCTTCCGAACAGGCCCTCCATTGATATGCTTGGTGTAACCCTAAGTGACCAGCTCAGGTATGGGGGCTCCATCGAAGCCAGAGTAAAGTTAGCCTCCCAAAAACTGGGCGTACTGTACAGGGCCCGCAGATACTTTAATAGTACACAACTGCTAACCCTGTACAAATCGCAAGTGCGCCCCACGGTTGAATTTGGCAGCCACCTCTGGTCTGGAGCTCCAAAATACCTGAAAAATACCCTCGACTCTGTGCAGAAACGGGCGGTCCGTTTGATAGATTCTCCCATCTTAACAGACGGATTGCAATCTTAAGAGCACAGGCGTCGGGTGGGAATGCTATCCTTGTTCTACCGGTACTACAATGGAAGATGCTCCGAGGAACTAGCATCATTGATCCTTTCGGCACCGGTGCATAGTCGGGAAACACGCCAAAAGCGTGCCCAACATTTGTACACAGTTGACATTTGTCACATGAGAACGGGTCGTTTCTTCGACTCGTTCTTGTGTTCAACAGCTCGGCTGTGGAATGATTTGCCGGCCTCTGTGTTTCCTCCTTCCTACAACATGGGTCTCTTCAAGACCAATGTTCATTCCTTCCTCTCCTCAAAAAGACCCTCCACACAGCATCCCAGATGACATAGGCCCTGAGGGAAATTATTTTCCTCAGGGCCTCCTGTGTGGAGTTAATGTAAAAAAAAAAAAAAAAAAATATCGCGCTGGTGAAAGACCACCATTCAGAAATGAAACCTTGCTTGAAATGGCTTTATCCGTATTTGGTGACGAGATCTGAATAGATACTTCCACATCTTCTGTATGTCTCATATTTCCCTCCCACTACCTTCAGCATCACAACATACCCCAATTGGGGATGCCATGGTCTCACTGGCTCCGGGCGGGAGCAGTTGGGACTCCTGTGCGCTATTCACATAAAAAAAATAAAAAAGAGTTAGTTTGGGTGTGCAGTTCGCACGCGGTATAAGTGAAAACTTCAGAAAACTAAAGTAGACAAGTGGGGAGGCTACGAAACACCTCACAAAAGGGAGACCGATTGTTCTATCTTATTCTCTCGCAGGCTATTTTTTAGATTAGCTCCACACAGGAGGACCTGAGGAAAATAATTTCCCTCAAAGCATACGTCATCTTTGGGAATGCTGTGTGGATGGTATTTTTAGGAAAGGAAGGAGAGGAAGTTCTGGGAAGGAAAATGCATAAGGGGTGGGTAGGAATCTGGGTTAAATGTGTTCAGGAGTGACGGACGTATGAATTCATCCCACCCACTGCGGTGCAAGACGATATTCCAAGAGTGAGTACGGCTGGAAATCCCTGAACCATTTTCTCTCGATCCGGCCTGCAATGCAACTGGTGGTCAGATACATCCGCCGCCATGATGTGTTTGTCAAATTTTTCGGCGAGTTTCAAATCACAACGGTGCTAAAGAAATTTTTCAACTTTAAAAAAAGATGCGGCAATGTGAGGCCAAAGGGAGTGAGTTTTATAGACATGAGCAAGAGGAAGGTTGAAAGACATTTTAAATTTATCCTATCAAGAAAAGTTTTTATTCTGAGGGGTCTCACCAGAACATCTTGGAATCATTAATAAGAATAGTTTTCCACTTTATCACGAGCATTAGGAATTTATAAAATCTTATTTATAAAAATATCGTGTCACGGTGTTTGTGTTCGCACTCCTCCGAAAAGGCTTGACCGATTTTTATGAAATTTATGTTTATTTGGTAGGTATGAGAATAGGTTTTAAAGTAAATTTCATACCGCTAGGTGATCAGGGTGTCCCCAACCAGAAAAAAATTCTATTTATTTGTGAATTTTTTATTTTTTTTATTTAGCATTAAAAATACCTATAACCTTAAATTTTAATCCTCCTACCCATACCCTCCCATTTTTAATCGCGATTTTAGTATTTTTGTATGAACAATTTAACCGTCGGCCTTCGTATTTCAAACAGAACGAAATTATTTAAGTTGTTGAATGACAGATAGCGCTACGTCCGCCTCATAGAACTATTCATGCGCAAAACATTCACGAGAAGCGTCACGTCATTTTGATATTTCATTCGGCATCATGTTCTCGCGTAGGCAAACCATCGAGCTTATTTGTGTTGGCTAAAGACGGACTGACAAAAATTATCGTACACTCAATTGCTCTTCGAAATTAATATTGATTTTCTTCATCTCATTTTCCTACTTTAGGATAAAAAATATATTAATTTTTTTTTCACTTTATATATTTAACTTTTATGTGATCAAACAATGAATATGTTCGTTTACTTTAATGAAATACAATGAATTGTGGAAATTAATGGTTGGTGTTTTTTTTGTTTTTTTTTTGTTTTTATTGGCGGTCATCGTCTGCAGCGCTCCATTCCTCTTTTTGTCATAGCTCCCATCCCCATACACTTACAATATATTCGTTATTTTTTATTTAACAAACAAAATATTCACTAGAAATAATTTATACGGAAAACAACGTTTGTCGGGTCAGCTAGTAGATTAATAATAATTCGAATAGGTTAATTTGTCAGTTAGCGAAGTGCCCCGAGCGAATTGACTTCTTGATTGGGTCATACATCCGTTCTGAAGGAACTCGCAGTATAAATTGATTTCAAGGAAACATCCGAGACATCATTTTCGAGAAGCATTCTACGGTGATGACATTTTACAGTTCAAATAAATGCTGTTGTATGAATGTAATGCTTGTAAAATTTCACATAAAATGACTAAATGTAATATATTTTCCAACTATCATTTTCATTAAGAACTGTAAATACTGTCATTAAAACCTTTTATTTTCTCGCCAGTTTTACCAATTCCAATCTCTCTTTTTTCTTATGGAAAAATTGCTGTATGTACATAGATCCAACTCAAAAATCCATATTTCCCGACAAATCGCGAATGCATTCCCATCCGATCCGAAGAGTTTCTTATTTTGTCTTCAATTGCAGTAATGGAGATTTAACAAACCATTAACATAAAAAAACTGTGTTTTTTTGGTAGTTTTGCAAAATTTTTGAAATTTTTTGCTTTTTGAAGCTCTGTATTTCGGAAAATATTAGATGTACAAAATAGTTATATGCAAAATTAGTAGAAAATTATCGCTCCATAAACTAGGACTCACCATTTTGGAGTTATATAGCGAAACCCTAAAATTGTGACGCAAATCTGACCGTGCCGATGGGCCCATAAGACTTATATAGAGAGGTAGATTCAACATACCCCAACCCCAGAACAACATACTTTTACAAGGTACATGAACCTGTAGTGGTTATGTATAATATACTAGGCTATTAATTGACATAACAATTTTTTTAAATAAATTAAATACAAAAAAAATAAAAAATGTATGGTGATTGGATATAAGAAGACATCCAGTGAAAGAAAAATTAAAATTTATGGTGAAATTATAGAAGATGTTACTAAAATGAAATACTTAGGAGTTATATTAAATTCCAAACTGACATTCAAAAGCATGCTGAATATACACAAAAGAAAATTGGGAAAAAAATACCTTTTTTGGGAAGAATTCGGCAACAACGATCTAGTAAAACTGCACTATCTGCAAATCAATTATTGCTCCACATTTTAACTATTGCTCAACTATCCTTTTCCTATGTAATGAAGGAGAACAAAATAAGTTTCAAATTCTTCAAAACAGGGCAATGAGAATAATACTTCGGCGAAATAGATTTTCAAAAGTACTCAAAATGTTAAAGGAACTGAATTGGCTAACAGTGAAACATATGCTGACCTTGCATATGATATGATATTTATATATAAAATAATAAAATAATAAATAACATTTTACCAAAATACTTCTAAAATAAAATTATATTCAACAAGGACATTCACAAACGTAACACAAGTACGTGCAAGGAAATCAGGCTTCAAAAAAAAGGACAAGGCGAATACGCAGAATAGTTTACTGCACAAAAAGATGATGAAGTCCACACCAATTAAAAAGTTCAAGATGTATTGTAAGAGCTACATAAAATTACGTAAAGTTTAGTTTGCAATATGAAATATTATAATTAATTGGAAATTTTTAAACTTAGATGTAAAAGTTCTATAATAAAATTAATAAATAAAAAATATTTCTGGTATTTCGAAGTGTCTAATTGTGAACCAATCATATTGGCAAGTAATTAACCTTTTAGTTGTCTATCAAAACAATGATTTATTTTCAAAATGTTACCAAATTCAGATTAATTTTTAGTATTCAAACAAGTTGTTTTTAGGTAGGTGATCAAATAATTTTGAAGCAAAACTTTTTTACACGCACGTTTGACTTGGGGAGTAGGCTAGTGAATGCGTGACGAAAGCGTTACGAGAAATGTGATCGGGCGAGGTGAACGGTTGGGCCTTTACGCACGCTTGACTTGGGGAGTAAGCTGGTTAATGCGTAACGAGAGCGTTATGAAAAGTGTGATTGGGCGAGGCGAACGGAAGTTGAGAGGGAGATATAAGTTAGTGAAGTTTTACTTCAGTCGTGTGGTCTAAGGCACACTCGTTTTTTTTTAAGAAATGTTTCAACGAAGAATGATCACCTTTCATCCAAGCGATACAGAGATTATCTATCTATCTGGTTCTGTATACGTTCATCTGACACAACCTTATTGAAGTGAAAACTTCTTTAGCGCCGTTGTGATTTGAAACTCGATGAAACAAAAAATAGCGTCATTAAAAAGAAACAAAACAATAGAATTTAGCCTGCGAGATAATGGGATGGTATAATCTGTCTCCGCTTTGCGCGGTGCTTCGTAGCCTCCCCACTCTTGTCTATTTTAATTTTCTAAATATTTCACATCTACCACGTGTAAATTACACACTCTGTTGTTTTTCTTCTATTATCATCTCACCCTTGACCCATTTGGGATCTATTTCCTCGACAATCCTGCATTAGTTCAGCGACCTCCAACCATAATAAAATCCGATTCTATCCTCAAAATGCCAGACGCCAGCCATTCTATTTATGTCACCTAAAATTGTGTATTTTATATTCATTTAGTTGAGTAAAATTGAATAATCTTGAGTGCATCATCAAGTTATGCAGTTAAATTGCAAGTTGTAATGGCGTCATAAGTTATAACTGGTTGGGTGTTATAATACTGCGAAAGCTTCTCGCCGCGCCGTGAAACTTGAGACGGAGGATTATTAGGACTATCTTCAATACCCGAGTAGGGGAGACCTAGGAGAGTTGTGACGATTTTTAATTTAAGGGATATATCCCGCTCAAGAAATATTCCACATTTATGATCTATGTAAATTGCGGTAGCACCATTCCTTCCCTTTCCAAAACAATCATCAAAATTAATTATAGTATTACGGTTTCCGAGAAAATCAACTAAAAGAACAACTACTCCCTCTGTCACAACTCCCCTATCACCGAGGTAAGTTGTGACAGGTACCGAGGTAAGTGGTGACAGCTTGTAATTAGACTATTTGAGTATTTCGACACTAGCAGTGCCTTTATCAGTCTTTCGTGTGTAGTTATGAGGCATTCTGAAACAAAAAAGTAGTCATCCAGCATGCAACATCACACCACAAGTCCAAATATTTTTACTATCGAAAATGATTTTTTGAGACAAGCGGACTGTACTTGTAAGATTTGACCTTAAAACACAATTGCACAAAAACACACAAACCTCGCAAATTATTTTTAATAAGTGTCGAAATAACCCAACAGAAAAATGAAGGCAATAGGTGCTCAAAATTATGACTTTGTCCGAATAATGATTCATATTTTGTAAACACGACGCAAACACAAAAAATCAATGCAACGCTTTAAGACTTAAATAACCATACAACTTAAGAAAAAATAACGCAACAACGCACATGTAATAAGACATGATATAAATTTATTCAAAATTTTGAATAAAAACTTACTTTTCGCATTTTACGTCGTAATTACGCAACCGCTTCTCGTGCGCCGCCGGCGGGTACTGAGTGAAGTAGCGCGTCTCTATAGCGACAGGCATTGTTACAATATCTCTAACTATTATAGGTAGGGAGAAATCGTCTTTGTCACAACTCTCCTCTGCCACAACTCTCCTAGGTCTCCCTATACTGTCTTATTTACCAGCACCTGCTTCCCCACGTTTTAGCAACCATTTTTCACTTTGCTTTCGTAACGAACTATCTACAGGAGTGTAATTTAGCTGGAATGGAATTATTATCGCACTTTTGCGTTATTATGCGGAGTTTTCGTTATCAAATTTAGACAGCGACCTTCCTCTTGTTTTGAAGGTCACATGTGCCAAATTTCACTAACCTCATAAATCAAATCCACAACGCCCGCTTTGCCAGGCCGCTCGTCCTCCACTTACAGACACTCTCCTTTATACAGGGTGTTAAGGGACGTACTTTACTTTAAGTTAACCGAAGGTGAAGGTTAACCAGTGATTCCTGACATTATTTGGAGTAAAAAAATGTAAATGAAATTTTGGTCTCCGGTGATTTTTTTGACAACTTTTTTTTTTCAATTTTTTTTTTCTACAAAATCAAAAAAAAAATTCTTCCGCACGGCGTTACTGGTCACTCAGCCGAGTATCCGACCAACCCCGTACCCCGCCTCCAACTGTCCAACTCCTACCATTTTTGGTATACCTGTATATTTACCCTGTATATACCTACTGCATATTTCAACCAATTTGATGCACACAAAACAAACCTTGATAAATTATATACCTAAACATTCCTCATGAATCACTCTATATATTGGTGAAAACCGCATGAAAATCCGTTCAGTAGTTTTCGAGGTTATCGCTAACAGATAATATGTCTTTGTAATATACAAAACGTAGATTTATAGCTGAAATCACAGGCGTTTTCCGTGCTCACGGCAAAGTTTTTCTGATTCAGATAGAGACCCTAATTTTTCTGTAATTTTGAAAGACAATTGTATTAAATTACATCTCTTACTTTCAAAATTCTCCTTTAATGGGCTAGAAAAAGGGAGGAGGTTATTTTTTAAAAATTTCATGTAAACAGTGACCTTCATCTCATATTTAAGGTAAAGTGTGGAATATTTTATGAAACTCGGAATAAAATTGTAGATTTTTATAAAAAAACAAAGGCACACCAGAACTATGTATATATACAAGGTAGCGAAAAATTAATCACCCTATCGGAAGATGTTATAATTTTTGCAAATGGCGTCGTACGTCAATCATATTTGACGTTTGGGAAATAGAAAGTAGCAGTATACAAACAGACAAACAATGGAGCGCTATACTCCGCAAGAGCGTGGAATAAATGTGTCGATTTTAGATTTAACGCTTTTAGCGATTTTGTGTCGAAAATCATCATGAGCGACGAGGCGCATTTCCACTTAAGCGGTTACGTCAATGAGCAAAATCTTTGTTTCTGGGGCACTGAAAATTCGATTGTGATGCACGAAGAGCCATTACATCCACTCAAAGCCACTGTGTGGTGCGGCATTCACGCGGGAGGAGTGATTGGGCCGTATTTTTTTAGGATGCCATTGCATCACTGTTACTGGCGAACGCTACAGGGCCATGATAAACGACTTCTTATTGCCGAAACTGGATGAGCGGGGCTTGGTCAACATGTGGTTTCAACAAGACAGTGCAACCGCACACACAGCACGAGCCACAATGGATATTGTGAAGGAAGCGTTTCATAGTCACGTAATCTCCCGTTTTGGTGATTTGGTATGGCCAGTAAGATAGCCCGATTTAACCATCCCAGACTTCTTTCTTTGGGGCTATTTGAAGTCGCGGGTTTATGTCAACAAGCCTCAGACAATCGCAGCCCTTAAGGAGAATATTCGACAGGAATGCGAACAGTTATCACCGGAAATCTTGCGGGAAAGTCATGGAAAATGCTATAAAACGGGCACACATATCAACACTGGCGGCAGCCGCTTGACGGATATCATCTTTTCCACTTAACAGAAAAAATTGTAAAAGTCCAAATAAAGATTTCTATTACTCAAAATCATTTTTTTTTATTTAGTAAAAAAGTTATTCAAAAACAAAATTGGATGATTAATTTTGCGCCACTCTGTATATAGCTATAAATTATAGATGAAGTCCTCAGCGTTGTCGTGAAACATGTAGAATTTGTCAAAATCGGATGTAGATAATAATTTTCCTATTTTTTTTAATGTCAAGTATGAAAAATTTAATCAGGATGTATCAAAATACTGCATTTAAGGATATGGAAAGGGGATTGGGCTACTTTTTTTAAAATCTCAATTAAATAGTAAATCACTTGTTTTAAATGTGAAGTGTGAAAAATTTAATAATCCCCGAAATAAAACTAGATTTATATACAAAATTAAATCCAAGCAACCCGCCGCCACAATCAGACACTTTAATTTATATATTAGGTAGAAGAAGATTTTTTTTAATTCTTTAGGTTCTGAACTGCTCTCAACTCAGAGACCAGTGGAACTATGGAATCCCCGATTGGAAGGTCTGTTGCAAGTTGAAGGGGTAGTTATAAAAAAATCGAGTGCAGCTTAGAAGCGAAACTTTACAAAACAATTTCAACCAAATATAAAGAATAATACTTGAAAAGTGAGGTCATAATCAAAACGACAAATGAGCGCAGACCTTGCGTAATTTCCGTTTCATATCTCAACCAGTAGGAGCCTTTATAAGTGACATCATTATCAAGGCGGCCGATGAGCGCAATAAGGAACTCCAGTGAAAAATATTATGGCTTTAAAAAAATATGTTCATATAGACTATAGACCAATAAACGCTGATTCTGAATATATCAGTTTTATTTTATAATATTAAACGCAGAGTTTTTAAAAATTATTAAAAAGTCCGTTTTTAATCGGGTCGTAAAAATACGCCGTCAAGTTGGCATTATTGAAATTTTAGTGGTGACGTCACTGTTTGACGTGTCGTGACGTCACCGTAAAGTCATTTTATGGGTATGTATGATATGACACAAGCCACCGTATTAATTTATTCGTTTATTTACACTGTTTACAGAGATTTAGTTGTTGTGTTTATTGAAACATTATTTAGGCCTAAATAATGTTTCAAAAATAAAGGTACCTCTTATTAGTTTTAAACCTAAATAAAGGACATTACATTGGCTACATTATTTAGGCCTAAATAATGTTTCAAAAATAAAGGTATCTCTTATTAGTTTATCTCTATTATTGAAAATATTCAAAAACTACTGCACAAAAAAAATAGTAATGCTTAAAGGAGAATACTTCGAACAACGGAATTAAAAATGGTGGTAGTTGATCAGCTGATTGCCCGATCCTATGCTAATTTTTCAGGAGTGATGACGTCACACGATTCACCATACATCCGGTGGTTTTCGGGGGGTCTTGAAAAATTAAAACTTTGACAATTATTTTAACTTTTAAAACTAACTCTGAAAATAAAAATAAAAATGCATTTATTTAAGTTAGAAAGTCATTATTCATTAAAAAAAATTAAAAATTGGACTGGAGTTATCTATTGACGCGACGCGGGTGCACTAATTGTCATTTCTGTTTCATCCAAATCACAGCCGTGCTATCGAAGTTTCACTTCAAAAGGAGATAGGTGAGAGGAAGGTTGGGAGTAACTAGCCAAAGTGCCAAACCCATTTCAAGCAATGTTTCGACTCTTATTTTCGATTATACACATGTTCAAAATATATCGGTTTCATTGCGTGCTACGTTTATTAAAAATCATATCAATTAATAAATCAAATTTCAAAAAATATTTTTGAAAACAACAGTAATAATTACTTTTAAATTATTATTATTTCCCAGCTTTTCTCCAAATTTATCTAAATTCGATTGACAGATTTTGACAACTGTGCTGACTTCATTCATGAAAAATCTTCGGCACCACTTAATGCTTTAAATTGGACCCTTTATATTACGATTGAAAACGTGCTTTATAAAAAATAAAAGCGTTTAAGTCAGACTCTGAATGTCGTAAAAAATAGACTGAATTTGCTCATTAAAAGCATAACAGTTTTCTACAGTTGGCGATAATAATTGGAGTACCTAACTCTTTTTTAATTTAAAACAATTGACAACTGAAAAGCATCTCTAATTCATTGCCATAATAATTGTACAAAATTGAATCTAGTCTACCTCGATTCCAAGAATCTTTCAGTGTACGTCCTCTAAACATCCTCTGAACTCAATTTTATTTCACAGCTCCCTACTAATCAGCTCACTTTTAACATCAGAGGATGATATGGGGGTCGACTCACTGGTTACGGTTAAAAATAAACAAACATTTTTATAGAAAAAATAAACAATACAACTTTGTATAAACCACTTATATAATGCGTAAATCCGACCGGTTTCAGAACAAACGTTCCTTCTTCAGGGAAAGCTTATAATAATTTATTATTATTATAATTATTATAAGCTTTCCCCGAAGAAGGAACGTTTGTTCCGAAACCGGTCAGATTTACGCATTATATAAGTGGTTTATACAAAGTTGTACTGTTTCATTTTTCTATAATGGATAACCTCAAAGTGATAGCTACATTCACCCTTCGAATAATAAGAAAATAATATTCTGTCAACTTTTGCCAGTCAAGGTTTGCGCGCAAAATTCCTGGTTCATCCCATGCATTTTAAATATTCGTATTTATTGTTTTTTTTAAACGCTTTTGCAAAAACAAAAATTGTTCTAAAATCTAGATAAAATAATCTTTCCGATGTGTTTATTAGAAATCAACATTTTTGTTTCTAAATATTAAAATTTTAATATTGGAAATGTAAATTGGCTAAAAAATGCATACCTGCGAATATTTGAATCAAAGTAATTAAAATAGAATAAATCCAAAATTTTAAATACAGATTACTTTTACAAACAAAATTTGTAATAAAACTGTCACTTCACTTTTTATCACTTTCATACAACTTTATTTTAAAATTAAATGTGTGATACGTCACAAATTGGCGCAAAATTAAACCGTCACTTTTGATCGGGTTTGTAAAATATCTGAACAACCTAGCTCATATAATTCTAAGACAATGAGAAGCATTATTTCATTCCGTTTCTACCATAAAAGAAATCACAAATATTCGCATGACAGGAAGAGAGATATCTAACTTTTAATAATGCACTGTCGCTCTGGGACAATCTGGGTCTCCTGTTATTATAACGGCAAATGGTGGTTTGGGATAACTTGGGTCTCCTGTGATTAGACGGGTTCAAAAATATAAAACATTTTTATAATCGACTTATTCTTCGTCGCGTCGTACTGAAAGTGCAAAGTTCGTTCAAGAACGTTGAAAGTGTTGCTCTTCCTCCTCTTCCATGATCCTACGTTTCAGACAGAAGTAATGGCGGTATCCATCATCAGGGCAAATTTCACAACTTTGGTAATTTGAGGAGTCGGCGCGATATGACTAAAAATTATTCCGTACTAGCTGGTTCCCGGCGTTGCAATGCCATATAATAAAGAAAATTTTCACCCTGCGTGTCCTTTTCCATTCGTTCCTTCCCCTACCGCCTCCCCTTCCTCTCCCGCGTCCCCTTCCCATGTCTTGCGAACCCCCGCCCCGAGTTCCCCCCCCCCTCCCGGCTCCAGCCTTCCATACATTCAGTCCCTGTACATTAAAAAAAAAACCACCTATTTAATTTTATTTATACAAATTTCATAATGCCAGAGCTCACCTTTGTACAAACCTTGTCCGACCAACGAACACAAAAATATAAATAATCCAATTTGGTGCAATTGGTCTTGAAGTGACCCATGTTGTAGGAAGGAGGAATAACAAAGGCCGGCAAATCGTTCCACAGCCGAGCTGTTGAACACAAGAACGAGTCGGAGAAGCGACCCGTTCTCGTGTGACAAATGTCAACCCTTGTGCATATGTTGGACACGCGTTTGGCGTGTTTCCCGACTACGCACCGGTGCCGAAGAGATTAATGACGCAAGTTTCTCGGAGCATCTTTCATTAAAAACCGGTAGAACAAGGACAGCGTTCCCACCACAGCCTGTGCTCTAAAGGTTGCAATCCGTTTGTTAAATTAGGATAATCTATCAGAAGGACCGCCCGTTTCTGCACAGAGTCGATGTTTTTTTTCTGATATTTGGGGCTCCAGGTGACTGCCAAATTCAATCGTGGGAGGACACCTGTGATTTGTACAGGGTTAGTAGTTGTGTACTATTAAAGTATCTGCGGGCCCCGTACGCTCTGTTTTTGAGAGGCTAACTTAACTCTGGCTTCGATGGAGCCCCCATATCTGAGCTGATCACTTAGAGTTACACCAAGCATATCGATGGAGGGCCTGTTCGGAAGATTGTTTCCGTTGCAGGAGACTAGATTTTCAGTTCTCTATAATACGGGTGCAACGGATTTTCCAGTGGCAGTAAATAATAAAATGATTTCTTATTTTTCCGAAATAAAAATACTTTGTGTTATCATCCACAGATGGCGTGCAACCTGGTGGTGTTCGGCATCAGTAACATCTGCGGGGTGATGACGCACTCGCCGAGGGAGATCGCCCAGAGACAGACTTTTTTAGAGACTCGTAACTGCATCGAGGCAAGACTCACTATGCAAAGAGAAAACCACAAACAGGTAGGAAAATGTTAATATATTACCATAAATAAAATTTAGGGATTTTTTAAAAGTGAAACTTCTATGGCCCCGCTGTGATTTGGATTTCGGATGAAACGGAAATGACCATTACTGCGACACGTCAACTGCGCTCATTAACCGCTTTGATTATGACGTAACTTTTAAAGGCTCCTGTTGGTTGAGTTAAGAAATGGAAATTACGATTGGTCGCTTTAATTACGACCTCACTTTTCAAGTATTGGTTGAGATTGTTTTGGTAAAGTTTCGCTTCTACCGCGTGTAAACTGCACTTGATTTTTTTACAATAGCTCCACACAGGAGGTCCTGAGGAAAATAATTCCCCTCAAGGCCTATGAGGGGAAGTTCTGGGAAGGAAAAAGGTGTGAGGGGTGGGTAAGAATCTGGAGATCAGTGTGTCCAGGAGTGACGGACGTATGTATCTATCCCTCCCACTGCGGTGCAAGGCAATGTTCCGAGAGAGTCCTAACCAAAGATCTCCCTCAACCAGTCTGTCTCGATCCGGCCCGCCACGCTGAAGGTGGGCAGACGCATCCGCCACCAAGATTCGGACAAACCTAACCCCATGAACCCGGGCAACCCTGCTAAGTCACCAAACGTAGCGAACCACTTGGAGTGACCTATGGCAGAGGTGTTGGTTCCTTACAAACCCGCCTTACAAATTTAAAATTTATGGTGCAGAGCTTATATTATGGCGATTGGGGAATGTGTACAGTAATACGACTTTTCCTAATTCGGAAGGTGGTTTATTGTATGTGTATATATTATAAGAAATAAACTATTCACGAGTAAGCAATCATGGTTAAAGAATGTGGCTCGTCCATGTCGAAAGTCGCAAATTCCGTTGTATTTGGTCGACGCGTCCTGGATGGTTTTCCGATAGTGGCACTATGGACGTTTGTGTCGCATGTTCTTAAGTTGCTTAGTGTTGGTCAGGGTTGATCACGAAAGTAATGGAGACTAGAGTCAACTATGTTAACTTGGCTACGATACCTTACTTGGTGATAGTTAGTTTATGTATTGAAATCGAGTTAGCTGCATTATACAGGATGTCCGGGGGTAAAGTACATTAACTTCGGGAGGTGATTCTATATGATGGTAGGAGTAAAAAAGATGAACAACTTTTTCCGAAATTACAACATTTTTTTCCCATACAAAAATACGTACCTACTAAAAATCCTTAGAGAGCCTGCCGGGCGCCCGACTCGACTGTGATTGGCCCGTATCGTAACAGCGGAAAATAATAAATCTGGCCGCATACGCCGGACTAATTTTATCTTTTCACCTCAAAACTACCCCTAAAAGTTGGAATTTCGAAAAAAGTTATTTATATTTTTTGCTTGTACTATCATGTAGAATCACCTCCCGAAGTTATTGAACTTAACCCCCGGACACCCATTATTTGGTTTTCAATGCCATTATATACGTGAGGGGAAATAATGCTTTCTTTGTATTATAATTTGCCACAACGTCTAAAGCTATCAACCTTCGCTTCTTTACCGACCGAGATGAACCGATTTAACACTTAATAGAACATTTCCTTGAAACGTTGTCGATGGGAACCAACGTATTCTATTTTGGTTACCTTTTAGAAAGATACTAGTACTTAATTTAAACATGTTTGTTAAGGGTAAAAAAAATATTGACTTAGCATTAATATTGTTGATGATAGCAACCCTGCTTGCCAAACAAACCATTAAAAACCTGGGATGTATATCTTGTTTCAAAGAAAAACGCATTCGTGTTCCTTTATTTATTTTCGTTCTAGCTATTAGAATAATTACACAAACCCGTTAGACAAACCCTACTTGCAGTACAAACCTTTCAAAACCTGGGTGTATATGTTATTGAAAATAAAAACGCGTATGTGTTCTTTTATTTATTTTTGTTCTAGGTATTAGAATAATTTCTTACGTAATTAGGCAAATCAGGTATTTTCGTAATAATCTTGTCTATACACCGTTTCTAGCTACTTGTTTCTTGAATCCTTTTATATTTTCGGGTAGTGATTTTTGCCGTATGGCAACCTTTTTTAATATTTAAAAATTGGTATCCCTTGAAAATGTTCCATCCTGGAAAGAATACAATATGAAATGTTATTCGTAAAGAAAAAAATTACGTACAAAAAAATTTTTATGTAATAAAAATTTAAATGCATAGGTATTTTTCCGTCTATCTCGACTGAAACCGATGGTTCTTATGTTAAGTTAAAGGTAGTTTATTTTTCAATTTTTATGCCTATTTAAAGTGTAGCGGCATGCGGCGGCTTGTCCATACTTTACCAAATAAATAAATCGGAAGGATATTCCTGTTATTATTTTTAAAGCTATATAACAGGATCATAGCTCATTGGTCATACGTACTAGTGATGTTTTGGATATCCGTATCCGTATCCGTTACTTTTCTCGCGGATCTTTTACGGATCTTTTACCTTATTACTATGTTTAAAGTGTTCTGATTTTTAATGCTATGCTGAAATAAAAATCGATTACTAAATTACAGTTAGTCTTTCACCAAGTTACCTCGTATTATCTGGTTACCTCAGTGTGACCTGCATTTTAATCTACAAAAATAACCTGTATTCTTCCACATATTTTAGAATTCTTTCGTATATTTAAGAAATAACATTATTTGGTTTTCACAGAAAGAAAACCTTTACAGAAAAAAAAATTATATATATAAATATATATATATATATTTTTTTTTTTAATCTTAGTATGATAAGTTACCTCAGTTTACTCTAACGTGATCAACTATGTTATTTGCGGTAGGTCGGTGACATAAAACATACTCCTCATCTCGCAACATCGCATCACTGCGAGGAATTATTTTCAATCTCCTATGATTTTACGACTGTACGTATAGTCAAGGGATCTTGAGGTTTATCGTAAAAAATATTATCAACTTTACTACAGATAGCCAAAATTATGGTCAGAATCTGAAATAGATCTTCTACCTGAGTGTCAGTTATGATTTGAACTTTGAACTCCTAGAGTAGGTAGATACCTACATATTAAGTAGATTTCCTAGAAATGGGACAGGAACAATATATTAATATGTGATTAGATGTATGAATGTGGATGAACCTAAAAGTGTATTCCAGGGTAGAGATCTGGCATTCCATAATCTCTACCAATAATTAGTTAATTTTAGTGCTTTACCTACAATACCTACCTACCACAGCGGCCAAAAACAACAAAACGCGGCGACGCGCGGACCGGACCGAAATACATGATAACAACACCATTCTCGATGCTAGTGCACCAATACCAGCAACAGGGGATTCTCTGCTCCATTTCGCACCCACGATGTTAGAAAAAGTTTGTTAATTGCGCATGCGCGTTTAGTTCTGCCCGCCAAGTTTTGCCTGAAGAAGCATTCGGTGGGAGCATCCAATGCGCAGAAAATGCGCGTAGGCATAGTGCACAGAATAGCAAAACAAAGCGCGTGGATTAATTCGGTACGTTTTAGAGAATTTATTCGCCCGACCATTTTGATAATTTGGCTTGAATAACGGATGCCGATTGTTGAAGCATAAAGGGAGGGTGCACTCATTCCCAGCCTTACTTCGCCACCGACTAGCCAGCTTCTGGAGCAGGACACGGACTTCAACCAATATCTTTGTCGTGGCTGCATCCGAGTGGCTCAGTTCCCCAATAAATGAGCGATGGATGCAGATGATGAGGCGACCTCCCTGATGGATAATCCTAAAATATCTTTTTTGTTTGTAATTCTGTTCAATTATTATTTACTTTAATTTTATGCCTATTTTTTGTCATTTGTGTGATGAATTTTGTTTTCATTTTATGTTTTAATTAGGTACCTACCTAATATATAAACATTTTTTTTCTTTTATAGTTTATAGTTGTTTATATAATATGGCAGACTGGGATTGCACTACCCTCCCAGTCTTGCTGGAATAAAAACTTAAATAAATAAAGGATTTATAGAGCTAATTTTACACAGGTATAATTTTTGTCAGTAATCGCATCTTGTTTGTGGGCTAGTCTGTAGGTATTATTTATATTTGATATTAGGTACCTAGGTATATACCTCAGCATCCCTTGTACAAAAAGTCACCGACCGCCACTGCTACCTACCCAAATAAGCCCTCGAAGACATCGTGAAACCAAGAAAAACCAACTCTCAATAACAATAATCACCTTTTAACGCCTTTTGTCAAAAATCCATATTATATTATGTGCCTTAGAAAGCATTGATTTTCGCTTGTCACCAAAACTATCTTGATAATTAGATCACGAACGCGTAATAAATAATACAATTAAGACCATGGTGTAAAGCCTATAAGCCAGTCAGGTTTACGGGCGAGTGATTGCAAAGTACGAGGCTTGCATCTAGAATTCGCAGACTAACAATCTCGCACGAACTTCGCTATTTTTTTTATTTTTTTTACTTCATCTGCCTTTATGTGTCCCCAGTATTGGATATAGAATATAGGGATGCGGGAAGGGAACAGGGACGCACGGGAAAGGACATGCAGGGAGAAACAATTATTTTCTTTTAATATGGCATTCCAACAATCATGGAGGTACTTTCTGAGGAAAAAATAAAAAAAACCACATGATCAAAGTAATACTGAGCTTGTGGATTTAACTTAGATTAATTAATTTATGAAGTAATTAATTCTAATCCCATTCAACAGAGAGACGGAGCAGAAGCTATCTTGCTCAAATTTGAGTGAATTAGAATTCAATACAGATTCAAGCGAAGTTATAAAATACATTGCAGTTTCAAGTGAAATCATAAATCCATTTACGTTCAAGTGAGTTGGTATAATTCGTTGCAGAGATATAACTCTTGCAGCTGTGTCAAAGTGTCTGTAAATTTTCGTAATAGTTATATTAGTTAATTTTGTATTTGTAGAATTGTAGATTTATAAATAGAAATGTTGAATGTTAAATTAAACTTTATCCAACAAACTAATGAAGTAATCAACAAAGCCAATACATCATTTTTCATCCTCCGACAAAATATCCTGCGGACAATTGATTGATTACCATACAATGCTGCGATTTATAATTCACAATCAAAACTTTTCCAAAACATAAAAATTTTGTACTCGCTTTAAACTGCATATTTTATTCGCCCTCACTTAGAAAATTGCACGAATCGATAGAATTTAACGAAAATATTATATGCACATAATTTATGAACTAAACTTACACTTTATGATTTTCATGGAATCAATAAAATTCCAAAATTTCAATTCCCTGCAAGCAGACCTTAATTTTTATTTAAAATTCTGAATAATGGTCCAAAAGTAAATTCCCAAAAACTAGTAACTGGACGACCTCCGTAGTCCAGTGGGTAAGACTCTTGACTCATAATCCGGAGGTCGCGGGTTCGAACCCGGCATGCGCAAATAAATTTTATTTGATTAATTTGTGTTATTTCACAATTAATTCATTAAAAATAATATACAGTAAATTTGCGGCATGTTCCAGAGTGGAAGATACTATCAGTATCGCCCTGGTGTAAGACCACCATTCAGAATCGAAACGATGCTTGAAAATGGCTTTAGCCGTGTTTAGTGACCAGATCTGAATAGCCAGGTACTTCCCAACCTTCCTCTTCCCCACCGACTCACCTGAGCTGAATTTTATAAAAATCCGCATACCATCAAGACCAACTTTAAAAACCTTTTTTTATCATTTGTTTTCATGCAGAACAAAACTTTGAAAAATAAACAAATACCCAGTAAATGTGAGCAGAATAAAAAATAATTTGATAATATCGATATTACGATACCCGGCAGAAATATCGTACCGAAGTAATGCGTACGATCACAAATTAATGCACGAGAATAAAACACAATACAATGGTTTTTTTTATATGTTTACCGCACAAGAGTCCCTACTGCTCCCGTCTGGAGCCAGCGAGACTATGGCATCCCCGATTGGGGTGTGTTGTGAGGCTGAAGGTAGCGGGGAGGGGAAGGAGATGGGGAAGAGGAAGGTGGGGAAGTACCTGGCTGTTCAGATCAATTAATTATGAAATAACATAAATTAATCAAATTAAATTTATTTGCCACGCTGGGATTCGATCCCGCGACCTTCGGATTGCAAGTCAAGAGCCTTACCGCTAGACCACGCCGGCCGTTAAGTATCTATATATTTCTTCAAAAATCTAAGAAACGTGCTAAATAAAAAGGATATGAAAAATGTCTTCTATGCGTTATGTCATTCTCGAATTGAATATGGAATCATAGGATGGGGATCTGCTGCAAATACGTACCTACACAGCCTGAATACGATTCAAAAAGGAATCATAAAGACCATATTGAAAGTACCAATTAGAACGCCTTCAATTTAAATTTTCAATAACTTTGACGTACCAAATGTACAACAAATATATGCCAAAAATATATTATTGAAGCTCTTCAAAAATAATGAATCCTCTACTAGACCGTGTATGCATAACACTAGATCGAATAACAATGATATAAAAAATATTCCAAGTTATAAAACCACATTTGGACAAAGAAACTATACATACTTTGCAACAAAACTCCATAACATCCTTCCCCAAGACATAAAACTAATAAAAAATCCAATTGAATACAAATCAAGAATAAAAATATGGCTTAAAGAGGTCAATGAGAAAACCCTAGCGAAGACGCTAAAAACGACATAGAAGACAAATGAACTATATTTAAATAACTTTAGTCCGCCTCGGCACAGGACCCCCTAGTGAGGAGGACTAAGAAATACAATATTTTGTACTTAATTTCACATTGCATTTTGTATGTAAAAATTTTTTATATAGTCGCTATAATAAAAAAAATAAATAAATAAAAAATAAAAAATCTATATATCGGTAGCATATTCTATACTTATCCTATTTTCCTCTTCCCTTTACCTTTTTATAATTTTGAAGGCAAAATAAAACTCTTATCTCTAACTAACATTAGGTTATGAAACTTTTTAGCTTAACCTTTTTTAACCTCGTGTACATCTATCTTTCTGTACTAAATAAAAGCTTTACCTTTCAAACAAAAATAATAATAATAAATAAATAAAATTTGTTCGTAAATAGCATTTGCTTTGTGGCTTAATAAATTAAACTGCTACGTTCATCTCGTTACCCCTTGCCTACGCTCTCGTTACCCTTTATTTACGCATATATATATTTTAATCTAGTACTACCACAAAAGTAAGCGAAATATGTTGCTTGTGATAGAAGACTTGCCAGCCGACGAATTAAACACATGACGTGTAGATAGGACCCAACCACGATGCCACTCAGCAACTAAATGGTCAATATAATATAATATCTATCAGTTTTTGTTTTGGACATTGATTTTGATATTGTCCTTATGATGGAAGAGTATTTTCGAAACCCGTCAACAACATTAAGAAATACGTAGGTACTACAATTATAATTATTTATTCCCGGTAGAGAATATTGCGTGCACTTCCTTTGTTTTGCTGGAGGTTGCTTAGAAGTATGAATCGAATCATTGAGCAACAATGTCAACAATTGTTGAAGTGAAACTTCTTTAGCACCTTTATTTTTGTTAAAATTCATTCATTACGAAAGAAACCATCATTTTATTCGAAGTGCAGTTATAAAATTCTAGTAGCAGACTATGTATGTGCTGCCAGAATTAAAGAGAAACCATTTTCATATTCTGAGTGTAGTTTTAATTCGCCAAATACAGATTTAATTTAACCCGTCCGTCAATTTGTCCCACACATTTAATTTTAAAATAAAATTATGAAATTATGTCCCACACATTTCATTTTAAAATAAATTTGTGATTGCGATAAAAAGTTAAGATACCTTACTTTTTTTAAGAAAAGGAATCTATTTAAAATGTTAAGTTTATTCTATTTTAGGTACTTTAATTCGAATATTCGCAGGCGTGCATTTTTCAGCCAATTCACATTTCCAATATCAAAATTTTATTATTTTGAAACAATAATGTTCTAATAAGCACATCGGAAAAATTATTTTATCTAGATTTTAAAACAATTTTGTTTTTTGCAAAAGGATTAAAAAAAAAACAATAAAACGGAACATTTAAAATGGGAAGAACCGGAAATTTTGTGCGCAAAAATTGACAGGCAAAAGTTTATAGATATTTTTTTCTTATTATTTGAAGGGTTAAACCAGTTTTCAGAATGTAAAATTCCATTTGAGGATTCATCTGCTGATACAATTCAAACTAAAACATTATCTTATTCGAAGTTCAGTTATAAAATTCTAGTTGCAGACTCTATATGTGCTGCCAGTATCAAAGAAAAGCATTCATTTTCATGCTCTGAGTGTACATTGAGTGTACTTTTAATTCGCAGCATACAGACTTAAATTAAACCAATTCTGTGTTAAGAATGTAAATTTCCAGTTGTGGATTCTGTTATAAGTAACAGATGGTTACTCCTTCAAGGCTCTCGCAAGATTCTATGTTTTTGTTAAACAAAGCTACATTTATTTATTTTGAACGAATCTAGACCTCCAGTATCCCTGCATACGTTGTCTTCTTCTTCTTCTTCTTCTTCTTCTTCTTCTTCTTTCGTATGGTGGGGGGTCAGAGGGGGACATCTAGGTCTGCGAGCCAGTCTAGGGCCTCAGGCGTTGCCCTGTGGACCTCATCAATCCCGCCGGGGAATGAATGGAGCGGGCATTCGTTGACCACATGTTCGGTGGTCTGCACCGCACCGCATTCACACGTCGCCGACTCTTTAAGGCCCCATCTATGCATCATATGAGCACAACGGCTATGGGAGCACCTTATCCTATTGATGGCAGTCCAGAGTTTGCGAGGCAATGAGAACCCAGGCTGTCTCTCAGTGGGGTCTTGCACGAGATGGGCGTTTTTGACGTTGGCTGATTGCCACTCAAGCTTCCACCTATCTTCTGGGGTTAGAGGTGTTCGAAGGAGTCTTTCTCCTTCCGTCCAGAAGGGTTTTCGAGACTTTAAGCGGCATGCCGGGTGAGAAACGACATCATCGTGCAAGGGTATTTCGCTTTTTTGCAGCGCCTTCTTGTATTCCCTCAGTGTTGCAATCTCTCGCCTGATATTTGGCGGGGTTATATTTGCAAGTACGGGGAGCCAAGGAAGAGGAGTCGATTTTAAGGTTCCGCTGATGGTTCGCATTGTGGCATTAAGCTGAACGTCAACCATGGAAGTGTGGGCGCTTCTGGCCCATACTGGAGCACAGTATTCAGCTGCTGAGAAAACCAGGGCAATGGATGCCGTTCTGAGCGTGTTGGCGTCGCATCCCCAGCTAGTACCAGCCAGCTTATTGACTAAGTTTAGTCTTGTCCTGGTTTTTTTGCCCACTGTTTCCATGTGTTTCCGGTAATTCAGGCTCCTGTCCAAAGTTACTCCAAGATAGCGGGGATGGGGGTCATGGTAAATATTTTTTCCATCAAACTGAACACAGAGTTTTGCGTTTGCCTGTGAATTACTGAGATGGAAAGCTGTCACAACTGTTTTCGACCCATTTGGCTTTAGTCGCCAATTGAGGAAAAATTCTTCCATAGCCTTGAGGTCAGAATTAAGGATCTCTTCTGCTGCATTGAGGGTTTTGGCTTGGACTGTGATGGCGAAGTCATCTGCGTAAGCAAATTTTCTGCCTTCAGTGTGAGGAAGATCTCGTGTATAGATGTTGAAGAGCGATGGGGCCAGTACTGAGCCTTGGGCAAGGCCATTATTCAGGTGCATTTTTTTGCTTTTTAGCCCTCCTAGAAAAACCCTGAAAGTACGGCCAGTTAGTAGTTGCTCAATAAGTCGTACTGTGTTGCCATCCTCTATGGTGTCATAGAGCTTGACAAGGAGGCCTTTGTGCCACACCGTGTCGTAAGCCGCAGACAGATCAATGAACGCTGTAAGAAAGCAGTATGCAGAAAGCAGTATGTAAGAAAGCAGTATGCAGAAAGCAGTATGTAAGAAAGCAGTATGCAAGTGCTTGACAGGAAAATAAAACATAAACAATAAACAATTAATAAACATACGATAAACAATTAAGTCTCAAATCATTTGGCAAGTACCGATAAAAATGTAAATTGCATTCAGCCTGATATAAACCACACCCAGCATCCGTATCCTTTAGCAAACCACCCAGTGAAGCCTCAAAAAAGGTTAGTTGAATAATAGAGGTAAAATACCTGAAGACTTAAATAAAAATTCAGCGTTGAGTGATCGAAGGCGGGACAATGGAAAGTTAAGGCTGTTTAAGCAAATTTAAAGCCTTCACATATTATCGGTGGTGGCTCAAATAAATTTGAGATGGATCTGCAAGAAAAACATATGTAACTAAACATGCAGGAGTGCAGGAGGGACGAGGTCCAGTACACCCCTATATGAGGATTAATAAATAAAAAATTTAAAAAGGTTTGAACATCAGTTATAATATTCTATTTGCAGACTATGTATGGACTGCCAGAATCAAAGAAAAACCATTTTCATGTTCTGAGTGTAGTTTTAATTCGCCAGGTACAGATTTAATTTAAACCAGTACAGAATGTAAAATAGCAGTTGGATTCATCTGCTGACACATTTCGAAGGAAAACATTCTGTTATTCGATGTGCAGTTAGAAAATTCTAGGTGCAGACTATTTATTTAATGCCAGAATCAAAGAAAAACCATTTTCATGTTCTGAGTGTAGTTTTAATTCACCGCATACAAACTGGTTTTGTGTTCAGAATACAACGATACATTAAATAACGAGTTGCAGATTCATCGTGCATCGAGTAAAGCTTTACATTTGAGTTACATAATGCTGTAAGATTCTGAGAAATTGATTGTTGCATGTGTTACTATTATTTGGGGACTGGGGGCAGTATCAATCAATCAATATTGGAGTAGAATTTATAAACTTGATTTTATAACGTTGAAAGAATACTCGTCAAATGTGATTATTAATAAAATCCGGCTCGTATATAAAAATTTCGTAATAAAAAATAGGATTTCAATATAAACCCCCCCCCTCCCCGCCGCCGCTTGAAATACCTAAATAGGGGGGCGGCGAAATTTTCCTCCGCCCCGATGTTCTGAATGTAAGTGCTGGCAGAATCAAAGAAAAACCCTTTTCATGTTCTGAGTGTAGTTTTAATTCACCACATGCAGATTTAATTAAAACCATTTTTGTGTTCAGAATAAAAGTGCCGGCAGAATCAAAGAAAAACCATTTTCATATTCTGAGTGTAGTTTTAATTCACCGCATACAGATTTAATTAAAACCAGTTTTGAGTTCAGAATGTAAGCGCCGCTAGAATCAAAGAAAAACCGTTTTCATGTTCTGAGTGTAGTTTTAATACACCGCATATTTAGTTTAATTTAAACCAGTTTTGTGTTATCGATATATCAATAAATTGCCGATTCATCGTGTACCGAGTGTAGCTTTGCATTTGAGTTGCATTCCATACGTATGCGTGATGAAAATGCGAAATTCTATTCCAGGCATACCATTCTCGATTTCTGAGAGCAGTTATGTATAAATTTGTAGTAGAATTTATGGGAAGAATACTCGGCACATGGGATTATAAAAATCAGCATAAAAAATAGGATACTTACCCCCCCCCTCCCCCCCGTTCAATGATTGAAATTAGGGAGGGGGGGGCGGCAAAATTTTCCTACGCCCCGAAACCCACGCTACGTCACTGTCTAGAGACTTCCCAGTTTCACTTCTACCGCGTGTGAATTGCACACTCTGAATTTTTTTACCATTGTAGCCATGTCGAATATTGTTTTTAATTATTACAACATTGGCGCACTTTGTGGAGCGCAGTTTCGTCGTTTAAACTTGCTCCCAAGAAGAAAAACATGATTTATTACTGTTTTCATGAATAATTCATGTCAAATTACTGCTTTACTAACAACGATATTTTCATCTTCTTATTTTTCATGTTATGATGTTTGGGTTCTATAAAGCAAATATTTAAAAAGACTACTTTGTTTTGTACCTACATAGTTTTGCAAGTGAGATCACTAATCTTCGCGTTAATATAAGCACACATTCACCTAACTAACTTTAAAACCTCGCTTTTTGTGTCGTGGCATGTGTATGCTACGCGTAAAAAATAAACTAGAAAAAACCTAATTTACACATATGAATTATTCAATCTCCTTCGTTAAAGTACATCAAGCTCATATTCCTCTCGGATGAAAAGAAATTTATTATGCGCGTCTAAAATTAGACGTTCCCTCAAGATTCTCTCAATTATGTACGAGCTTGTTATATGAGTGTATCATTGGTTCATCCAGAGTTGGTGAATTCGTTAAAACTCTGCGCAATGGTAGAAAAGTTGGGCAGACATCTGACAAACGCTGGCCGGCCCGGGGCGGCCGAGGATTGCCTATTAGGGACGAGTCTGGGAGGTGGGGACATTCGCGCTGCTTCATTTTATTCTTAAATACAACATAACGATTTAATCTGATTCAATTGCCAGAACGCTTAGCGAAGGTCATTTTGTTGGGGTGGTGCCTGACCTTCTCTCGTTCTTGCGAAGGCAAAGTCGAAATCACAATTACGTTTGTTGTTTTATTTAATGACGCTGTAACCTACAGCATTATTTTATTTGTTTTGGCACGTGTTATGGCTTTTGAATTGTGAAAATATTACCAGCATTCATAAAAAATATCTTTACTTTTTTCTTCAACCGTCACATGTTTACTTCTTTTATTATTCATTAAAGTTATGATCGAAAAGAAAAGAAAATGCGCATTGCAAAATAATTAATTTGTGGCCAATGCGTCATTGCCTTCATTAAAATCATGAATTGTAAGTGAAAAGAAAATGCACACTGCAAAATAATTAATTTGTGGCCAATGCGTCATTGCCTTCTTTTGAATTAAAAATTCCTTACACTTAACTTGGAGAGTAAGCTCGTGAATGCGTGACGAGAGCGTTACGAAAAGCGAAGCGAACCGTAGTTGAGATTACAAGTTAGTGAAGATAGAAAGATAGAGATTTACGTTTCGTATATTACTGTAGGGGCAAGAGAGAAAATTGCGAGCACACATTTTCTTTCTCTCTTTCTCTCATAGCCAGTTACGTTTCGTATATCTAAGATACAGTGCAGGCCTATTGTCTGTATCACACTCTAGGAGCAAGAGAGAGCAGTGGGCGCGTACTTTTTCTTTCTCTATTCCTATCATAAAGATGGAGCTAAAGAAGTTTTATTTCAGTTGTGTGGTCTAAAACACACTCGTTTTTAATAATAAAATTTGCTTTCGTATGATTTGTGAAAAACGCAGTATACAACCTGCCATCATACATTCGTTTTGAAAAGTGTCATTACAAACATTATTCACTCGGTAAAAGTTTTCTGTTAGCAAGTCTTGGAAAGTCATTCATTGTGAAAACATGAAGCGCTCAATTTTTCTGGAACAGATTTCAATCTGAAATTTTTACAGAGGTTTCTGCAGATACCAAGATAAATAATTATTTTAAATCGAATGATACATATTCCATAAATTACTGCGAGTTTGTAACTTTCTACCAAGAAGTTAGAAGTCTCGCTAATACGTGTGGCCTTATTTAAATTACAAATCACAACGAAGAGCACATTTGTTATCACTCCGGGACATCGCCATAATGCTGTCGTACTTTTAAACTTCCTTAATTTACATGAGAAAGTTTTAGCGCTAACATTAATTTAGTTCTGAATGAGCGGTTTGTCAGAGCCCTGCCTCGACGGTTCTTTGAACTGAAAGAAAATCGAGTAGTCCAAATATATTATTTATAAACAACACTAGTTATTAGGAATTCAAAAGCTCATCAATAATGAGAGAATACATAAGAATTTCACTCACGTAACTAAGCTACCTAAGCTAAGCAATCAAATATTGAAACAATCACGCCCCCTGTGGAACCTGACCTCTGATATTACAGGATGCTTTCTCAAACACTATCTTTAAGGCCAAATTATTATTGAAGTTGCTTTTTCTATTCTGAACAGTTGTTTCCTTTTTATCAACCCATTCCACATATTTTCGCTACCCCATTCTTCCCACTTGACGGAAATTCCCATCTGTATATGAATAACATTTTTAATATACATACATAATAAACCGTGTTCCTCGCTCACACCGCGAAACTTTGCGGGTGATTATTCACGATGATCTAAGAAAAAATCCTTTTTACAAACAAAGCGATTACAATTACCAAAAAAAATCTGTGTAATCGTAGCTTTACTTTTGTGACTAATGTACGTTTTCGAATAGCAAAATGGCCTCACATTTCAAATCTTAAATAGAAAAGTTGACCGAGCGGGAAGAAATGTTAATTTCTAGCAAACCTCACAGAAATATAAAATTCATCAAAACTTTTTGAAGCGAAAACTTCTTTTGCACCGTTGTGATTTGAAGGTTAATGAAACGAAAAATAGCGGCAGTAAAAAGAAACATACATATACATACATTCTAGAATTTAGCCTGCGAGAGAATGAGATAGTATAATCGATCTCCTCTCTGTGCGGTTCTTTGTAGCCTATAGGTCTCCTTTTTGTGCGATGCTTCGTAGCCTTCCCATTCTCGTCTTCTTTAATTTTCCAAAGGTTTCACTTGTATTACGTGTGAATAGCACATTCTGATTTTTTTTTAAGTTTGGGAAATGCAATGTATGCTTCGCTGTGGGACTTTAGATAAATGCGGTAGTGCATTAAAAACATTTAATTTTGCACTTTTATATTACTGTAAGTGTAGGATATTCGTATGACTTTAATACTTTGTTACATCAAATAAAAAAAAATACACTAAAGTACCAAAAATATTTATCCCAATGATGCATGACCAGATTATATTGTAATAATTTAGAAAAAAGTTGTCATAATCACATGATTTTTTTTGTTTGAGTGCTAATACATGATTTTTTTTTTTTTAAATAAAAAAGTTTTCTTTAATTAATCCCCCCTCAAAGTTTCCCATATGAGCGTTCAACACGGTGTAGACATATTAATTAAAATATTTGGACAAATCCTACAAACGCTTTGTATTTTTCAACAGTGTTGCTTTAAGATGAATATATACGTGAAATCCTATTTAGATACTATTTAGATTAATCTTTACGACAAATCGGCTTACAGTATGAACGTCAAAAAATATGCTACGGATAGATTGAAGCTTGTACTAGCTTTTCTATGTTTTGGAATTACAATAAAATTATTATTGACATAACAAAAAACATAGGCGTAAACCACTAAAAAAAATATTTTTTCATGACTTAACTATGAAATAATAAACAAAAAAAATTTTAAATACTCTTTTATGGCTAAGACTATTTTTAAGGTTTTCTATGTTCTAACTTTCTTTCGTTCTTATAAAATTAAGCACAAAATAAATAAAAACCACTTTTTCGCTTACTTGCCTCGTGCAAATAAGACGCTCGATTTTAAATTTTGCAGGCATGAGAATCGAAATATTTCTGGCGTTTATATTCCTCTTAAATAAATCCACCTGATAATAAGCCCAAGCTTTTACACCATGGAAATGGCCGTGCTTTTAAAAATTGTTATGCTTGTATAAATATATTATAAAATATTAATATATGTATAATATTCAATGTTCGCAATGTAAATATAGACATTAAAGAAACGGGTTACTACTACGGGCGAAAATTTCCGAGTTCATGTCTGTATTATTATTATTATATCAATCAATATTGCATATTCGTGCAATGTTCTTATTTTCAGAAGATTAATTTCCATGTCTCATTTTTTTTGTGGGAGTGTCTGTGTTATAATTGAAGAGTTTTTTCAATAACTTTGTTCTGAATTATTTTTAATATATGTGTTTCGTACGTAACGTATGTGTTTTCCCATAATTCTTTTAAATAATTTATGTGGGACTGGATAAATACCCTCTTTACCTCTGTCGGTAGAAGATGAGCAATTCTACCAAACATACCAATTAGTGGCATGATTTTTGCTTTTAGGTTTTCTACGTCTTGTTTAAATGTCAAATGTTTATCAATATACAAGAGCAGATATTTTACGACTTTTAAAAGTACACACACGAGAAAACAAAATGAACCAACTTTTAAAATAAATTCTTTGAAGTGATCTACCGTGATGTAACGTAAAATTCGAATTTCTTATTTCATCTAACTTCCCTTCAATAATGTCGAAATTCTTTGAAAATTCAACCAAGAATCGTAACAATTTGTTGTGCCTTTCAACAAATATAAGGCTTTATAATTTTTTTTATATTACAGAAAATTTTCATCATATTCAATCTAGAGACTAAATATAATATTAATTTAATACTCAATTAGAAATATTATGAGTTTAATTTTGGTAAGAGTGTTACGTTCAAAGTAATTTGGAATTATAAAAGGTTTTGAGGTGAAGATCCTTAACGTATTACAGAATAAATATTTAAACATTGGCGAAGCTCAAGAGGATCAAAAAGTTTAAATTCTTTGGCAAATGTTTTTTGGCAGTTGACGTAAATAAGTCAGAGTTATTTAATAAAATCCCAAAGGTAATTAAGGCTCGTTTCACAATTATTTCCAATTAAGTAATTTTGTATGGTAACACCCTAAAAATATTCAAACAATCTGAAATTGCGAAAGAAAATTGTATGATTTCTTCAGAGATAAGGGCGCTTTTTGTAAAAGTTTTGAGGTCATATTCGCGGTTCATTTATTTTCTTAAACTGTCAATAATTTGTGTTAAACATTTTTAATTTATTTTTGCCTATGTTTTCTTATGCGTTCCTTTGAAATAATTAGGAGGTTTTTATGTTGTATTCTTGAAATGACAATTTATTTAGCACCATTGTGATTTGAACCTCGATGAAACGAAAAACCGACACTAAAAAGAGACACACATACATCTATAGGATTTAGCCTGCGAGAGAATGAGTGTTTTGCAGCCTCCTTACTCTAGTTTAGTTTTCTGAAAGTTACACTTCTACCGCGTGTGAACTGCATATTCTCTGTAGTATTGTTGCATAATACACTCGTACTCTGTTGCATTGTTGTATAATGTACTCTGTTATTGTGAGTATTGTTGTTGTGAACTTTTATTTTTATTGCACAAAATATTGATGGTATTAGGGGGTTTCCACTATGCCTCTCCCCCCCCCCCCCCCGCCTCTCCCACCACCCTCATTAATTCCCGGTAAATCCAATTTTCAAACTGCTCGCGTGCCACCCATTGCAATTTTTTATACACATTTTGGCGATTTATTTTTAGAGATAGATATTAACTACAACGCCAATATGGTTTCCATGGCAACCGTTTGTTTTGCTTTTTTTCTGGGACAGAAAATGTATCTTACTCATATTATAAATGCGAAAGTTTGTATGGATGTATGCGTGTTTTTTTACTCTTTCACGCTAAAACTATTGAATGGATTTTAATGAAACCTTGCAATACTATAACTCATACATCAGAATAACATATAGAATATATATGGGTAAGCTATGAAATTTTTGGAAATTTTTACAAATGAAAATGTGTGTATTTCATATATTTTAGCAGCAGTGAGAAAAGGCAGGGGGAAGGGGAACGGGGGGGGGGTTTGCGGAGTGGGAAGAGACGATGGAAGGGGAAGGCGGGGAAGGTGGGAGGCAGGGAAGGTGGAAGGGGAACGCGGGAGGGGAAGGGGACTTGGGAGGTGAACGGGACGCATGGAAAAGGACATACAGGGAGAATCAATTTAATTCTTTGAATGGCATTGCAACGCATGCTGGCTACCAGCTAGTGATAAATAATTTCATAACTCCAGATCTTATTCATAACGCCAGAGCTTAGGGAACGTACCCATACTACGTGACCAACTTTTCGCAATTTTTAACCCCCCCCCCCCCTCCCGGTGACCAAAAACCTAAGCCCCCCGCCGCTTATTTTTACCAAGCGTGGTATTTTGAAGACCCCCCCCCTCCTAAACAGGTCACGTAGTATGGGTACATTCCCTTACCAGTTATACAGACTATATTACTCGCAAATAATGTAGCTTTCTATTAGTGAAAGAATTTCTAAAGTTCATTCAGTAGGTTTTGCGTGAAAGAATAACAAACATCCATACAAACTTTCGCCTTTATAATATTAACTAGCTTTTTCCCGCGGCTTCGCTCAAACAGTATTAGGGGGGTTCCCATTCCACCTCCCCCCACCTCTACCCTCCCCCCCCCCTCCCCCAAACCTCCCTCACTCCCCTCATTAATTCCCGGTACATTCAGTTTTCAAACTGTTTGCGTGCCACCTATTGCAATTTTTTTATACAAATTTCACTCATTCCACTCATTTCGGCGATTAATTTTAGGAGATAGATATTCACTTCAACGCCAACATCATTTCCAAGGCAACCGTTTTTTTTTGCTTTTCTTCTGACGTTCGTAATAACTCGATTTAGTTAGGGACAGAAAACGTAAGATAAATAATTTCATAACGCCAGAGCTTAGCAATATATACAGCCTTTACTACTCGCAAATAATGGAGCTTTCTATTAGTGAAATAATTTTCAGTAGTTAGTTGCGAGTTTTCGATTTAATAGACACCATCTGCCCGGTTCGGTGCCGATATTATGTTGTAATAATAATAATAACTGGGTACAATTTTTGTGAATATATTGAAACATTGATTGAAATTCTTTAATCTCTGATTTGTGACTGTATCTGATAGTCAGAGAGAAGGTACTATAATTCCTTTGGCACTAAGCAGTAGGAATCTGCTGCGATATCGTATTAGATCAATTGTTTACGAGGTTCCCACCGGGACTACAGCCCTGGGGAAATGTTGCGTGGAGAAAAGTATTAGAAGCGATGTAAAAGAAAGTTCAAAGAAATTAAAAGTATACACACAAACGTATAAATGTACACACAAATTAAAAGTACATACTTTCACACACGCAAATCTAATAATCACAAAGAACATGGTAACCGGGGGTAAAATGGTCTAACATCGGAGGTGGTTCTACATGATGGAAGGAGGATGATCAATTTGGGATGCAGGTATTGGTTCCACCGCCTCTAGTACCATTTACTGGATATCCAACATCCCCGTCGTAGGTCATCCTAAGTAGTTCGCTACGTTTGGTACTTAGGAGGGGTGCTCGGGTTCACGGGGTGAGATTTATCTCGGCGGCAAATACGTTTGTTCACCTACTGCCTGGCGGGCCTGATCGTGAGAGATTGGTTGAAGAGGACTTAACCTAGACCTTTCCAGCCGGACTCGACCCATCACCTTGCACCGCAGTGAGAGATTAACTCTTACGTTTGTCACTCATGAACACATTGATCCCGGATTGTTACCCACCCCTCGTACCTACTTCCCTCCCAGAACTTCGTGTCTTTTCTTTCCCTAAAAACCTTCCACACAGCATTACCAAAGATGACAAAGGCCCTGAGGAATTTTTCTTTCACTCAGGGCCTCCTCCTATGTGGAGATGATGTTAATAAAAGGATGGAAAAAAATTACTTTCTAGAAATACCATTTATTTTTTCCATATAATTTTTTCATTTATTTTTATCGAAAAACTCCCTTGAAAAACTTCGTTGAAATTTCGAATGTATTCATGTTTTTTACTTCTAGAATCACCCCATGAAGTTATTATACACCCCCGGACATCTACTGAAAATTCGAAAAATAATTGGACATCTTCATTCATATTTGAAAGTATCCCAATATCATTACGTTAAATGTTGCTTGTCGTGATGCGACAACTCGGCCAACGGAATAATTGAACTCACTATGCCTGGGTGGGACCCACACACTCTACCAACTCAGTCACTTTCCGGTTAATTGCAATCAACTATTAGCTGTTTTAATAATTGTATTATATCATTGCGCAATTTACCATTGTTTACCTACCCAACATTGAACCAAGCACATATTATAACTACTAACCTACTACCTACGTGATTGCCTTACAAGCTGTGCTGCCCGTGTTGTTATAGAATAGCTCTACCCGCCGGCAAGTTAGTGTAAACTTAACTCCGGGCCTACATTAGATGTGGGGGTTCTAAATATAAAATACAATTGAGACCTTTACTAAAGTTCATCGAGAGTCTAATGGCTTCAGAGCAGGAGCTCATTTTGGGAAATGAACATCGAAGGCCGTTGCTTCCACGCTTTCACCTACCGGTTAATCGCGGCATTCTATTTCTTTCGTTCAGTGCTTTTCAAACTGTTCTAGACAAATTAGATCTAAGAAATATGTTTTTGCTGGTGACCGGACAACTCAGAGAAAGAAACCAACTCAGAAGCACATCAGAAAGGTCATTAAGAGTGAAGATAAAAAAATTTAAAAACAAATTGGTTAGAGAGCCTCAAAAACACCGCGATGACTGCTACTTTTGTTCGTGCAATGTGCAAAGGTATAGTACCAAAAATAAAATTTAAAAAAAAAAACAAATTTGTTTCCCAAACATGGAAACTCACGGACCTGGCATTCCTACACCACAAGCACCCCAAAGCCTAGACGATTTGCCATCATCAGAAATGCGTCTCGACTCGGTGTTTAACGGTAATCTTTCAAGTGTCAAAAAAACCAAAAAGCACTGAATTTTTGTTTGATGAAAACGTTTCATTTGAATTTCAACACGTCCTAAGAGTAGAAAAACATGTGTTCAGGCCACACGCGGTAGAATTGAAAACTTCAGAAAACTAAAGTAGACAAGAGTGGGGAGGCTAAGAAGAGGAGACCGATTATTCTATCTCATTCTCTCGCAGGCTAAATCTTTTAGATGTATGTGTTGGTCTCAATTAGCCATTTGATCATAATGTCGCACGGGAATTTCTGCGCAACAACTCGGCCTTAATATTGTGATATTTTTCTTGTGGTACTCTTGTTCAACTATTATTGAGTTTTAATCAATTATTTTATTTTGAGTACACTTTTTAATTTGTTTACACTCTCTGATAAAAAAACTAAATGGTTTTAAAAAAATCCTTAAACATGCAAGAGAAATTATTTACCAATTTTTTTCCCAATCAAACTATTTTGGAATACCCAATAAAATTATCATTTCAAAATTATAAATGCGTGATTTGTGTGCTAGTTGTGCAATTCATTCAAAATCAAAAATCCAATTACTTACCTATTTTCACCTAACTACTAAAATAATAGTACATAACATATATGGGCCGCGGCACCAAGTTTTAGAAGCCAATTCTCATAGTGATGGCCTTATAAAACCCATATTTAATGTTTATTGCGATACTAAAAAATTACGACGTATCTAGTTCGTTTGCTTGTCAATGCTATACCTACATGGTCTGATTTTTTTTACTAAGATTACGAAAAAGTTAGTAAAACATTTTAGAAATGTACAGTTTTTTTTTTATAAATAAATCCATTATTTGGGCTTGTGACGTCAGTCACTACATGAAAATTTCCTGTCTTCGATAATGTTTTATTAATTTTATAAAATTCCACATTGATTTGTTTTTTAAATTCACTGATTTATGTTGTCTGTATAAGTTGTTCTTAGCACAGGGATCACAATTCAAAATACAAGTAATTTCTCAAATCGAAGGATATTTTATTGACCTTTTCGAAAAGATCTGTTATCATGTTGTCTTTACTATATGTCTTTTTGCATAGGGATCACATTTCAAAATAAAAGTAATTTCTCAAATTGACGAATATTTTATTGACCTTTTCGAAAACGGTTCCATGACAGTTGATCCGGCGACATTTGGTCCGGCGACAGTTGGTCCGGCGACATTTGATCCGGCCGACATTTGATCCGACCGACACTTGATCCAGCGGACAGTTGATCCGGTGGACAATTGATCCGGCGACAATTGGTCCGGCCTGATCCTTTAGAAGATTTTTTCTTCAAGTAAGTATGTAAAGAGGATATACGGCCGTACAACCAAAGTGGATGTACTTATATCTGAAGGCATCTTGAGTGAAAATCCGCTGTAAAAATATTTTTACTAACAATAATTTCGACTCTCCGAAGAAACATGCGGCAATACAAAATACGACATACTTATACGTGCAGTCAGTTTAACAAGAAAACCGTAAAAGATTCCTACTTGCGTATAACTTTTTGTCTGAAAATTACGCTAGAGTCCCAACTGCTCTCAACCGTCTCAAGCCAGTGAGTGCCGATGGCATCCCCAATTTTGGTATGGTGTGATACCGAGGGTTATGGGGAGGGGAAGGAGATGTGGAAAGCGTACCTGGCTATTCAGATCTAGTCACGTCATTTCAAGTAATCCGACTAAACCTACTTACACAGTAAAAATATTTTTACAGCGGATTTTCACTCAAGATGCCTTCAGATATAACTACATCGACTTTGGTTGAATGGCCGTATATCCTCTTTACATACTTACTTGAAGAAAAATCTTCTAAAGAATCAGGCCGGACCGATTGTCGCCGGATCAGTTGTCCGCCGGATCAACTGTCCGCCGGATCCAGTGTCGGCCGGATCAAATGTCGGCTGGATCAAATGTCGCCGGACCAACTGTCGCCGGACCAAATGTCGCCGGATCAAATGTCGGGTCACCTCGAAAACATCTGTTTTCCGATGGAAAATAAATAAATAAATTAACTTCTAAAACCATTTTTAATTTATTGACACCATTAGTAAATTCGTGTTATTTTTTTGGTTTCCATCATCATAATTTAAGATGTGCTTATCGTACAGGACAATGAAATGTCATCTTCAGTGAATACAAAAGCCTTGACAGCTTGATTGACAAGTCCAAAGTCAGTCGAGATATCGGATCCGATAGCTTTTTCAAGGTACCCTACCTATCAACTATTATTGTAATGGACTTGCTACTAGAATACCAGACAGAAAACTCTGTCATTGTACTATTCAATATGCCTCTGGAATGGAAAGAATATAACGTTTTTCCATCCAAGACCTACTCTACATAAAGGGTAAAATATAATGTAAAAATCGATGGCCTATTTCTATGGCGGGATTTTTTTTATATTCATTCCACACAGTTGAGGAAAATAATTTCCCTCAGGATCTTTTTTAATGTGAATACCTCGCAAAAGTCCCAACTGCTCCCGGCTGGAGCCAATAAGACTATGGCATCCCTAATTGGGGTATGTCATGAGACTGAAGGTAAGTAGGGAGGGATAAGAGTTAGTAAAGAGGAAGGTGGAGAATTACCTTTGCTATTCAGATCTAGTCACCAAACACGGCTAAAACCATTTCAGGCAAAGTTACAATTCTTACTACTCCGAATGGTGGTCTAACACCAGGGCGAAACTGAGAGTAACTTCCACTCTGGAATGCGCCTAAAATATACCTTATAATGTTTTAGATGATTAAGTTTTAAAATGATAAAACAATCAAATAAAATTTAAGTGCGCACGCCAAGATTTAAATCCGCGACCACGGAGTACAATTATTATTTTACTCCTTTGTTTAACTTAGCTATATAATAGCTATTGTGTGCACGTAAATAATAAAAAAATAAAACAATAATAATGAAATTGAGGCCCCTAGAAACAAAGACGGAAGTGTCCACCACACGTGAAAAATGAGTTGAATATGCAGTTTCATAGAGAAAAGTTCATTCTTTCTCCATAATAAATCTGTTTGTAACATAAACGTCATTAAACCATAGTATTTTGGCTTTAAAGTTTTGTTGTTGTAACAAATACGGCAGTGTCCACCTCCTTCCGAAACAAAAGCGGCAGATTTTCAAATAGCCAATCAGGATGCTCTATTCATAATGGCCGCCATACTTTAACTCATACAAACTCCTGCAAAAGCGTCAATGAATCGTACATTGATAAGTTATTTTTCGGGTTGTAATAACCATTTATTGTTAGTGGACGTTAAGTATTCCAAGAATGGAAGCTTTCCCCGATATTTTGCCACCGGAATCAGCGAGAAAACGTGTCATACAACCACACAAATGGAAGGCACACATTACCAAGAAAAAAGGTAAATCGCCGTTATGTTGTAGGCAAATGTCTAAATATGACATTTGAAGATTTATCTGAATTTGTTCACATTTTTTTTAAGGATTATGGATTGAGTCAGTTAGGCCATGTATTTTGACAACTATACCTTAATAAATTATTTGATATAATATTTCAAATTAATAACAACTGAAAATATATATTTTTTTATTATTTGTTATAAATTCATTCAAGGATCAGCAGAAATCATGTCAGACTCATTAATGATTTAGTTAACTTTTGTTTTATTTTATAATTTAGTTAAAATTTCTATTATTTTCTATTTCGTAGTGGATGTAATTTCATTATTTAAAAAAAAATCTAACATATATTTCTCGGAATTTATGAATATTTCTAAATTTGATACATTCATTAAGTGAACTAAGCTGTTCATATTATGTATATTTCAAATAAAAAAAAATTATAAAAAAAATCTTCTTTTCAATTTTGTTTTCTTACATTGACTGCAACATCTTCGAAATTGTCTTTTAAATCAAAACCGGCAGTGTCCAACTTTTGTGAAACAAAACAGCAAGTGTCCAAATTATTGAAACAAAAACGGAAGTGTCCATCAAAAAAATGCATTTTTTAAAGAAACTAGGGCATTCAGATGCATAAATGATTTAAAATATTATTCTTAAACCGGTTTACGACAATAATATTAAATGTTCCTTCCATATTGAAGAATAACGGACTGATGAAACGTTTTTTTTTAGTTTGCCAACAATTTAACAAAGTGGACACTTCCGTCTTTGTTTCAATTGCATTGGGAACTCAAAATCATCACTGTTCACTCGTCTCCTAACGTTTATAAAGTAAACCATCGAAATATTACAAAATAAGAACTAGTTGTTTCAAAAAGAAAGAAATTCAAATTTAACATTGTATCAAATGGCCATTCAGCGCCATTTTATTTTTTTATTTGGAAGGTCCCCGTTAAACTCTGTTTCTTGGTGAGTTTCATCTTTTCATCAAATTGTTATAAGCTGACTTAACAACGTGAAAGTTTTCCTCTTTCCTTGATTAATATTTGTTGAAAACTTGAAACGGTCATAAAGAACGGTCTAAAAAATTAAAAATAATATATTTTTTAAATTAAATGAAGACAATGTTAGCGAAACTCAATCGAAAAATTTTTCCGTCTCCAGATTTTCGATTGAGTTTCGCTAATATTGTCTTCATTTAATTAAATATTATAATTTGAGATTTTACTCATAAAGTTTAAAAAATTAAAATAAATAATATTTTTGTTCGTGAAAATAGAAAAAATATTACGTTGGTAAATATTTGTATGATCCGTATTTTTCAAAAGTTAGTAAATTAAAAGTTTAACACATGAGTTTATGTTGTTAGTCCATAATTCTGAAAATTCCTCGCGGCATAAAGTTTAATTAACGAGCCAACATTGCATCCTATTTGTGGTTAAATTTCAAATAAGCGCAATGAGCAAAATTCCAGAAACTAAAAAAAAATCAGAGTATGCAATTCACACGAGTTAGAAGTATAACCTTCAGAAAACTGAGGTAGACAAGAGAGGGGAGACTACGAAGCACTTTTTTATCAATGTGAAGGATGATTCTTTCATATTTTTGTCGTCATATTCCAGTGCATCTTTTCCTATACATTTGGTCATCTTATTAGTATTTGTATTTTCTTCTTTGGAGTCGCTAGATGTCGTTTTCTTTTGTGTTGTCTTTTGATTTTACAAAAATAATCTTTTTTTTTTGGACTTCGTTGGATTCGATCCTTGGTCCGCAATCTGACCGCTGAGGTTCTTCTGGCGCTTTATACCATTACACCAAAAGGAGGCTTTGGACTGTGGATTTATCGTATTATGTTGGAGCCGAGTACCCATGAAATAATAAGGAGTAAAACTTCTTTACGCACGCTTGACTTGGGGAGTAAGCTGGCGAATGCTCGAAGAGAGCGTTACGAAAAGCGAGGCGAACGCTTCGTATATTACTGGAGGGGCAAGAGAGGTGCAAGCACACATTTTCTTTCCTTCTTTCTCTCAAAGCCAGTTACGTTACACAGTGCAGGCTTATTGTCTGTATCACACTGTAGGAGCAAGAGAGAGCAGTGTCTCTTTCTATCATATAAATGGAGAAGAAGTTTTACTTCAGTTGTGTGGTCTAAAACAGAGGTTTTTTATTGCTCTCACATTTCATCGCAGGCTAAACCCTCTACATGTAAGTGTTTGTCTCTTTTAAGTCACTTTTTCGTTTCATTGAGTTTCATATCACAACGGTGCTAAAGAAGTGTTCACATCAAAAAGAAAAGAATTCGCTTTCTTTAAAATTGTTAACCTATTCAAAGGTATACAATCAATTTCTTATAATATAGTGTACTAGGGATCCTGCCCAAAGACTTATATAGAACCACTTAATATTGCCCAAAAAATGATTCTTAAAGTTATGTTCAAGAAAAAAAAAATTTCCAACTCATTTACTTTTTAAGGAATGTAATGTAATTAATGTAAAATAGTTATATATTACACAAACGCTTTGTAAATTTTTTTATAATATTAAGTTTGCATAAAGAACACAGCAAATTCGTACTACGAGAATTGGCTCTGGTCTGAACTTTATGGCAATTCAAACTAAATCTTCTTTTGGTCAAAGAAATTATTTTTATCAAGCTCCACTCATATTTAATAGCCTTCCAGAACATATAAAGTCATCTAATTCCTTGTACACTTTTAAAAAGAATCTTAAATTATTTGTGTTAGTCGAGGATTGCCAATTGATTTTCTCTACTTTGTCCTTTCTAAATTATTAGCTAACTGAGTATGTTTATAATAATAAGCTAAATTAATATTATTTTTGCCAAATTTATAGCATGTTATATTACAAACATATATTTATTATTTACAACTTAATCCTTAAAAAAAAAAAATTGGGCTTTTTTAAATCAGACTCAAAACTATGGTCACCCTAAAAGTCTACATGCTTACATTAATGTACTACCTAGTGCCATCAGTTTAGTAGGTACCCATGATCTCAATCTGTAAGAAATACAACAATATTGTTCTTTCAATATCTGTATAATTTGTTATTTTGTTAATTTGTATAATTATTGTCAACCTCAACACAGGCTTGTCCTAGTGAGGTGACAAATTTTATTGTAAACATTTTAAGAAACAATAAATAAATAAAAATAAAAATAAATATATATATATATATATATTTATATTTTATTTTTTTTAATCGAAACCGGCCATTACTTTGGATTTGTCCCTGAGGTCCTGGGAAGACCCAAAACTCATAGAGCGCGCCCGATTACGGAGGCAATTGAAATTCACAAAAATCCTATAAATATTAATAGAGACGACGGAGCTTAGCTCAATAGTTCTTGGTATCCGGTAATTGACGGTTACATCAATGCTAAACGCAAAAAAAACATGTTGAAGTATATTGTAGCGCCAGCTCGTAGAGGAGTGGAGCTGGCGACACGGTATCGCTCCTAAGTAGATAAGTACAAACATCACCCCTAACTATTACACATCTGCCCTGATGATGGACACTGCAACGCTGTCCGAAACGTTGGCTAAAGAAGGAGGTAGCGTAACACGGCATAATACCCCAAAAACTTATAACAAAATAATTTTTGGCCGTAAAAATCTAAAATTGTATCCAAATAAATAAATGTTCATAATCTTCAAAATCGTACATAAGATCTGCGTGGTCGATATTTCGCATTGTTAAGTCAAAATGAACCCTTAGCGAATAGATACAAGAAATGCGGGACATTGTCTGAATGGAATGAAAGGCACCATTACCTGCCTTTCTCGGATTTCCCAGTCAAATACATCCTGCCCACCCTCCACATGAGGCATCGTTACATCCCCTCCTTCCCCGAGGCCTGACAATAGCACTCTAACACTATTATTATCTTGGCAGTACTGTGATTCACCAATTTCAACCTTCGCCAGCTGGAACAGCGTTTCAGTTCGTTAAAAATACCTACATACGTTCGAGTATATGTTTGTTTCTGTGACAAAAAATGATAATACACACAATATACAGGATGTAACAGCGCGTACGCGAAGGATTTTAATCAGAGAATTCTGAGCGTGTTTGCAGTTAAAATTGTAGATGATATTTTTTTCAATTATAAAAGAAGAGTGTTCAATTCACACGCGGTAAAGGTAAAATCTTACGAAAACTAAAGTAGACAAGAGAGGGAGGCTACGAGGCACCGCACAAAGTGGAGACCGATAATACTATCTCTTTCTCTCGCAGGCTAAATCCTGTAGATTGATGTGTTTCTCTTTTTAGTGTCGCTTTTTAGTTTCGTCGACTGTCAAATCACAACGGCGTTGATGAAGTTTTGGCTCAAAAATAAAAATATTTTTCCATCACACGTCGCAACTGAGTGGTTGAGTATAGTCTAGTGAGTCACGTCATGTGCACCCTCTCTTGTTCTAGCAGCTCGGTAACACACAAAACAGCCCATATCACATGATTCTATCGCGATGAGTGTGATCGGTGGGGAGGTGTGATTAGTTTAGTTTTTTGAAGTAAAACTTTTTTACACACGCTTGACTTGGGGAGTAAGCTGGTGAATGCGTGACGAGAGCGTTACGCTTACGAAAAACGAGGCCAACGGTATTTGAGAGGGAGATATAAATTAGTGAAGATGGAAAGAGAGAGAGAGAGTGACGTTTTGTATATTACTGTAGGGGCAAGAGAGAAAGGTGCGAGCACAGATTTTCTTTCTCTCTTTTTCTCATAGCAAGTTACGTTTCATATATCTAAGACACAGTTTAAGTCTATTGTCTTTATCACACTGTGGGAGCAATAGAGAGCAGTGCGCGAGCACATTTTTTTCTCTCTTCCTATCATATAGATGGAGCTAAAGAAGTTTTACTTCAGTCGTGTAGTCTAAAGCACACTCGTTTTGTTTAATGTATCCATCGGGCTGCAAAATTACATCAACAATTTTTACACAAATATGTTCAGGAATCGCTGATTATAACTCCTTCGGGTAAGTGCTGTTACATTCTGTATATTTAAAAAAATATATATCGCAAAAAACTTAAATTCCTAATTCGTAAAGGTTTGGTTACTTACTCCCTAAGTCACAGTTTAGCTCCTCGTAGATTTCAATTATCCAAATTCCAATACTAAGTTATAATCACACGTTTACTAAGCGTAGGTTAAATTAATAACCAACAGTTGCAATTTACAGTTTGCCTATGAAATTGAATATTGAATCTGTTAAGATTTGAAATTTAACTTTAGATGAACGGAACGCTATACAAAATTCATCAGTCCAACCATTAACTTACTAAAACATGTATTATTTTTTTAAACATTATGGCCTAAAGATGTTTGCGTGAAGTCTAAAAAGGATGTCAGTTATTGCGGTGATGTTTTTAAAAGAGTATAATTAAAAATATTTTTAACCAAAAAATTAAGAACCTAAATATCTTTTACGAATCAAAATTCTAAGCGTCCCGGTTGAAAGAATTGTGGAATTCGCGCATGGCTTCTAAGTAGGCCTATTACGTAATATTTACCTGTTCGCCATTTAGACATACCTTTCCTATAACCACTTTACTTTAAGCTGATGCTGTCGTTAAAGTGTCTAATGGGAACACAGTCTACGTATAATTTTTAGATATTAAGGAGCAGCTTTTTATCTTAATATATAAAACAAAGTCGGGTTAGTTACACTATTTATAACTCGAGAACGGCTGGACCGAATTTGATTTGTTGGATTTATCTCGGCCCCGGATAACAGAATAACTATTAAAACATCGCAAAAACTCACGAAAAAGAAAGTTATAAGGAAAATTCATTTCCTCATACATTTTGTATGGAACGAATTTTCATATTTTGAAAGAGCTGTAGCAATGTGTGTTGTTGAAGTTTGCGTGAATTCAAAAAAATTCAAAAACGTCAAATGTCAATGCGCAGATTGTTTCGCTTTTGTTCTTTAACATACAATGCCGCGTCTCTTTCTTACATACTAAATGTCAACAGTCGAAAATGAGACAAACGGTTAACGTATGTCTTCACCCTTCCAAAGGAAAAAAAACAATAATTATAATAAATTTCCCTCACACATATAAAGAAAATGAAACGCAATTCCAGTAAGGGGCCATCCATAAATTACGTCACACATTAAGGAGGGGGGGGAGGGAGTAGGAAGTGTGACTAGGGGTATGGGGTGGTCATCAGCTCTGTGACGTCACATGTAAAAAAAATTGAACTACTGTTTTGATTATGTTTAGATGTCACACTAGGGGGGAGGGATAAATGTGACGATGTGTGACAGGGACGGGGGGGGGGGGAGGAAAAAAATCACGAAATTCATGTGACGTAAGTTATGGATGGCCTCTAAGTAAGTGGAAATGTAAGAAAATCACAAAAATATCAATTCGTACACAAGTTCATCTCTGATACAAAACACGGACAGTTGCGGATCGATGTGTAATTTTTAACTTAATAAAAAAATGAATTTAATTCAGCTAATGAATTAATACAACAGTTGTTAATTCTTAGTTTAATTTAATTTTAATTTTAGTTGATTCTGGGGGGGTACGAAGTTTGCCGGGTCAGCTAGTTAGAATATAAAGCAAAATAATTGTGAAATATTGATACTTAAAACAATTCGACGTATTTCTTGAGTAAATGTTTTGAATTTTAGTTTTATTACCAACTGTATACATTTTAATATTATTTTTGTTAATTTCACTAGCCGTTCTAAGCAATATTTGAATTTACACAATTTAAAAACTTTAAAACTTAATAAAATTTTATAGTAAAACGATTTTTTTACCGCACGTGATGGGAATGATAAATTTTTGTTCTCATCTAGAAATTCAAGCTTTTTTGTGCAACTGAATTTAAAACATATTTACAAAAGCAAAATAAATACAAAAGAATTCGCAAACACTGTAATTTTATACTTTGCATACGTACGAAGCCATCTAGAGTTTGCGTCAACTGTGTGGTCTCCATTTTAAGCAGTACATATTAAAAAAAAAATTATTTTTTTTACATGATCTCCACAGGAGGCCTTGAGGAAAATAATTTCCCTCAGGGCCTATGTCATCTTTGATGATGCTGTGTGGAGGGTTTTTTTTAAGGAAAAGGGAAGGAGAGGAGAGTTCTGGGAAGGAAAAGGGTTTAAGGGGTGGGTAGGAATCTGAGGTTCAGTATGTCCCGGTCATCCGCCTCCAAATTGAATCGATTCAGAAAAAAATCATAAAATACTTTACTTGCAACAAAATTTTTCAAAATTGATACATTGAGTGTACGTAGACAATAGAGAACTCCAGTCCAATTTTTTTATTTTTTTTAATGAATAAAGACCTTCAAACTTAAATAACTGCATTTTTATTTTTATTTTTATAGTTAGTTTTAATAGTTAAAATAATTGTCAAAGTTTTAATTTTTAAAGACTCCCAGAAACGCACCGTATCTATGGTGGTCTTCACCCACCCATAGTTTTTTACTTTTTAAGTTGTCATTTTGAATCAGTGATGTCATGTCGAGGGAAATTTCCCTAGATCTAGGGGAGAAAAATATTTTTTTAGGGATAAGGGAAATCAGGACAAAATCTAGGGAAATTTCGAACTCTGGCAAAAATTTTATTACATATGACAATATTACTGGTAATATTTATATATATATATATATATATATATATATATATATATACGTATATATATTTTTTGGAATTCCTATGAATCTTAATTATTGTTCATGTACTTACATGCAATGTTATTTTTAACACTGACAACTCAAAATGATATTATGGAACGTACCGTCTTCAAAATACCACGCTTGGTACAAATGAGCGGCGGGTTGCTTATGATTTTTATTTTGCAAAGTGTTTTTTTTTTATTTGGAATTCAGTTTCTAATTCAGTGGTGAGTGTATTCGTACTTTTAAATTATTACTTCACGTAGCAAAAAGTGTTTTATTTGGAAAATCACGGTATTATTGGTATATTTACCAAGTTCCGATATCTTTCCAATTAATTATCATATTAATTAACATATAACAGGATTAGTGTTACACAATCGGGTGGCTACGTAGGTAATTGCGTAAATGTGAAATTTCACTTCGAAATCTAGGGAAATAATTTTCTTGGGCTGAGCATCCCTGATTTTGAATTTAAGAAAATGGCGGAATAAAATTAATATAGGATGACTCAATGACTTTTGTGTGAGAAATTGAGGCGTTTTTATTTAAGATTAACTGCTTTTAATATAGAAAAACATTGGTAAAATGTCCACATTTCACCGCTACTGTTATTGTATTTAATCAAAGTGCAATATAAAAACAATAAATCATCTCTTTCATTGCAAATACATGTGACATCGTGTTTTGTGTCAGGCGTTACTTTGTAGATACATTGTTTTATGTATAATACATACAGAAACACTGGTATTTATAATACACTGATCATGACGAGTGTGTAACAACTTGTATAAAAAGCCCTATACTAAAAACAATTTGAAAATACATAACAAAATGTCAAAATAGGACGACTTTAACCTCAAATAGACAAAATTTGTTGCAGATTGTCCGCAAATATAGCCCTTTTCGTTAATTGTTGAGGGCCTAAATTATGTTTCAATAAACACAATAACTATTATTTATCTAAATCTCTATAAACAGTATGAAAATAAACCAAACACACGAAATGTTGAATTGCATAGGTACGTGTGCACTTCAAGTCATTTCAAATGTCAACACACTATCACCAGGTGACAGGTTAAGTGTGACGTCACAGTTAACCATTTCAGTAATGCCAACTTAATGCTGTGTTTTGAAAGAGGTTTAAAAATGCACTTTTTAATATTTTTTTAAAAACTCTGCGTTTAATATTATGAAATAAAACTTATATATTCAGAATCAGCGTTTCTTGGTCTATATGAACATATTTTTTTAAAGCCATAATATTTTTCACTGGAGTTCCTTATTCTCAGATGCGATATAAAATCGTAAATAACATAACTGACTGTCCTGAATTATTGAATAGAAGAGATTTGAAAAATTTGAAAGTACCTACACGGCACACACTTAGTAAAATATTTTTAAAGAAACAAATTGAAACCAAAATGGTTGTCTTTTGCTGTGTTTAACATATAATAACATTCTCTCTGATATAGATTTGGAGTATCTTCAATTGTGACGAAAATAAATGTAAAAACTATATAAAACGTGTATTAAATGCACTAAATGAGTACGAAACTGCATAAATGTGATGAAATATTATTATGTAATGACATATTTATTTATTTATATCTATATATTACAGTTTACACCTTATTGTTAACATTTTTACATATGTAATATATTTTGAAAACATTTTTACGTATTAATATTACATTTCATTATGTTGTGTGTTAGGTAGGTTTGAGAAGGTGAACCTGTTGGTTGGTAATATTGTATGTTTCGTGAACACCTCACTAGGAGAACCTGTGCTGAGGTGTTTACGTGTTTATGATTAAGTGTGACAGGTACAGGTATTTATGTGTTGTAGTAGAAAGTTAGTTTTTTTTCTTTTTTTTACATTTTAATGGTAATTGTACATAGATTACTCAGAAGAAAAAAAATATATATATAAGGTATATATGTTTATATATATATATATATATGATAGCGGGATGTACATATATATGTACATATGAATAGTTCGTAAATTCTTGATAGACATGTTTATTTATTTTACACTTTTTATAGTTTGGTTATGTTTGGTTAGGGATTAAAGTATTTTGAATAAAGTGAATATCTTGATTTTTGATCCAGGTTGTGATATGTTTTTTGTGGATGTTTGTAGATGTATTTGCAATTAGTTGTTCTTTCAGAGTAATGGGCATATAATTAAAAAGTTTGGTTGCATAATACTGAAAATGTCTTTGTCCGTGTGTGGTGTGTGTTATTGGTATGTTCAGGGTTATATTTGTTAATGACCTGGTTTTTATTATTATTTTGGGTTTAATTGGAATATGGAGTTTTTTTTATATACTATCTACCTCCTGTTATAATAATGTAATACATTTTTGTTGTTGTAAGATAACTGTTTAATTTCTAGATACACAATATATTAGTATAATGAGGAAATCTATAATTGGTTTCTCAGTTAGGTAAATAACGTATGTATCATACATGTGGTAGGTAGTACATAATATATGTCATTACATAATAATATTTCATTACATTTATGCAGTTTTGTACTGATTTAATATATTTTTAGTACACTTTTGATAGCATTTTTAAATTTATTTTCGTCGCAATTGAAGATACATGCATAATCAAATTGAAAACTTTTTTTTTCGTTATTTTTTTTGAGGTATTATGCCATGTTGCGCTACCTCTTTCTTTAGTCAACGTTTTGGACAGCGTCACAATGTCCATCATCAGGGCAGATGTGATGGGCAAAAACAGATAACGAAAATACTTTTAATAAAATCACAAAACTTATCCAAATTGTAAACTGTTGATGTCGCTAGAAAACAAAATAAATACTATCAAGGTATTTTCTTATAACGCGCAATAAAAATACAAAATTTACGAAAGGAAGAGTGAAATTGATCGTTTTAATTCAGAAATATCTAAAAGTAATACGAATTCGTCGTTGTTCAAAATCTTATATTCTGACTACCTTTTGATAATTGAATTCAGTTTCCAATTCTCTCTTCAGACGCCTTGCTCTATTCTTCTGTGTCTTCATAAATGGCTTTAATCACTAAGCAGTCGATAGCTGCACTCGTCTTCAGTGGAGACACAAAGTTGTCGAAATAATAATGTTGAAACAATGTAATATTAACATTCAATTAGGTTCAGGCTTACAAAGCAAACATTGCACGTAATAAAATATTCCGTTGCCCATGGAATTTTGAGTTCCTATTCTTACAATTTACCGTTTTCTCGAATCTAAACTGAGCAAACGCTTACCTACATAAATATGTAATAATAATATGACCATAGCGGAAGACGAAGCGAAGGACTAGTGAGCAGAACTTAACCCGCGAGCACTCGCGCAATGAGCATTTCCCTCACGGTGAATTTAAAATTCACGCCATTTATGCAACAATGTCCATACTACGTACCTCGTTCGCCCAATAGCTGATTTTTATACTTCCCCCGTCCCGCGCATAATGGATTTGTTCGTCTTTGTGTATACCAGTTGCTCAGTAGAGGTAGTTTACAGAAGAATTGCCAAGTTACTATATTTGTTATTTATTTATTTATACTGGGTTTTACAGATGTTAACACTTACGTGAGAACTATCCAGTTATAAAGACTCAGTTATTACAAAATTATAAAAATCTTCAATTACATACAATTAAATACAGATACATACAATTACAAAAAACAAAAACATCACAAATAAAAATACAGAATTATATACAAGGTCACTCATGTTATTAAAATATTATGGTATAGCAATGGGGTATTTCCACAAACGAGGAATTCTGTTGATAATGTACGGAATATTTAAAGATCATTTTTCTGATTTTAATAATCCTACTAAAAATGTTTATTATTTACGTTTTCATTCAATATTATTGATTTTAAAAACGACAAAATTAAAACGGCCCGTGGTTGGCAAATCGGATTTTGACGTCACAAGCGTCGCTCAGCTTGGCCAGTATAAATAAACACTGTCAGTGTCCACGCTCATGACGTCAAACGATAGCCCCGCCCCAAAATAACCTTTTAGTGGTAATTCAAAAATGGGAAACTTTGACTTGCTGTAGAAAATTTATTCGTCAACATAAAAATAAAATAAAAAGCTGTAATCATCGTAATTTTTTGCTTATTTTTTTAAGCAACAAAAGAAAACGTGGAAATACCCCATTGTAATTATAAAAAACCAGCTGAAGTCCTTGAAGGGCTTTACACAGAGTTTTCTAAATCAAATGTAGACAGTGACCTTCCTTTGCATTCAAATCAAATACACACCACCCGCTTGCCAGCCCGCTCGTCCACCACATACAGACATTCTCCTTTATGTATTATATATTTCAACCAATTTAAACAAAACCTTGACAAATTATAAACCTAAACCTTCCTCATGAATCACTCTATCTATTGGTGAAAACCGCTGGAAGTAGCTCGGTAGTTTTTTAGTTTATCGCAAACAGATAGACGCAGCGTAGGATAATGTGTTGAGATAAATATTTGTTTTGCATAATTGTTCTTATATACATATATTGGCAATAATAAAAATAAATATGCTATAATTAGTGTACATTTTGGCTATTTATAAAACGTGAGCAAAATGCTCTATGCGCGGGTGCTCGTGTGAGTTTTAGAGGCGTGAGTGATCGCGGGATACATTTTATTTATATTTTTTTTATAATTATTACCCCTCAGTCAAATTTGTTCGCTTTTGGGAACAACTCATATAGGTCTCATATAAATCGTAGTCTACCGTGATCTAAACCAGCGGGCATCACACTTTTCTGGTCAAGGGTCGCATGTGAGGTATCACCGCGAGCCGCACATTTATGAATTCGGGGGGGGGAGCGTTGATATTGTACCATTTTGTTTAGCAAGTTAAAAAAGCAATTATTTATATTTAAGTACCGGGTTGCTACCTCCTTCCTTCATGTATTCATGATGTACTCGTAATGTCAAGTCTTAATAATAATATACGTAAGATGATAATATTATAAAAAAAAATATTTGTTGGAGGTCTGTAATGGAATCTTTCGGTTCAATTTTAATCAACTTCCCGAACTATTTGAATTGTGTGAATTTTCACACACGTGGTAAAAATGATTACAATACATACAATTACAAAAATTAACCAATATTAAAGTTTACTTTGCTTTATTAGTACGTGATTAGCGTGTTTTTTTTGTTTTTTTTAGACCATATTTTTTTACCTGCTCAGGCCCTCACTGTGCCATCTCAATGGACTCAATTTTTTGTGGGTCTTCTACTGCCCCCCTGAAAGTCTCAAATGCCCACAAGGGGCGTTATCGCCCAGGTTGAGAACCTATGAAGTACACTGTGCGCGCGTTCAGAATCGACTTAGGATGTGTTCAAAAACTAGATGGGCGTTTTAAAATAAAATATCAATCAATTAAAATCAACGTTTTAAAATCATAATACATGAAAAAAATATATTTTTAAAGAAAGGGGCAGATATTTGGACAGTTTGACGTCCAAGAATTTAAACGGTGTCAGAAAGTGAAAGCGTTTTCACAAATAGAAAAACTCATCCACTTGATATAAATATTCATAATTCACAACTTCGTTGCGCACTTTTTTCGTACACTCTCTTCCAAGCAATATTGCTTTGGAATTATTTGCATTCATCATTAACTCATCGTTCATTCATCCTGGACACGAGATACTTATGACCCGATAGTTGATCTCCCAACAGTTTACCCCCCGATATTATAATTATTATAAAAATTCTAATTTATTGTGGATTAAATCAAACATAACTAACTTTATAAATGAACTAGGTCAATATCAAAGCAAATTATCGAAAATACTTACTTTTGTTTGTGGTGATTTCAATATAAACATTTCTACAAACCATAACTCCATAGAAAAAAATAATTACATTAACATGATGACGCACCTCAATTAAAAATCTTGTATTAATAGTTACACTCGAGAAATTAAAAACCAAACGCCATCATATATATATCATATCTGGCGTAATATACATTTAAATAAAATAAAATATATTAAATCTACTGTTTGGAAAACCAATATTACTGACCACTACGCTTGTCTTATATTACATGAGATAAATAAAAAACTAAACACGAGTCCCAAATTAAATCTTCCGTATTCCCAAGTTGACTACAAATTATTAGAAAAATTATTAATTACTGAAAAATGGGAAGAAGTTTTAAAAAATAAATGCGCCAACCAAAGTGCCTTACTGTTTGAAAACACTTTAATTAAATACGTTTGAGAAGCAACAAAAACAACACAGATCGTTCCCAATTCAAAAACAAGGAAAATTAAACCCTGGATTACTCTAGGATTAATAAAAGCCATTAGAAAAAAAATAAACTTAATGAAATAACACAAAGGCTACTAGTTAACAATAAAATTGTACTATGTTATAAAAATTATAAAAATATATTAACTACTCTAATAAGAAAAATGAAAAACGACTATTACTCAAAAATTATTTCAGAAGCTAAAGACAATAATAAAAAAAATATGGTCAACAATAAATGAAATAATAAATAAATAAAAAAATACATAACCACATATCAGAAATATCAGATGGGAAATTAACATATAACGTACAGAATGACACAAAAAAATGTTGTAATATTTAAAATAACTATTTTAATAACGTTGGAAAAAACCTAGCAAAATCCATAAATACAACCAATATATCAAATCCACAACAGATAACACAATGTCAAATTAATAAATTTCACCCAGTCACAGAAGCCGATATTGACAAAACTGTCTCGGAACTAAAGGGAGGTTCCGCCCCCGGCTTTGATAACATAGATGCAAAGACAATAAAAGCGATGAAAACATACTTAGTTCTCCCCATGACACATATAATAAACCTGAGTCTAGCAAGTGGCAAATTTCCCAATAATTATAAAAGAGAAATTATAACTCCCATTTATAAAACAGACTGTCGTAAAGATCCACAAAATTACCGCCCGATTTCCCTTCTATCAAACATATCAAAAATATATGAGAAAATTGTAAAAAAACAAATTTGGACATTCTTGGAAAAAAATAAAATAATTAATGATAACCAATTCGGCTTCAAAAAAAATACAAGTACTCATGACGCGATAGCAAAAATAATTAACTATTTATATACGGCCCTAGATTCCGATAAAAAATGTATTGGAATATTTGTAGACCTGAAAAAAGCATTCGACAGCATATCACATAAAAAATTAATAAATAAATTAAAATCGATAGGAAATAATGGAAAAGTCTTAGCATGGATAGCTAGTTATTTACATAAAAGACCTCAACAAGTAAAATTACTCAATCAAGTCAGCGATTCAAAATATAGCGACTTTTCAATACCCCAAGGTACAGTTTTGGGACCACTGTTATTTATTATATATGTCAATGATATATTCCATATTTCCAAATATGGAGACATTGTCTCCTACGCTGACGGTACAGTCCTACTACTAAAAGCAAACACATGGTCTGAATTAAATAAAATGGCAAACACAGATATCAATGCACTAAAATTATGGTGTGATAAAAACCTGCTAACTTTAATTTCTAAAAAAACCTATTATTTACCATTTTTCATTAAAAACAAGAAACACCTAAAGAATTAAACATAATAATCCACTCTGTGACAAATACAAAAAACCACAAATGCAATATATTATGTACAAACATAGAAAGCAAGACCGATACTAAGTACCTGGGCATAATAATGGACCAGCGTTTAAAATGGTCCCCACACATAAATATTCTGAACAACAGAATAAGGAAACTAACATATATATTTAGATGCTTAAGAGATATTTTAAACGAAAAATTACTTAGAACCACATACTTCGCTTTCTGTCAATCAATTATACAATACGGCATTATAGGATGGGGCGGTACATATACAAATCAAACACAAACAATTTACATATCACAAAAACTAATAAAAAAAAACAAATTTAAAAAAACCCTACTCATATTCATCAGAACTGTTATTCAAACAATTTAAGGTCAGAAAATTAAGTGCATTACACTTTTATTGAGCAACATTACAAATTTATAAAGATAATATTCAAAATAAAGTTGCACCCTTTAAAAATAATAGAAATCTTAGACAAACATCAAAACTTCCTATTCCAAAATGTACAAAAAACCAATATGACAGTTAAATCATAAATATCTCGGAGTTAATTTTTTTAATTCACTACCTGAAAACATCAGAAACATGTACAGTTACTTAAAAAAATTTAAAACTCAGCATAAAAATTTTACTGAAAATTTAAACTGAATAAAAAATAATAAATTAAACCAATGTAATAACACCCCCCATACGCACAAGCCCTGCTTATTTGTGGGGGTACATCAAATACATGTATTATGTAATTAATTATTGTGTAAAATTTATTATATTTTATGTATCTTTTTGTAAATAAAAAAAAAAACAAAAAAAATAAAAAAATACTAATGGAAACCCAAAATCGACTTAAAAATTCCTTTAATAATAAGTTGGTGCGGATATCGAACGAATTTATTTACACTGTCGATTTTATCTACTGGTATATACAGTCTACAGATGAGTAATTTTTCCTTGTTGCATTTGAATGAAACTATGTTTTACACTTTTTATTTGGCGGTACATCCTCTCTGCACACTAACTTTTGTCTTTTTTTCTCACCGTAGAGAGAAAAAAGGCCTTATTTTTAAACGCCTGGGGTCTCAAAAGTTGCGTATGATCTGTAGCTATTCGAAAACGTATAAATAAATGAATTTGGTGTTCACTATTGGCTCGCCAAAATAACCGGAAGTTTTGAAAAAAAAAATAGATTTCGTATTTGGGAAAAAATAGAACCAATGGTCCATATTTTATTTTTTGTAGCAAACTTAATTTTTATTCCATAACTGCAATACAAAGAAGGCAAACAAAAAATAAACACATATGACGTGTTTATTAAAAATATAAAAGGGGAAAACAACACTTTTTCTAATTAAAATCAGTAATCTTGTACACCGTACTTGTATTCATAAACTTGATTTTTTTTCATTTTGGTCAGCTATACGCAGTTTTTAATAACAAACAAACGTTGAAATATTAAATTATTGATAAAAATACAATAACCTTAATTTTAAAATACATGTTTTAGGTTTTATTTCTGATTTTCAATGCATTTTAGTGAGCTAATAATCATTTAAAAAAAATTAAATGCAGTTCTCATTTTCTTTGTAAGACGCAACTTTTGCGATATCAGGCGTTTCTGAATTCAAAAGTTGAAATAATTGACAAATCCTACTGGTGTGTCAATTATCGGGAAATTTAGTTATATTTTGTATGAGTAGATTTACTGTATTTTCCCTAAACCGACTGCATATTGTATATAAGTATGACGGGGGATCAAGTGTTGTGGAACCGACAGACCATTCATAGATCTTCGTACTGTAAGAAAACAGCACCACAGTTTGTACCTACGTCATCCTCTCTCTGCCTTTACGAATATGAAAGGGCATTTAGTTAACATAAATAAACTTACACAGTTTGGTAACCTGTTGGTTTTACGTATTAAGTTTAATCAGTTGCCAGCGCGATTTGTGGGAACAACGGACAAAGAGGGAATAATCAGTAACTACCTACAAACCATAATCGGTTCTCCTAGCTTCCAGAGCACACTGGTTTTAAATATCAGCCGCAGGTTCTCGGCTAATTCGCAGCCAACTCCGCCGGTGACTGGCTTTGTGACTACCCGATCCGAACGTCGGCAAAAAGAGCCAGTGTCAGTATTACAAATAAAAGGGAAACGCTGAAGGTGCCAATTTGTTTTCAGGTTTAAAATTGAAATCCACCGGCGTTTCCAGAAAGAACGCAGTGGATATTAATTCAATATTTTGTTACGCTTACTGCGGGTCACAGAATTTGAACAATTCGTCAAAGTTAATTTTCTTCATGAAAGTTCTTTGAAAATTTTATTCAAGGTATGTTATCATTTAAGCAACGTGAAACAACTGGTAAAATGATACAACAACAGAACATAAATAGAACCTTTACAAAACTTGGAAATTACATTTTAAAATTTATTGAATTGTTAAAATTTTGTTAAACGCCTTTAGGTAATATTCAATTTTTGTGACTGATTGGCGTTTAATCAGGGTATGTTCGGGTAAAAAAATTGTCCTTAATTAATTTATCAGGTGTCAAAATGGTACTTATCGTCGATGGTGGAGTTTGAAACAGCCAAACCTTAGCTCTGACGTAAAATCTTTAATGACTGAGCTTACTTTCCTATTGAAAACCCTTCATTTACTTATATATAAAGTTGACGGTTTGTGGCTGTGGATTTGGTTTGTATAAAAATCTACAGTTTTATTTCGAGGTTGATGAAACTTGCCCATTTGACCTTCAAAACAAAATGAAGGACACCGTCTACTACTTTTTCCACCCCTTATATTAAAGCAGTATTTTATGCTTTTTGATGAAAATTACGTGGAAGTTAATGGTAGAAGAAGACGAGGATACCCGAGGAAGGAATGGCACTGTCAAATCAAACTTTTTTTAAATCTTTACATTAGGTAATATTATTTCTACCTTACAAATGTATCCAGTTTTCAGATACACTCGAACTAAATAACCTCAAAACTTTAGGTACTCCAAAAAAATCATAACCTTGAGTAATTCCGGGTACACATCAGCTTTCTATTTAAATAAAGAAGAGTGTGAAGTTTTTGAATCAAGGTTTTATTTCATAAATGATGAAATTTTGAATGAAGAGGAAGGTAACTTGATGAAAAAAAATTATGCAGAATAATATTTGAAAAACCACCGCCGTTCCCTTTTTCCAATCCTTGTAGCAGAATGTTGATACTGCCGCTGTCGATGTCGATAAACTCTGCGTAAAGCCCCGGCAACGTTTCAACTAACATTTCCTTTGGCTTTTTCTGACGTCAGATTTACGATAAAAGTGGGGTAGCTAATCAAGTGATGGAGATTTCTGCGTGTTAGTTTTCGATTCGGCCATTCGATTCAATTAAGGCTCAAAAAGAAGAAGATGGAGAGATATGCAATTACGAATGTTAGAGGAGCGCGCTAGTATTTAAAGCGACAAAATCGATGCGAAAATTGTGAAAAATATTTAATAAAACACGATTCGTTTAAAATAGAGCACAAATCTCGCGGGGGTTATCTTAAACAGCATTTAAAGAAACACTGTGATTTTTTTCATACATGTAACTTGTAAAATAACTAAAACAAACATGTTTATAATAATTTTTGGAGCATACTGAGCGATTTTTTTCTACCGAGGGAATTTTAAATAATTTGCGTTTCGGCGCGGGGAAAAAATTTCCAAGAAAAAATGTAAATTTAATACCGAAGGTATATAATAAAATGATTAAATTCAATAATCAAAGAAATTTTTCTTTCTGAAGGAAGAAGAAAAATTATTTTATTATTTTATTTTATAAATATTATAAAAAAATGAAACAATACAACTTTGTATAAACCACTTATATAATGTGCAAATCCGACCGGTTTCGGAACAAACGTTCCTTCGTCAGGGAAAGCTTATACTAATTTGACAGTTTCGAACAATGTTTTATTATGTTAGGGGTGGAGCCGTTGTTAGTTAATAATGTAGATTGGGTGGGTAGGTATTAGTGTAGAGTGGGTGGGTAGGGGAACAAATCCATGATTGGGCTATATGACAATATTTTTTGTTTGTTGATAATAGATTCATTATTTTTAAGGGATTTTTTAATTTCCAAAGTTTCTAAGTTATCTAAACGTTTTCCTTTATGATTAATATGAAGAATATTTATCCCTGTATTTTTTTTTTCAAAAATATGGTTAGCGAACTCAGAAAAATTATTATTATTAAGATACCTTAAATGTTCTTTGATTTGTTATTAATTATTATTATTGTTTCATTTTTCTATAATGGATAACCACGAAGTAATAGCTACAAGCAGTGCATAGGGTTTTCGTATTATTATTTGGAGGTATGATATTAAGCCGCCGCGCCGCTAGCCGAATTTCTACCGATTTCTTACATATCTCCCTTAAACACGTTAAGTTTGAAAGCTCTTAAAAAAATATATGTTATTCTTGAAGATAATATTTATATTAATCCTACTAGGTTTCACTGTATATCCCATATTTTTAAATTTTATTAAAAAATGTTTAAAAAAAAATTATTGTTCCTTTAATTTTTAAAAACCTCCTACCTATATTTGGGTAGCAATCGCTGGAATAGTTAATTAGCTAATTATTGATAACCAACGTAGCTGGCTTATTCAATAACGCAACAATGGTCCATTGTCCCTAATCCCTAACGATTGCTTTTGGACGGATAAAATATATTATACTTATAGTACACAGGTAACCCACATTTCTACTGATGGTAAGTACTTGGCCGACAAATTACTTCGGTTGTTTTGGAACTACCTACGTACCTTGCCTTTGTTAATTATTATCTCAGATTACCTTTATGTCTTGCTCTTTTGTCGACAGGAAATAATCACCGCGTCCTCTCTCGGTAATATTTTTTATATGTTTTCCAGACATTCAATATTAACAAAATTCATTTTCCAAGATACAAAAGATTTGCAGAGGAGACCAGTTTACTGCGAAGGCTATCTGATCTAGAATTTGATTAAGGCTTTCATCTTTACAGCCCAATATAATGCTGATTCAATTTCAATCTTCATTTGTATAGTAAGCTCTTACTTGTTGAAATTTTGTTTAGCTTGCTTACGAAAATTCGGCATTACTGAACTGAAATTTATGTCTATTATCAACGCAGATTCAAAAATTATTTTATATTTAGATTTGAAATTCTGATTGGGTAGAATATTAATTATAGAAAGCAATTATAATGGGATAGGGATTTAAAGTTATGAGCAATGCTGATCATATTGTTTAAGCAGCGTTTTAGAGGAATTGTTCCACCGTTTTATTTGCGATTCTGAATAAATATTGTTAGCGAGAGGAATTTTAGTAGTGTCAAAAAATATTTTTGATGTGAAAACTTCTTTAGCGTTGTTGTGATTTGAAACTGGTTAAAATGAAAAAACGACAATAAAAAGAGGCAAATACTAACATCTATAGGATTTATCTTGCGAGAAAATGTGATAGAATAATCGGTCTCCTCTTTGTGCGGTGCTTCGTAACCTTCCCACTCGTTCCTACTTCAGTTTTTTTAAGGTTTTACTTCTACCACGTGTGAACTGCACACATGTATTTTTTTAATGTTATGTTCTCAAACTAAATAAAAAAAATCAGATAAAGTAGTGGTTAAAGTAAAAATGGTTGAGTTTTAAAAAATCTTAATAAGGAACTCAGGTGAAAAATACAATGTCTTTTGAAAAATATGTTCATATTGGCCAGTGGTTTTCAACCTGTGGTACGCGTACTCCTAGTTACAAATGTCCGAGTTATAGAGTATAAAATTGCATTAATTGTTTTTGTGTGACTTGATTCAAAATTCTTGTAATAAATATGATAACAAAATTACAAATCAAAGTGTTTTTCATTACACGTATACACTGCTGAAAATCAGCTTCATTCTAGGAGAAATTCTGAATTGTAGCTGAGCCTTGGGCGTAGCCAGGGGGGGGGGGCCGAAATAACCTTTGTACCTTTATTTTCGTACCGTCTCGGGAAATTTGACTAGATCTAGGGGAGAAGAATATTTTTTAGTGAAAAGGGAAATCAGCACTAAATCTACGGAAATTTCGACCTAGTAATTTTTTTATTGCATATGACAATATTACTGGTATTATATACCCATATGTTTTTTGGAATTCCCATGAATCTTAAATATTGTAGACGTACTTACAAGCAATTTTTTCAAGAAATGCTATTAACACCGATAACTCAAAATGATATTATGTATCTAAAAAGTTAATTTGTTACTTTAATTAACCAATGTACATAGAAAACAAAAGTTTTCAATAAAAAGTTGAAAACCGCTGACAATATACCAATACACGCTGATTCTGAATATATAAGTTTTATTAAATAATATTAAACGTAGAATTAAAAAAAAATTATTAAAGTCCATTTTGAGTCGCGTCATTAAAACATACTATCAAGTTTATTTTTTTTTTTTTTTTACATGAATTCCACACAGGAGGCCCTGAGGAAAATAATTTCCCTCAGGGCCTATGTCATCTTTGAGGATGCTGTGTGGAGGGTTTTTTTTAAGGAAAGGGAGGAGAGGAGAGTTCTGGGAAGGAAAAGGGTTTAAGGGGTGGGTAGGAATCTGGGGTTCAGTATGTCCTGGTCATCCGCCTCCAAGACCTAGACAAACCTCACCCCATGAACCCGGGCACCCCTGCTAAATCACCAAACGTAGCGAACCACTTGGGGTGACCTATGACAGAGGTGTTGGTTATCCAATAAAGGTTCCCGGGGCGGCGGTACCCATTCCCGCCTCCCAAGTTGGAATTATTGAATTTTTATTGAAAACAAAAATTTTAAACTGTACAAAAAAAATCGTAATGCTACTTCCACACCAATGGAGGGTTGGCCGCAGCCACCAAAATGGCGGACGTCGAACAGCTGATTCGGCGCTGTATCTTATCAGTTGCCTACAATTGTGCAGGCGATGTTTCGGTTTCTATTTTTATTGCAATCTCCCAAAATAATATTGAAAAATATAAAAAATAAATATAATATAATAAATAAATTAACCAACCTAAATATTGATTTTACTTTTTGATTTTCCATACACGTGTTGAAAATAAATAAAACTTTTGGAAAGTGATGACGTCGCACAACTCACCATACATACGGTGCTTTTCGAGGATCTTGAAAAATTAAACTGAAAATTGTTTTAACTATTAAAACTAACTATAAAAATAAAAATGCAGTTATTTAAGTTAGAAGGTCATTATTCTTTTAAAAAATTGGACTGGAGTTCCTTATTAGTATTAGGAACTTGAGTAAAAAATATATTAAGCCGCTTACATATTTTTGCAACACAACATTCCATACAACAATGGTCGCAACAAATTATCAAAAAATAGTCTAGCTGTGCACACGAACTGAAATTTGTGTTGCGAATATCAGTTCCAGTCTTTACAGTTTTTTTTTTTAATTTCTTTATTCATTGCATAAAATTTTATGGTTACATTAATTAGTGGATTTTTCGACCACCAAGCTAGGCCGATGCCCGTGTTATGGTGGTCGATATGTAGATACATACGATGCAAAAGATACGTAATATGTATAATTAATAAATCGTCATTTAAAAACGATTAAAACTTAAAACCTTAGAGGTTAAACCCACTGTGATTGATCGGCGGGTTTTTACAAAACTTAGACCGCTCCCTTACGGGTCGGTGGAGTGGATTAAGAATGCGAGCAATTTTGTGCGATATTGCAGTGCGTGTACTCGCACACAGATCACAATTACCGTATACATTTTATTTCAAGAGCATTAATTTTTTTTAAGTGAAACTTCTTTAGCACCATTGTGATTTGAAACTCGATGAAATGGAAACGACACTTAAAAAAGATAAACACATACATCATACGCATTGGCCGCTTTGATTATGAGCTCACTTTCAAGGTAGTAAAGGTTTCACTTCTTCGCACTGCGAGTGAACTGCACTAGATTTTTTTTTTTATTTCTTGCTAATTATTTATTTTGGGATTTTTTGATTTCATGCCGATTTATTACTATTAAAAAACCGATAAAACCAAAGTATGTATTATGACGTCACGTGAACCATAGTATGTATTATGCCAGATCTCGACCGTTTTGGCGGGTTTTGAAAAATTAAACTTTGAAGAATATTTTAACTTTAAAAACGACATTATAAAATATAAATTAATACTGGTATTTAAATTAAATTGCGATATTTAACTCAGTTTACAATCGAAAGGAAATTAGTTTTTATTTTTTCAATCAGCGCATAGCATTTCCAAAATCTCGCACTATTAAATCACCAATACACTCAATAATACTTCCGATAAAGCTGACAATCCATTTTAAAAAACTAGTTTCACCCATTAGTAAGTATTTAATCTGTTGAAATAGATCTAAATTATTTTATTTAATTAAATGAAGACAATATTAACAAAACGCAATCGAAAATCTGGAGACAGAAAAATCAGAAAAAGATATTGGCAACGACGCGACGCCTGGTAGGAAGCAAACTCGCTGCCAACTCACTGACCCTTTCTATATTTTCTTATTTCTTTTTTAAATTAAATTTTTTTTCAGACTCAGTAATTTCTTTCGGAATTTTATCCCACGGTTAAACGGCCTGGCACATAAGAGTTTTGCTTCTCTATTCTTGATTTTTTCCTTGCTGGCAATCTAATTTGTTTTGCATTTCTAGTGCCATGTCCTCTTGATTGTAATTTATTTTTTTCCCAAGTCCTAGATATCATTCCTAAGTTAATTTTAAGATTAAAAATTTGTGCTTTAAATATATATCTAGTCTGTTGCGCTTGGGCATGTTGAGTAAATTTAAGTAATTCCACAATCCCAGTATGCTTCACGGTTTATAACAACAGTTTTAACATTTCAACACCCTCACAATATTGTCCGTTCACATTATAACAAATTTCGTGATCAACACAAAACACTGTCAAAATTTCTGACGATTCTTTTTTACTTTAAATTCGGGTGAAACGGAAATGTATCACAACTCAGTTCTACACCAAAAACCCGGTTCTTATATAACGCGGTAAATTCCGCGTGCCTTTCATAGTGTAGTTGACAAGTCTCAGCGGCCAGAGAGACAGCCATCAAGCGAACGGAATAAAATTAAAAAACATTTTTATTTTGTGAAATCAATATCCAATCTTCAAAACACTTTAAAAAAAACAAGCAAAAGAAAAGAAAGCGACGGCGACGTCCAGCGAATTTCTAGTTTCACTTGAATTACATACTTTAAATTTTTTTAATTTAAGTTAATAATAATAAAATTAAAATAACAAACAAAAGATTTTTTAAATATTTATATTGAGGGATCGGTAGGATTTATAGGTCAAATTAGGAAGTCCACAGAGCCGAACCCTCTGATATGAAAATATCTGGAGTCGGTGAATTATTTTCCCATCTGGTCTCTGGTAGGTTGACATGTTGTTCTTGTATTGTTTTGTATTTATAATACTTATATAGTGCAATTGCATAGCGTGGTTTGACTAGATGATCATTTGGGAAAGTGTGTGAAAGGGTTTAGTTTTTCCTGTGGGGAAAATTTAACCCGGACATTTAAATCTAGTATATATCTTTATTGAACGAAATTTGCAAGATTATAACTAAAAAGTACATATTCAGTGTTAATGTTTACAGTAAGCGTTTGTTAAGCTCTAAAGTCGTTCATTAATCCGTATAATGACCACAAACCGGAATTGATTTGATGACTGCATAAAATGTGAAGAGGGTTTAAACAATTATCCGCTATTTTTCATCTTCGTGAAATACTATTTCGTGAATTTGAAACATTCATTAATCTTGCTTCCAGAATACTTCCCTGATACATTGTGTCGTGTTTAGTTGATTAGGTTCGTAATAGTACTCGGTGAAAACATTCAATACGGAAGATTCAAATCCTCCATTCGAGTACTGTCGATTAGCTATTTCCGTGAATATGCTATCGGGACCCGGACACTAGAAATATGTATATGAGTTTTCAATAATCCGCAGTCCAGAAAATGCAGAGCACGGCTTGAATAATGGTCTAAGTTGGAGGAGTACAGATATTTTCATTAGTAGGTGGGTACTTTGCGAACTTTTTCAATCATTTTACGCGGCAGAATAAACCCGCGGAATGTAGAAACTAAAAAATTAAAACCATTACGGATGGACGATTTATTAATGGTTTCCAATATCACATGCATAGAAAAGTTCCAATGAAGTTTCAGTTTTAAATCGAACATTTTTCACAATAAATTAATAAAAGGCAATGTTCGTATTTGTGATATTCAACCGAGTTCGCTAAAAATTTCAAAGTTTGTTCTTATTAGCACAAAGGGTGTTTAGAGTTTGAATGGTAAAAGAAGGGGGGACGCTTGAGGAATAGGCTAAATACTTTACTCCAAATCATTCGTAGCCCAAATCACAGCCGGTTGTTCATCTAGTTTTAAAAAAACAATAACTTAGTAAACACCACTTTAATTTGTTATACTTAATGCCGACAGAGTTTTGCTACAACCGTAACTTTTTGAGGGTTGAACAAAACTCTTTTAAAAAAATCTATAATAACAAGTTTTATAAATCTAAAAATCTAGTCTCTTTCAACGAAAGCAATTTTCCGAATAGGCCCTCCATTGATATGCTTGGTGTAACCCTAAGTGACCAGCTCAGGTATGGGGGCTCCATCGAAGCCAGAGTAAAGTTAGCCTTCCAAAAACTGGGCGTACTGTACAGGGCCCGCAGATACTTTAATAGTACACAACTGCTAACCCAGTACAAATCACAAGTGCGCCCCACGGTTGAATTTGGCAGCCACCTCTGGTCTGGAGCTCCAAAATACCTGAAAAATACCCTCGACTCTGTGCAGAAACGGGCGGTCCGTTTGATAGATTCTCCCATCTTAACAGACGGATTGCAATCTTTAGAGCACAGGCGTCGGGTGGGAATGCTATCCTTGTTCTACCGGTATTACAATGGAAGATGCTCCGAGGAACTAGCATCATTGATCCTAATAACAAAAACTAATAACAAAAATATTTTTGGCCGTGAAAATCTAAAATCGTATCTATATAAAATCTGCTTTTTTTAGTTTCGAAGCTTCGTTTTGTGCTTATTACTACTATACTTGTACTCTATATTTAAGTTAAGAAAGCTAAATATTATATTTCTTTTAAATAAATAAAAAAAAAACATATTTTAATTGTTGAGGTCCATTGAACTTTCTTCTGATTCACTTTCTGATGATGGCAAATCGTCTAGGCTTTGGGGTGCTTGTGGTGTAGGAATGCCAGGTCCCTAAGGGACTGGGCGGAGTGCCAAATCCATGTTTGGGTAACAAATTGTTTTTTTTTATTTTTGTTACTATACCCTTGCACATTGCACGAACAAAAGAAGCAGTCATATCTGTTGTTTTGAGGCTCTCTCCAGATCATGGGAACACCAAAACGAAAAGATTTAACTTTATCTTTTGACCACATTCTAAGTCCTTCAACATACCCTGATCAAACTCCACGTGGGGGCCCAAGATTTTTCCTGGTCCCCTATCTTCACACCAAATACGCAAAATATACATTTTTAACAAAATCAGTAATATTTCTTGTTTTTTCACTACAAATTCACCACAAATATAGCAAAAACTCTCAGAAGAATTTACACAACCTCTTGAAGTCATTTTTGAAACGCATGGTACAAAATTTGGAACAGAAATAAATAAATGAAAGGGCATGGAAGGGAGTGGGCAACTTGGGAATTTCGGCATCCTCTCATCATACTTACTACGGAAAATCCCGATATATATAATACAACGCTGACTAATTTTATCGTTATGAGTTAAAATGTTTTCTTTCAGTCTATAAAACATAACATTATCTTGTAATAAGTTGGTAAAAATATATATTTCGGCAATAAACCCCGTTTTGCGCCTTAAGATAGGCAATCCCACAGCATTTTGAGTTATCCGGAAAAACCTTAGGTGATGGAATTTTTTTGATAATTTTCCCGAATTCAGCAACCAAAAATACATGGAAATTACCTCTTATTTCAAAGAAAGAAAAAACAGACGCAGACCTGTGTTATTAATGTAAAATCTATATGTTTTTGTCTCTATTTAGTGCCGCTCGGTTCTGTTTCATCGAGTTTCAAATCACAACGATTTTAAAAAAAATTACAAGTGTGCGGATCACATGCGCTAGAAGCGAAACCTTCAGAAAACTGACGTTGACAAGAGTGGAGAGACTACGAAGCACCGCACAAAGAGGAGACCGATTATTCTATATCATTCTCTCGCAGGCTAAATCCTGTAGATGTTATTTATTTATTTATTTATTTATTTATTAACGCCGATTATAGCGGCTTTTACAAAATAATTACAAATATTTTACATATGAATACAGAATATACATAGATAAAGAAAAAGAAAAATTAAATATAAAATTCATAAATGAGAACAATAAAAATTGTAGTATCACATAAAAGTACAAAGAGTAGGTTATTAAATACAAAACAACATATTATATATCCCGGATATTATGTATTAGGAAATTAATACTTTTAATCTGTATTTGATTATAGTTAAACTGAGAAGCGCTGACAGACAGTTTTAATTAAGTAGTGTTTGTATGAGGTTAGACTAGCAATGTTTATAGATTCATCCAAAACATATTTATTTCCAAGTACATGCAGGCGATTCATTATGGAATTGAGTTCAGCGTTAGATCCTGTATTGTTGCAATGATAAGGTAATTTGAAACGAACTGATCGACTAGGTACATGGAAACTTATTAGCGAAAGAAGTTCAGGGGAGTTCAACAGGTTGCTAACGATTTTAAATAAATAAAATAGGTCTGAACAAATTCTTCTTTCTTTTAATGTATCGAGTCCCAATAATTGTAACAGAGAGGGATAATTAATGTTTTCTATAAATATTCCCAATTTAAAGTTAATATAACGTAAAAATTTATGTTGGACTCGCTCAAGAGAATTCTCATGTACACTGTAATAAGGATTCCAAATGGTGGAGTTAAATTCTAGTTGGCTTCTAACAAGTGAAGTGTAAAGTAATTTGACAGTTTTTAAATTTTTAAAATCCTTTGAAATCCGTAAGACAAATCCTAACATTTGCAATGCTTTACTGGTTATATTATTAATATGTTTAATGAATGTTAATTTAGTGTCAAAGGTTATACCAAGGTCTCTTATTTCATCAACAGATAATAATATGTGATTATTGAGAAAGTAGGTGAACAACAATGGGTTTTTTTTTTCTGTGGAATCTCATAAGTTGACATTTTTTTACATTAAGAGTTAATTTGTTGATAAGACACCAATCATAAAAGCTATTAATATTAGATTGAAGTGTCAGACAGTCCTCGATATTATCAATAATTCTAAAAATCTTCATATCATCAGCAAACATTAGAATGAGAACACGGGTGAATATGTTTGTTACGTCGTTAATGAATAAATTAAAAAGTAAACGACCAAGATGCGAACCCTGGGGTACGCCACTGGTGGCTTCGAACATGTAGGATAAGTGATCATTAATACAAACAATTAGCTGACGCCTAAGTAAGTAACTCTTAAACCAAGATAAAAGGTTTCCATTAATGCCGAGTTTCAAAAGTTTATTAATGAGAATTAATAATAATAATAATAATAATATCTTTATTTTACAAAAAATTTTAAGATTTATAACAAACAAGAAAAAAGTACATCTTACAATATTTTAAAAGTAACATTAGTACAAAAGTTAATAACAAAAAAACAATATACATATAAACAGTAGTTACTTAGAGAGTAGAGATTTGTAATTATAAATTTAGATTTCTCGTAACCTGCCTCACTAGGCTAGCCTGTGTTGAGGCAGTTATTTTACATCAATTTATAATGCTGTGAACATACCTACACTTATATTAGAATGTAATCACACAATAGATTGGTTGCATTAATAATAACAATAACATTGGTACAATAATAACAGCATTGGTTCATTACTAATTTCGAATTTGGGTGAGTGCACCGGTAAATGCTCTATCATTATTTTTTATCCAAATTTTTATGTTTTTTTTGAAATTTTTTTGTGAATCACATTTTTTTATACTAATTGGAAGAATGTTGTAAAGTCTTGTTGCAAGGTATCTAAAGCTTCGTTGACCAAAAGTAGTATGAGTTATGGGAATTTGTAGTAAATCTTTGTTATTGTTTCGAGTATAGCGAGAATTTAGTCTTTTTTCATAGTATTTATGTATGTTTGTGTATAAATGAGTGAGGATTGTTTTTGCATATATCTGACGAACGTCAAACACATTCATAATATTAAAGATAAAGTTCGAGTCCGTAATTAGGGGTAATCTAAGAATTATTTTTATAATCGTTTTTTGTGCCTTTATGATTGGATCTAGTGCTGATGCAGTACCGCCTCCCCATGCTATGATACCGTACTCAATAACAGATTGACAAACTGCAAAATAAATCATTTTCAAGTGTTGCAAGTCGAGAAAGTTTCGTATCTTTCTGAAAAAGTGCATGGTTTTTCTTATTTTGTTTGCAATTATTTGAGTGTGAAAATTCCATTTGAGATATGGATCAATTGTGAGGCCGAGATACTTCATCTGTGTAGTGCGCTCAATGTAGGGACACTGACAATATTCATCGCAATTCATACATGTGTGTATTCTAATAGTGGCATCATCATGAGGTTGACCTGTTATATTTATGCTTGATGTGACATATTTAGTTTTCTCGGTGTTCAATGTGAGTGTATTTGTATCTAACCATTTTTTTACAATGTTTATTTCCGTTTCTGCTTTATTGTAGACAGCTAGCCAAGTGTCAGCTTCAAACAATAAAACAGTGTCATCGGCAAAACTAACTATTTTTCCCTGAATGTTAATGTTACATAAGTCGTTGATATATAAAAGGAACAAAGACGGTCCTAATATGCTACCTTGTGGTATACCATAGTTAGTTGAGCGCTGATTGCTAAGTGTGTTCATTATTTTCACTTGTTGCTTGCGTTCATCAAGGTAGCTCTTAAAAAAGTTAAGTTCATTGCCTGTAATACCGATTGTTTGAAGTTTGTTTATTAATTTACTGTGTGATATTGTATCAAAGGCTTTAGACAGATCTAAAAAAATTGAAATACATTTTTTGCTTTTGTCAAGGTTTTTTACAATAAAGTCAGTTACGGCGGCCATAGCATCTGAGGTACTCTTGCTTTCTTGAAACCCGTATTGATTTGCTGAAAGTAGTTTATGGCTGTCTAGAAATTTTACTAACTGAGCATTTATAATTTTTTCAAATACTTTGGATAGACTGGTCAGTAGAGTTATTGGTCTGTAATTGTTTATATCTGTCTTGTTACCTGTTTTATGTATGGGAATAACAATACCTTGTTTCAGGTTTGAGGGGAAGTGTCCTTGACTGATACTAAGGTTAATTAGGTGTTCTAGGGGCAATGTAATTTCCGTAGACAGCGTTTTCAAAATCTTGGTTGTTATTCCATCAACCCCGGCAGAAGAAGTGTTTTTAAGGGAATTGATTATTTTTAGAATCTCTTCCCCTGAAACAGTTTGGAGATTGAATCTTCTATTGGGAAATTGAAGTTCTGTTTCAGCAGGTAGAGCATTTCTACAATTTGGTAGACGAGAAGCAAGATTTGAACCAATATTTATGAAGAAGTTATTGATGTAATCCGCAACGAGCTTGGGGTTTTTTGAGGTGTCAATAATTTTTCCGTCAATACAAAGTTTACTAATGTCCTGTTTGTCTTTGGTGTTTTGTGTATTTGTGGCTTCTCTTAGAATTTGCCATATTTTTTTGGGATCGTTGTTACTTTCTTGGATTTTGTCTCTGTAGTAGATTTCTTTCGCCTTCCTAATGACTTCGCCGCATGTATTTCTATATCTTTTGTAGATGTTTATTGATATTATGTCATAAGGATTTTCTTTCACTTTTTTGTGTAATGCGTTTCTTCTACGAATACAGTTGATAATTGAGTAGTTTATCCATGATTTCAAGGGTTTAATTTTGTTAGGATTTTTTTTTGTTAAAATTGTTGGATTATTAATTAATTCATTTTTCAAAAAGTCAACAAAATAATTCCATGCATCCTCTGAGTTTTTTATTTGTAAAAGCTCTTGCCAAGATTTATTTTTAATTATATTTTTTAAATTCTCAAAATTAATATTATTGTATACGATTGACTGATCTCTTCCGTTTTTTGTGGTGTCGTATTGTAATGTGAAAATTGTTGTGTAATGGTCTGTAATTGTTGATTTGTAAACAATACTTTTGTTTTGTTTATTAGTTTTGACCATTACGTGATCAATGCACGATGTTGATTCATTAGCTATTCTTTATTTTAAGACAGACCTTATCAAACGCCTTACTGAAGTCGGTGTAAATAGAATCAACTTGTTGTTTGTTGGCAAGTGCATTAGAAATGAAATTTTCATATAATGTAAGGTTAGTCAAAGTTGATCTGCCGGAGATAAAGCCGTGTTGACAAGTTGCGATACATGAGTTTACAAAGAAGCTGATTTTCTTAAGAATCAATTTCTCAAAAAGTTTAGGTATAGACGATTGAATACAGATGGGCCGATAATTTTCAACAAAGGATTTATCACCACTTTTAAATATAGGAGTTAGGTAGCTAAGTTTCCATATTTGTGGAAAGTGTCCTGTAGAGAGTGACTTATTAAAAAGTATATTAAGCGGAACAGATAAACTTTGGACACAATTCTTAAGTAAGATGGAAGGAATCTTATCAGGTCCCGAGCTTGTTTTGGGTTCAAGTGATTTAATACAGACTATAATGTCTTCAATGTCGATGTGTATTTGCGATAAGTGTAAATTTATATCCGAGTTGAAGTACGGAATTAAGTCATCTGGAATATCAGGTTCATACACGTCCTTAAAGTAATCAGCAAACATGTTAACAATTTCATAAATTTTACTGGAGCTGTTTTGTCTGTAACGTATATTACCGGAAATACCAGCATCATTGTTTTTCATTGATTTTGTGTATTTCCAAAAGTATTTTACATCATGAAGTATCGTGTTCTCAACCGAATTAATGTAATTATTATAACATCTTTTTGTCATTTTTTTGCAATCTCTTCTAATATTGTTGAATGCCATATAGTTGGGAATTGTTCTGTGTTCTTTATATTTTTTATGTGTTTCTTTTTTAATAACAATTAACTGAATTAATTCTTTGCTAAACCATATCGGATACTTTCGTACTTTATGATGAATTAGAGGAATAGTGTCGGAAATGATACTATTCAGTTGAGAGTAAAATAGTTCTACGCTATAGTTAAGATCACCTTCCTTGAGAACAGACCAATTTACTTTGTTAAGTGCATGATTAATGTCCTGGTAATTAGCATTAATGAAATTACGACTACAATTTTTCATTGGGGGGTCACACTCTATTGTATTAGGTACTAGTATTGTAAGTGGAGGGTGGTGATTATCAATTGGGTCAAAGGATTCGGCTGACTCATAGACTTTTATATCATGATCAGTAGAAAAAATTAAATCAAGTATCCGATTACTGCAATTCGGCACATTGTTACATTGAAATAGTCCTAAATAGTTCGACATGTCTAAGATTTCTCTCTCGCACGCTGTTAATGGTAAGTAATCAAGATCATTAAATTTACAATTGGGTAGGTTATAGTCACCGCAAATTATAATATTGTGATTAGGGTGGTTAGATTTGAGTAGCTCGACATCTTCACAGTGATTTTTATACATTATTATATTAGAATTTGGTGGAATATATACACATCCGATGATAGTTTTTTTGGATTTATCGTTTAACATTACAAAAATTTGCTCAACATCATTGTTTTTGTTTTTTAATAATTTCGATGAAATTTTTTTATTTACTGCTATCAATACGCCTCCTCCTCTTGATTTGGAGCTGGTGTTCCGATTGCGGTCAACTCGGTAGATACTGTAGTTAGGTAGACCGAGCTCCGCTGAGTATATCGATGGATCCAGCCAGGTCTCAGAGAGTATGAGAGATGTGTTAGACCTAGCGTAATTTCGGTTTCATATCTCAACCAATAGAAGTCTTTAAAAGCGACATCATAATCAATGCGGTCAATGAGCGCACTTGATGAGTGGCAGGCATCGTCAGTTCCATTCATCCGAAATCCAAATCACGAGGCCACAGGAGTTTCACTTCAAAAAGAATAATTAGTTTTAAGGTTATTTATATCACGCTAAGAAATTTAATAATTAGTTTTGTGTGTTTCCAAATAATTATGAAAAATGTCTAAGTGATTTTTCTCTCTTAATGTTTCATAATTTCACCATTACGCAATTTAAGTAATTTATTTTTCTTTTCGTTTCACATATTATGTAAGTTTTAAGTACCATCAATAAGCTACGTTATTTTGGGACCGCAGATTTTCAGAAATTTTTTCAGAGTTCCATTTCAATTATTGCAATCTTGGAACCGCTCATTTCTTTAATAGCATAAGATTAAACTTGGAAATCGTCGAAAATGTGTTTTTCTTATTTTTTAAAAGAGTTTTATGTGGTCGTTTGGCTACAAACGGACAAATATAAATGTGTCTCTTTTAAAACAGTTCAACTGAATGACCCTTTCTTTTTTATTAAGGCTTATCGCCTTTTGTTTAGTATTTACACTGCGCTTATTACTAAAAATAAGAGGCTTTTATCTACTTTTATTTTGAAACGTATCAAATTAATCCAGATATGAAAGAACGCAACGCAATTTTATGAAATCCATAATATAATTTAATTTAAGATAAATAAATATTTAACGGTTCAGATTTTTATGAACATTAATAAAATGCATATTGCACACCGTCATCAATCATCAAACGTAATAATTTCGGATGTGAGTCTGCCTGTGATTGTAACACCGCGCCGGTTCAATGAACTCGGAATTGTTTTGAAAATCTATAATTTCCAAATTTCGAACTGATGTGCCAAGAATTCAGACTTTTTTCACGGATCTGCGCTAGCTGTATAAAGCCATTTGTAATATTATTTCTAAAGCGTGACCTTTTTATATAGATCCAATAAAGTGAATATCAAACCCTAGCGGTCTTGGAAAACCATGAATCGAATAGCCGAGGGACTCCTTTCCCAAATACATTGCTAGTAGAAACTTTATTAGTTTACTTGAACTCTTAAAATTTGACCTAAAGTTAAATTGCTATGTCAGTATATTTAAACTTATATCACTATTGAAAGTACCGCATAAAATAAATTTATAAAGCGTCGATTAATTATGGTGAACTTTATGTCATCTCCTGGATATTTAGGAAAGAGAAATTTATAACGGTTTAAAATTCAGACCCCGGTTACTTACGTATACGCATACAGGCAGGGACTTACAAATTTCCTGGCCACCCGTCAGGAGCTAGGACTACGATAAACTTCCGTCGTCGAACGAGTCTCAAGGTGACAGAATAGGTTAGAATTCGGCAAGATGGCGAACAGGCTAAAGGCTCGTGAGTTCACCAAAATAAATCGTGGAGACTGGCGTCCATCTATATAGTTCAAGCACTATGTAAAATCAATTAACAGTTAATTCAACTAACCTTTTAAATTTAAATAACAATAGTGTATTTCGTATTTTTGGTTAAAACTATCTAGTTAATCGTAAAGACTAGACACTTCTGAGATTTCATAATTTAAAATACTTCATCAAATAATTTCAAATACTTCAGAATCAGATATAATAAATATATTCATATAATAAATTATTCATAATGGTTGAATTATTTATGTTATTTTACACCTTTGCCACAGTACGTGTGACTTTTTTGAAATAGCGGAGTATTTAATGAAGTAGTTGGTATTTTAGATGCCCTAAAATAATCGAGAACCTACAACTCTGAGATTAAGAATCTCGTGATGTATCGACTGAGCTAGACAGGCTAATTTAAGGGATTTGTGTGTTTAGATCGATTTCTTTAATACAAAATAACAATTTTGACCAGCAATATGATAAAAAAATATCTACATCAGTCATTAGGGAGCCCAAAATTTTTATCTAAATCAGATAGATAAATCAGATTTTAAATCACCAATGAAATCATAAATGAAACATATATTCACTTGGGCCAGATTTTCTATCAGACTGCCACTAAACTTTATAATCAGACTATCTTTAAAAACTGATTTATTTCCTAATTCTTGGAAGGTCTCGTAAAATTTTCAAATTTTCAAAATTGGATCAAAAACTTCTGTGGAAAATTTCAGATCGGTGGCAATACTTTCTGCTTCGGCAAAGTTATTCGAATCGATACATCATAAACACACGCTGTCTCAAGTATAGTCTTTCTTAATATCGGAATAGTATGGATTGCATTGGTACTCACGTATACTGATACACTCGTATTGGTAATACCATGTTTCCAAATGTTTAATTAAAGGCTACCAAGAAGATTGCTCAAAAAAATATTTCTCAAAGGCCTTCGACACCGTAAACCATGACATCTTATTAAATAAGTTGTCAATGAATGGTTTTTCTTTACGAATATTCTTGTCGAAATTATTTATTGTGCACTCGGGAGTTCCTCAGGGCTCTAATTTAGGACTGTTCTTCTTTTCGATTTGTATTAACCATATAACAGAGAGTATTCGGCATTCCATGTCACTTCTTTTCGCTGATGTCCTAAAACTATTCTTGGAAATACAAACTTTAGAAAGCTGAATTCGACTCCAATCGGACATTGTTAGAATTGTTGAGTTGTTAATGAAATCAAATTGAATTCAATTTTTCAAAATGTTTAGTTTTTTTTTTCAAACGCGTGTCATACTTGGTTTTACCGATATCTATGAACGCCCGAAGTATAAAACGTGTCCTTCACTATGAAACATATTTGTATCGTGTTTGATGGAAGGCTGAAATTGTATGCTCGTATAGAATTACGTGTGGTACTTCACTGAAAATGTCTGGTTTCATCCTACGCACTGCGAGAAATTTTAAAGACACCAGGGTTCTCACAGTACTATAAATGTAGGCTTGGGAATGGGTCGGTGGTTTGAAAATTGCAGCAGGTGAGGTATTCCCTAATGTTGGAGATGATTCAGAAGAAATATATTTTGAGATTTCTCTACCTGAGGAAGTACGGCTCTATCTTTGTACATTGTACGTGGCTCTAACCCACTGATTTTTTTCTTGGGCATTCTTGAAATGAACCTTGTACGGGTCAGAAGGGACGTGCATATTGTATCACATTTCTTCACACTGATTCGTTGATGGTTCGAAAACTTGACCATCATGGAGAACATTAGTGTGAATGTTCTCGATAATTTTATCTCTGCAATCGACAGCACAGGCTGTTTTATTTCCCGGCCTGCAGGATTAACTTGCCAACGGTCTTGCTGGTAGGGAGAGCTATCTTGTTGTTAAATAGAAACACTTCGGATGTTACACATTGCTACGCTGAAGCAAGGTGGGGATTATCCACCGGGTTTAATTACTAGGTACTGATTGGATTACTGTTGCTCACCACAAATCAACTTTTATTCCTTTTATGGAATCTTGGACGCCAAACTCCGACTCAAAGTCGAAGTATGTTAATCTGCGGTAGATATGTGTCCCCTCTACCAGAGCGTGGGAATTAAATTTTTTGACATTCCTGGAAAGGTTTGAAGGTAGGTTTTCACCATTGAAATCAGGTAGTAAGGTCAGATTGAATCAATATATATATTGTACAGTATTCCACAGTATTTACACTCATTAAAACTGGATGAAGGCAAAAAATGCTTAGCAGTTTTGATTGATCTTCAAAAAGCTTTCGATACAATTGATTATGAAATACTTTACTTAAAACTAAAAAAAAATGGAATAACCGAAACAACTCTTAACCTACTTAGAAGTTATTTAACTGGAAGAAAACAAATTGTACAAATCGGTAAAAGAAAGAGCAAATCTCTTCTAATTAAATTCGGGGTCCCCCAGGGAAGAGTATTAGGACCAATACTATTTCATATATATATAAATGACCTTATGAATCTTCCCATAAATGAAAACATAATGAGCTTTGCAGATGACACTATTATTTTATTCCATTAACAAGATTGAACAAGAACCTACAAGAAGGCGGAACATGGCCTGGCTGTACTTCAAAATTGGCTAAAAGTAAACTCCCTTACATTAAATGTTAATAAAACTAAATATCTAACTTCTCCAAAAACAAAAGAGGACAACCAATAAATGTGCATACCCACAAATTACATGAATGTCTAAATACTATTCCACAATGTTCCTGCCCGTCTATTACCCAAACAAAAAGTATTAAATATCTTGGGATTGAAATTGATGAAAAACTACAGTGGAATTCACACATTGATCTTACCTCAAAAAAGCTAATTAAACTCATCTACTTCTTCAAAAAATTAAGAGTATATTATGCTTTATGCCACTCTTGTTTGGAATATGGAGTAATAAAATGGGGCTCAGCAGCATCTAATCACTTAAAACAACTTAAGATAACTCAGAATTGCATCATAAAGACCATTCTAAAGGTCTCCATAAGGACGTCAACAACAGAAATTTTTAAACAGTTTGATGTTCCAAGCATACAGAAAATCTATGCCAAAAACATTCTAGTACATCACCACAAAATTGATTGACACCTCACATGCTCATAAAACCAAAGCCAAACAAACAGACATACTTAATATACCAAAGTGTAACTCTTCATTTGGTCAAAGAAGTTCTGAATTTTTAGCAGTAAAGTTATACAATAAACTCCCACTTATTATCAAACAAATTAAAACTAAAAATAGCTACATTAAGGACAATAAATGTTTGCTGAAGGAACTATCGGAAAATGAACTTACTAGTATACTTAAAACATCGTCATAGAAGTTTCTGGAAAACCTTATCCAAACAATGAAGTTAAACCATAGAAGTCACTGAAAAACTTATCAAAAGCATAGTCCCTTTCAGCACAGGATCTCCTAGTGAGGAGGACTACGAATATATTTTCTATTTTATATATACATCTAACTAACACGTTTCATATAAAAATGTAAAAAATATTATATGGTTACTAAATAAATAAAAAAATTAAAATTAAAAAAAGATGACAACGACTCACCCCGGGACCAAAGTTTTCATTAACATAACCTAGCTAACTACAATCGTCCGCGTCTGATGTCAGGCGGGGGAATAGGCCCATACGGCCTCCTCGCGGTGATGCCTGATGAGCAGTCCTGATGAAGGGGAAGCCTTGACTTTTCTCTGCCTTTAGAAGACGACGGCCTTGGTACCGTTCGTCTGGTATGAAGGGATTCCTTGACCCTCTGTGGAATGATTGGCCCTCTCTTCCTTGTAATTACACACTCTTCACTGCTTCCGTACAAAGGAGTTCCCGAAAGGATCCGCTGGCCGCGGATTGTGAAATTAATGGCGTAACGCCTTCTTACGCGGAACGATTGATTGGATCTTTACCAATCATTATTTTTAAAAGGGGACCGACACCGGTACATTATAGGTAAATTCCGGCCCGCGTTTAGTCTCACGTTTTTACGCGGATTTATTGTTTAAACTTCCAATTCACGAACTAGTAATGTAATGTCGCCCGCATGTGTTCGATCACAACTCCCGATCAATTAAAAAAATAAAAAATCAGAGGTATTATGAGTTAAGTATTTTATGAATATTTTGTGTGTTACGTGTATACGTTTTATTATCATTAAGTTTAAAATAAAATAAAGAAGTAATAATCATTCGGTTAAGTAATTATAAATATCTTGGCAATAATGAGCGTGCACCCAAATACAGTGAACTTTTGTTAAGTAACGAATATAACGAGTACCCCTGAGCGCCCTCTGGGTTTATATTGTTCAGTTTAATTCAACTCACGGTAAAACAAGCACTGACTTTTAGTATAATTGGACACATTTAATAAAGCTTTGCTATGAATTTAGAATCTAAGCAAACACCTGCGAAGGTTTGATCAGCTTGAAATCATAGAACAAACACCGTAAACTTTTAGTTTAATATTTAGAGTGATATTATGCACGTACTAGCAGGTTTTTGACCTGAAAAGCACACTTAAGAATAAATAAATTAATAATTAGTATAAGTATTTATTTGACATTTTAGCGACTACCTTCGTGGTCAAGGAGTAAGAATCTCGAGTAGCATTCCGAAGGTCGCTGGTTAAATCCCGGCGTCCGCAAATATTTTTTCTTGATTAATTTGTGTTATTTCAAAATTAATTTATTAAAAATAATAATTGGTGAATTTGTTGCGGGGTGTTCCAAAGTGTAAGATAATCGCAGTGTCGCCCTGGTGTAAGACTACCAATCAGAATTTAAAAGTTGCTTAAAATGGTTGAATAGATGGATGCATGAATGGATGAATGAATGAAGGGATGAAAGGATGGATTAATGGATGGATGGATGGATGGATGGATGGATGGATGGATGGATGGATGGATGGATGGATGGATGTATGGATGGATGGATGGATGGATGGATGGATGGATGGATGGATGGATGATGGATGGGTGGATGAATGGATGAATGGATGGATGATGGATGGGTGGATGAATGGATGAATGGATGAATGGATGAATGGATGAATGGATGAATGGATGAATGGATGAATGGATGAATGGATGAATGGATGAATGGATGAATGGATGAATGGATGAATGGATGAATGGATGAATGGATGAATGGATGAATGGATGAATGGATGAATGGATGAATGGATGAATGGATGAATGGATGAATGGATGAATGGATGAATGGATGAATGGATGAATGGATGAATGGATGAATGGATGAATGGATGAATGGATGAATGGATGAATGGATGAATGGATGAATAGATGAATGGATGAATGGATGAATGGATGAATGGATGAATGGATGAATGGATGAATGGATGAATGGATGAATGGATGAATGGATGAATGGATGAATGGATGAATGGATGAATGGATGAATGGATGAATGGATGAATGGATGAATGGATGAATGGATGAATGGATGAATGGATGAATGGATGAATGGATGAATGGATGAATGGATGAATGGATGAATGGATTTCCCCATTTTCTTCTCCTTCTAACTACCTTCAGCCTTTTGACATTCCCCAATTGGGGATGCCATTCCCCAATTGGCTCCAGACTGGAGCAGTTGGAATTCACACAAAAAATATATATGTATGAAATTTTCTTTATTTTTTCTGAATACAACTAAAGGAAAATTTTGACAAATTGTATGAAATAAAAAGGTGGGAAAATATTTTTTTAATTAAACTTTAATTATTTCGATCACACCCGTGCCTACTTTTTATAGCTTTAAAATTGTGTTTGTTTCCCCGCCAAGTTACTGGGATCAAAAATAGTGCTGATAAATTTATTTAATTGTTAAGAAAATATTGGTTGGTAAATATATAGAAAAGCGTTCACAGATAAAATCATGAATTAATCTTAATAAAATATTAAATTAGCAAATAATTATTATAGAATTTATTGTGCTTATTTACATCCGTTAGATACGCGAATACGACAAAATGTATGTAATACCAACTATTGAGTAATAAGGCAGCTGGAACCATAGCGCTTAGGTAATTACAGGTAGGCTTTGTGTGCGGTATAGTACGATCTGCTCAATACCCCAAATTTCCCATTATTTGAGGGACAGGCGGCAAATGTTGAATCAGACCGGAAAACTGCATTACCGATATAATTCCTCCAACGGATTACAGAGGAATGTGTATGCACTGTTCCGAATTAACTAGAATTAATACCAATCTCCTGTGTGAACGTTCATTGTTGGAATTGTGAAGTAACAGGAAGGCATTTAACCGTTAATCTGTCTCTTGGTAATGTTATCTAAATAAAAAAAATGAAGCAAAAGTCCAATTTTAAACCCCTGTAAAAAAAGATTGAAGCAAAAGTCTAATTTTAAACCCACTCTGGTGCGCTCTCCATCTCTCCTTTCTCTCTCTCTCTTTATTTCAACCTCATATATGAAATGTAAATGTGATGTAAATACAATGTTAATTTCTGTTCTTAGGTGAGTTTATAATAATTCTGTCCTGAAGAAGGTTATCTAAACAGTTGACATGAGGTATAAATTGTAATAATCTAGTTAAAAACTAATTAAAAAAAACTAAGTTAAAAAGTGTTTTAATTTCAATTTTAATAGTTAAAAACTAATTATATTTAGGTTTTTTAGCCTGCAGAATATAATTTGACCAATTAAAAATGATCGGAGTTCCTAACGAATTTGGATCATATGACGTCATGATAGTTATATATCTCTCCACAGTCTACATTGCTATATAGTGACACTACGAATGGGTAGAATGCTCCAGGGGTATTGTCATCTATCTATTTTTTTTTAAATGCGTAATAAAATCTAAGAATTAATAATTACAGAAATTTCCATGTACCATGTACCTACGTATTTATCGTTATATCTGATTTTTTCATTCTGAGTTTCTGATCAATTATGCACCATCGGCTATTTTATTAACCGTTCGTGCATTTGACACGAACGACGATAGACGACCCTCTTCGAAGGTACTATTTAAATATCATTTTGTCGGTCTACTGACAAAGTCCATTAAGTCACTTTTTATCATGAAATTACTTTAGTATGAGGTCTTATGTAAAAAATCATCCTGTTTCGACTGTTAATACTCCATTTATTCGTATATTTAATTTTCGATTTAAACGCGTTTTTAAATTCACATAAGTCATTAATCCGATATAATCTGAGAAATCAATTTTTTAAAGATTTATATTGAAAATAAAAGAAGGTAAAAAATAACCGAAAATACTTGTAAATTTCATATCATAAAACAACAGCAAAAAGACAACATGGCTTTGCATCGAGTTTTGTGCACGAAGGTTGATGACAGTAAGAGTATATGTTGACTGATGGTTAGTCCTGTCACTAGACTCATATGATCATGTGAAATCAGCTGTGATTATATTGTCTGTGTTATGGACGTATTGAGATCTCCAATGATTTCAACGACTTCTTGACGGCCGTCAATTTGACTTTTGAAGTCTGACTACGACATGCGGGTAACATTATGTGTGTACCGAAACAGTATTTGAGCGCGCTCAGTTATTACTGAACAAATAATACCAATAAAGCTTGCTAAAGTAAAACAAGTTTTAAAACATCAGAGTTTTGTATTTCAGAGATTAAACAGTACCAAATAAGGAAACTTTTAAAATTAAACAAATATTACCAACACATCATAAATTCAAACGAAATAAAGAAAAAGTCATACTTAGTTATCCAGGTAACAAACCAATTCTTTAGAACTTTGTGATCGTTTAAAAAGGTAGTAGCCAAAAGTATGGAAAAAAATTAGTCGAAGTAATTCTGAATTTGAGATATAAGTCCTAGTTGCAACCGTTGCCTTTTTGAAGTCAAACTTCTTTACGCACTCTTGACTTGGGGAGTAAGCTGGTGAATGCGTGACGAGAGCGTTACGAAAAGCGAGGCCAACGATAGTGGAGAGGGAGATATAAGATAGTGAAGATAGAAAGAGAGAGTTACGTTCCGTATGTTACTGTAGGGGCAAGAGAGAGAGGTGCGAGCACACACTTTCTTTCTCTCATAGCCAGTTACGTTTCGTGTATCGACACAGTGCAGGCCTATTTTCTGTATCACACTGTAGTAGAAAGAGAGAGCACTGCGCGCGCACATTTTCTTTCTCTCTTCCTATACCTAATATAGATGGAGCTAAAGAAGTTTTACTTCAGTTGTGTGGTCTAAAGCATACTCATTTTTTTTAAATTTTCTATGTCTTGTTCTTATTCATATTTTCATTTAGATTTATAAGTATTTTCTTATTTTCCAAAAATGTATTACATTGGTAGATAAAACCTTCAAAAGTTATTAAAACATGAGTTATTCCAATAAAAATAGAAAATTACTAAAATTTATTAAAACAAAATATAAAAACACACGTACTAAGTCCTAGTAGTACGAGAAATATTTTTTGAAGCGAAAATTTCTTTAGCACCATTGGGATTTGAAAATCGATGAAACGAAAAATAAACAAACACACTCTCTCTCAGGTTAAATCCATGAGACAGAATAATCGGTCTCAGCCTCCCCACTCTTATCTACTTTAGTTATCTAAAGGTTGCACTTCTACCGCGTGTGAACTGAACACTTGGATTTTTGAAGTGAAACTTCTGTAGCCCCGTTGTGATTTGGAAATAGGATGAAACGGAAATGACGCATATAGCACCTGCGAATTATCAAACTTCTATCAAGGCTCCTATTGGTTGAGATATAAAACGGAAGCGACTCGAGGTCTGCGCTCATTTGCCTGCTCACTACGCTTTGATTGTGACCTCACTTTAAAAAATATATATATATTCGTTCTTCATACTTTTAAATATTTTGCTAAAATTTTGCTTCCTCCGCGTGTTAACTGCATTCGATTTCTTTTCTTTCTGTTTTTATTTCTATTTCTATTTCAATATTTTAAAGCTATTGTAACAAAAAATAATGCCACGATTGAACGTGGACTTTTAAAAACATAATTTAATAGATTGTGTAAAGTTATAAAAGGAAACCTAATTACATGTCATGAAAACAAACTACATATGTACCATGTCAACTAGTTTCCCTCAGATAGTTTTCCCGGGCCTAAGTTTCATCACGCAAGGTATAAAAAAATAACTCTTCAACCCTGATTATATTAAAAGAAAATCGTTTTCACATCGCGCATAATGTCAAAGCACGAAAGGCCGTTTTCTAAGGATATATATATATATATATATATATATATATATATATATATATATATATATATATATATATATATATATATATATATATATAATGTTATATTTAAACTACAAAAGTTTATAACATTATTTGTGTTCAACACTTTGTGAATTATTTATATGTAGTTACAAGGAATGGCTGCGCGACCCATTTCGGCTCGTTTCATACAAAATTTAATTTTAGATTAGAGGCCAAAACACCCCACCAAACTGAATAACATTTTTGAAGTGAAAACTTCTTTAGCGCCGTTGTGATTTGAAACTCGATAAAACGGAAGCGAGTGACTCTAAAAAGATATAAACACATATATCTATTGGATTTAGCCTGCGAGAGAATAAATAAGCTTCAAAATATTTATTTATACTCGGTTCCAATATAATAAGATAAAACCACGATCACACGCACGTCTAGTGGTATAAAACGCATGACGAACCTTAGCGGCCAGACAGACGGACCATGGATCGAATCCTGCGAAATCCGAAAAATGTATAAATTTTTGCGTTTTTGCTTTTTTTTTAAATCCATATCTAATTTTCGAACCGCTCCAAAATGAACAGGCAAAGAAAATACAAAAGAAAGAAACATTTAGCTACTCCGAAGAAGAAATAACAAATACTATTAAGATTATCAAATATTTAGAAAAAATGCACTTAAATGGAAAAAAATCATCCTTCACATTGATAAAAAAAGTGCTTCGTAATGAAGTGGTGTAGTGGGGAGCCACTTACGTCTACTTTGGTTTTCTAATGGTTTCACTTCTACCGCGTGTGAATTGCACACTCTGATTTTTTTAATCTAAATTTTTATTAAATGTCTAGTACAGATATGTGGTTATTTTACGTATGTTGGTTTTAAATGATGATGTTTAGGGAATTAAAGAATTCAATTTTGTTTGTCTCTAACCTCTTCTCCGCTCTCTGGCTTAGATTTAATATGACTCTCAAAAAATCATTCTGTAACTAAGGAGAATTCCGTCTTTTCACACAACTTCAATAGTAAAGGTAAAGATTTCCCCTTGTATTAGAGATTGGGACTGATTTACATTTATTGTGTTGGTTTTTTTTTAATCGATAATATAATCAATTGCATTGTTCTCAATATTTCCACCTCTTTTTTCCACTAAGATCCTTCTGCCTAAAATGCCTGCTTTTTTTTAGTATGTAAATCACCCAATGTTACGTTAATTCATGGATTTATCCATGATCCAAAATATGTTTTATATTTCTTCATAAAATTTATCACAACACATATTGATTTAGATTTTGGAGAACTTATACATTACATCTACTCGGGTATATTACTGTGTACAGTTTGAAAAGTTAAATTTTTAAAGTGAAGTTATAAAACAAGAAGTTTAAATTGAAAAGTTACAGATTGTAGCTAGTCATGCAGGTTCATAAAAATAAAATAAATAATTATTCTTATTTTCCAACGTGAATTACCAATACAAAATTAAAAATAATTTATTGTGTACGTGCTTATAATTCGTTAGCACATTATTCCTGCACACATGACCAAAATCGTTGAAAACCGATTATTATGTTCAAATTACAACGGAACTCTAAACACAATTTAATTATCAAATTGATTTGTAGTAAGTACATTAAAATTAAGTGGAATGAAGTTTTACATTCGTTTTATTATAATATATTAAGTTCGTACGTGTTATGGAAGGTGGTTGAAAATTTTATTTATGTGGATTTACATATGTACATAATACACAAATTACATAAAGCACTCTCTTTAGGGTGAATTCCCTATTTAAAAAAAAAAAACGTATTTATACAAATTAAAGTTTTTTTTTAATTAAGTGCAGAATATTTCGGAGATTAAAAAAGTAAGTTCTTAGTTTTTCTATGTTTGACTGTACCCGGAAAATTTTATCTAATATATTATTTATGTGAACGCCGCACAAGGGTCCCAGCTGCTCCCAAATTTCTCGAACCATTGAGACTATGGCATTCCCAATTGGAGAATATTGTAAGGCTGAAGGCAGTTGGGAAGTGAAAAAGATAAGAAAGAGGAATATGGGAAACTACGTGGCTAATCAGATCTGGTGACCAAACACGGCTAAAGCCATTTAAGACACAATTTAATTTTGAGTGGTGGTCTTACACCACGGCGATACTGAGAGTATTTTCCGCTCTGGAACGTGCTGCAACCACATTTTAAACCTAAAATTACATTGAAGAAGAAGATAACAATAATAATCCAAACGAAAATATGAAGGAGAACAAGACGCAAAAACAGAAAAAAAAGACAATGGTCGCAACTGCGACTCGAACCCAGACCTCTCGTCTAACCGGGACGCGTTAACCAATTTCGCTATTGCCACCTTCTATCAAACCGTCATAATTGTCAATCTTATATTTCAAGTTTTAGTACAATATTATCTTCAACTAATTACTTGTCTTACATTGTCTTTTTTCTGTTTTTCTGTGTGTTGTTCTTTTTCACAGTTTCGTTTAGATTATTATTGTTATCTTCTTCTTCAATGATATATTACATTGATGGGAATAGCCTTCAAAAATTATAAAAAGAGAGTTTTTCTTATAAAAATTGAATGTTCATTCGGACTTTAATAAAAAGATGGTGATTTACATTGATAGGAATAACCTTCGAAAGTTATAAAAGAGAGTTGTTCTTATAAAAAATTGAAAAACTAAAATAACAGTTTATTAAAAATTTTCACACGAGTAAATAACATGAATATTCATCCAAAAGTCATCAAAAAGTATTAATTTTTTATGTAAAAAATTTTTGTACACAAATCCATAACGTATGTACGTAAATACCAACATATATATGTAGGAGAACAAGTTCAACTCGTAAGGAATGATTTTCTTATCGGATGGCTCGAACTCAATGGGAAAGAATCCCCACAAAAGATTTCCGACTGGGAAGACCAACAAATTCTCTTTTAAAATTTTTAATCATTACTTCGCACTCTTATACTCTCGTGGTGGATGCCTGTTTATTTTTAAAATATTTGTTAGACTCAAGCGTACCTTCGTTGAGAGTGAAAAATGTATTCGGTACCAATACGTTTTTTAAGTGAAAACTTCTTTATCACCGTTGTGATTTGAAAATCGATAAAACGAAAAATAGCATGTTAATAAAAAGCGACAGACACATACATGTATTGGATTCAGTGAGATAGAATAATAGGTCTCATCTTTGTGCGGTGCTTCGTAGCCTCTCCACTTTTGTCTACTTTAGTTTTATAAATGTTTCACTTCTACTGCGTGTAAATTGCACACTCTGATTTTTCTTTTTATTCAATTTCCTTCAATCAGTAAGATTGGGTAAACAAATTGCAAAGTTATCTAATTAATGAAAACACTATTATTGTCATTCTGTCCACAACTCCGGTTCAATGAACTCTAGAACTTGGTTACAGAGATCGCTCTAACAAAAAAAATATTCAAACAAAAATAAAGTATGTAGGCACCAACATCAACAACACCATGGATGGACGAGGTTACGAATGAAGATGTTATGGTTCGGATGAATAAAGAAAAGTAAGTAATTAAAACTATAAAAATCCGAAAACTTCAATATCTTGGACATGTGATGTGACATCCAGAGAAGTATGAGATCTTGTACCTCATAATGCAGGGAAAGATTGCCGGAAGACGGGGCCCTGGAAGAAGGAAAACCTCATGGCTGAAAAACCTGAGACAGTGGTTTGGCCAGTCTACCGTAGAGCTGTTCCGGGCCGCAGTAAAAAGAATAGCAGTTGGAAGGATGGATTCATACGTCTGTCACTCTTGAACATACTGACTCTCAGATTCCGACTCACCCCTCGTACTTTTTTCCTTTCCAGAACTTCTTTCCTCTTCTTCCTTAAAAAGACCATTTACACATCATTCTCTAAGATGCTATAGGCCCTGAGGAAAATTATTTTCCTATGTGAAGCTAACGCAAAAAAATGAGTGTGTGCAATTCATATGCGGTTGAAGTGAAACCTTCAGAAAACCAACGCAGACAAAAATGTGAAGGCTACGAAGCACCGCACAAAGAGGAGACCGGTGTGCTTAGATTCTCTCGTAGGTTAAATCCTACAGATGTGTGTGTTTGTCACTTTTTAGAGTCGCTATTTTTCATTTCGTCGAGTTTCAAAAACACAAGGTTGCTAAATAAGTTTTCACTTCAAAAAATGTTTTGCTTTTGTTATAATTTTTGAGTGAAGTCGATATTTACTTAAAGCGTTCATTGTAAAGGTAAATTTCTAAACTAATAATGTTATTTTTTGAAACAATGTGTCTAACAACAATTTTGTTACAATAATCCTTTCAGAAACTATTATTATAAGCAATAATTATCAGCCTGAAACACTCATCCACCTTGAAAAATCTTCCGAGAAAAGATACATGACGCCAACGGTACTTGAACCCGTGCCCTTCTGATTGCCGGTCAGCTGCTCTCCCAATTGAGCTATGGCGGCTTATCTTATACCCGTATATACTAGTGCTTCATTCAACAATTACTGCTTATTATATTTTTTCCACCTGAAAACAACCAACTTTATTTTTGCGAGAGAGACACTGTCAATTGGGAGAGCAGCTGACCGGCAATCAGAAGGGCACGGGTTCAAGTCCCGTTGGCGTCATGTATCTTTTCTCGGAGGATTTTTTAAGGTGGATTAGTGTTTCAGGCTGATAATTATTGCTTATAATAATTGTTACCCTTGGTACTTTCAGAAACTTTGTTTGTTTCAACAAACTTTCAGCTTCACAAATCCTACAATTAAAATATCCCGGAATTTTTACGGTATTATTAAAAATGTCAATTTAAAGATGAAACAAAACGCAAAGGCTTCCTACGCGAAAAGTACGAAACATGATGCTATGCCTGATTGCAATTATTATAAACCTGTATCCTTGCAGAATCCCTTTGTTTGCTCTTAAGTGTTGTGTGATTTTCCATGTAAGTAATACCCTTTTCTCTAATAATAATAAAGTACTACATCATGTTCAACCAAAAATTTTCTGTTTGACGTCAGATATTTTAATATAAAAGGCGGAAGATATGAGGAAGGAAGATTTTTGTTTATTATTTTTTTCAAGAGAAAAACCTCGTAGAGAGCGATATCCGATATCAAAGAAATATTTTTTTACGGTTTATTTTTGCCGTCTTCACTTTTTGAAGTAAAACTTCTTTAAGCACGCTTGACTTGGGGAGTAAGCTGGCAAATGCGTGACGAGAGCGTTACGAAAAGCGTGGAAAACGTATATTATATATGTACTGCTACGTATATTACTGTAGGGGCAAGAGAGAGAGGTGCGAGCACACATTTTTTTTTTTTTTTTGTACTTTATTTATTCCCATTTCTTTGTACATATAATGTATAATAGCAAATATTATATGTATAATAACATAATATATAATAACAATTATGGAGAAGAAATGAAAACCCACTAAGGCACTGCCTGAGTGTGGGTAATATTAAAACAAAATACTATATTTCTAAGTACCCAAAGTATAAATTAGACTTAAAAAAACATATTAAATATAAAGATAGTATAAAAAATAAGTATTACATAGGTAGAATAAGTGAAAAGGGTTTTTTTCAGCTATTATAAAAATAAAATAAAAATATGGAGAAAAACATACATTTTTTTTTTTTTTTAGTAATTATAAAATTAAAATAATAAAATAAACAGAAAACATATTGTACTACAGTTAAGAAGTTACAGCAAATGAGTTGTAGAAGGATGGATAAATTTATAGAAAAAGCGTATCAATATCTACATTATTCAACCATAATTTTACCTCTTTTACATATTTTATCATTTTATTTATCATTTGAGTTTGTAGTGGTAGAAGGTTAAATGTACGAGGACCAATGAAACTGCTATGTGTCTGCAATAATTTAGTATTGGTTTGTGGAGTATAAAATATATTATTTATTCTTTTGCTCGTTCTGTTTTCATTTATTTCGAAATTATTTTTGTTTTTAAACACATATTTCAAAGTTTGTAATATAAATAATTGACGTATATTAAATATTTTACTTTCTTTGTATAATAAGTTGGTCGAGAATGTTTTATTTTTGTTATATATGACTTTGATTATGCGTTTTTGAATTATTTGTAGAGGCTTCATAAATGTATCAAGTGCACCACCCCATCCTATAATGCCATAAGTGATTGATGATTGCACCAGGGAAAAGTAGATCATTTTCAATTTTTCAATGTTTAGTACTTCCTTAAGTCTATAAAATATGTAGGTCAGATATCTTAATTTAGAAGTGATTTGATTAATATGTGATTTCCAATTAAGATTTATATCTATTGATACTCCTAAATATTTTATATTTTCGACATCAGTGAGTTTGTTGCACATGAAGCACATTTCTTGATTGCAACTAGTATTATGGATTCTAATTTTAAGGTTGTCTTTAGGTTTATTTTTAATGGTTTTATAAAAAGGTAAGTAAAATGTTTTGCTATAGTTTAAAACGAGTTTGTTGTATTTTAGCCACGTTGAAACCAATGAAATACAATCAGTTGCTTTCGAAAAAGTTTCTTTCCAATAATTACCATCCACTATTATTGCCGTGTCGTCTGCGTAAGAAACAATTTTACCAGGGATTACAAAATTACATAAATCATTAATATACATTAAGAATAAAATCGGGCCAAGCACAGTTCCCTGTGGAACCCCATTTTTTATCTTTGACTCTGAACTGTAATTATTCCCAATTTTTGTTTTTTGTGTTCTGTCTGTAAGATAGTTAGAGAGTAGTTTTAGTGTGTCTTTTTTGAAACCTAGTTGATTTATTTTTGTAATGAGTAAATTATGATTTACGGTGTCGAAAGCTTTTCTTAAATCTAGGAATATGGCAAGACATTTCTTTTTTTTATCGATAGATGAGTATATATTTTTTGTCAGTTCATATATCGCATCCTCGGTGCTTAGATCTTTACGAAAGCCGTATTGGTTTTTCGATAGAATTTTATATTTTTCTAAGTGTTCAATGACTCTAAACTTGATGCATTTTTCGAATATTTTCGAGAGGTTTGAAACATGAGATATTGGTCTATAATTGTCTAATTTATTCGTATCTCCAGATTTATGAATAGGTATTATAGTGGAGATTTTAAATTGCTCTGAAAATGACCATTTTTGAGGCATAAATTAAAAATATGTTGCAATGGAGTTAGGACATGTTGTTTTATTTTTTTTAACATATCACAAGATAATCCATCATTTCCTTTAGAGTTGGATGGTTTTAGGTTATCAATATATTTTTCAATTTCATTAAAAGTAACAGGAGAAAAAATTCAATGGAGTTAATTGAATCATTATTTGAATCTAATTGAGGAGATGTCTCCATATAAGCATCATTAACATTAATGCCGGATGATTCAAGTACTACGTCTACTACATTTGTAAAATAGTTATTAAAGCTTTCTGCAATGGTCGATTTGTTAGTTATTATTTCATTATTTATTATAACCTCATTTACAATATTTGAAGACATACTTTTTTTGTTGGCAATTTCATTTATAATATTCCAAGTTTTTTTAGTATTATTTTTAGCATTTTCAATTTGTATACTATAGTATTTCTTTTTGCAGTTTCGTATCAGCCTATTGAGTAAGTTACGATACATTAGATATTTTGTTTTCAGATAAGGCATTGTTCTGAGATTATTCTTTTGGCAATCTATTTGATATTTAAACATTTCTCTATATAATTTATCTCTTTGTTTAATTGATATAATTAATCCAACTGTTATCCAAGGCTTAATTTTTTTATATTTATTGTTAGTGACAATTATTTTACTTTCACTTTTTAGAGTATGATCTCTCAGAGTTTTATAGAAATTCTCTAGTGCGAGATGTGGATTTTCTATTGATATCACATTTTCCCAGTTTTCTGACCGAAGTAAAGAGTTTAGAGTTTCATAATCAATGTCTACTTTTTCTAGATTTTCAGAATTTCGGTTTTGAGGAGTATTTTTGAAATGGTGTACATAAAAGGTCGGGTAATGATCTGTGATATTTGTTTCAAGAATTGAAGAGATGATATTAACTGCCTTGTGCGACTTGACAAATATGTGGTCTAAACATGCCGAGTGACTTAAGGTTACTCTTGTTGGTGAGTTAATGTATGACATATGTCCAGAGCTTGATAAACAATCAAGATACTCATTTTGACAATTTACATTTGTATTATTATCATTAATATTTATATTGATGTCTCCTGTCACAATGGAAAAAGTGAAATTGTTTCTATCAAGTTTACTAACAAAAGATTTTAATTCTTTTACAAATAAACAATCATTTAATGAAGGGGATCTATATATGGCTAGTATATGATACTTATAGTTGTTTTGACAAAAAGTTACTTTTATTGCATTGGCTGTTTTAAATTCATTAATTTCTTTATCTCTTTCTCTCATAGCCAGTTACGTTACACTGTGCAGGCATTATCACTATGTATCACACTATTTTCATATCATATAGATAAAGCAAAAGTTTTACTTCAGTTGTGTGGTCTAAAGCACTCTCGTATTTTTTTATGTGAGAAGCCCAAGAGGCCCAACAGCCAGGAGCCAGTGAGACAATTGCATCCCCAATCGGTAGAGGGGAGAGAAAAGAGAAAGGGAAGTCACTGGCTATTCAGATGTGGTTTCATATAACCATGATAAAGTCATTCCCAGCAATATTTCAATTCTAAATGGTGGTCATGTAGGAGGGCGACTCTTAGAGTATCTTCCACTCTGGAATGTGCTGCAAATTTTCCTAATATTATTATTAAGGTTTAAAATACGAAAAAAACATGGCTCAGAAAAATAAAAAGATAACGGTCGCAACAGGGACCAAAATTATTTAAAAATAGGAGGTCTCAGCAGCCAAATTGGTATGGCGGTCATCGCGGTAAGACGAGAGATCAGGGTTTGTTTCCCAGTTGCGACCTTTATTTTTTTATTTACCTATGTCTTGTTTTTTATCTAGTTGATGTTATATTGATGGGAATAACCTTTATAAGTTACTATCTGGGTTACGCTCAGGAAAACATTCGAGAGTGTTCTGGAATGTTCCACAATGATGTTCCCGATTCCCCATTCCCGAACATTCCACGACATACTCTACCACTCCTTCCAGAACCTTCTAGAGCTCTATGGAACCTTCTAGAGCTCTATGGAACCTTCTAGAACCTTTTAGAGCTTTCCGGAAGACTGTTCTAAAAATTTCAAGAGGGCGAAACTTCCAGCCCTTATATCTTCAAAAGTACGAACCGTCATCCTGGAGGGGGTATAGAGATCTACCACACCATATAACTCCCAGATCGTACCGGGACCCGTTTCTGAGTTTTTGCGAGCCGCACGTTTTTTTAAACTTTCTTTTATAATATATATTGATTATAAAAAGAGAGTTGTTCTACTAAAATATTGAATAAAATTGACCATTAAAGTTAGTATTTAAATTAGATAAATAATTAATGTATAGCTTCCTTCATTCATCGTGCAGGTTTCTTAATCATTCCATCCGTATTCCGGCTCTGCAATGGAGTACCTCCAAACGTGACAAGTAAAAATAAAGATATTATCTTATATCAACGAAGTGAAATTTATTTGTTACGACCATGGCGTGGTTATGCTTGTAAGGATGCGTTATAGGTGAATTATTTAAATTTCTCAGTTATCGGTGAAACACAACGACCATGAAGAAGAGTGGAAATAAAGTATTTCACGAATCGCGCATTTCTTTCTTACGCACTTACCAAAGTGTTTTTTTTATTTATTTTATTTTCTTTCGTCATTTCAACCCTTCATTAAATCGCAATTAGAAATCTTTCCGTCCAATGCTTTGGAAACCACTTAATTTTTATATGCATCCATATTTATAAATCTTTTGTGTTCCAAATTTACAAACACCAACTTTTTGATATAGATACCGGACGGCGCGCGTTTTGTCCATACAAACGTCTTCCCCAATTTCCTACACTTCCCCCACTACTGCAAATGTTTTTTTAATATTATATAGACTAGCTGACCCGGACACGCGTTGCTGTGGCTAACGAAACACAACGCCATTACCCAATCTTTATAAAATCCACACCACTCGCTTGCCAGCTGCCCGCTGCCTGAATTGAATATTTGAATTTATCGGCTTTTCTCTACTATAATAAGCATGTATTACACATATAAACTAATTAACTCGCCACTAATTATACAATACTTGCAATGCAACACTGGATATTTGAAAAGGGAAAATCAAATACCTACTTACTCTAGGACATCTATTTTCCAATTTCTTCCGTAGAACGAATTTCAAAAGTGACTATAGTACGGCCCGCCAGCCGTTTTAAATCGCACAAAAATATGTTTTCTTTGAATTTCTCGGCTTTTCTCTAATATAATTTACATGTATTATACATATAAACATTCCTCTCAATCACTCTATCTATTGGTGAAAACCGTATGAAAATCCGTTGCGTAGTTTAAAAGATTAACGCGGACATACATTTTGAGCGACTTCATTTTATACATAATATATATATATATATATATATTTTGATAAGTTACTTCTTACAGAAGTTAATAGATTGAAAGCCATCAACGGTGGTTAGTAAACAACGAAGCTTTATCACGAACATTAAGACATTATAACACTATACACTGCTCTAATAATGAAATTGACAACACATTTAAACTTTTTTTGATAATACTTTTAAACACTTCAAAAATATATTTTACCATCAATCGTGTAAAACTGATATTGTGATGAAGCCCTTTATTCAAAGACAGGAAATATTGAACCTACTAAATTATTGTCCCGTCAGCACAGGTTCCAATAATAAATTGTTAGCGATACTTTTGTATTATACCTTTTACTCATTCTTGTTTGTCATTCACTTTTGCATATTTACGAGTAGCTAATTATTTTATTGATACTATTTTTGTTATAATTTCTGTTATTTAAATCATCCAAGTACATAAATTTTTGGGCATAATGCCTATTTTATGTACTAAAATAAAAATAAATAAACGAACCAGACAAAGTATTAAAAAAATGTACAGACGTAGAGTACTTTTTTCTAAAACAGTTAGTAAAAATATCTTAAAAATCGGCCCAGTTTAGGGGGAGAAAAATGAGGAACACAACGGTTCGATTTTAATGATTTTTTTAGCATATTATCAGTCTGAGATGCAGTTGTCCCTTTCGCTCAGTATTCGGGGGATAGAGCGGACAATACACTCGGTAAAGAGGACAGTGACGGCAGTAGTTTTGTAAGATACGTATTTTTCAAATTTTTCGGCAAAAGAGCGACAAACATTCCTTGGTTACGAATAACCCGACAATATCTTTAAATCTCCTACTGCCACCACAGTAAGCGTAAAATGTTGCTTGTGTCGTGATGGATTACTTAGCCAGCCGAGGAATCAAAACCTGGGTGGGACCCAAACTCATTAACTCCGCCACTGACCGGTCATATACCAATGTACCAATTTCATGTATTTACTGCGACCCAGAATATACGCCGAAGGTCATGTATTATATTTTTACAAATTTCAAGAATATTCATCATGGATGGGTATAAAAAAATCGAGTGCAGTTTACACGCGGTAGAAGTGTTTCATAACGCTGATGGATTTCATTCGTTTTGTGCTCCGATTATCATACGGGATCGGAGGAACCCTGATTTTGGACTTCCGCACAATAAGGGTGCCTACCTACACGGAAAACAAGTGTCAAGCGCTTTATCGTGAGTCCGTTGCTAACCACCGATCGTATCGTGACATTTCGCACCACGCCGAAGTGTTATTCATCATATCGTCACATAAAGTGTAAATCCTACCGTATAATTTCGTATACTTTGTGTGAACTCGTGACTCAAACTTTACCGAAGTTCTAACAATCAAATAGAACAATCTCGAACGCTTATGGACATCTATGACTGTCACCAAGCCGGAAGACAACAACCGTGAGTACCGCTTAATTGTGATATACCTTTCTTGTTTGGTGGTTGGGCATAACTTATCGAAATCCGTAAGCGTCTTAGCAAGAGTAGCCGCAAGGTTACCCTCATCACCATGCCCCGTGCATGAACATTTTTGGTGCCGGAAACCAGCGAACCTTTAGATAAATTCTCATAATAAATTCTTTCTTTGGCAAAACGAAAGAATGCTATGAAATATTACGTGAATTGAAATGTCATTTCAAAGAACGAATTCAAACAGTGAATCGTAGAATTAGTTTACACAGTTCTTAATTATTAACGACCTAATGGGTATTTAAATTATATCGAATTCTACTTTTTAATTCATAAAGTTTTCCTGATTATTTCGTTAGTACATTTGTTTATTAAAAAAAAAATGGCTAGTACTTTACAAGGCTTGCGTAGAAAACGGAACGTAGCCATTAGCAGAATAAACAAGGTGTATGAGGTCGGTCAAAGCGTTTTGCAAGATGCAACCAATTACCCATTATTTTTAGCGTATTATACGAGGTTGCAAAACATTGTTAATGATTTTGAAACCGTTCACGCTGACATCTTAGCTTTAGATGAGGCAAACAAGGACATTGAAAATCAAGTTCGCGAAGCTTTTGATAATGTTTATTTCAAAATCGTCGTAATTCACAAGGAATTAACGAATCAATCTTTCGAATCGGAGCCCGCGAACATTATCGTACAAAACTTTTCAACATTTCATAATCAAGCTGTCATAAAACAAACGTCATCGCTTACTTGTGACATGAATAAGGCAAAACCTGAAATCAAAGGGTCCTTGACTGCGTTCACTTCAAAGTGCGCATTTTGCAAGGGTATTCACCATATCGCTAAGTGCAAATCATTTGCACTCAAATCGGTTCAGGAACGTGCTCAATTCGCAAAGGCACACCGTTGGTGTCTGAATTGTCTCACGCCTTCTCATTCTCTCACGAATTGCAAATCTGTGTTTGATTGTCAGAAATGTCATCGTAAGCACCACACTCTTCTTCATAGGGAAGACAACATTTCTGCTGAAGAGGAGTACCAACGACCCACCACATTTGCCATTCAAGGAGCTTCTATTTCAGATCCTCCAGTTCTTTTCCTCGCAAACTTCTGTGACAGATCCATGGTACGTTTGCCTACTGCTCATATTAGCAATCGTGATCCCTCCGGCAGTTTTCAAACATTTCGTGGGTTGACCGATTCAGACAGTCAAGCACACTTCATACCCAATCGCACTGCCGAGCGTCCAGTCAGCTCTCAGAAAATCCGTGGCTTAGGCCAATCTTCTACAACCGCGTCAGGCGTCACTAATTTCGATGTCGATGTTAAGGGACAAACTATCTTCAACACGAAGTTACTTCCATTGCCAACAATTCAATTCGACCAGTTATCTTATCATCTGTTCCAAGACATACTTCATGCCAACTCTGACTGTCACAAACTGACAACTGACACAAGAGCGACTGACCTACTTCGAGATGTTGAGATCTTGCCATCTTTACCGAGACCCCAATTAACGACTGATCTTGACCAGCCTTCAGCTATCAATTTACCATTCGGTTGGCTTCCTCTGGATTCGGTTGGTTTTGCTACCGATCGTCAAACAAACTCCTTCATCGAAACCAACCAGTCTCGTCTTCCAGAAGAAGTCAAGAGACTGAGGGAGTTGGATATATTTCCTCAGTCTTCACAGCCCACTAAACAACGTAGTGACCAAGTGTATCGCATTTATCGCTCACGTGACTTTTTTAGTCAATTTATCGAAACCAACCAGTACCGTCTTCCTGAAAAGGTCAAGAAACTGAGGGAGTTGGACACATTCCCTCAGTCTTCACATCTCACCCCTGAAGAACAACGTGATGAGCAGGTCCATCACACTCATCACTTACGTGACCCTTCGGGACAATTCATCGTAGCCTTACCTTTTAGTGAAAAGGATAAGGATATCGCTTCCCCAGGTTCGCGTGAAGCCTCTTCGCGCATCATCCTTTCACTCGAACATAAACAGACATTAAAGCTCAGTTTACGTGAACCGTACTTCGCTTTCATGACTGACTACTTGCACAGTGGTCACATGACACGCGTTCCTGGAAAAGATTTATTCAAGGAAATGCATCACATACTTCGTCATTGCATTCTTCGTCCGGGCACCGTTACCACTATATTGCGAATGGTCTTCGATGCCTCGGTGACGGAGGTGAATGAATCATCGTCAAATGACGCCTTCCTTATCGTTCCCAAGCTCCAAACGAACATTGCTGAACTTCTGCAAAACTTTCGTTCACCGTCTGTGGTGTTCATTGCTGAGGTGCGGCAAATGTATCGCCAAATATTTCTTCATGAGCCAAATCACGCGTTCCAAAGAATATTTTGGCGTCATCAATTATCGGAATCTACCCCGGATTACCCATTACACCCTGTGACTTCTGATATCTCTGCCTTTATTCTGTCCTATCGTATTGTCAGATCGTTGACAGAAAAGAAAGGTTACGGATTATCACTCACACGCCACGCGATCACTTCGGACTCAAATATCGATTCTATCGTCATTGGCTGTTCCAGTCTGGAACAAGTTCAACTAACGCAATCCGAAGTCATCGAACATACCAAACGAGGTCAACTTGAACTGCAGAAGTGGGATTGTAGCAAACCGAAACTTCGCGCCTTTCTACCGTCGGACTACTATCTCACTGATGTAATCTTAAAAAATGTTGATCATTCTTTTACTCTCAGAGTATTGGGATGGAAGTGGAGGCCACCGGATGCTTCACCCGATGATACTCGTCACGGGAATCGTTACACCGACCAATTATCGCTTTTGACAGTTATCGCATCTAACCATCGGCGTCAAGCATCATCGGTTGATAATTCATCGGATACCGCTTCACGTGGTCATTCTCCGGCTGATCTAAGCCGTAACGTGTTATGGTGGGCGGAGCCCTCCGGGTTTGTCCAGCCAAACGACTCTTGGCCCATTTTAGATGGCCATGTTAACAAAACTGAACTCCACTCTGAGGAACGAGTTCAATCGTCATTAGTCCAACATGATGATATTCTGCTGGACTTTTATTAAAAAAAATATATCGTTTTCGGAAACTCCAACGCCTTATGGGTTCTTGTTATCTATTCGTACACAACTTTCATAACAAAGCCTCTCGTCGTTCGGATTTTCTACTTAATCATTTCGAAATTCGTATTCTATCTTTAACCAAACATTGGACATCACTCTCTACGGATGAGGTGATTAGAATCATAATTAAAAATCTTGTGCTTATCGCTACGTTTCGTACTTTGAATGGATCTTCTCTTACAAGACCATTCACCAAATCGTATCCATTGCCTAGGCAATGTGACTAATCATCATCGTTTCGCGGTTCGTTTTATTCTTTTTTACGTCTATGTTAATCGTATCATTTAGTTTCTTATCGTCTAGCTTGTCTATATCTCGTTATCGTTTAAAATGACTTCTTTTGCTTCGTCTTCTTTTCATCTACGTCACGTTTCATGGCATTCTGCGTTTCGCTTAACGTTCAACTTTTCTTTAAAATACAATTAGCTGTATTTTGGTGGGCGGAATGTTTCATAACGCTGATGGATTTCATTCGTTTTGTGCTCCGATTATCATACGGGATCGGAGGAACCCTGATTTTGGACTTCCGCACAATAAGGGTGCCTACCTACACGGAAAACAAGTGTCAAGCGCTTTATCGTGAGTCCGTTGCTAACCACCGATCGTATCGTGACATTTCGCACCACGCCGAAGTGTTATTCATCATATCGTCACATAAAGTGTAAATCCTACCGTATAATTTCGTATACTTTGTGTGAACTCGTGACTCAAACTTTACCAAAGTTCTAACAATCAAATAGAACAATCTCGAACGCTTATGGACAGCTATGACTGTCACCAAGCCGGAAGACAACAACCGTGAGTACCGCTTAATTGTGATATACCTTTCTTGTTTGGTGGTTGGGCATAACTTATCGAAATCCGTAAGCGTCTTAGCAAGAGTAGCCGCAAGGTTACCCTCATCACCATGCCCCGTGCATGATCAAGAAGCGAAACTTTACCAAAACAATCCTAAACAAAAGGAGCCTTAAAAGTGAGGACACAATCAAAGCTGCCAATGAACGGAGACCTAGCGTCATTTCCGTTTCATATTTCAACCAATAGGATCCTTGGAAAGTGACATCATAGATGCTTGACGCATTTTATGACGCAGTTTCGCTTCATCCGAAAGTTTCACTTGAAAAAATTGTACGGTCAATATTCAGGAATGAAATAATTATAATTACACATTTTTAGTTCAATGATCAGAATCAGCAAAATAAACGTTAATCAACAAATTTTAGAGGGTTTATTCATTGTTTGTGAAAATAGCCTATTATTAAACATATTTTACACTACCTTATAAAATATTACAGCTGTTGTTTTCCCAATATAATAAAATTATGATGTTACCACAAATTCAATGATTTAACACTCATCGTGCGACCCATAATGTATCTTCAACCCCTTTGTAACGGGAAACGTTAATTACCTGAGGGTGGGTTGTACCGCCCGTACAACACTCATTCCGATAACTGATTGGCAGCCAATTACAATTTAATCCTGCGGAAACCACTCCTTTCATTAATGTTCAATAATGAACCACATAAATATACATTTGAGGAAACGCAATTCGCTACACTGTTCGGCAACAGCCGCACAAGTGTAAATGTATGAACAAGGTAAATTATTCCGATATCATTGAGGCCAGGCAATAAGCTGCTTGCATCACACTTTGGGGTATTATTTGGTTTCAGAAAATATTTTTAAACCCCCAGGCCTCGGCCGTGTTCGATCGAAAAGTAAACTTTGCAATAAAATCCAAATAAATAGAATATTTTTGAAGTGAAACTTCTTTAGACCCGTTAGAGTGATTTGAAAGGCTCCTATTAATTGAGATACAAAACGGAAAAGATGATAGATCTGCGCTCATTGGCCGCATTGTTTTTTTACGGGTCTGCGGAATATAATGCGTAAATTCGCGCCTCGCCGAGCGCGTCCCGTAGTGCTGCGGTATAGTGCGTCGCGAATCTCAGCGGCCAGAGAAATCCAGCGGACGGAGGTTCGAATCCTACGAAATCCAAAAAAAATACACATTTTTAATTATGTAAATCAATATTTAATCTACAAACCACTGTAAAATAAACAGGCAAAAGAAAGTGGCATCTAGCGACTTTCTAGTAACACTTCCATCGAGTGTGAATTACACATTCTATTTTTTTTTATGTTTTCGAAAACTAAAAACAAATTTGCTTTAAAACTTTATTATTGGAAGAAAAATATATTTTCTGAAATATAATTTTTTTATTAAGAGCAACATCTGTGCGGCCTTGTTCATACAAAATTTTAATTTGGATTTGGTACAATTTGAATTTGATACAATGATGATTTTCAAGTTGGGAGGAGTGTATGCGTACTTTTCACAGGGACCATTTATTGGATAACCAACACCAACATAGGTCATCCCAAATGATAACAAACACCAACATACGTTTGGTGGCTTAGCAGGGGTGCCCGGGTTCATGGAGTGATTTTTGTCCGAATCTTGGCGGCAGATGCGTCTGCCCACTTGCTGCGTGGCGGGCCGGATCGAGAGAGACTGGTTGAGGGAAGCCTATTGACTTCTCCAGCCGGACTCTCTAATCCCATCGCCTTGACCCGCCAATTGGAGGGATGGATTCATACGTCACTCCTGGACACTGACCCCATTATTCCTACCCAGCCCTCAAACTCTTTTTCCAGCTATAACTTCCTCTCCTTCCTTTCCTTTAAAAGACCCTCCACACAGAATCCCCTAAGGTGACATGAGTCCTAAGGTAAATTATTTTCTTTAACTAAAGAGTTAACTAAAAAAAAAACCTAACCAAACAAAGTACCTAACTATCTTGTACTCGTATGTGCTATTTAATTTAATTGTGTTTTAAAATATGAAATTTATGCTATTAAAAAACTCTGTTTTTCTAAATTTTAGAGGCAAATTTGGCATTTTTTGTTAGAACCCGTTTAATCACAGTATACAAAAAATTTCCTGCCTCACGTAGGTCTCATATAAATCGTTGTATCTCCCTTACTCTCATGGTGAAAAATATGGCCTTAACGGTGTTATAAACAGAAAACACCATGCTTCATATTCAAATCTACATTCTAAAAATAGAAAAATTTAAATGTGCACCTCTATGAAACCAAAATTTCCGATAGCAATTTGAGAAAATGCGTAAAATTCGAAATTTTTTTGTATATTATTTTTTTATGAGACGACAAAAACGTGAGGTAATAACAACGTTTACAATGCATTTGCTTAAAAATATATGTATCCGTTCATTTATTTTTCGTGTTCATTAATTTTAGTTGGAAAAACGTGAGGTGAGCCATTTTATTTATTATATTTTTATTTCAAATAATACAATTTGTAAACAGATTTAATCACGTTTCAAAAATAATATTTCATTTATAGATATAGATTTTATTGTACAGCGGAAATATTTTGACCTTACGCAGGTAAAATTCGCCCGATTTCTGAGTCGATCAAAGTTTGCTAATTTTAAATGGATAATCTATTCGTATAAGCCAGTTTAAAATGTTTCTGTGAGGCCTGTTAGGTTTTGTATTGCCAAGACAAAACCGGGACAATTAACGTGGTATCTTGACGCAATCTAAAATGGGCTAAAAATAAGTAATGTTAAATTGTCAACTAGATGACATAAAAGTAATATTTTTACGAAATCCAAATCTCGACCAAATTGTAAACAAAGGTATGATCAACCAAAAACTTTAATTCCATATAAGCCATTGAATTATTATATGTATCTCTAGTTAGAAGCCTAATGGAATATAACTCGGTAGTTTGGTGTCCATCTTACAAAATTCACATTAATAACATTGAGTGAATACAAAAAAAAAATTCTGCGATTTATAAATTTTAAATTAAATATCCCACTAGAAGACTTAAAATATAATTTATTATTAAATATTCTAAAAATACACACACTAGAAGACAGACGTAAAATAAACGACTTAACATTTTTATTCAAAATACTTGACTCTAAATTTGACTGTTGCGAACTTCTGCAACTCATAAACTTACGAATACCGACAGTAACTACACAACAAAATACACTATTCTACTGTAGCATTCATAAGCGGAACTACATTGCCCACTCTCCGATACAACGATTTCACACTATGAGAAATCAGTGCTTAGGTGATATTGACATATTTAACATAAACTTGGCGAACTTTGTTGATCTTGTAAAAAACTTATTCCAAAACTATTCCTAAACATATCTGTATTTTGGTAAACTCGCGTGCTTTTTTATCTAATTTTATTTTTATTATTTCTTTATCTGTTTTATTCCTAAACATTTTTCTGTAAACCTATGAAATCGCCGTATTTTTGGATTTTTATGACTTGTGTGCTTTTTTATCTAATTTTATTTTTATTATTTCTGTGTCTGTTTAAAAATCATCTGTCATAAATTAACTGTACTACCAAACATGTAAAAGCCCTTTGGGTGTTAAATAAATAAATATGTTTAAAAAAATACTCACGAATCTTTTTTTATTTTTAATAATACGTATTGATGTTTTATGCCTGGATAGAACAAGTAAATGGTTTCTTTGGCGTGTACTGTGTGTAGTACTGTGTGTCATGAAGCTGTACATTTGGCAAGTTTGATGAAACTTCCTTCCATTCAAAATATGCAGTACTCTACGTCGAAAGACACGTATAATTTCAAAGTAGTCGAAGAGTTCACCTATCTGGACTCCATCTTAACGCAGGACGATGAAGACCCAGTAGAAGTAAGAAAGCGCATCACAGCCGCTAACAACATTTACTTCGCATTGCTGCCAGTGTTCGAATCCCGAAAACCAAAATAACCCTATATAAAACAATTATTAGAACGATCTTGGTCTATGGATGTGAGGCGGGAATACTGATAGCAAAGTTAGCGGAACAGCTGGACACCTTCGAAAGAAATGCACTTCGAAGAATCTTAGGAGCGGTGCGACAGGGAGAGGCATGGAGAATCCGCCACAATAATGAGCTATATGATATTTACCAAGCTCCCAGACTCTCCACCCATAAGGCTCCAAAGACTAAGATGGGCCGAACATGTGCAACGAATGGCAAGCACACGAGTACCGAAGAAGGTTCTAACAGGACACCCAGGAGGTAAATGGAAGGCGGGCAGACCTAGGCTGAGATGGGAGGATGATGTCAGGAAGGATACAAGAGGACCACTCCATGTGGCAGATTGGAAGACGACGGCGGAGGACAGAGGGCGGTGGAGGCTTATTTTGAAGTAAGCCAAGGCTCGAAATGGGCTGTATTGCCATTGAAGAAGAAGTCGAAAGACCTTAGATGATATATGCTCGAGTCTCGGAACATTCTAGCAAAATTGGATATAATAATATGCACCTTGGACATGTTGCTCTTATCTTTGGATTTTTTTTCAATAAATAGGAATCATACACTGTATCTCTATAGTCCAATATTGAGAGATCAAGACTTTTGGTAAAAATCCTACATAATTTCACTGATTTTTAATCTCATATTACGATAAAGGAAGCCTCGGAAACGGTTTCACTTTTTAAATACCTCTTTCTAAATTCGCTTTTGATTACTTGATTGTGAATGGATGAATGAAGTGATCCAGTATCTTGGAAGTGGAAATTAACTCACTTCCCGACATTCGACGGAGTCAAGGCAGATAGACTCGTTATCGTAGATAATGCACTCTATTAGCTTTTAATGATAATCACGGAAACGCACTCCGAGATATACGCATTTCTTTTAGTAACCGACAGAAGGTTCGGTTTCGGTTTTGACAAGTTTCTGCAAAAAAATCGAGTTTCGGCATCATTTTCGATTTCGGCAGAAAATTTGCCGAAACCGAAATCGATACTTTTTTAGACATGTTAAAAATCGATTGTTTACTGTTATTTTGCTAATTTTTTACACTTACTCAGATAGTTAACACGTGTTAAATGAAATAAATAAAAAATAACAAAAAATGTTAACTACTTCTAGTTCGTGGCTTGTAGGTCACCCGCCACCATCAGCAAAATACTCAATTAATGACGTCCTTCCTTTAAGTGTTAATTATTGACAAATGTTTGTTCCAAGAAGTAGTAAACAAAACATGTTTGTTAATTTTGATTTGTTTTATAGCAGTAATATCAAAATAAATAAATAAATTTACATACTCGTACTTTCATTTTTGATTTTTATTTCATTTAACACGTATAAAAAGAATTTTGTGATTCTAAATACTCAATTAATGAGGTCCTTTCTTTATAATATAAGTGTTGATTATTGACAAATGTTTGTTCCATGAAGTAGTTAACATGATTGATTATTTTTTATAAATTTTGTTTGTTTTATAGAAGTTATATAAAAAAATATTATTTGTTCACATACTTCAATCATTGTTTTTTTGTTTATTTAATTTAACTCGTGTTGACTGTCTGAATAAACGTAAAAAAATAAGCCAAATAATAGTAAACAATCAATTTTTAACATGTCTAAAAAGTTTCGGTTTCGGCCGAAACTGAGATGGACACCGAAGATTCGGTTTCGGTGGAAAGTCCTGTTTCGGTCGGACACTAATTTCTTTTATATTCGATGACGTTACAGCTGTTAATAACGGAATAAATAACGGTCTTTGAAATAGGGATTTCACTCGGTCGGTAGGGTAATCGACTCCAGTTACTGTGTGGGAAGGTTCAATTCTCAGTCAAACCATTTTTTTTTATTGAAAATAAATGCACTATCATTTCTCAGTCAAACTGTATTTTTTTAAATTGTAAATAGAAAAATCGTTGTTTTTTACATGTAGATTTTTTTAACGTCCACCTCATAGGCAATTTACCTGAGAAATTTCTACCAAAATAAGCATAATGTATTCTGGTAGAAAATCGATAAAAAGACGATTTTTAAAATGTGTAAAAAACGTAGTTATGGAAAGTGCCACAAAACATACCCGGGGCTAATTTTAAATTGCCCGCAGAATTCTCCCCGCAGCGTTTGTTGGGCGAATGTCAACACAGGCCTATGAGCCAATATTCCCGCAGGCGTATGAGCCAATAACCGCTTAGGCCTGTGAGCTAATGTCCACAGTCCACACAGACCTAGTTGTCATTATTCTTGCAGACCTGTGGCTGTAAGATAACAGTATACTCTACTTAAAAAGAGTGACCTGGTAGAAAGGAATCGCTCTAGAATTATTATTGCTTATTTCCGCCACGGTAATTTGCATAAAAACAGGAAACGTTTAATTTTTATGAGCTAATCTTCAAATCTTTTTTTATCTCCCTCTTTGACGTCAGGATATTATGTTGATAGTCAAAAGAGCTAAAAAGTTTTTATTTCATAATTCTTTTAAAGTTGTGATAATAATTTTTAAATGGAAAATTTCTAAAAAGCAAGCTATTCCTATATCTATCCAGAAATTTTTAAAGTGAAAACTTCTTTGATTTGAAACTCGATGAAACGAAAAATAAACACACTAAAAAGAGACTTACTTACATTGTTTTTATTTCCTCATACTCTTCCCTGTATACTGGGTGTAGCAGCACATACCTATCCGAAGGATTTTAACCAGCGAATCCTGAGAATATCAAAACGAATATATCATTTTTTTGTATTTCTTCCTCATTAACTATGTATCAATTTCTAGACATTTCGTTTATATTTAATTTTCTGCTACCGGTTTCGACACATCCGTGTCATTCACTAGCAAACTTAAAACTGACGTAAAAATTCTGTGCAAGTACAAAACGATTAGATTTAATTGAGTAGAGCTAGTGGGAGGGGTTATATTGGGGGAGGGGAAGAAAGGTGGGAGGAGTCGACATTACATGGAAACATTGTTAATAGGGGCGATTTGCAGGGTGCTCTTATTTTATTAACAAAATACAAAAAAATAAAAGTAAAAAAAAATAAATAAAAAAAATCCAATCTTCCAACCACTCCAAAATTAACAGGCAAAAAAAAACACAAAAAAGCGACATCTAGCGACTCCGAAGAAGAAAACATAAATACCAATAAGATGACTAAATGTATAGGAAAAGGTGCACTCGACGACAAAAATATGGAAAAATCATCCTTCATATTGATACAAAATGTGCTTCTCCCCACTCTTGTTTACTTTAGTGTTCTGAAGGTTTCACTTCTGTCGCGTGTGAATTGCACACTCTGATATTTTTATTGGTATATTGTACGTTCCTATCTTATATTTTTCTCATCCTGGATACACCGTTTATTCCGTTTAAAAAAAACAACAAGATTTTAAAAAAAAATTAAAGCAAACAACGTTTTACTCCAAATGATCATTTTTGAGAGCAATTAATGAAATTATTTTCGGTTTCCAAATCTCAGAATAAATACATTTTTTCCAGAATTCGTGGGAATTATAAACCACTTTGAGTAAAATTTTGATTGGTGTGAATAGAATTTTGGAAACTCGTAGAAAATTTTCCTTTAACGGATCTTACTTTACATTAAAAATTCTTGCTTACGGTTGTTATACAACGTAGATCATGATGGAAAAAATAAAAAAAAGAGTTCTTTCCTTGAAATGTTATTAAGAATGCTCGCAACAGTATCGTCGTAACACTGATCAGTTGAGCACGGGGTATTGTTAGAATTACATAATAAGAAGCCATGACGATGCGAAAAATATCTCAATACAAAACATTTTAATCATCTATCTGTTCATCGGATATTTCTTAAATAATATATTATCCTAAATAATAATTTAAAATTATTGAAATAAAACAAAGTCGGGTAAGTTACACCATTTATAACTCGAGAACGGCTGGGCCGATTTTGATGATATTTGATTTGTCTCCGCGGCGAATAGCAGAAAAGCTAGAAAACATCGGAAAAAATCACGAAAAAAAAATTACGAAGAAAATTTTTTTCCTCATACATTTTGTATGGAACGAATTCTCATTTTTTGGAAGAGCTGCAGGAATATTGTGATACTTATGTATAAAATTGATTAGTGAGTGAATTCCAAAAAATTCAAAAACGCCAAAAGTCAATGCGCTTATTGTTTTGCTTTTGTTCTTAAACATATAATGCTGCCCCTCTTTCTTACACACCAAATGTCAACATTCAAAATGAGACTAACGGCGAACGCGTGTCTACACCCCTGCAAAGAAAAAATACAATAATTGTAATAAATCTGCCTCACACGTATAAAGAAAATGAAACAAAGTTCCCGTAAGTGTGTGAAAGAAAATCACAAAAAATATAAATCCGTACACAACGCCATCGATACTGATAAATACAAAACACGGACAGTTGTGCATCGATAATTGCTTCATTGTGTAATTTTTTACTTATTGGAAAACTAATTTAATTCAGCTAAAAAGTTAACACAACAGTTATTGATTCTGAGGCGGTACGAAGTTCGTCGGGTCAGCTAGTTTCAAATAAATGAAAAGAAAATACTTGGTTTTAAGTCACTTTATTGATTAATTTTCAGTATCTACCGGTTTAGATTTATGTTTAAAGTCATGGTATTTGAAAAAGGGAGTACTTACGAAAACAATGTGCAACATAGTTGTGAATGATGAATACTTGGAGCAGGTGAATAAGTTTATATATTTTGGGAAGTGTGTTTACGAGATATGGGAAGGCTGATAGAGATATTGAAAGAACGGTGAATGCAGGCAACACTATTAATGGAGGACTAAACGCTATTGGCAGCAACAAAAAACTGTCCAAAGAAGCGAAGCTAGCTGTCCATAATGGAGTACTGGTACCTACGCTGATGTACGGCAGTGAGGCATGGAACTGGCAGAGGAAGGATGAAGGTAGACTGAATGCTGTAGAAATGAGATCCCTGAGGCGTCTGTGTGGTAAAACCATGTACGATCGTGTGATAAACGTGGAGATCCGCAAAGAATGGATGGCTGATGTAAACGTAATGAGTAAGATTAAGAAAGGAACGCCCCGATGGTTTGGGCATGTACAGCGAATGAACGAGGAAAGGAATGTAAGTAGAATATATGACGCAAGTGTGAATGGTAGAAGAAGTCGGGGACGCCCGATAAAGACATGGCACTACCAAGTGAATCAGATACTTGAGTCGGGCCATGTCAAGAGTCATAATAATAGAAGAGCATGTATGAGACAATGTATGAATTTGAACGAGGTAAGGAGTGTGAGCCAAGACCGAATTGGTAGGCCTCTCTGCTTACCCCTGATGGATAGATATTGATTTACAAAAACAAAAATGTTTATTTTTTTTGTATTTCGTAGGATTCCAACCTCCGTCCGCTGGATTTCTCTGGCCGCTGAGATTTGCGACGCACTATAGCACTGCATTATCGGACGCGCTCAGCGAGGCGCGAATTCACGCATTATATTCCGACGACCCGTAAAGAAACAAATCGTCGTTTCCGTTTTATATCTCAACCAATAGGAGCCTTGAGCGCAGTTTAATGCTTCACAGGTGCCGTAGTGCTTCATTTCCGTTACAAAAAACGTGGCGGAAAGTCGAAACTTTTTCACTACAAAATAAAAATACATAAATTATAGCAAAAATACTTTACCAAACAGAACAGTAATAAAAACATGTCTACGATTTGAAATAAAAGAGAATATTTTGTCTCAATATTTTATGTTCTTTCTAAATATAGATCAATATAGTATCAGGTTTAGCGACAGAAAAAGATGTGCGACAGGGCGATGTTAGAGATACAGCAACCACTATTATAAACGGTAACACAAACAAATAAACAAAAATACTTTAAGATCTTAACTTGGAATGTATTTTGTTTGTAATAAAATCTTTGAAAAGACTAACTGATCCGTGTAGAAAGTTAATAAAAAAATAATTATTAACATATTTAATAGTTATGTACATTAACTAAGAAAAGCTTTCGATGGAATATTCATTCTACAGTAAAGTTTTTCGTTTGTAGATTTCAACAGAGCTTAGGTACACGCTTTATTTTAGGTATATATATATTTTTTAATGAAAACTCAACTTCAAAGCATTGTTTTCATTGGTAAAATCGTGGCAGGTTATTATTACCTCTACCCTCTGACTAAATTACTTTTGGCAAATAATCTCCCTCGGCGTTGAAAAGAATTTATTTGATTTTTTCCAATATAAAAATACCTTTGTTTTACCATTATGAAAAATCCCCCAAAAAAGCTTATTTTATTATTTGGCAATCACACTGCTTTTTTGCGTAAACATTAGAATATATATCTTTTAAAATTTAATAATGTTATTACTATATTCTGCAAGTATTTTAATTTTTACTAGCTGGGGTCAATGACGTTACAAAATAAATAGACTCGCCATAGTCTCATATACTCACAATATAATGTGGAAAGTAAGGAACACTCTTTTGTTTTCAGCGATTTTCAGTATAATTTCTTAATTCAAAAGTTTATTCCTGTGTGATAAAGATAGACAATCAAATAATGAGTGTGTATGAATGACATGAATATATGAGCGGGCGGCGTATTGCTTGTCACTTTTTGATGGAATGTTCGTTGTCACCTTTTCTTGAGGCCCACTAGAATAAAAGGTCCGGCTGCCTGTCGGAGTTTGTTATGTCGAGCTATGCAAAATACAATAGGGCAACGGCAGTTTTTAAATGGTGGCGATTGTCATCAATACTTGTTAGAACTACTGATTTATGTGTTGTTTTACCGCAAGCAAACAAATAAACAGAGTGTTTAGGCTGATCAGTCTACTTTAAAACAGTGAAGTTTACTTAGCAACAGAAATTTGGCTGTTGCGCGTCCAGACCCTTTACTTTAGTAGGACTTGAATTTTCTCTAATGACGTTTAAAACCGCGAGCGGGAAACATGAAAATTAATTGTAATATTTATAATAATCGATAATATTAAGTAATATGCGTGTACTTACAAATGAAATGTTATTCATTCGCCTTTACTATTATTTGCCGAGTAATTGAAACATTTTTTCATCACACAGGAGGGCATTTTGACACTTTTTTTTTTTTTTTTTTTTTTTTTTTTTTTAATTCGTTTATTCCAGATCTCGGGGAGGGTGGTACAGTCCCACGAGTTCCATATTATACATATATGATACATTAAATTAAAATATTTCAAGATGAAAGATATTTTTTTTTACATAATGAAAGGAAATAAATAAAAGAAAATAATAACAATACAAAAATTAAAATAAAATTTGAAAAAAAAAGTTTACTTTTTGTTATCTATTTCATCAGGAAGTGGCTCCATCGCTTATAAATGGGACCCTGCCAGAAGTGGAATGCTGCCATCACAAGAGTGTTTTCGCTCGAGGCCAATCGCGTTCTGTAGCTGGTGATCCGTTTTTTTATTAGTGTTCGGAATCCGGGAACGCGCCCTTCTTCAAACATCTCGGTGGCACTGCAGTACCAGGACAACCCAAAAAGCGTTCGATATGAATTGTTGTACTGTATTTCCATTCTTTTTAGTGACGCTTTGTTGAAGTTGGTCCACAACTCCGAGGTATATAGGCTCGTGCAGTACGTGTTAAAAAGTTGCCTTTTTGCAGCTGGGCTGCACTTGTTAAATCTTCGAGAAATCATATTTGCCCTAATGCACAGTGATCTTCTCTGTGCTCAATATCCGAGTCATCACTGAGGTCCGCTGCTACGATGTGTCCCAAGTATTTGACCTCGATTTTTTCTATTATTTTTGTGTCGTTTAGACTGACGGGTAATACTTTCATGGTGCCTGCACCTGACTTGAATACGAGCAACACAGACTTAGTGGGGTTATAGACCATATTATGTTCAGCAGCGTATTCTTCACAAATCTTTAACAGCTTTCTCAGTCCTTTTATACTTGGTGACAAAATGACCATATCATCTGCATACGCAATGTTATTTACACAGTTATTTCCCAGGTGACAGCCTACGTTTGCCGAGGTGAGTTTATCGCTTAAATCGTTCATGTAGACGTTAAATAAAATCGGTGATAAGCTTCCCCCTTGTCTGACGCCGCATTCCATATTCACAGGTGTTGACATTTTATTTTTCCAAATAACTTGGTTCTCTTGTTCATGATGCCAGACTGCCAGAATGTTAATTATTGAACCTGGCACCTTCCTTTCTTTTAGTTTTTTCCAAAGTAGTGCGTGAGAAACCCGATCGAAGGCTTTACTTAAATCAAGAAAACAAGCATACACTGTTGTTTTTCTTGCCTTATAATCAGTAAGTAAAATGCAATTTACTTACTGGTAAGACGTGACCTTACTCGACGCGTGGCAGTTTAGTACTAAAGTACTAGGTATCGAGATCGTTACAATTGTCTTGTTCTTGTCTTCCCACTTTGAGATTTCTACCCCTCGTCTAATAATATGTAACGTCATTGGCTGGGGTACCCGGTTTTGATATGAGATTGAAATGACGTTCGAACCCACGATGGATCTTGCTTTATAAACCCTTACCAATAGCTAACCTCACCCATACAAAACGGGCTTCGAATGGTCTACAATATTCCTGAATATCTGGGATTTTCCGGGATGTTCCCGAACGCTCCAGACTATTCCCGAAGATGTTCTGGAATGCTCTCAAATACTCTCAACTGTTCTGGACGGTTCTAGAAATTTCTATAGAGCGAAACTTCCAGCCTTTATATATCTTCAAAAGCACGCCCTTCAGGTAAAAAATGGAGCCTTCTTCGTGGATGGGTGATAGAGGGCTACCACGCCATATAACCATACCGGGACTCGTTTCTGAGTATTAGCGGCACGCAAATTTGTACACTTTCTTTTACAATACTTGTATTATTGTGATAACATTTTTCCGTCTACAAGGCCATTTTCAAACTGTGTTTTAAATTATTTATTTCTTACTTTTCAGTATGTTTACAAGATCTAAACAATATAATACATTAAAATAAGTCAGCAGTCAACAATTAAAAATACATTAAAATTTAATGTGGGGAAAACTACAAATACTTGGGAACAAACTTCTTTAATAAATTACCAGAAAATATAAGATCCCTTAAGGACAGTTTCAAAAAATATACTGAAAACCTTAACTAAAAAAAAAAAAAAATAATTAAAAAAAAATATATATATATATTATGGGAGAATATTTTAAAAAAATATTTAGATTTGTATTAAATAATTGTATTAAGTTTTTTATATACTTTCATTATATTTATGTATCTATTGTATGTATTGTACCAAAAAAAAATTTACAAAAAAATTATTTAAAAAAAACAAAAAAAAATTATGTGGGGATAACATATTTCAAAGTTCCTTACGAAGTAGGGTAGGGAATCTGTTGTCACAATTATTTTATCAGTAAAGTCGGTTTAATACAATCATTTAAATAAGACGTCTCAAAAATCTCTTAAATAAGTCGTCTAAATAGGTGGTCTAACTACATTTTAAAAATAGCCTTGAAAGCCGAAACAGCTCTCACAAAAATAGAAACTAAAATACTTGCAGAACTTAGTCATTGTAAAATTTGATTTTAAAACGAACTAAACACAAAAACAATTAAGAAATATTAGTAATAGGGTAAAATAATTAAAAGTAGCTAGTTCCCTGCATGCGTTGCAAAGCCATATTCAAAGAAATACATTGTTTCTCCCTGAATCACTTTTCCCGTGCGTCCCCGTTCCCCTCCCGCGTTCCCTACCTAACTAGCTTTATAAATTATAGCTTATAGCCTATATGTTATTCTGATGTATGAGCTATATTATTGTAAAGTTTCATTCAAATCCATTTAATAGTTTTTACGTGAAAGAGTAACAAACACACATACATAAATAAAAAAATTTCGCGCTTATAATATTACTAGCTAATTCCCGGCATGCGTTGCTATGCCAGTTAATAAAGAAATTGTTTCTCCCTGCGTGTCCTTTCCCGTTCCGGTTTCCCTTACGCCTCCCCTTCCTCTCCCACGTCTCCTTCCCCTCTCGCTTTCCGACTGCGATTCCTCCACCTTCCCTCTCTACTCCCCCCCCCTTCCCCCGTGCCGCAAACCCCCCTCCCAAGTTCCCCTCCCCCCTCCCGAGTTCCCGTCCCCCCTCCCGGATTCCCCTCATCCATCCCGCATTTTATACATTCATTCACGGTACATTCAGTTTTCAAACAGCTCGCGTGCCACCTATTGCTATTTTTTATACAAATTTCATAATGCCAGAACTCGTATATGTTATTCTGATGTATGGGCTATATTATAAGTTTCATTAAAATCCATTCAGTAGGTTTTGCGTCAAAGAGTAACAAACATACATCCATACAAACTTTCGCCTTTATAATATTAATAAGAAGTAAGATAGTAAGATGGTATAAGATATGGTTGGCAGTCGTTAAATGATAACCATGAAAGCTCCTGCTAAACTATCAGGCTTTCAGTTAATAGATCAGTTTGCAGGCTAATGAAACTCTTTGAAGCTTGCTCCGAGGCCGGAGGCCTGGTGAAGGTTGGCGTGAGGACACTGGTTTTGGTTAACTTATCTGCGCCTAATTTGCGGCCAATCTGTGCGACATGCCGATACCGCAGTGGTGTTTAAAGGGAACATTTTGCCTTAAACAACGACGAATGAACCCTATTTATTCCGGGCCATTTGGTCTGAAAGGCGCGATTTTACGAAAATAACTCATTTTACTTCAGTCTATTTAAAAATATATTAAGTCTTTAAAAAAACATTAAAATAAATGAGGTACAACGTAAACAATCTATAGCAGTGCATAATAGTTAATTTTAGTCCGACAAGATTGAAAATGTTCATAATTTATCAGCGTTTTTAGTAGGGCTAGCAGATTCTTTAAAAGTGACCAGCTATTGCTACCCCTGCGCATATATCAAGTAAGCCCAACAATTGAATATAGGAGCCACCTCTGGTCTGAGGCGCCAAAATTCTTGATAAACTACATGATTTTGTGTAAAAGAGGGCGGTTCATCTGATTGCCAATCCGTTGTTAACAGACCTATTGCCATTTCTATTGCTCAGACACAAGTAGGCATACTAAGTCTGTTATCTAGGTGTTTTAATGTTCTAAGGCGCTAGGAGCATTGATGCCCGATGCACCAGTGCACGTAAGCAAAAGACCGCTGATGATGGCATCATGAGGACGGATCATTTCTTCGACTCATTTTAGTGTTATTCGGCTCTTTTGTGGAACTAAGTACCGGCATCTGTTTTTCCTCCTTTATGTCTTCAAGACCCGCATTAATAACCGCTTTCCTATTATAAACAGTTATCTTATCACTGAATTTTAATTAACGGTAAAATGCAGACACAATATTTTCATTTATAGTCTTAACCCCTCAGACTAATTTATTTGTTTTTCGGAACAACTCATATGGGTTTTATAGAAACCCGGATTTCCGATTTATTACAAATTTCCCTTAAACACGGTAAGTTTTAAAGCTCTTAATAAAATATATGTTATTCTTGAAGATAATATCTAGACTTTGCCCGTGCCGACATGCAAATTATATAAAATTCCCTCTATAGAAAAAAATCGTTTATTTTACAAGTTATATGTATGAAAAATTTCACAGTGTTTCTTTAAATGCTGTTTAAGATAATGCCTGCAAGATTTGTGCTCTATTTTAAACGAGTCGTGTTTTATTAAACATTTTCGCAATTTTCGCATCGATTTTGTCGCTGTAAATGTTAGCGCTCTCCTCTAACATTCGTAATTTCGTATCTCTCCATCTTCTTTTTGAATTTTTTGTTAAATTGGCAAAAAAGTGAGTTCACGGTAAAGTTTACAATATTCCTAATAAAATGTGTGTGTGTTTTTATTTATTTTTCTTTATCAGTAATTTTAGTCAGAAAAATTTAAGGTGAGCCATTTTTAATTTTTTTTATTCGCATTTTCAATTTTTAATTCTAAATTTTTAAGTATATTTCGAATTATTAAATTTGAAAGAACATTTTATAACCTTTGAAGACCAGATTTAATTTTCGGATGCATTCAGAAATATTCCATTTATTGAATTTATTCCATATATTAAATTTAATTTTGAAGCGGAAATATTTGACCTTCCGACAAAATAAACCCGAGGTCTGAGGGGTTAATAATACGAAATATGTTTGCAAACAGCGGAAAGGACTCTTCGGAGCGAGATGTCTAGAAATAAATTACGATAGCCCCCGGCAGGGAAAAGCAGCTCAGATTGCATATAATATATTTTTCTTCCTTCGCAGAGAAGAAAACATTTGTGAAAACAAAGACTAAATTAATTAAAACAAACGGGAACAAACTATTTATTATAGTTTTACGCTAATTATAAATATATGTTTATTATAATTGCATTTAAGTAAAGGTTTTTTTTTTAACTGTCTTTTTATAACTTTTAAAGTTTATTCCCATCAATCTAGTATATCATTCAAAAACACCAATCTAAACGAACATTTTAAAAAGATACTAAAAAATAAAAAGGAAACCTTTTTGGTAAAGGCATTTGTCCCGGTAAGACGAAAGGTTCTTGGTTCGTCTCCCAGTTGCGACCGTTATTTTATTATTTTTCTGTGTTTTGTTGTTTGTCATATTTTTGTTAAGATTAATAGTGTCGTCTTCTTCTTCGATGATATTTTACATTGATGAGAACAACCTTCAAAAGTTATAAAAAGATAGTTGTTCTAATAAAAAAATTATATTCATTTGGAGTTTTCCAAAAAGGTCAATGGGTGTAGCTATAAATAAAATCGAATATATTTATCCCATACACTATCTAGTACTCTGACAAACTAGCTTTTCGAACACTTGTTTGAAGTGAGAAAGAGAGCTGTCAATAATATGGAGAAAAAATAGTCGAAGATAATGTTGTTAATTCTGGAATTTTCAAACATGAGATTGTGAAAAATTACTTTTAAATAAGATATCTCTAAGCCGAATTGGTAAATGCATTTGTCCCGGTAAGACGAAAGGTTCTGGGTTCATATCCCAGTTTCGAAAGTTATCTTCGATTTTTTCTGTGTCTTGTTCTTTTTCATATTTTCGTTTTGATTATTAGTTTTATCTTCTTCTTCAATGATGTTTTAGTCAATTTTTATTTATTTTTTATTTTATTAACGTCTTTCTGTGTAAAGAATTACTGCGGTAATTTTTTTCATTTTCCAAACTCTAGTTGGGCACGTAGTTGATAGTTTGAAATCCATTATCAGGAGATGGTGTCATTCATTTGTTGAGCTGAGATCGCCCGCTAATGGGGTGGGTTTGAAGGTCGCCAGGAATTGGCGAAGAATTTTGAAGGAGGCAACTCTAAAGACTTATAGTCTAATAAAGAAGACAAAAAATTATTGGAGCTAGGTGCCTACTTAGTATCTATGGTAAAATTAATCATGCAAAGTTTGTATTATAAAAGTTTAATTAATATTAGAATTATACTTTTTGTGTTCCATGTATTCTTAATAAAAATAATTTCGGTTATGCCTCTCTCTGTGTGTAACCATGGATCAATGAACTGTAGGTGTTTGCTTGTGTTTAAGCATTAATTTCAAAATTGGAAGTGTTTATTTGGAGAAATCAGATAAGCGATAAAGTACCTACCTGCAATATAATATTTTTAACAGAAATTTATTTTAATTGTTATTTTTAAAATAAAAATAATTTTTTTTAAAAGTTCAACCAATTTTACAATCAATTAGTGCAATTTGAACTCCGTAACACTGAAATAATAATGAAAATTTGACGGAAAAAGGGTTTAGTAGCCACACTAAAAAAAGGCCATACATCCATAGCTTATGTACTGTAAAAGCATAAGACCCCTACCACATACAGCTATAAAATATAAAAGATCATCGCACGCCAAATAACGCTCTCCATACAATCCCTTCAGACCTGTCACACCTAAGCGGTTTATGCGTAGATCGACCATATATATGTGAAAAGTTATGCGACCCCCTCTCCTCCGAAAATAGGAGAAGGGGTCATTTTAATTACGGGGCTACCTAAATGGGTGGATGAAAGCCGTCAAGTTGATAGATTCAGTACAAAGAAATGCCATTTCATGGCACTCCCGAATTCATCTGACCCCCTCTCCTACCACAGGAAGAAATATTTGATAGCGTCGCGTCGTGTGACGGTAAAACAAGTAAGCGCTCGCGTTTCAACATGTATCTCCTCGCGCTTTTGTAGCTGTGTGTGTCAGGTGTATTAAGTGTGTAGATCTCGCATACCAAACAATATAAGTTGATTAACTATCGTTTAACTTGGAGTTAGTTTTTCATGGCTTGTGAAGTCTCGATGTACTGTGTACATAGTTCATTTCAGCTTTATTATTTCTCATTTTGATGCACTGTAACGTGTATTTCTTGGTAGAGCATCAGAATCTCCCTCAAGTTTGTGGGAAGGAAAATACAGTCTTTATCTTCGGGCATTTTTTTTGATAAATAAAAGAAATAATTTAGCAGTACAATATCACCTATATTTTAAAGGTACTGTGTATACATGGGTGCCCTCCAAGGGGTCAAGAATCCACATTTCCTAAAGAAATAACAAAATAACACATAAGCAAGAGAGCATACCTGTGGACCGTAATTTAACTAAATTATCCTGACTCTAACGCCGACGCGAATCACTGTTAATAGGCGACCAGGAGCACGCGGGGTCTCCATAGACAGGAACCGAGGAAGGCCCCAGGGCCTGGGGACTCCTCACCAGGGAACAGGAACCAGGAAAGGCCCCAGAGGATGGGGACTCCTCCACAGGGAACAGGAACCAGGAAAGGCTCAAAGTCTCGGTTGTGCGTACCGGTGAAATCTCGGTAGACGCCGTTTACCGCGCCCTCCATAGATCAGCGCCGGGCCTCCATCCGCCTCAAATATCGGGTTCCGCGAGGATAACCCCTCTCAAAGCCTTGGCCACGTTATTATCATGAACGCCAAACAAAGGATTACACCGATTATCCACACTCAAGTACGAGAGTGAAGGTGAGCACATTGACAATATGGCGACTCGCGACTTCACCATTTAAAGTTTTAAAAATCCCGTTTCACTCACGGAAACAACACGGCTCGCAGTTATAAAATAATTCATGATTCTTTTTTAAAATGGGTAAAACCCGTAAAGGTGAAACTATCACATATTTAACAAGCAACTTAAAAATTCGGCGACTTGTCGAATTGGCGTCGGCTCCCTAGACGACGAGAATTCAAAAAGTGCCTCCGGAAATAGATGGCGCTATTTGCTAGCGGTAAAGAACTCATCGTTACGGCGATCATGATAAAACGTGAGCGGCCAGGTGAGTTTAAGATTAACTAGGTCAAGACAATATTTATTTAATCAAAATAAATATTATCGTGACAATTCCCCCCCTTCCCGCGAAAATGTTTGCCCTCAAACAAGAAAACCACGCCCGCAAAACTGAACAAATTAACTAACTAAAGATAGGTCCAACAGGTATTTAAAAAAAAAATTAAATTAATATTTAGTTACCAAGAAACATAAACTTAAAATTAAGTCACTTAAATCTAGATAAATTAATGAACAACAACAAAATAGAATGGCACGAGAATAGGTGGTCCACAAGCACCTTCAGCATTGATGATACTGGGTGTTGACGAAATTGCCTGTCGCCCAAAACCTTCCGTTCTCGAGACATCTTAACAAGAGGAACAGAACAACATAAGAAAAGGAGAAAATTATAGGGAAATATAAAATAGGTATGCTTAAGGCATCACTTTTCCTTTAGTAGGACACTTTGCCATTATTAGGCTTCACTTCAAGGGTGGTCAACCAGCCCTCACTTGCACTGATTTGAAGTCAATTATTTAATACCGAGTAAAACTAATCTTCCTACCTAGATCCAACAGGTTGCATCGAAAAATGTATATATAATACCTATGTATTATTGACTTAGTTAGAACGAGTTATAAAAACTGTTTACTAAAAGTATAAGTGGTTAGAATAGGGATTACACATCAATTACCTATCTATCAAAGTTATTTTTCAGATTAGGATTTACAATTACGAAAGAAAAAACCTATCTATCAAAGTTATTTTTCAGATTAGGATTTACAATTACGAAAGAAAAAACCTATCTATCAAAGTGGTTAAAGTAGGGTTTACATATACAAAAAAACCTATTTTCCAAAAAAGTTAGATCAGGATATTCAAAAATAGAAAAATAAACCTGTCTACAAAGGTGGTGATAAAGGTTATCGTTAGGAACACAAAGAAAAGCAAAACAGAGTCTAGAATGTTTAGCTGAATGCATAGGGATTACAATTTAACAAAAAAACCTAGCTAATAGTAGTGAACCAGTATGATTAAATATATAGAGTACAAACCATTTTAATAACTAAAATAGTGTACATAGTTTGCACAAGAAAAAAGACTGAGATCACACCGTAGACGGAGATCCTTCAAAATATTACTTCAAAAGTAAGCAAAAGGCAAAATTTCTTGAACAGACAATATGTATTGGTGATCGAACACATCCATGTGATAATCGACACTATCTAAATTGGTGATCAATCAAAACATTTGAATGACACTAGGTACATAATTGTGTAGAGAAACACTGGTGTTTCAGCAGTGAGACTAATACAACTATTTTACTTATGACTATAAGCTATACAAAAATACGCTCTCCTGTGCTAGAGGTAGAGTATTATATATTCCATGCTGGAACTTACTTAATAGGAAAGTACGCCGAAGCATTACTTTATTTGATTTTATACATCAAAAATAATCTTATTTTATTTTAAAACTAAACTTAAAATTAGCAAGTAAAACAACAATATTAACAAGAACAAATTTCGTGCATTGGAAAGTTTTTTTTTAAATTTTCCCATACACAAAATTTGAGAATAGTCTTCTTCAAATTCTTTGGAAAAGGTAAGGGAGCCTGGGAGCTTTAAAACAAAAGAAAAAAAACAAAAGTGATACAATTCCAAAGTACTTGAGGAAGAACACTGGCTTAACTCTAAGGCAAATGACAATAACAATATTCATAATACTATCGAGATGTGACGAAACGTGTGTTATAACATAATATAGTAGTTGTAAAGACAAAGACGAAAGTCTGCAGTATAGAATACTCTCTTAATTTTAAAAGAAATGTAGCTAATAAAAAAAAGTTTTCTAAAAGTTAAGGTCAATAGACACAATACCATTTAAACATAAAATTTTGGGCGCCACTGATCAGAAGATCAGATTCCAGCTAAACGAGGGTAAATAATGTATTTATCGTCAAAAAACTAGAACATAGTGCTCATTCTGAGCACATGCCTCAAAGGTACCAAACTTCAAGACATGTGAGCAGAATAATCACACAAAGAAACAAATGAAATGACGTGAAGGGTCGGTAATCCTGCACACCACCACATTGGTTTCCTGTTATAAAAAAAAAAAATAAAAAAAATTATAATAACAATTAGTCCAAGCGAACAATATCCTTGACATGAAAATTTCCCACAACTTTCCCTTGCATATCCGCCAAGGTGTAGACTAAATCTGAGATTTTACCTTTAATGATATTGCGAACAAATCTAGGCGCCAGTTTATGAGAAAAATAATCTGGACCACTAGATTGGACGAAATTTTTCCTCCAGACGACATCACCAACTTCATATATCACGGACTTACGGCGCAAGTTATAGTGATGAGCATTCTTTTTAAAAGCTTGCAACAGCGCATTCGAAACTTGATCGTAAATAAAAGCTAATTCTTCCAATTTCTTAGCAAATTCGCCTCTAGATTTTTCTAAGGTAGAGTCCGCGACACCAGAAGAAACATTAATGTTGTGAAATTTACCGTCAATGATTTGTTCTCTTCCATGCATAAGGAAGAAAGGCGTGAAACCTGTAGCAAAATTAACCGTATTATTTAGAGCTGATTGAATCTGAGGCAGAAATCTAGACCAATTACGTTGGTCAGATTCGGTCAGAATAGATAACGCAGTTCCAATAGTTTGGTTATAACGTTCAACGACATTATTTTGCGGGGTGTAATAAGCGTTGTAATAAGGCATAGGAATATTATAATTAATTAACAATTGTTTGAATTCTTTAGAAACAAATTGTTTACCATTGTCACACACAAAGGTTTGTGGAACGCCGTGTACAAGAAAAATAAATTGTTCAACGTTTTTAACGATGCTTTTAGTGGTTGCATTTCTAAGGGGAAAAATCCAAGTATATTTGGAAAAAACGTCGACAACCGATAGAATGTACATAAATCCAGCGTAACTGCGTGGAAGAGGTCCTACAATGTCAATGGACAACATTTGCATCGGTCTGTTGACTAATTTTGGATTGGTAGAAATTCCAGCCGGCGCCGATGTATTTACTTTATGTGCTTTGCACGTCTTACATTTACTAACAAATTTCTTTACATCGCTATACATACCAGGCCAAAAATAATGGAGTTGAATTTTTTTGTATGTTCTAAAAACCCCTGGATGACAAGAAACATTCGACTCGTGTTCCTTAGACAAGATAGCGTTCCGATCCTCAAAAGGAACAACCAACTTCCAAGCTGTATCCTCCTGCAGAGCGAAACGAGACTTAGAATGACGTAATAAATAGTTATCTTTAATAAGAAAATTATTAAAACGCTGAGGATTGGTTTTACAATCTGAAAATAATTTATTGTACCACACATCAGAGCTAGGGGGAACAGTATCTAGGGCGGAAACGGCTAAATCGTTTTTACGCGAAAGGGCATCAGGTACAGTATTTAACTTACCTTTTCTGTGAACTACATCAAACGAATATTGGGAGAGACGGGTGGACCAACGTGCAAGTCTACCTGAGGGATTCGATAACGATACTAGCCATTGTAGGCTGGAATGGTCTGTTATCACTGTGAAGTGAACTCCTTCTATGTAGGGCCTAAAGTGATTGACCGAATCTAAAACCGCAAGGAGTTCGCGCTCCGTTACGCCATAGTTACGCTCGTGTTTATTTAGACACCTAGAAAAATATGAAACAGGGTGTTCCTCTCCATCGAAATTTTGTGTCAAAACTCCTCCAATCCCAACGTTACTTGCGTCACAGTGGATAGTAAATGGTAACGAAAAATCAGGACAGTTAATTACTGGAGCCGAAGTTAGGGCCTTTTTTAATTTTTTAAAGGAGTCTTCCGCCTCCGGAGACCAGGTAAAGTTACTCACCCCATTCCGTGACCCAGTTAGTTTTGTCAGAGGTGCCGCTATAGTTGAAAAATTTTTAATGAACCGTCTATAATACCCACAAAGACCAATAAAAGCTTTCAATTGTTTAGAATTTATAGGAGTAGGATAGGTTCGAATTGATTCTAGTTTCACCGGATCCGTGCGGAGACCCTTTGCATCAACTATATAACCAAGATACTTTAGTTCGTCTTTGCAAAACTCACATTTTTTAAGATTAACTGTCAGACCGGCCTCCTTTAAACGATTAAAGACCTTAGTTAATAATTCTAAGTGTGACTCAAAATCCTCCGATATTATAATCAGGTCGTCCAAGTAACAAAAAACGTTTTCGTTAAATTCGGGCCCCACGTTGGGCGCCAAATGTAACGTGTATTTCTTGGTAGAGCATCAGAATCTCCCTCAAGTTTGTGGGAAGGAAAATACAGTCTTTATCTTCGGGCATTTTTTTTGATAAATAAAAGAAATAATTTAGCAGTACAATATCACCTATATTTTAAAGGTACTGTGTATACATGGGTGCCCTCCAAGGGGTCAAGAATCCACATTTCCTAAAGAAATAACAAAATAACACATAAGCAAGAGAGCATACCTGTGGACCGTAATTTAACTAAATTATCCTGACTCTAACGCCGACGCGAATCACTGTTAATAGGCGACCAGGAGCACGCGGGGTCTCCATAGACAGGAACCGAGGAAGGCCCCAGGGCCTGGGGACTCCTCACCAGGGAACAGGAACCAGGAAAGGCCCCAGAGGATGGGGACTCCTCCACAGGGAACAGGAACCAGGAAAGGCTCAAAGTCTCGGTTGTGCGTACCGGTGAAATCTCGGTAGACGCCGTTTACCGCGCCCTCCATAGATCAGCGCCGGGCCTCCATCCGCCTCAAATATCGGGTTCCGCGAGGATAACCCCTCTCAAAGCCTTGGCCACGTTATTATCATGAACGCCAAACAAAGGATTACACCGATTATCCACACTCAAGTACGAGAGTGAAGGTGAGCACATTGACAATATGGCGACTCGCGACTTCACCATTTAAAGTTTTAAAAATCCCGTTTCACTCACGGAAACAACACGGCTCGCAGTTATAAAATAATTCATGATTCTTTTTTAAAATGGGTAAAACCCGTAAAGGTGAAACTATCACATATTTAACAAGCAACTTAAAAATTCGGCGACTTGTCGAATTGGCGTCGGCTCCCTAGACGACGAGAATTCAAAAAGTGCCTCCGGAAATAGATGGCGCTATTTGCTAGCGGTAAAGAACTCATCGTTACGGCGATCATGATAAAACGTGAGCGGCCAGGTGAGTTTAAGATTAACTAGGTCAAGACAATATTTATTTAATCAAAATAAATATTATCGTGACAGCACTTTGTTTTATTTTTTAACTTCCTTACCAAACAACAGAAGTTTTCAATTTTAAAAAAGTTTGATATTCTCAATTATTTATTCTTTCCTCTTCTCCTTTTCCTACCTTCAGATGATGTATCTACGCTGTATGATACACCCTACCCTCAATATTGGCGGGCTTACTTTTTGACAACCTCCGCCGGGTGGAACATATTCTCAGTATTCAGACTTAATATCTTACTTGGAAATGGTACCGAGATTATTTGTAACCTGATCGGTTTACGCAGTTACTTCCCGATCATCCTCTCCACATACACACTCGTCCCCCTCACTAATGATGGTGTAAAATCCCCACCGAATCCGTACAGGTGGAACTGATTTGTAAATATTACAAATTTGTTTACGAATTTCCTTTATGCATGGTTAAATTTTTCGTAGGCACAGAAATATTATAAAAATGGATTGGTAGGTATATGACATATATTCTTTTTATTTTCTGAAGTAGTGCGCTACGTTGTTAGTCAATACAATTACGTCGACGGACCTACGAGCGTGGCATACCAATGTAACAAATTTCATCACAGTATTTCAATGCAAACAAAGTCGTATAAAACCAATAAAAAACGACGCGATGCAGTTTTCCATCAAATTTCCCAATTCCCCGACCTTTAACTCCGCTCTACTGAATAAGGGATATTGCAAGCCCGCTACACAAAAGCAAACATATGAACTAATACTCAACAGTTAGAATGGCCGCAGTTCCTCAAACAAAGACGGTATGAATCCTTGGGGATATGAATACGGCTATAAAGGCGCAATATTCATCGCCAAACAATCTGTTGCACTAGTTGCCTAACCTCATTCCCGTAAATGATGTTTTGACAAAGTTCTCGAATCCGGGAACTAAATTCGGAACACTGCTTCCAAAATATATTAGCATAATAATGTTTCAATTGCGTTCCATATCATTGCACGTGTAATAATTATGCAACTCAGTGTTGAATATCTTTCTCACCGCATGTGTAATTCTGCAACTAGTGTACCATGAATAGCACCATCATTATCAGTATTTGTTTGTGTTACCTTTAGCTTATCTATTTGCGTAGAGAACCATATTTAACCTTGTCAAATTCCTATTTACCCAATAGAAGAGTGATTCATTTCCACAAAACAGCTTTTTGAAGTGAAACTTCTTTAGACCGTGTAGCGATTTGAAATTCGGATGAGACGGAAATGCATCAAAAAATGTATTATTAGACGGTCCTCGGTTCTAATGCAAAGCGGTAAATTCACGACTACGCACGAACCTCCAATAGCGCCGCGGTACGAAGCGCCCGATTCTCAGCGTCCGGAGAGACATACAGCGAACAAAGGTTCAAAACATACCAAATCCAAAAAAAAAAAACGAGTGTGCTTTAGACCACACGACTGAAGTAAAACTTCTTTGGCTCCATCTATATGATAGGAATAGAGAAAGAAAATGTGCGCGCGCACTGATCTCTCTTTCCCCTACAGTAATATACGAAACGTAACTCTCTCTTTCTATCTTCACTAATTTATATCTCCCTTTCAACTCCCGTTTGCCTCGCTTTTCGTAACGCTTTCGTCACGCATTCACCAGCTTACTCCCCAAGTCAGGCGTGCGTAAAGAAGTTTTACTTCAAAAAACCAACATTTTTATTTTTAGAAAATCAATATTCAATCTTCAAACCACTTTAAAATAAACAGGCAAAAGAAAAAAAAGCGACATCTAGCGACTTTCTAAATTCACGTCTAGTGCATGTGAATTGCACACTCTGATTTTTTTAATTTGTCTTCCCTAAACTTTTTCTCTACATTTTATTTAGCATTATTTTCAGTTAATATAGTGTTTTCATTAACTTTATATTTTTTATTATCGTGAAAACCTTCCTTACTAAGGTCCCGCCAGAGCTAGCGGTGAAACATTTTTGTGGTCGCCAATAAATATATGTTATCTCATGATCCGGGCTGTGACGCCAATTGGCATGTATGTATATGGGAAAAAATTGTATGGTTCCTTGTTAGTCGCGTGTTACGTCATCGTGCGCTAGTGAGGGGGTCAGATTAAAGCATCTAAAATCACAAGACCAAAAAATCAGTCATAACTCCACGACCGAAATGAGTTCCGTGAGTTATTCGTGCGTCGTCGTGTAGTTCTTGAGGTGCTTTAAAAAGAAAGCGGAGCATAAAAACATAAATTATGTCCAGTGACAAGCCAATGGAGAAGAGATTCTGCCCATCCCACTTTTACATATTCGTAGCATTGACAATCTGCGCAAAATGACTCAATTTTGGTTTTTGCTGCAACAAAAAATTTGGATTTATTGAAATATTTTTCCGCCTGAGAATTAACCCATCTTTGTACCACTATGTTACAATATGTTATTAATTAAGGTGTTAATAATCAAATAAGAGTTTAGAGATTGTGAAATTTACTAAAGCCTTCACTAAATAGATGATTTTTAAAATGAAACTTTTTTAGTACCGTTGTGATTTGAAACTCGATGAAACGGCAACGAGTGACACTAAAAAGAGGCAAACACATACATCTATATGATTTAGCCTGCGAGAGAATGAGATAGAATGAAACCTTACCTTCGTTTAGTACAAGTCAAGCTACGCGCATTTTTTTTTACATTAGCTCCACACAGGAGGCCCTCAGCCCTCAGGGTCTATGTCATCTTTGGGAATGCTGAGTGGCGGGTCTTTTAATGAAAGGAAGGAGAGGAAGTTCTGAGAATAAAAAGTTGGTAGGAATCTGAGGGTCGGTGTGTCCAGGAATGCAGGACATATGAATCCATCCCTCCCAACGCAGTGCAAGGCGATATTCCGAGAGTACGGCTGGAAAAGTCAAAGGGACTCCCTCAACCACTCTCTTTTGATCCGCCCTACCATGCAGCTGGTGGGCAGACGCATCCGCCGCCAAGACCCGGACAAACCTCACTCCATGAACCCGGGCACCCCCGCTAAGTCACCAAACGTAGCAGACAACTTGGGGTAACCTATGACCGAGGTGTTGGTTATCCAATAAATGGTTCAGGTGGCTGCGGTACCCGATTTTTTTTAAGTTCTGCCATCATCACTGTCTCAAGTTCTGAAATTCTCTTCAAAAGGTGTCCAGAAAAATCTCAGAATGGGACGAATCAGCTAGAAAATAAAATTCACAATAAAGTTTATTTTAATCATTAAAGGTAATGTTAACGACTCTCAAACGAAAACTTAAAACAAAAAAAATCAGAAAAAGCTAAGGTCGTATTTAGCAATTATGCCCAGGACCGTATCCTCTTCGGTCATATTATATTTAAAGAACAACATGTCAACCTACCAGAGACCAGATGGGAAAATAATTCACCGACTCGAGATATTTTCATATCAGAGGGTTCGGCTCTGTGGAATTCCTAATTGAACCTATAAATCCTACTGATCCCTCAATATAAATATTTACAAAATCTTTTGTAATCCTACATGTATTTAAAATTACCGATTTTTGCATTTTTATATATAAATTCTTTGACAAATCTAATACGCCTAAATTTTGAATCAAAGACCTAGGTATAATGCCAGTAGCCGAAATAACAAATGGTAATATTTTTATAGTCCGAGAATGCCAAATTCTTTTAATCTCATTTCCTAAATCTGTGTATTTTCTAATTTTTTCAGAAACAGTTTTTTGAATATTACATGAATTTGGAATAGCTACATCAATGATGTAAGTTTTTTTTTTTTAATTTTGTCATGTAAAACTATATCAGGTCTATTATTACTAATTGTTCTGTCTGTAAGTATAGTTTTATCATAATATATTTTATAAAATTCATTTTCTAAAAATGAATTTGGTTCATATTCATAATATGGTACTATATTACGGCAGTCAATCAAGTTATGTTTAATTACCAAACTTTGGTGGATTATTTTTAAAACCTGATTGTGTTTCAAAGATGTTATTTTGACTACACCTCTACCTCCTAAATTTCTAGGTAAATTAATTCGTTCTATAGCTGAATTTGGATGATGGCAATTAAACTTTGTTAACGTAGTTCTAATTAATCGTTTTAAACTATCTAAATCTGTATTGGACCATTTAATATGCCAAATGAGTACGTTAATAGAGGTATTGCCCAAGTATTTATTGCTTTTACTAAATTTTTAGCAGATAGATTGCATTTTAAAAATTTTCTGATCCTAGTTTGAAATTTAATCCTAATATCATTTTTAATACTAGTGTGATCTAATCTATTCGATTGCGGGTATCCTAAATATTTATAAACCTCATCCCCATTCATACTTTTAATTTTAAAATTTCTAAATATACCCTTGTCTCCATCTACAATTTTGCCTTTCTCTATATGGATCGTTTTACATTTATCTAAACCAAAAGTCATTTTAATATCATCTGAAAAAATTGTAACTACCTTAATCATTTTCTCTAAATTTGATTCAGAATTTGAAAATAATTTTATATCATCCATATATAATAGATGTGAAACTATACTACTCTTTTTTGTATTACCCTTAATTTTTATTCCAAACTTGCTTTTAATTAACATTTTAGACATAGGATTCAATGCTAAGCAAAACCAAAGAGGACTCAATGTGTCTCCTTGAAAAATCCCTCTTTTTATTGAAATGCCCGGTACTACTATTTTCTTACCTTTTAAATTTACTAGTAAATCTGTATTCCAAAAGGACATAATATTTTTCAAAAAGCTAATTATAATTGGGTTAGCTTTATATATATTTTTATATTATTATGATTGCAAGAACTTTTATTCTTCCCCTACTAAATTCTAGATAGTTTCTTGGATAAATACATCAATGTTTTATTTTAAAGCGACATCTATTGTCTTTTCTGCAAGTCTAGGATTAATATTTTGTATTTTAAGAATAACTTTAATAACGTAAAAATTGGAATAAAAATGTTTATTTTAGTGAGCGCCATCGGAGAATCGTAGGCGATAATTTTGATATCATTATAATTATTCTGACCTTTCAAACTTTTGCTTCTTTTCCTTTTAACTGTGTACAATAATAATTATGATCTCATTATGACATAGCCTTTCTGTTGCATTTGGTTTCACTGTAGATATTAATGTAGCATCAAACAGAATATCACTGTTTGTAGAACTCGAAGTTCGTATTCAATTCCTTGCGTGAAAGTTTTCTCGGAGGACAACTAACATCATACTTGAGATCAAGAGGGCTTAATGAACGTGGAGTATCTACATATCGTCGCCTGAGCGGCAACATGAACTATCTCTTTTTTATGTTTTTTTTTTTTTCTTTTATTATACTGGTATTAGTTTGAAGTGTAAGTCTGTCGACTAGCAATCCGAAGGTCACGGGTCGTGAGCAAACAAATTTTATTTTTGTTAATTGAAAATTTAATAAGCAAGGCTGCGTAATGTCACCATGGTTATTCAATCTATACATGGATAATTGTATGCAAGAATTGAAAGATGTGGGATTGGGCGCGAAATTGAATAGTCTGAAAGTATGTTGCCTGTTATATGCTGATGATGCGGTGCTGATTTCTAACTCTATGGAAGATCTACAGTCTCTAGTATCTAGGATGAACGAAGTATGTATGAAGAATGAGTTAATGATGAATGTAAGTAAATCTAAAGTCATGGTGTTTGAAAGAGAGAGTACGAAAACAGTGTGCGACATAGTTGTGAATGGTGAATACTTGGAGCAGGTGGATGAGTTTGTTTATCTGGGTAGTATGTTTACGAGAGATGGGAAGGCTGATAGAGATATTGAAAGAAGGGTAAATGCCGGTAACTCCATTAATGGAGGACTGAATGCCGTTGGCGCTAATAAAAAACTGTCAAAAAAAGCGAAGCTAGCAGTCCACAATGGAGTCCTGGTACCTACCCTGATGTATGGCAGTGAGGCATGGAACTGGCAGAGGAAGGATGAAAGTAAACTGAATGCTGTTGAAATGAGATCCCTGAGACGTATGTGTGGTAAAACCATGTATGATCGTGTTAGAAATGTGGATATCCGCAAAGAATGTAAGGCTGATGTAAGTATAATGAGCAAAATTAAGAAAGGGACCCTCAGATGGTTTGGGCACGTAGAGCGAATGAGCGAAGAAATTAGTGTAAAAAGAATATATGATGCAAATGTGAATGGTAGAAGAAGTCGGGGACGCCCGAGGAAGACATGGCACGATCAAGTGAATCAGATATTTGAGACGGGCCATATCAAAAGTCAGAATAATAGAAGAGTATGTATGAGACAATGTATGAATGTGAGTGAGGCAAAGAGTGTGTGCCAAGACCGAGTTGTTTGACGGTCCGTCCTCTCTGCCTACCCCTGCGGGGAAACGGCGTGATGGTTAGTTAGTTAGTTAGTTAGTTAGAAAATTTAATAATTTAAAACAATATATAGAAAGATAATAAGGTGTATTTTCGTTGCGTTCCAGAGTGGAAGATACTCTCAAGATCACTTCCCCTTCCCCTCCAACCTACCTTAAATCTGACAACATACCCCAATTGGGATGCCATGGTTGACTGGCTCTATTCGGCAGGGAGCAGTTAGACCAGTGGGGTAGCGTGCCTTGGTGGGGCCCTGCATCAAAATTATTTGGGGCCCTTATTATTGCTCGGTACAATACGTGATCAGGTATTTCCATGTATTGAAAGTTGCCACTGTTCATTCAAAAAACAAAATTCACCCTTCGCCATTAGATAAATAGGTAGTACTTACCATTGCAATCTAAATCACTCACAGAAGCTGATTGCTGAAAAAATGAAGAAATTTTGGGCATTTTTTTATGACTTCCTCCCTTTTCTGTTTACTTTTTCTTTCCATAGCTCCACTGCGATAATCTCTTTTCCTTCACTCATTCTTTTCACAAATCAGACTAATTAACCAATACAATAATTAATCAGTAGAACAAGATTGCATTGTATTACAATGTAAAAAATAACGTTTGGACCGGAATGAAATAAAACGCGAAAATGTTGCTCTCCGTGGTTTGTCATTGTACATCGGTTATTGTGGGAATCCCCCGTTTAAGTCATTTCTTAAATCCCGCAATAACTGATGTAGGATGTTGCCAACTTTTGGAAGCACGCTTAACCCGGGAATAAAAGAGATTGCCTTTTTTAACTTTTGTCATTTCTGAAGTGAAAGGCATGTATATCATGCATGTACTATAGGCATGTATGACAGTTTTTTATATGTTTTTTCCCGGTAAGCACGAGAGTAAGTGACATTGTGGATAACATTTTACTAATTTTTGCTTATACACGTTAGGGGCCTCTATTATCATTGATACGGCTGATACGGCGGTAGCCCCTGAGTTAGACTTCACATAAAAAATAATATTATTATCTAGATTTTATTTGTAAAGAAGTTCTGCTGTGTAATTATTATCAAGAACGACAGCTGTTTTCCTGTCCTGTCCTTTTCGATGTACTGGCCGTAGCCGAATTCTTCTTCTATTGGTTATAATTTATCATGTTAGCTACGCGGACTTTGTTTACCGCGGCCCGGAACAGTTCTACAGTAGACTGGCCAAACCACTTGCTCAGGTTTTTTAGCCAAGAGGTTCTCCTTTTTCCACGGCCCCGTCTTCCGGCAATCTTTCCCTGCATTACGAGATGCAAGATCTCGTACTTCTCTGTATGTCTCATCACATGTCCTACATATTGAAGTTTTCCGATTTACTTTTTTCATTATTCATCCGAAACATAACCATAGCCGTTTTAGGGCGGTTAAATGTAGTTATAACTGTGAATATTTTTCTACATAGTTAATAACACATTATTATGTATTTTATCACCCTCACTAATAAACGTGTTTTAAGCTTAAACAGCCGATAAACAACAATTTACGCTACGTTGATCAGTTATGTAAGATTTAAAATACCATACTAAGGCTATTAGCGTGTATCATGCTCCTGCGATTTATTTTAACATATTATTTAATCGATTGTTTTAGGAACGCCTTCTTCTTTCGGTCCTGCCCCGTCATGTTGCAATGGAAATGAAAGCCGACATCGCAGGACAACCGCGGATTGAGCAATTCCATAAGATCTACATCCAGAGACACGAGAACGTCAGGTAAGCATCGACGTACTTAACTTTGCAGTCAGCAACACCGAAAGGGTAGATTTGGTAGATACCAATAAAAAATTTCCCCATAATGAGTTTCACGTAGTCAGTTCGCCTTATTTATTTATGAATCAAAGAACACTAAAAAACAAGGAACAATTTCCAAAATTCTTCTAATTTGATATAACTTCAAATTTATCTCAACATAAGTAACTCATAAGACCCATCGTATTATGTATTATGAATCTTGAAGAGACCTGTGTTGTAGGAGGGAGGAAACACAGACGCCGGCAAATCGTTCCTCAGCCGAGTCGTAGAAGCGACCCGTTCTCATGTTCAAATATCATCTGTGTACAAATTGGGCGCACGTTTAGCGTTTTTCCCGAATATGTACCGGTGCGGGAGGAATCAATGATGCTGGTTCCTCGGTACATCTTCCATCAGAATACCAGTAGAAGACGATAGCATACCCACCCGACGCCTCTCTGCTCTAAAAATTGCAATTCGTTTGTTAAGATAGGCGAATCAATCAAAGCCACCGCCAATTCTGCATATTCTAGATATTTATTCAATACTTTTTTTAAATTAAATCACTGAGGTTTTTTACGTAACGATGGTAAAAAATACATTTAAAACATTTTCTTATGAGAATTTTTGCGGAAAAACGACTACTGTGCTACTTTTTATATAAATACTGAACAAGAGTCACAAATATTACTGGACCGTGTAGTTCCATGGCATCCCCATTTGGGGTGTATAAAGGGAGTGGAAAGGGAATAATATGGGGAGAGGAACGTCGGAAACTTAAAAAAAATGGATTTGAAACGAACGTTGATCAAACCACCACAATAAATTATTACAATAGCCTGATTTTTGAGAAGAGCTGATTTTTGTTGTATTTTTCTCTTGAAAAGAGAATATTGAGGGAAAGTATTTTTATCTTGTAAGCCGAATAAATTGTAAAATTAATTTCCAGATATTTTTAATGATCACCAAAATAAACTTGAAGTCGTTTATAGACTTTTCTGATTAAAAACTCGACAAAAAATGTAGAAATTTAACAGAGGTTGAACCATTTTTGGTAATTTTTTTTATAATATAGGTGTGTGGAACTTATGTTTAAAAAAAGAATGTGCTTTAGAGACTGAAATAAAACTTTACTATCTCAATCTCAACTTTCGTTTCGATCACACTTTTCATAACGCTCTCGTCACTCACTCACCAGCTTACTCATGTGAAACGCGCATTTTTAGTGCGTTATCGTAACACTGTAAGGGGATGGAGTGCTTAGTTGCTCAGTTATGACGAGTGATGAAAAAATAGGTTTTTAATTGAAAAAATATATCATCGGACAGCAAAATGACATTCATATTTTTTACTCCAAATACGCGCAGAAATCGCTGATTAAAATCCTTTTGGTATACACTGTTGCACATAATGTAGTATAATATGTAATAAATATATTATTATAGAATTTTGGACATACTTTTGTGATTTTTTTTTTGTAATTTGAAAAACAAGAAGGTTTATCTTTTTCCATCCGTTATCCAATCAAAAAACATGTCTGAACGATTGTGCAACATCAAGGAGTTTTTTTAGGTGAACAGATAGTCATTTGCAAAAATAGAAGTATATAATCACACAGAGGAGGTATGTTTTAAACATTTCATCAAAGGTTCGTTTCACTTTTTCCTTCAATTTCTCCCGAGTAAGCTCGTTCATCCAAAATCTTTTTTACCCATGCAATGGTACCCGTATAAAAGATATCATACTTGTAACAAAGATAAAATGTGGAACAATGTTTGTTTAAATAAATTCCTACTAGTTTTAAGCGGGTACTACCGTGTAAGCCTAAAGTAAGTTGATACTGTGCATTCATCAGAAATTAATTTAGTTTTGCAAAAAATATGAAAAATAATTCTGTATCTACTCGTTAGATTTCGTTTCTAGTTCCTCTGTGGTCATTGGTGTGATACGCATTTCATATAATATGAACTTCTTTGATTCGGATTGTGGCCGAGTGGTGTAAGTCCAAAGCATCGGGTTCGCCGTAAGCAAACTTCAGTTTTTCACCAGCTCCATCATCACAGATGAAATTTTTTCTTCTTTTTGCGGAAGGAGTAGAGAGAATTAAAATTATCAGGTTATTCGATAACGGGAATGTTTGTCTTTTTCAAAATGAAGAAATTTAAGATATTTTGTTCTATTTTCTGAGAAGTTTCATTAAATTGAAAACGTTTTAAACATTTTATATCTGAAGCAGTATAAAAGTAATAAAATAAATTGCGAAGTATTGGTAAAACATTACGATGAATGAAACAGAGATAATTAGGTAGATACTTTGGTACTTAAAATCAAAATCACAATCAAAATCAAAATCATTTATTCAAAATTTACATTTAGTACAAAAGGTATAACTTATAGGTACCTATATCCTATTTCTTCCAGTTAACCTAACATGTTATGCAGATATGAACACAAATGAAATATAAATATAAAAGTGGTGTAATACAAAGTGAATTTGTTTTAATTTATCATATAAATATAAAAACAGTTGTACCTATGTGAGGTATTCACTTAATGTGTAATGAGACCTGTTCAGAAGGAATGTTTTTAGTGATGACTTAACATGATTAACGTGAATCTTCAACATGATTTTATAACAAAATTGATTTCCTAAATTCTTTTGAAATGTATATATTGTACGATATTATATAATAACCAGCGCAGACCCGAAAAAAAAAATAAAAATTTGAGTAATATCGTTTTAAAGTCTTGCAAATTCGAGGGTTCAGGATAAAATCACGTTTATGAGTGCAATAAATTATTAAGTAAGTGCTTTTTTTTACATTAACTCCACACAGGAGGCTCTGAGGAAAATAACTTCCCTCAGGGCCTATGTCATCTTTGGAGATGCTGTATGGAGGGTATTTTTGAGGAAAGGAAGGAGTGAACACGAGTCTTGAAGAGACCCATGTTGTAGGAGGGAGGAAACACAGAGGCCGGCAAATCGTTCTACAGCCGAGCCGTTGAACTCAAGGACGAGTCATAGAAACGACCCGTTCTCATGTGACTAATGTCAACCGTGTACAAATGTTGGGCGCGTGTTTGGCGTGTTTCCCGACTATGCACCGGTGCCGAGGGGATCAACGACGCTAGTTCCTCGTAGCATCTTTCATTGTGATACCGGTAGAACAAGGACAGCATTCCCACCCAACGCCTGTGCTCTAAAGATTGCAGTCCGTCTGTTAAGATGGGAGAATCTATCAAACGGACCGCCCGTTTCTGTACAGAGTCAAGGGTTTTTTTAGGTATTTTGGAGCTCCAGACCAGAGGTGACTGCCAAATTCAACCGTGGGGTGTACTTGCGATTTGTACAGAGTTAGCATTTGTGTACTATTAAAGTATCTGCGGGCCCTGTACAGTACGCCCAGTTTCTGAGAGGCTAACTTAACTCTGGTTTCGATGGAGCCCCCGTACCTGAGCTGGCCACTTAGAGTTACACCAAGCATATCGATGGAGGTCCTGTTCGGAAGATTGCTTCCGTTAAAGGAGACTAGATTTTCATTTCGATCCCTTTTAGACGTTATCAAACATGATTGGGTCTTTGAAACATTAAATTCGACGAAGTTATTCTTACCCCAAGAGAAAACACTCTCGAGGTAACCGTCCATTCTTTGCTTCAAAGCCCTCCGAGCTATTGGAGTTTGTGTGCCCATTGGGGGCTTGTCAAACAAAAAGCTATCATGGACTGTACTGTCATCCACGTAACAATGAATCGGTGCACATTACAAGAGGTCATTGATGTGCAACAGAAACAAAGTCGGTGACAGAACCGATCCCTGTGGGACGCCAGCATTTATCGAATGCGAGTAAGAGGTGAAACCGTCAGCAACCGCCTGAATCGACCTCTCCCTCAAAAAGTCGGCAATCCACGTACACAAGGATGCGGGAAGTCCGTAAGAAGACAGTTTGTTGACAAGCCCTCGGTGCCAAACCCGGTCAAAGGCCTTGGAAATATCCGTTTGGGTCTCACTGAAACGTTCCAGGCACCGCCCCCAAACATGCGTCACATACGCGAGAAGATCACCGCAAGAGCGGTTCCGCCGGAATCCGTATTGACGGTCGTTAATAATTTTGTTCTTCTCGAGGTATGTGAGCAGTTTGTCGTTGATCACACGTTCCATCACCTTAGACAGAACTGATGTGATCGCTATGGGGCGGTAGTTGGCTGGGTTGGAGCGGTCACCCTTCTTTGGAATAGGGTGAATGATCGCTTTTTTCCAACTAGAGGGCACAGAGCCAGACTTCAGGGACATTTTGAAAAGCTTCGTCAAAACTGGAGCTATTTCTGCAGCGCACCTCTGTAATACCAGGGCAGGTATTCCGTCAGGTCCACTAGCTGCTGATAAAAAATAATGACCAAAAACGATTCAACCTCTGTTAAATTTCTACATTTTTAGTCGAGTTTTTAATCAGAAAATGAATTACCTTGGGACCTCTGTGATCTTTAGGGATGCTTTTAGAGAAAGGGAGGAGAGGAAGTTCTAGAAAGTAAAATGATATGAGGGGTGGGTAGGAATTGGGGTGTCAATGTGTTTAGGATTGAAGGAAGTATGAATCCATCCCTCTTACTGCGGTGCAAGGCGATGGGTGAGACACGAGCTCTAGGAGCTCGTGTTTATGGGAGGAATATTTACATGCAAAAAATAATAATAATGTTCCAATGAAATGTGTAAACAATTATCAAAGAACTTATGAAATAAAATATCAATATTATTTTAGATAGGTACACAATTTAGAAAAAAATAGTTATAGAAGGACAATAACCAAACATTTTTTATTAAATGTTAAATATAAAAGTTTATATGTCTAGGATCGCTTGTTAATATCCTTCAGATACGTGCTATTACACCCTGTACATTCTGTACCTACACATAACTATACTTTTTATTACAGGTGTACTTATGATTTTTATTATTAAAAAAAAGTAAAGTAAATTTTTATTATTAAAAAAAAGTAAAAGTAAAAATATAGTATATTTGCGGCATGTTCCAGAGTGGAAGATACTATCAGTATCGCCCTGGTGTAAGACCACCATTCAGAATTGAAACGTTGCTTGAAAATGGCTTTAGCCGTGTTTAGTGACCAGATCTGAATAGCCAGGTACTTCCCAACCTTCCTCTTCCCGACCTCCTTCCCCTCCCCACTACCTTAAGCCTCACAACATACCCCAATTGGGGATGCCATAGTCTCACTGGCTCCAGACGGGAACAGTTGAGATTCTTGTGAGGTATTCACTGTAAAAAAAAAAAAAGCGGTTCATTGTGACTAAATTTCCAAGAAGCGAGGAGCCGCGCATTCGTGACCCCGCTCTCCTCCCCCGTTCGATATCCCCGCTAGCACGGCTACGAAATTGCAAAAAATTATGTCCCACCCTATACAACAAAATAAATTTCCTGTAAAGTTCTAATAAAGGCGTTTTTTATAATTTTTTAATTGACGACATTTTTTTAAATGAACGATGACGCACGTTGTTCATTTGAACATCAACAGATAGTAAAGATTCATTATATAAGAACTTTACTATTAAAATATTTAACCTAACGTCGTAAACCAGGGAAAAAAAAAGTGGCAGTGTGAGGAATAATAAAACGTTGAAATCCGCTGGCAGTTCTGGACTCGGGATGTTGCAGGGTCTTTTTGGACAAGTTTTTCGTGGTTTCTCAATTTGGACTGGCTGTAAGTATACTGAGGTTGCCGCTGACCATAGTTGATAAATTGAGGAATTCGCTGTAGGAAAAATGTCGAAAAGGCTCGTAAAATGGGCGTAGATAAAGGATGGTCAGATGATTCTTCTGTTACGTTTCCTTGATGAAATAGGATAGTTCATTGGTCCCATTACTTAGAAAATGTATTGTTCTGGTTTTGGATTCAAGATTCCAATACCTCATAAGAGTCCAAACTGGTCCCGTCTGAAGCCAATGAGACTAAAGTTTCCCCGATTGGGGTATGTTGTGAGCCTGAAGGTAGTGGAGAGGGGAATGAGATGGGAAAGAGGAAGGTGGGGAAGTACCAGGCTATTCAGATGTGCTCACCAAACAAACAACATTTCAATTCTGAATGGTGGTCTTATACCAGGGCGATATTGAGAGTTTCTTCCACTCTGGCCGAAAATATGCTATATATTATTATTTTTAATTAATAAAATCCTAATCGGATCGCTTATCGAAAGCCTTGCCCCTCGACGACGGAGGACGGAGGTTTTCGACAGGTCATTTATTTGTGTGTAACACTGACGTTGAGTTTTATTTTGGAAGATATGTAAATTAATTTTAATGTATTAATAATATTTAAATAACTTCATTTTCTTGTTCTGTTCGTCTATTTCGTCGTCTTCTGAATTCTGCTCGAATTTAAAACCTCACTCAAAGTGCCAAAGACAAAACGCACACTTGTATCCACATTATCAATGAGACCACTGTCAGTTCTGACCAATAATTTCCAAATCGGGAAAATTTCATTATGCCCGACCTCACCGTTCAAGAATAACTGCTGCTACGAGCTGAAAAGCAATTTCAGATTAATGAAGACGGCGAATAACCCAAATTTCCTTCTTCTTTTCAGTATCCTGTTTGCCGATATCTGTGGATTTACAACTCTGTCTGCCCAATGCACCGCCGAGGAACTGGTCCGTCTCCTGAATGAACTGTTTGCGAGGTCAGTAAAAACTATTTCACATTAATAACTCTTTGCTATGTCCGTAAAACTATTTTACATTCAGGTCTACTTGCTAGGTTAGTAAAATTAATTTACATTAACAAGTCTTTGCTAGGCCAGTAAAACAATTTAACAATAAATGTGCCTCAATCATTCAGTATTTGAATGAGCTGAAAAATAATTGTAATGAATAAATATTACAAAAGAAAGTGTACAAGGTGCATGTCGCTAAAACTCAGAAACAAGTCCCGGTACGATCAAGGAAGTTATATGGTGTGGTACCCCTTTATCCCACATCCATGAAGAAGGTTCTCGGTTTTACCTGAAGGGCGTGTTTTTGAAGATATAAGGGCTGGAAGTTGTACCCTCTAGATATTTCTAGAATAGTCTAGAATCTAGAACAATCGTCAGTATTCAAGAGCATTCCACAACAATCCAGAACATCCCAGATCATTCTGGAATGTTAGGGAATAGTCTGAAACGTTCGGCAACATCACTGAAAATCCCAGATCATTGTAGAACATTCCAAAACACTCTCGAATGTTGTGTAATGTTCTGGAACATTGTAGACCATTTCAAGCCTTTTTTGTATGGTTGGGGATACCCATTGGTAGGGGTAAAGTACGACGTCCGTTCAATCTCATATCAACAGCCTGAGCGAAGCCGGGTACCTCAGCTAATAGTTAATAATAAAAATAATTATAATCGTCTTCGTAATATATTGGTGTACAATTCGTAATATATTGATGTACGGTTTTATGGAGAACACGAAGAAATTAATAAATAAACATTTTTAATTTTAATTAAAATAACTTATGGAGGTTATACCTATCAATCTAGCCTACAAATAAATTAGTTTAAGAAGTTTGTAATCATTCGAAAAGAAAGCTGCCAAAAATTTGCGGAAAAATTAGTCGAGGATAATATTGTTAATTCAGAAAATTGAAATATGAGATCGAAAAAAAAAATATAAAACGATGTGTCCCTGTAATACAAGAGGTCAGGGTTCGAGTCTCGATTGCGATAGTTGCCTCTTTATTTATCAGTTTTTTTTTCTGTTTCATGTTTCGTTGTTGAGATTTATTAGTAATGAAATATACTTGCATTTTTTAAAGAAAGTACCACACCGTCCCAACTTCTACCAACGTGTGAAGCCGATGAAACTATTCATCCCCAACTTACAGTATTGTGCAAATTCATGGAATAATTGTCAATTATTATGGTAAAACCATTTATTGCTTGTAAAATAATATTTTACATACTTATACAACAACCATTATGAAAATTAATTGGAAATATCTCCCTTATGGCTTCAATCACCGCTTTCTCTCTTTTTGGCATGAACCCCGCTAGTTTTTGACAATTTTCAGAGATCCTCTCTTCCCGAAATCAAACCTGAAAGAGCGTTTCTCCCATCTTTGTTCTTGTAGTGCAGTTGATTTTGCATAATCTAGCTTTGCAAATGGCCCATAAATTCTCAATAGGGTTCATATCCGGTGTATTCCCGGGCCAATCAAAAACAGCTATCTCCTTGTCCTGGAAATATTTCATAATTTCCTTATGTACACCCATCAACAAACAATTCAAAACAACATTTTTAAGGCATAACGTACAGAAAGTTTTTTTTTCTAAAATATTTTAACTTGCGCCATCGATGAATGCAAAGATTGTAATTTGTGTTTCGTTTACTCTTTAACAGGCTTAGGTACCACGACGCAATCCAATTGGGTGGCGATAGGGTGGTAGCGACCATAGATGACTGAGCCTAGATACATTATGTTGTAACTCGACCGTTGGTGTAAATTTGTTTGTGTGTTCCGTTTCCGGCTCAAGTTGGAGGCTGTGTTGGATACTAACTTTTATCCCATTATAGTTCAGCGTGGGCCTGGCGACCTGTTAAATCTAAATGTTCAATATCATGGTGCTTATCTGCCTGAAGAATGTTTTAAAGAATATGTCGAATTTGTAATCAACCGTATTCAGACACGAGTAGCAGGTCGCTCTCCCTTTGGGAGAATTCAGTTACAAATTTGAACGTCACACACGACAATGCAACAAGGTATGGCTTGAGACTCGTGAGAGTCTGGCACACTTGGGGATGTCGCCGCAACATGAGTATAGCTTTAAAATGTCAGTTTATTTGCAATACCTCATATTTTATTGAGATTTACTGATGCATTTAAATTTAATAAAAAAATTATTATATAAAACTCGATGAAACGGAAACGAGCGACACTAAAAAGAGATAAACACATACGGCTGTAGAATATAGCCTGCAAGAGAATGATATAGACTAATCGGTGTCTTTTTTGTGCGGTGCTTCTTAGCCTACAGGCCTCCTCTTTGTGCGGTGCTTCGTAGAATAAAATTTAAAATATTTTTTTCAGCACCGTTGTCATTTGAAACTCGATGAAACTAAAAAGCGTCACTAAAAAACACATACATCTATAGGATTTAGCCTGAGATATAATAATAATCCATCTCCTCTTTATGCGGTGCTTCGTAGCCCCCCCACTCTTGGCTACTTTAGTGTTCTAAAGATTTCTGCACACATTTTTTTTAGATCTTTTTTTAATGATGTTATCAATGGTGACCAGACAACTCAGAACGAAATCAACTCAACACCTCCTTTGAAAAGTCATTAAAAAATAGTTAAATAGGTTACTTAGGTTAGGAAATGGGCTATTTTCAATTTTTTCATAACTTTTAATAAAGTGTAATTTTTTTCATAACTTTTAATATAGTGTTAGAGAAATTCGCGGACTACTTCAAATCGGTTTATAACCAAACGTGTCCCAACTTAAATGCGGAGAGTCTTCGACAAGAGGTGCCTAAATTTTTAGATTCAATTTCCCTTGGAAAATTTAAACCTGAGGAAGTAAAAATATGTATTCAAAACCAAAAGCCCGACAAAGCCACGGGACCGGATAGAATTCCACCTCATGTAATCATCACGTTAGGGGAATATTTGTATAAACCTTTGTGCCATATAATCAACCTCAGTATTGCTACTTCCACCTTTCCCCAATCTTGGAAACTCACCAAGGTGAGCCCAATATATAAGTCGGGTTGCAAAATAGAGGCACATAATTACAGACCGGTAGCTGACTTATCAACTTTTCCGAAAATTTTTGAAACAGTTATTTGTGAAAAATTAACAAATAAAATAAAACCGTTTCTTGGGGAAAATCAGCACGGTTTTTCGTCACATAAAGTAGCAAGAGGATTAGACGCGCAATGTCAAACAGACGTTATTTACACTGACTTTGCAAAAGCCTTCAAACGTGTAGATCATGACGTACTTTTACGAAAGATCCATAAAATAGGCTTTGACCAACCTCTAATACAGTTTCTTGTGACGTATTTTAAAAACAGAACACAGTATGTATGCATCAGTGTTCAAGAATCCAGAGAATTCCCTGCATTTTCAAGAATACCTCAGGGGTCAAACTTGGGACCTCTACTATTCTTGATATTAATCGATGATATTCAAGAATGCATCCAGAGTACTACTTGCTTGCTTTTTGCTGACGATCTCAAACTGCTCAGGACGATACGCGACATTCAAGATTGTTTTAAGTTACAACTTGATTTAGACGCAATACCTTTATGGGCAGATGAGAATTAACTTTTCTTTAATTTAAAAAAAAGTGTCACTACGACGTGTACGCGTTCCAAAAACCCGATTAAATTTGATTATATATTAAATAATTAAATATTGTCATCAGAAAAATCCATAAGGGATCTCGGGGTCACATTTGATCCCAAACTTACTTTTTCAGATCATATGGTAGGGTTGGCATCATCGTTGTGTTACAAACTTCTTGGATTTGTGATAAGAATAAGTAAACAATTTTTTCAAGCCCGAAGCAATGACATCGATGTTCAACTGCATTATACGATCAAAATTAGAATACGCTTCTGCTGTTTGGGCCCCATACCAGAAAAAATACATATCTTCATTTATTGGAATAAATCCAAAAAAAATCTACTGTATCTTCTGGTGAATACCCGCGGTTTATGCATCATATGGATTTGCTACCTGAAACGCTCTTCGAAAGTCTCCAATCTAGAAGGAATGGAACCCTAACAGTAACAGCTTTCAAAATTATGAACTATTACATTGACAGCCCATACCTCTTAGAATGCTATAAATTGTTCGTACCGAACAACTACTGCCAGGGTTGCCAGTACAGGGCCCAGCACAGCATGACAAGAGATATGGTACTGCTAAATGATATCTCTAGGTCCCTTGACATTTTCAACATTAGTCTTGAACGTTTCAAGAGTAATTTTATGCAATCAGATGATGTGATACACAATAATGTATTTATGTTGTATGTACAATGTACCTACATGTAGATATTCCAATCTAATATTCTATGTGTATTGTATTAGGATTATATTAATCTGTAATGCACAAAAAAAAATAAAAAAAAATTAAATTAAATAAAAAAATAAGTTTTCAAAGAGGTATTCAGTTGACTTGATTCTGAGTTGGCATGGAACCGTTTTCTATGTATCTTTTATTTTAAGGCTGCATACAAACATCGATACTAAAGGTAATTACAGGAATAAGATCAGGTATGAAGAAACGTTAAAAAATGGCTTTTAAACTACCTGTTTAGTTATTTAGAAGAAACAAACAGCTTTTATAATACAATGGTGGAACACTTGTGCCTATACCTCCTTATTCTACTAAAGCTAATGAGCGGATAAAAGTGAGAGGAAGAGGAATAAAGAATAAGATTAGGATCTGATCCCGATACATTCCATCCTCACATTATGATTGATGCATCCTTTTAATATACTGAACACTACATCTTTTCTACGAAATGAGATAATACATTATTACTGTTTCTATCACGAAATAAATTCCTTCTAGAAATTATTACCATCATGAAACTTGTAAAAGTCAGAATAAATTCTCACCATTAAACCCGTTGCCAGATAAAAAAAAACAATACTTTATTATTCTCAATGAATAACGATTTTGCAACTTCATTTCCAGGTTATCCAAACTCATTTTCAGTCTGTGACCTTTTTTCCAATCGTTTCTCTCCTTGAGCATATTAGACAATTCAATTTATCATTTGTTTTGATGCTATCTGCAACAAACGAATTTGTTTGAATAATTCGCGCAGTCATTAATCAAATTATATTCAAATCTCTAATGATTAGTACGCGCGTTTTTATTAAAGTGAACACAATATATTTATCTCTTATAGAATTTTGTCGGTCATTTTTTTTCTGTTTCAATATTTGATGAGATACAAAATTACATCTGACTGTTTAACATTCTTTTGACCACGTCATGTTTTCGAGAACTAGTTTATTCGGATTATAATAACTAATGGGCACTGCTTACTTTACGTCAAACAACAAATTAAGAGACATGACTTACTTTTGGCACAGCATCATTCCATGAAAGGGATCTTAAAGTAGTATTATTTTGATACCAACAAACATTCTGTAAGGCAGCGAAAACTATCTCCATTATTTCAACATCAGACGAGCAGAGTTTCAGGATTTCATTACAAAAGAAAATAATACATTGTTAACTGATAGACGCCATATTTCATTAAATTTCCGCTGAGAAGAAATCATCCTTTGAGATAATAAATAACTTATTGGCACACGATCATATTTTTTCTACTTTGCGAGTAATCGTACACGCTGCGATTAATTTCAAGCGAGATACTTGTCCGTGAATCTAGACGTATTACAAAAACAATAATTTGCCGGAGGAGATACAAATGGATGGTACAAATAGGTGTTTTTTTAAAGAATTCACTTTTTTTGTTTATAACATATGTCTTCCGTTGTCAACACAAACATGATACTAGGCAATTAAAAAAATAAATATTTTTTTATCAAATTTAATTTCGTAGAACTCTATTTTAATTTTATATGTTGAATAATATTATTATTTAATTTATAAAAACAGTTCATTCATGAACAAGTTCTGATATGTTCATGTTATTACGCGTGACAGCTTTTCATTTTGGGCGGCGGATATGTGTACCGCCGCCCCGGGAACCATTATTTATTGGATAACCTACACCTCTGCCTTAGGTCACCCCAAGTGGTTCGCTACATTTGGTGACCGGGTTCATGGGGAGATGTTTGTCTGGGTCTTGGTGGCGGACGCGTCTGCCCCGCATTTCAGGCCGGGTCGGAAAAGAGGAGTTGAGGGGGACGCTTTAACTTCTCCAGCCTTACTCTCTCGTAGCACAGTCTTGCACCATCAAACTTGGATTCAAACGGATGCGAAAAAATAATCGAATATGAAACAAATCGATTGAAAATCGATTTTTCTACAACAAAAATCGATTTTAATTTTCTAAAAAATCGATTAATTAGTAATCGATTTTTTTACAGTGCCGATTTTTTCATTCGCAGCCCTGCTACGCTTAGTCATTAGTCCAGAATCCGGAGCGCGAAATCTATAATGCTATAATGTTTATAAACAAAACATGAAATTAACGCCATCTGTGCGCCTACGATGACATTTCTTTTATGCTTTGAAATCAGTTTAGTTGAAGTTTCAAATCAAACTTGTTATTTGATGAAATCAAAAGAGTCAACGAACAATTTGTAATTTGTGTTGATTATTTAAAAAAAACTTTTAATTTCGGTTGAATATTTTAAAACTTATAATTTCTGTTGAATATTTTTTAATTAATAAAACTGTGATTAAAGATGTTTTCCGCATTTATTTCCATTTTTACAAATTGGGGAAAAATCGATTATTACAACAAATTTTCAAGAAAAATCGATTAATTATAAATCGGTTTTTCATGCTTTTAGAAAATGAATCGATTATTTGTGTAAAAGTCACATCCTTAGTCACACCAATCCCAAAATTCCTACCCTTTTCCTTCCCAGAACTTCTTCTCCTACCTTTTCTAAAAAGAACCTCCACACAGCATCCCCAAAGCTGACATAGGCCCTTATGGGAATTATTTTTCTCGGGGCATTCCTGTGGAGTTAATGTAAAAACATAAAAAAAGCTGTTTGGCTTTCTGATAATACCTTTAGAGGGCGAAACAGCTGTTACGTGTAGTAATAATTACATAACAAAACTTGTTTATAAATAAACCGTTTTTATAAATAAAATAATTATGTTATTGAATACATAAAAGAAATTTAAATTTTTTTTTAATTAAAATTAAAAAAAAAAAAACAAATCAATTTTATGTTTACTATTGTCTACTATCACTACTAACAGGTGTGTAACACTGTATAATGTATAATCAAGACCTAAATATAGGTATAACCTTTTTTAATAATTTTCCACAATAAAATCAGAAAAAAATTTATAATGTTCTTGGAAAAATTATTTTGCTAAGTCTAAGATTACAAAGTTTTCTACCAACGAATTTTGCATTTCTACATAATTGAAAATACCATGAAATAAATTAAATATTTATTTTTAATCTACTTTTCTTTCTATCTTCTTGGTTTAATTTAAATATCGTATCGGTGCGCCGAGCATAACTCGAAAAGAAAGCACTGCTTTTAATTTACCTATTTATATTTGTAGATACCTTCATTTGTATTATATATACTGCCGTACCCGCGTATGTATGTTTATGAACATCCGCACGTTGGTTAATGCGATGTATTTCAAAGTTAATCAACGAAACTAAAGCAAATAAAACAAATTGGAAGTTTAAAGAAGAAATTTCAATAAAAAAAGTAAAAAATCATGAAAAACTTCAATAAATTTCAAGTCATCTTCGAATTGGCGTAAGCACTTTAATAAATTCATTATTGAAGTCTGATAACTAATTTTAAACTTGTCACAACAATTAAATATTTAATAAGTACGTTAAAAATAATTTATTTGTCACTAGCGGAATCTACTATTAGATACTTAATAACGTCTTGGGGAAACTCATGCAAGACCAATATTGGTTACTTTCAAACAATTCAAAACTCTTAACTAAGTTCATGGTATGCAAAAGTATTTATGCACAAAGAAGAGACATAAAATTATTATATGAGTCAGTTAATATTTATTTATTTATAAGTGCATGTTACGTAATTAATATATTTACTTGGGAAGATACATTAGGTCACCATACTAGGCAGCTGCCTGTTTAATGGTGACCAACGGAGGATAGTTATTTTGAAATGAAGTCTAGTAAGTGTAAACACAGTGGCGGCTTGAGCACTTCTTTGGTGGTGGGGATCGACATTTTTTAATATAAAATTTCTCAAAAAAAAAATTATGGTCTAATCTTGCTAATCTAAACACAAAATAATATAAAATGTCTATTTATATATAGGTATGTATATATACCAATTTGCAAGATAGTACAATAAAAATAAAGCTTTATCTTGCAAGATTAATATCAAACTTACTTTAAACGATTCCCGCCCGTAACTCCGCAAACAAATAATGGTTCATGGGGGATTCAAAGAATTGTCTCCATGGTATTTGAATTCACATACGAGTGCGCGCATACGCAGTTGCATACGATCGCGAAACAACGCAAGGAATCTATGAGGATAGCTCGAATCGTCCCCTAAGCGCCCCGTTCACGGAGATACTTACAATAGATAATTACTCGATCCTCGTGAGCGTATCATACGCGCCGATGGTAAGTTCCCCCCCGTACGATTTTGCTGGTGCCCGTTCACGGCGCTACGCGGTGGCTGTCGGTTTCCAATCAGTATTACGATACCGACAGCGCTGATCGCGCGCGACGCGTCGCATCATTTATGTCTGATACTTATTCGTTTGACATTTGACAGAAATGGCGTCGGAACATAAAGTAATGATAGATTTGTTCTGAAAGTGGAAAAAATGCATGTTTATATAACTATACGTTACCAGAATACGTAAGAAAGGATTTAGTGGAGAAGGCATGGATTGATGTTGGAAAAAAAGTCGTATGACATCGCTTGACAGCGTGTTAACTCCACGGCTGCACGTGAAAAATGATCAAGTTCAGTATATTTTGGATAGCGCCGTGTACAGAGACTAGCATTAAAAAGTAGTATATCAGCAAGGTACTTGTGGTTTCGTCACAATTACGTAGATTGTAAGTATCTCCATGAACGGAGAGCCTAAGTGCGCATTAGATTCTGCGCACTGAGAAATAGATTCGCTGTTCTCATGCGCCGTACATTGTTCGCTGTATGCGCGTCGGGTCTTTTAAAATCATCCGGAATATTTTTTTGTACTTTATTTCTGCAGATGTTAATTACTTTTATGTTTAAAGAATTATTAATTTTGGTGAAGACAAAGCATCGACTGTTATTTCCTTCAGTAGGTTTCGAGTGTAACTGGTGGGGACTGTCCCCATTGTCCCCCTTAATTTCCCTCAGGGCCTATGTCATCTTTGGGGATGCTGTGTGGTGGGGTTTTTATAGGTAAAGGAAGGAGAGGAGAATTCTTTGAAGGAAAGGGGTTTAAGGGGTGGGTAGTAATCTGGGGTTCAGTGTGTCCTGGTCATCCGCCTCCAAGACCTAGACAAATTTCACCTCATGAAACCGGGCACCTGCTAAATCACCAGACGAAGCGAACCACTTGGGGTGACCTATGGCAGAGGTGTTGCCATTCCCGCCTCCCAAATTAAAAATTTGTTATATTTGTGCTTTAGTGTTATATTAATATTGTTAAATTGACCTGCTGACAAACTATGTTGGCAGTTTAGCAGGTACTAAAAATGAAGAATAAAAAAAATAAAAATAAAACGTTGACTGATATTTAAAAAAGGAAGAAGTTTGTACGCATGTTGAAGATAAACATGAGATTTTGTAATATTTTCATCAATATTTTGTTTTTATTATTAGGTAGGTAATACATGTTACACGTCTTGTTTTTCTTCCAATGTAATACACGTAAAAAAACTAATATGCCTTTGTTGTAATGATTATGTTTTATGGTTCAACGTGTGAAATTAAGTGTTCATATATTTTTATACATGTTGCGGTTTTTTATGAACACAAACGATGAAATATATTATTAGGGAAGGATACTAGATCTCGCATGTACGAAATTTCTTTTTCCTGTCGACAGGTGTTTTCCCTTACGTGCCTGCACATCCACTATTCTCACCTGTTTTCATAAATAATATTATTTTTTAAATACAAGTTATAATTTTTTTAAAGGTTTTTTTTAGAATTATAGAAAATCCGAGGAGGAGAGAACTTGCGTAAAAATGGACATGGAAGGTTTTTTAGATGTTATAAAAAAGCATTTTTAACCAGAAATCCTAGCTGCGGGCTATGGAAATTTGGTTAGTAGTGAATTATATTGTGAGGCGGATTTGTACCGGCCACCTCCGGATCCCTGCGGAGGAAAAGCCTTGCCCCTCAACCACGGAGGCTGTCATTCCCACAACTAAGCAAAATTTGTTTATCAAAATCGGCCATATCGCCGAGCCGGTACACAGTGTGTCTGTAAAAAAAATACACGCTATGGTGGCAACACCGACATATTTCAAACACGGCGTAGTTATTTTTTGTTGTTTAGAAACGTCAAAGTTAAACCACTTCGTCTTACAAAACTGGCAAATAGCATTGTTTTTGGTGTGATGCACTGATTTTTCAATTAAAAACTTATTTAGTATCGTTGTGATTGAAACTCGATGAAACGAAATAGCGACAATAAAATTGTATTTTTGAAGTAAAACTTTTTTACGCACGCTTGACTTGGGAAAGTGTGATCGGGCGAGGTGAACGGAAGTTGAGAGGAAGTTAGTGAAGTTTTATTTCAGTCATGTGGTCTAATACACACTCGTTTTTTTTATTAATAGCTTTAAGGATCCCGAACTCTCAAAATTCAGGAGTTTACAACTCTCTTCGTTCAATTTTAATGTTATTCATTTTTCATTTCCGTGCGAAGTTTTTATTACAAACAGACCTTTCCATGATATAAAAAAACACTGTAAACTTGCAGATTTTAATCGATGTCTACTATCTTATGTCATAGTTGACTGCGGGTGTGCTAGTGTAAATCGACTAATCATTGATAATATTAATTTTAAAAAAATTAAGTGCAGTTTACACGCGGTAGAAGCGAAACATTAGTAAAACAATCTCAACGAATACTTTAAAAGTGAGGTCATAATCAAAGCGACCAATGAGCGCAGACCCAGCGTTATTTCCGTTTTCACATCTCAACCGATAGGAGCCTTTAAAAGTGACATCATAATTGTAGTGTATGATATATGTAAGTATACTCACACCCCGCGCTCGCTCGGGATAGTTATAGTTTCCGGAGTTTCACGAGTGAGCACAGTACAACGGAACAGCTGGCCTGGCCTGCAACGCTCAGATCTACTTAGAGAGTCTTAGTAAACAGTCACTACCAAATAACATAAATACAATATTACTCCCGATCATTGTAATTCACAATAAACTAAACTAAAAGAACTTACGTTGTAATCATTGACATTGTGGGCTAGTGAGCCACAGATATTTTTTTTTACAGTGAATACCGCACAAGAATCGCAACTGCTCCCGTCTGGAGCCAGTGAGACTATGGGATCCCCAATTGGGGTATGTTGTGAGGCTGAAGGTCGTGGGGAGGAGAAGGAAGTGGGGAAGAGGAAGGTTGGGAAGTACCTGGCTATTCAGATCTGGTCACCAAACACGGCTAAAGCCATTTTCAAGCAACGTTTCAATTCTTACGCCAGGGCGATACTAATAGTATCTTCCCCTCTGGAACATGCCGCAAATATACTATATATTTTTTTAAATGAATTAATTGTGAAATAACACAAATTAATTAAATAAAAATTTATTTGCGCATGCCGGGTTCGAACCCGCGACCTCCGGATTGTGAGTCAAGAGTCTTACCCACTGGACTACGGAGGTCGTCAGATAAAAGAACATTACAATAATCAAAGCGGTCAATGAGCGCAGTTGATGCGTCGCAGGTGCAGTAATCGTCATTTCCGTTTCATCCGAAATCCAAATCACAGCGGGGCCGTACAAGTTTCACTTCAAAAATCTTTATCGTGGAGATGTTCTTTGCTCAAAACTCCAGATAATAACCAACTTATGAACATGGTTGCCATTTGTCACACGAAAACGGGTGTGTTCACCTTTATCTTCTCAAAAACTCATCCCTCTCCTCAAAAAGGCCCTCCAAACAGCATCTTCAAAGATGAAATAGGCCCAAAAAGGCCTTCACGGCGTCCTGTGTGGAGTTAATGTGAAAAAATCAGAGTGTGCAATTCACACGCATTAGAAGTGAAGCCTTCAGAAAACTAAAGTAAACAAAGGCTAAGAAGAGGAGACCGATTATACTCTCATTCTCTCGCAGGCTAAATCCTATAGATGTTTGTGTTTGTCTCTTTAAAGTGTCGCTATTTTTCGTTTCATCGAGTTTCAAATCTTTTTTTTTAAATATTTAGCCGGAAAAGAATACGCCATTTTACGACAACAATGATAGAAAACTTTACGTGAAACTCTTTATCATCATTTTTGAAACGCGTTCAATGAAACTCAATACTCGGGAACGTTTTCGTCGAAATTACTAAAAGGGTAAATATCATCATTTAGTTCGAAAAACTATAAACAGTTTATGGCTGTATGATGTTGTTTATGTATATTATTTATTATACACGAAGAATTTCTTGGAATTTACAAAATGGAACTGCTTTACAGAGATCGATATCATAAGTGTACACCGGAAAATATTTTTTTTTTACATTAGTTCCACGCAGGAGGACCTGAGAAAAATAATTTCCCTTGGGGCCTATGTCTATATCTTAGGAGATGCTGTGTGGAGGGTTTTTTTAAGGAAGGGAAGGATGGGAAGTTCTGGGAAGAAAAAACAAGTGAGCTTTAGACCACACAACTAAAGTAAAACTTCTGCTCCATCTAAATGATAGGAAGAGAGAAAGAAAATGTGCGCGCGCACTGCTCTCTCTTGCTTATACAATGTGATACCTTGCTCATACAATAGGCCTGCACTGTGTAATGTAACTAGCTATGAGAGAAAGAGAGAAAGAAAATGTGTGCGCGCACCTCTCTCTCTTGCCCCTACAGTAATATACTCTCTCCCTTTTAATCTTCACTAACTTATATCTCCCTCTCAACTAATGTTCCCCTCACTTTTCGTAACGCTCTCATCACGCATTCCCCATCTTCCTCAACAAGTCAAGCGTGCGTAGAAAAGTTTTACTTCAAAAAGGTGTGAGGGGTGGGTAGGAATCTGGGGGTTGGTGTGTACAGGAGTGACGGACGTTTGAATATAACCCTGCAACTGCGGTGCAAGGCAATGGGTTGAGAGAAAAGGCCTCCTTCTCCCAGTCTCTCTCAATCAGGCCCGCCACGCAGCAGGTGGGCAGATGCATCCGCCGCCAAGAAACCGCACCACTTGGGGAGACCCATGGCAGAGGTGTTGGTTATCAAATAAATGGTTCCCGGGGGCGGCGGTTCCCATACCATTTCCAAATTATTGTATCCGCATTACATAGGAAATAATAATAATATTAAAAGTAGAAGCAATTGTAAATTTAGAAAATAATAAATACAAAGTGTTAAGGAATATATATGCTGTTCCAGTGATTTCTGAAATTTTTTTACATCAAATAATGTCAGGAATCACTGGTTAAATTACGTAAAGTACGACCATTAATACCCTGAATAGGAATATACAAATAATAATAAAGCACAATGAAAACACAATGTATTAACTTATATAATACTAGCAGACCCGGCCACACGTTGCTGTGGCTAACGAAACACAACGCCATTACCCAACCTTTATAAAATCCACACCACCCGCTTGCCAGCTGCCCGCTGCCTGAATTGAATATTTGAATAAGCATGTTTTCATACACATAAACCTTCCTCTTATTGGTGAAAACCGCATGAATATCCGTTGCGTAGTTTAAAAGATCTATGCGCACATACTCAAATACCTACTTACTCTAGGACATCTATTTTCCAATTTCTTCCGTAGAACGAATTTCAAAAGTGACTATAGTACGTTTTCATAAAAATATGTTTTCCTTAAATTTCTCGGCTTTTCTCTAATATAATTTACATGTATTATACATATAAACATTCCTCTTCAATCACTCTATCTATTGGTGAAAACCGTATGAAAATCCGTTGCTTAGTTTAAAAGATTAACGCGCACATACATTTTGAGCGACTTCATTTTATACAATGATAAAATACGTGTTTGGATTTCCACGGCCAAACTTATTTTCGTTATTTGTATTTGGGGCATAACACCCCAAAAACTAATAACGAAAATACAATATAAAATGTTCGTATTCATTATAAAATAATTTATTTCTGAAATAAATAAATTTCAATTTGGGAGGCGGATATCGGTACCGCCACCCCGGAAACAATTTATTGGACATCACTGCTATAGGTACTACGTTTGGTTATTTAGCAGGGGTGACTGGGTTCAAGGAGCGAAATTTGTCAAGTTGTGGCGAATATATTTGCCCACCTACTGCGTGGCGGGTCGGATCGGGAGACACTGGTTGAGGGCGACCTAATCTAGACCTTTCTCCTTATACCACCGGGAGGGATGGATTCATACGTCCGTCACTCCTAGACACATTGACCCCCAGATGCCTACTCACCCCTCATACCTTTTACCTTCTCACAACTTCCTCTCCTACATTTCCCAAAAAAGACCTTGACCTTGACAAAGGCCCTGAAGGAATTCCTCAGGGCTTCCTTTGGACGTACTTGACTTACTTTAACCAGTGATTCCTGACATTATTTGAAGTAAAAAATGTAAATAAAATTTTCGTCTTCGGTGACATTTTTGACTTTTTTTTCTACAAAAACATAAAAAATTATAGAGGTTGTCAGTTGGAGGCGGGGTGAGGGATTGGTCGGTTAGTCAGCTGAGTTACCAATGACGACAGGTGGAAGAAAAAAAAAATTGGTTCATTTTGAAGAAAAAAAAAAAAATTTTAAAAAAACTTTAGTCACCCGAGACCAAAATTTCATTTACATTTTGTACTCCAAATAATGTCATGAATCACTAGTTAAAGTAAATCAAGTAAGTCCCTTAACACCCAAATATAAAAAAAAAATATCGATAAGATAATATAAATGTTCAAATTAAAAAGTGTTCAATTTTTTTCATAAGAAAAACTCTCTTTTTATAATTTCTTAAGGTTATTCCCATCAATCAGAAGAAGGTTGTTGTTGCGACCATTGTCTTTTTCTGTTTTTTCGTGTCTTTTTCTCGTATTATTATTTTACCTACTACTACTTAAAGATTTCACTTTGTAATCGGTTCCGGAAGGGGGAGGGGAAACGCGCGTACCATTTCCTTGAGCAAGTAATTTAAATATCCTTACATATTTTTTTTTAAATTTCATTTCTTGGCTGCAATCCTTTTTATACCAATGATTGTAATTTTTTATCTGATTGTATTTTCCCCTAATCTTATTTCGATATAAATTTCTGACTAGCCAATTTCCAAAAATTGTGAAGGTAGGCAATAACTGAGGGTTTCCTCGTGAAATTTTCCATTTACATAATTTGTAGGAGTAGATCGTTCTCAAATTATCCAGTGAGGCGAACGGGGGCGCCCCTTCCCACTGCCTGTCATTACCGCCCTTCCGGTCAAATCGAATCATTGTTCATTATTTCCCCGATCCCAGTCAACCCTCATAAAGAAATATATTACATGTTTTCAATCGTTAATTCAATGCCATCATTTTTGTTATTCGAAAAAAAAACTTAAAATTTTAGGAAACTTGCAATTTTTTTTTTAAGTGTAAACTTCTTTAGCACCGTTGTGATTTGAAACTCGATGAAACAGAAGCGAGTGACACTAAAAAGAGACAAACACATACAGCCATAGGATTTAGTCTACGAGAGAATGAGGTACTTAGTAAAATCGGTCTCTGTAGTATAATTTGTGCGGTGCCTCGTAGCCTCCCCACTCTTGCCTAAGTTTTCTGAAGGTTTCACTTCTACCGCGTGTGAATTTCACACTGTGATTTTTGGTGAATCAGTTTTATTGTAAGCACCTCCTACGATAAGACACACTTCTGTCTCACTTTAAACTATGTATATCTGAACAAATACTGTGTTGATATAATTTGCGAATTTGAAAATGCCACTGGAACCATTTTATTGGATAACCAACACCCCTGCCATAGGTCACCTCAAGTGGTTCACTTTGTTTAGTAGCAGGGGTGCCTGGTGACTTAGTAGGGGTGCCTGGGTTTAAGGGGTGAGGTTTGTCTAGGTCTTGGCGGCGGATGCGTTTGCCCACGTACTGCATGGCAGATCAAAAAGACTGGATGAGGGTGACATTTTGAACACTCCAGCCGGACCTTCCCGACTCGACGGCTTTCACTGCAGTGGGAGGAATGGATTAATGGATCCGTCACCCCTGGACTCTATGACCCCAGATTCCTACCCATCCTCATATCCTTCCCTTCCTTAAAAATACCCTCCACAAAGCATCTCCGAAGGTAACATAGGCCATGAGGGAAATTATTTTCCTCAGGACCTCCGGTGAGGCTAATGTAAAAAATATATATATTTATTGAAATTTACGTCTGTGCGATCAATTACAAAACATGTGAAATATAATTTTTTCAATTAGTAATCATAGGTTAAGATATGCAAAAAATTATATATAGAAGAATAGTAGATATTTTGCTAACATTAGTTTATTAAGGTGTGTTATTGTAACCTGTTTGTTATTATATTCCATTCAGTTGAATACATCTACTGCTTTTGAGAAAGCAAACAAGAAGTTTCTAAGTGACAGTATTTCTTTCAAATAAAATTTATTATCCATTTTTAAAAATCTGGCAATTATTTTACACTTTCAACATTAAAATGAATGTTTAAGGAAAGTCACATAATATTTGATAGTACCCCGTCAAAGCAAAGTTGTTCTAAATGGCTAGTAATTCTCAAAAGTCTCATTGCTCTAAGTTAAGCCATTTCCATTCCATCGCCTCAATTATTGAGGTAATCCTACATTTCTCGCTTTACGCTTAATGACAATAGACAGATGCGACGGTCCCCGCATTCAAACACGTATATATATATATCCGCTGTTGAAGGCGGGCTTCAAAAGCTGATACAATTTTCATTAGCAATTAACCATTCACACAAATTCCGTAATCCCTAAACCATTAGCGAGACGGAGGTATCTTCTACTAGGAGAATTTCAAGGTTCAATTAGAAACAGACTTGGGAATAATGTTTCATTTATATAAAAGATGTTTTAAATTGTTAAATGAGATCGCAATGTGGACCGCATATTTGAAGTTGAGAAGTTAGAGTTTAATGAACTAAGTTTATTTCATAATTATTATAAAACTCTTCGTAAAGTAGTTAGTGGTCCTTTAGAACGGAGACGGTCAAGTACGTGGCTACCTCGAAATGAAAGATTTTTTATTAATATTGATTGATACTCACATTGTGATAAAGACAAGAATATTAAAAGAATATGTGTCATTTTCGAAGTACTAGATATAACATGTCAACTACATATAAAAACACTAATAACAAACACAAACTATCATTAATAGACCAGTAAGAAAGGCTTATAAAAATAAAATAAACTAAGATGGTAAACACAAGCTTTGAACAAAGAAACCACAAAAACCAGGCAGTAGAAGCATTCAACAATTTATTTATTGTTATTAAGTTTATTTTGTAGAACTTCATTTTAATTTTTTATTTTTTATTTCTCAATGATGTTATTATTTAATGTATAAAAACCTACATCGTCTTTAGGTGGTACAACCATAGTTTTGTTATGCCTTCAGCGGGCGAAACAGCTGTAACGCATAATAATAATTACAAAGGAGAACTTGTTTATAATAATTTGTGCATTAAACAATCTTTCAAAAAATAAGGAAATCAGAAACATTGCAGGCACAAAATTAAAATATGAATTAATGAACAAAAAAGGCAATATTACAAAAAATGGTGACCGGCCAACTCAGAATGAAAACAACTCAGAACCACCTCAGAAAGGTCATTAAGAGTGATAATAAAAAAATATTAAGTTAGGTTAGGGTTGCCGGCCATTTTAAAATATTTTTTTCATAGGTTAATGACCTTTCTAAGGTGGTTCTGAGTTGGCAAAAAAATATACATTCAACCGAACTTTTTTTCATTGTTGCCTTTAATATTGTAATTTATTTTAAATAAATGAAACAATTTAACTTTGTTTGAACCACTTTTATATTTGAATAAATCTTATAAAGGAAAACCACAAAGTTATAGATACACTCAAAAGTGTAATTTATTTTATTTCATCTCAGTTTTATTTCAATGAATTATTTCATTTCATCTGTTTATTGAATGTTATTAAATTCTAAAATGAGGTCCTCAGTAGAGGTAAAGTGCCCAATGACAAAATAATGTTACGAGTATGGAAATTTATTGTATTAAATAAGAAAAAATATATATTATTATTAAAAAAACGGCCAGGAAAACCTCGCTTAGTAAACCCAAATCTGAAACGAAATGGAAATAAATGAAAGGCTGTTTTCTCTTAAAAAGTTTTATTCGTTTCCCATCATCACTTGGGCAAATTCTAAGAAAGTCCTAAAAGGTCTGGTTATAGTCGATTATCTCTCCCACTGAACAAAAAATCCAAAAAGTGATTTCACCAGTCTGCGTAGAACCTTTTGACTTACTACACCCAAGGCAGATCTATAGAATTAATTGTATGTTCTAGAAAAAATGTTTAATCAATTTCACCAGATATATTTAAGGATAACTTTAACTTACTTTCGGAAGATCGTCGGTAGTTATTAAAAAAAACCTTATGGGTGCCTACTTAACAAGTAAGCTTCATGTAAATCGGTTGTGGTCTGTCTTGATCTTAACTTAAATAATAATACTAATTTTAAGGGTTTAGTTTTTCCTGTGGGGAAAATTAAACCCGGACATTTAAATCTGGTGCGTAAATTTATAATAATTCGGGTTGCTTTTGAGTAATTAATTAATAAATATAAATAATATTATATATATTACGGTTTGCACAATGAATACTAAAAAATTGAAGCTTTTACCTATCGTTTCGATTGAGTATAATTGAAATAAAATTGTTATTTATTTTATAAAAAATGTGAAAGAAAACAACTAAAATATGTATTTTTATGAGAAAAGGCTTATTTTTTTTGTATTCATTGTGCAAACCGATTTTTTAGTAAAGATTAATCAAAATAGTGATTTCCCTGAACACAAAAATAAGGTGACCCCTTTTAAGAGAGATGAATCGATTGAGACTCCTTGCACAGGCTTCTTTACTTCTTTGCATGTCTAAGATGTGCTCCGTACCCACTGACATTTATATGTATGGTATATTATAGTAGGCCGCAAGTCTCTTGGAATAATCAAGACCAAGGGCATATACTAGGGGGTATATGAGGTTTAAACCACCCCGTGTGGCAAAGTGGTAGGGAGAAGAAGCTGAGGAAGGTCACCAAGGCGTTGGAGTAAATCAGTGGCGGCCGGTACTAGGGTGTTCTTAACTCTCCACGTAGCGCTGAAAAAAAACCGCAAAGAGCCGTGTCCACCATGGAAATTATAGTGGGGGTTACGATCCTCAGCAATAAAGAACCTACTCAAGAAAAAGATTTTCATTTATTTATTTTTATTTGTATAATAATAATTGTCAGTATGGTCACCCTGCGATTGTGGCTGATAAGCATAAGGTATAATGTTATTGATATGAAAACATTGCCAATTAAAAAATGACAAAACATTGTTCGTGGAAAGATATATACACTGCTTACACAGCCTGAGGAGTAGTATACGCCTGTTGTAATAATTTCTGAACGAATTTTGGAAGTTTTCCAAAGTATTTTAAATGTCTTGTATATTTCTAATTTTTGAAGATGTCGAAAAAACAAACACCTTTATAGAAATCAGATAAATTTACCTTTTAGATTGTTGTATCTGAAATATACTTTCGCATTTAAAAATTGGAGTATTCTAAGCTTCAAACATGAAAAAACTTGAAATAAAACAGCTTGCCGTATACATATTCTATTAAATGATCGAAAAATTTCGGATAATTCAAAATTAAACAAAACACAATCCTCTTATTTAATGAATTTGGAAAAAACTCTCACTTCAATTTTCATCTCGTTCATACAATTAAAAAATACAATAATAATTCCGAAAGAACTGAACAAATCTGACATCTTGGGATATTTTTTACGCAATTAAAATGATAATTTTTTGAATCTGTATTTATTTACACACGGGTGAGGTTTTTATATAACTTTCATGGAAGTTTTATTAAACTTGCGCAGAAAAGTCATTTAAAAAATAACAGTTCAGAAATAACCTCCGTTAGCAAAACTAAATTATCAACAAAATATTCTTTAATGGACTAAAACTGAAATAAAATAAATCCAGTATTGGAAATTAAATTGAATTTTATTAATATCATAGTGAATTGATCATTTAAACGGAAATTATATTCAAAAGACATTAAATTAACGGCGAGTAAAATTCCGCATGTCACAAAATGAAGTTTTCCCGCAAAGCTATGAAACAAGATGGCCGCGGCGCCTTCACAAATCTAGGGAAATGCAATGCAAACAATATAAAAATAGTGATATTGTAATTAGTAAAGGTGTAAAAATGCCGTTCAACGGACATACAACATGCATGCAACAGATATACCGTTAAACGATAGTTAAGGCGTTTTTTTTTATTAGTAAGGCTGTTTTAGCGTTTATTTTCGTAATAATTTTACGGATTTATATTTTTAATACTGTATTACGTTTATAAGTATTTTTTTTATTTACTATATTTATAATTCTGCACATCTTGACACAGGGATTGTCCAGTGAGACGAACCGCTTATGATTTTATCGTGATACACTATTTTTGTAATACAGTTCTAAATAATGAACACTTGGAGAAGGTGGATGAGTTTATATGTTTAGAAAGGATGTTTACGAGAGATGGTAAGGCTGAGAGAGATATTGAAAGGAGGGTAAATGCAGATCATTCTACTTCAGTAGAACATGAAAACAAAAATTATTGAAAACAAATAATATTGTGAATGAACGGTACCTAGATCTTTTAACCATTGTTCAAAATAAAATTATTATTATTATAATAAGCATTATAATAATTAGTTAAGGATTTTAATATTAAGTATTATATTATTAAGTAATTACTAGATATGTATTACGCACAAAAATATTAAACATTTTATTATATTGTAATTAAATAAATAGGAAAAATGAGAGATTTCTTACAATCAAACTGATTGATCAGTTTTGTAAGATTTAAGTAAGATCAATTATTGTACAATTAATAACTAAATAAACATATTTAAAAAAAAGGTAACTTCATTCATGGAGGACTGAACGCGGTTGGCGCTAACAAAAAAAACTCTCCAAAGAAGAGTGCTGGTACCTACCCCGATGTACGACAGTTTTGCATGGCAGAGGATGGATGAAAGCTGAAAATGTAGAAATAAGATTCGTGGTAAAACCATGTACGACCGTGTGAGAAATGTGCAAGGCTACGATAAGCAAGTAATGAATAAGATATGCTCCTCACAGGGTCGAACCCATCCTGCCTCCCTGAGGGTCAAACACCCTTGTGAATGCTATAGCTACGCCACTGGTCAAGACCCTCAATTGCTACTCTTTTTGTTGTAGATTCGACCGTCTGGCGGCCGAGCATCACTGCCTACGCATCAAGCTGCTGGGAGACTGTTACTACTGCGTGAGCGGGCTGCCCGAGGCGAGGGAGGATCACGCCAGATGTTGCGTTGAAATGGGACTGGATATGATCGATGCCATCGCGTAAGTTTCACTTAACCAAATTTTGAATTAATGACGATGGCCTACTTCTGCACAAAAGACAAGTCAAAAATTGCCGTTTTGAATTAGTGATTCATTTTAGTTATTAATACTTGTGCTCTGCTCCTGTTTCAATAGAGAAACATCTCAATATGCGTCTAGTTTGGCAGGAAAAGCATATAACGAACACAAATATAACAAATTCTGGAAATAAGTGGTAATTCTTTTAATTTTTAATTTTTATTATGTTTGGAAAAATCTGTGGTTAGTCAGTTTGTTTATTCACTTGAGCCGACAAAAGAGATTACGAGTATGAAGATAAAATGTTTATTTTTAATTTTTAGCTTAATGAGTAAAATCTCAAATTGTAATATTTAATTAAATGAAGACAAGCCGAATGTCCTTTGAATTTTCGATTTGGTTTCGCTAATATTGTCTTCATTTAATTAAATATTACAATTTGAGGTTTACTCATAAAGTTCAAAATAAAAATAAATATTCATCCTAGACTTGCAGAAAAGTCGATATTAAAAATAATAAATGGATAAAAATGTATCCTGACTAACTATCTAGATCGTATATAAAGATAGAAGCCAATAAAATATGCGTTAAAAAGTGAAGATAGTGTTGGTAGTTCTTAGTCGAAGTAAGGTACAGTAAAAATTTACCGAATCGTTACGGACACATTGGCTCAGTTTGTAGAACTCCATTTTAATTTAAAGTTTTTGGTTGTATGTATTCAATAATAGTATCATTAAATTTAAGTTGAAAACCAGATTATTTATAAACAATTATTATTTTGAATTTATAAACTAACGTTTAGACAAGAATTTTTATGCACAGCACAAAGGGTAACAATTATTATAAGCAATAATTATCCGCCTGAAACACTCATCAACGTTGAAAAATCTTCCGAGAAAAGATACTTGCCGCCAACGGGACTTGAACCCGTGTCCTTCTGATTGCCGGTCAGCTGCTCTTGACCACTGAGCTATGGGGGTCTGAGCTATCAAATACCCTCCAAATAATTCAATATATACTAGTGTTTCATTCAACAATTACTGCTTATTATATTTTTTCCACCTGAAAACAACCAACTTTATTTTTGCGAGAGAGACATTGTAAGTGTTAAATCCCTCGCTAGGTGGCGTTGAGACAAATTATGACTACATTTTTTGGGGAAATACTTAAACTTGTCAAATATTAATTATTATTTTTAATTTATAAACTAATGTTAAGACAAGATTTTTATGCATAGCACAAAGGGTAACAATTATTATAAGCAATAATTATCAGCCTGAACCACTCATCAACATTGAAAAATCTTCCGAGAAAAGATACTTGCCGCCAACGGGACTTGAACCCGTGTCCTTCTGATTGCCGGTCAGCTGCTCTTGAGCACTGAGCTATGTGGGTCTGAGCTATCAAATACCCGCCAAATAATTCAATATATACTAGTGTTTCATTCAACAATTACTGCTTATTATATTTTTTCCACCTGAAAACAACCAATGTTGCAAACAAACAATGTTGGCGGGTATTTGATAAGCCCCCATAGCTCAGTGGTCGAGAGCAGCTGACCGGCAATCAGAAGGACACGGGTTCAGGTCCACGGCAAGTATCTTTTCTCGGAAGATTTTTCAATGTTGATGAGTGTTTCAGGCTGATAATTATTGCTTATAATAATTTATAAACAAGTTCTGTTTTGTAATTATTATTACGCATGACAGCTGTTCTACGCCTACTGAAGGCATTGTCTAGAGGGATTTAGAATGCCTTCAGAAGGCGAAACAGCTGTTATGTTGAAAGTTAATTACATAGCAGAACTTTTAAAATAAAAACTTTAAAATAATTCTCTTTCAAAACAAAAAATCTTTTCATTTGTCCCTATCTTTCATATATTATTGTGTTTACATAGCTGTTTGGTGAATATTTTTAGCTTTCTCTTTTTGTAAAATTGTTTTGTTTTTAAAATCTTGTTTTTTGTGCTTGTTGATTGTCTGTTTGTGGCGGGCGGCGTAGATTTGTTGTGTATTCAAATCTAAAGTTTGTCTCTTGCTCCCACAGTGTGATACAGACAATAGGCCTGCACTGTGTCTTGTCTGGCTATGAGAGAAAGAGATATAATAGATAGATAGATAGAAAGTGATATAAGTAATATACGAAACGTTACTCTCTCTTTTTCTATCTTCACTAACATATGTCTTCCTCTCAACTACCGTTCGCCTCGCTTTTCGTAACGCTCTTGTCACGCAATCACCAGCTTACTCCCCAAGTCAAGCGTGCGTTAAAAAGTTTTACTTAAAAAAATGGATATAGTGTTTCCATGAAAACGGAATTGAGAAATAAAATAATAAAAATACAAAGCAAGAATCCATTATAATTTGCAATTTATGTGGTGTATCTACTTGCACCAAGATGGTCGGATGTATTTTTTTTTTAATTTTTGATGTAACATATTTATGATTATGAATCTTATTTTTATTATTGAATATTAAATTATTCTCATTTTTATTACTAACGTTTAAATGAGAGTTCACGAAAAACGCCTTTAAATACACCTTTAAATCTCGACTCGTGAAACTTTTTGTTATTCCTAACTTAAAAAATAAATTTGTATTAGAAATAGTGAGAAAAGCCAATTCAGGATCAATAATACCCTTTTACTTTTGCAACACTAGGACACTGTTTTACCAAAATTCCCCGATTTATTCTGATCTGGGAGATATATTTCACTTTAAAAATAACAAGTGTAAATTCCAATTCTTTTATACAGGGTGCTAAGGGACGTACTTGACTTACTTTAACCAGTGATTCCTGACATTATTTGGAGTAAAAAATGTAAGTGAAATTTTGGTCTCCGGTGACATATTTGATGTTTTTTTTTTTACAAAAACATAAAAAAAATGGAAGTTGTTGAACAGTTGGAGGGGGGCTAAGAGGTTCGTCGGACACCCGGCTGAGTGACCAGTGACGACATGTGGAAGAATTTTTTTTTGTTTGAAAAAAAAGTCACCGGAGACCAAAATTTCATTTACATTTTTTACTCCAAATAATGTCAGGAATCACTGGTTAACGTAAGTCAAGTACGTCCCTTAACACCTTGTATAACCTAACAATTAGACGTGTATATTTTGTGCAATGTTTTATTATATTAAATATCTATTTATGTGAGACTTCTTATCATTTTTACCAATGTATTTTATTTTATTATATGCTTTTGTTGTTACATTTTTTGATGTGAAACTTCTATAGCCCCGTTGTAGTTAGGAATTCGGATGAAACGGAAATGACGCATATAGCACCGGCGAAGCATAAAACTTCTATCAAGGCTCCTCATTGGCTGCTATGATTATGTCATCACTTTTCAAGGCTCCTTGGTTCTTCATTGGTTGAGATTGTTTTGGTGAAGTTTCACTTCTACCGCATGTTAATGCATTCGAACTTTTTTTCATTATATTTTCTTTATTGTTTATAGTTTGAAGTATAATAACTGTGATACGTAACTTATAAAGTAGAATATAAAAACCCATTGGGGCGTGTAATAAAGAAAAAAATATATTACATTTGGTGTAACCTAATTTTGTAGAATTTCATTTTCCTCGTTAAATCTGTTATGCTTGTAACTCATTTATGAAAGACAAATTTAGGTTTTCAATTGGGAGTTTGGCGTGTTCGACATTTGATAAATGTATTGTTTGACTAATTTCTTATTTCTTCCCATTCGTCACAACGTAACAAAAAAATCGTAAAAAAAATCTCAATGTATGCTCCGAAAATTATTATAAACACGTTGATTTCACTTATTTTACGAAAAAATTCTAAATGTTTCTTTAAGTGATACTCGATGACGATGACGACCTCCATAGTCCAGTGGGTAAGACTCTTGACTCATAATCCGGAGGTCGCGGGTTCGAACCCGGCATGCGCTTATAAATTTTATTTGATTAATTTGTGTTATTTCACAATTAATTCATTTAAAATAATATATAGTATATTTGCGGCATGTTCCAGAGTGGAAGATACTATCAGTATCGCCCTGGTGTAAGACCACCATTCAGAATTGAAACGTTGCTTGAAAATGGCTTTAGCCGTGTTTAGTGACCAGATCTGAATAGCCAGGTACTTCCCAACCTTCCTCTTCCCCACCTCCTTCCCCTCCCCACTACCTTCAGCCTCACAACATACCCCAATTGGGGATGCCATAGTCTCACTGGCTCCAGACGGGAGCAGTTGAGATTCTTGTGCGGTATTCACTGTAAAAAAAAAAAAAAAATACTTAAAATGCTTTCCACGAGAATTTTGCTCTATTTTAAACGAATCGTGTTTTATTAAATATTTTCACAATTTTCGCTTCAATTTTATCATTTAAAATATTAGCGCTCTCTGTCCAATATTCGTAATTACATATCTCTCCATCTTCTTCTTTTTGAGCGGGGATGCGGCGCCTTAAAGCATTTTTTTTATATTTCTTCAAGACTGCACAAAAAGCCTCTGAAAAAGAATTTCTGCTCCTGAACGATAAACTCATTTATTTCATAAATTTTATTTTAATTTGTACATTTTGTTTCCAGTCTGGTGCGTGAAGTGATGGCTGTCAACGTAAACATGCGCGTGGGAATTCACACCGGGCGCGTACACTGCGGCGTGCTGGGCCTGCGCAAGTGGCAGTTCGATGTGTGGTCCAATGACGTCACCCTCGCTAACTACATGGAGAGCGGCGGCCTACCTGGGTAACTAAGACCTACTAACAACACACATTCTCCCCCTTTCTAACCTTTAACTGCTGACGTGATTTTTTTAACGTACACTCTGGCGTGGGGGCGTGGGCGGCCCATTACTTTAAATGTTTATATATTAAAGATCCATGAACATTTTGAGGTCCAAATTATTATTTATTAGACAATTTAAATGTATTTAAATTGAATAAAATAAAATACTTTTTTTATTGTTAAGTTGCAGCCATTCCCGCCTCCCAAATAACATGTAATTTGGGAGGCGGGAATGGGTGCCGCCGCCCCGGAAACCTTTATTGGATGAGCATCACCTCTGCCATAGGTCACCCCAAGTGGTTCGCTACGTTTGGGGATTTGGCGGGGGAGCCCGGGTTCATGGGGTGAGGTTTGTCTAGGTCTTGGAGGCGGATGACCAGGACACACTGAACCTCAGATTTCTACCCACCCCTTAAACCCTTTTCCTTCCCAGAACTCTCCTCTCCTTCCTTTCCTTAAAAACCCTCTACACAGCATCCCCAAAGATGACATAGGCCCTGAGGAAAAAAAATCCCTGAGGAAAAAAAAATCCGTGGAGCTCATGTTAAAAATAATAAAAAAGTAACTTATATTTGACAATTTGAATATTATGTAATAATTTTTGGCAAAAATCACTTGAGGTCAGAAATCAGACTGTATTATGTATTAAACTAAATAAAAACAATGAACTCACTTTATAAAAATATTTCAATAGTGTCTCAAATAAACTACATATTTAAAACTTTAGTAAAGTTGTTTATGTTTATTTTTACATAGTAAAATTCAACTTTTAAAAAGTCACCTAAGCACTGACGATGGGTCAGAAAGACCCACAAAAAAAAATTGAAATGAATTTACTTACAGAAATTTAACTTTAAAAAATTATAATTTAAAACTTCGGCTGTTGCGTCACTAAACTCAAAGTTATTGGAAGCGGCGTATGCGTCAGGCGTGGGGGAGGGCTATATTTCGATATTATTATTATTGCTTGGCCAGAGTGGCCCACACGTCAGCAGTTAAAGATTAAATACATTTACTTGATTTTTATAAGAAAAACTCTCTTTGTTTAACTTTTGAAGGTTATTCAATAAGAATAATTAATAAGGTAAGAATAATTATAATAATATTCTTAGATTGATTGATTCCAATGAAAGGGTAGTTGCCTACAATATGGAAAAAAAATTAGTGGAAGATTATATTGTTAAATCTAAAATTTTAAATATGAGATTGACTAATATGACGGTTCGGCAGAAGTTGACTATGGCGGAATTGGTAAACGCGTACGTCCCGGTTAGACGAGAAGTTCTGGGTTCAAGACCCAGTTGCGACCATTATCTTTTTCTATTTCTCTGTGTCTTGTTCTCTTTCATATTTTCGTTTTGATTATTATTGTGATATCTTCTTCATTGTTGTATTACATTTTTATGAATTTCGATTTTGTTTTCGTGAATGAACTAATGCAAAGCTTCGAAGTGGAAATTAACACACTTCCCGACACCCGATTGAGCTGAAACGATTAGCGATGGCAGAGCATTTTATAAACTTTTAGTGGCACACACACGTGTGTATTTTTTTCTGCAATAGGATTACATCATGTGTAGAAATTTACAGCCGTAAATAAATTTCGCTACTATCCGATTACAATTGTTTACTTCCTTGGGGAGGAAATTTTAATCCTCTGTCAAACCAAAAAAAAATAATTTTGCAGTAAAACTTCTTTACGCACGCTTGACTTGGGGAGTAAGCTGGTGAATGCATGACATGCTATAAGTGTGATCGGGCGAGGCGAACGGATGTTGAGAGGGAGATATAAGTTAGTGAAGTTTTACTTCAGTCGTGTGGTCTAAAGTCTAAAGCACGTTTTTTAGTTTTAAAAGACATTTTAAAAGTTTACAGCAATTGAGAGCCAATCCCTGCAGTGGAAGTTTCAATCCTCAAGTCAAACCAAAAATAAAATTAAAATAAATAAATAAACAGCCGGCCCAAGAGGTGGGTAGTAATAATAGATGATCCAACATTTTTTCACCTCTCATCCCGAAATTAAAAACATTGAAAAAAATTATTATAAAAATATTAATAACAATATAAGTGGCGAACGAGATTCGAACTCGGGCCCTTTCATATATCCGGAAGGGACGGACCAACCAACTGCGCCAACGTTAGCCATTTCTTTATGTCCTTAATTCGAGAATTTAATCTTTAAATATAAATTAAGAAGTGTCCCGGAAACCGTGGCTTTGTTTTTATATACCTAATACTTCAGATTTATTCCGAGATTGATGAAATTTGGCACACTTGACTTTCAAAACAGGAGAAAGATCAATTTTAATATAAGACTACTCTCGGTGACATTTCGTACACTTATATATCTGGCATTTTGCACACTTCACGCTCTTAATTAGATAACAATTATTGTCAACACCTGATTTCGAAAAAAAAATTATACAATTGATAAACGACCGTGTATATAAAAAAGTCACTTATAAACTAAAATTGAGTAAACTGATATTTAACAGCCATAAAAGTTGTACACATTACTTATTCAGTGCAAGAGGGTAGTTTATTCGTTCTATAAACTTGATTCTATAAACGTTCTATAAACTTCGATTAAATCAATTTTCGGAAAATTTCTAAGACTTCTAAAATGCGCTATGTTTTTCTTCTTTTTGAAGATTGAAAAATAAATACCTTTTTAGAAACCAGATAAATTAATTTTTATTTGAAATATAAATAGATAAGTACATTAATATTAATAATTTGGAATATTTTCCTTTCAACCATGAAAAAATGTGAAAAGGGGACATTTCATTGGTAGTAAGCAGTCACTCTGTGGTTTGACATATTTAAAGAAACAAAACAATTACTTTGTTTATAACCACGAAATTTTATTTAATTAATTATACTGGTCGGTTTAGCTTAACATAAGCATCACAAGGGTAGAAAATTATAGTTAAACGTGATGTTTTAGAAATAACATTACGTTTATGAGAATCTTATTAAATTCACGTAGTAACAGAAAAATACTATGTCAAAATCAATTATAAAAATGTCAGAAATAACCTAACTTTTTCAAGGCGGGTATATCATGCGTCGGTTTGGCAAAATGCCATGTTGCCAGTTCTTTTACAGCACAGACCAAGACATTTTTTATTAGTAAGAAATCAAAACAGAGCTCTACACACTCTATAGTCTTTATTCAAAGTTTCAAAAAACAAGGAAAGTGTTTTTTGGTGTGAAAACTTCTTTAGCACTATTGTGATTTGAAACTCGATGAAACGAAAAATAGCGATACTAAAAAGAGTCAAACACACACATGTGTCGGATTTGGCCTGAGAGAGAATGAAATATTATAATCAGTCTCCTCTTGGTGCGGTGATTAGTACACTCCCACTATTGTTTACATTAGTTTTCTGAAGGTTTCACTTCCACCACGTGTGAACTGCACACAATTTTCGAAAGGGTTGAAATCATTAATAACTTCACTTCTTGGAAGGAGAGGATTCACTTGAAAAGAATAGAGTTCTTTGGACAATCTGAGATTTATTAATATTACACGGATTACAAAGTAGTGACTACGGATAATCGACCTCACTGGAGCTAACCTAAGAGCTGGCTATGATAGATCTGATGACCACTGAAACCAATCCTGCCGACATCTTGCGGACTTTAGGGAAAGCTTTTATACCTGCCATCTATGTGACAAGACAGGAAACTTTTAGATATTTCACAACTAAGTAGATACATAATCAATTAAATTTATCTTCAGCCCTCTTTTAAGTATGTTCCCCATTACTTCACTTATCCCACATCCCCTCCCCCACCTCCCTCCCTTAACTGACGCACTGTCCCGCTCTAGTATACTGTCCCTTTCTTTCTTGACAAAATGTGTACATATGTGTACTTCTGTATTTGATGGCATTATTTTTTTTATAACAGTCCTGATGATGGTACGGAGACAGTGTAAATAAATCATTAAAGTGACATAAAACCAAGTATTTTCTTTCCATATATTTATTTTATTTTTTTCTGAAGTCTAAAAGTTAGCTACAATAGTCAAGTCGCTTAGAGCTCGTTTTAACGCCCTCTCTCGTATAATATTTATAACATTATTATGTGCATCGTTTATGATAAAATGATACGTGAGGGAGATATTACAATTAGCGGAATGCGTTTGATGTTATTTCATCACTTTCGTGGCCATAAAAATTTATGTAAAGCATTAAATATTCCAAATATTCAAATTAATCGGGTATATGTAGCATAAAATATATGCTGCAAATTATTATTCTATTGAAATTACATCAGTTTTTCCTACGTAATGTGTTTCTACAGCTTCATTTAGCATGACGTTATTTTGCATTTTACACAAAACACGTGCGCGTCGATTGTTTCTTCGGTTTTCAATAAGAATGCAGACGCAACTGCCTTCTTACCTCTTTGGATTTTATTGTTCAAAATATTTTCTGAAACTCATTTTCTTGCTTTGTGGGAATGCATGCCGCAATTCTTTCCTGAATTGTTGCAAATTTGTTTGTGGGAAGGGCACGTATTTCGCTTACATAACATTAAGTTATTACAAAGAAAATTAAGTGAAGCAATTAATAATTTTTTGAAGTATAACTTCTTTACGCACGCTTGACTTGGGGAGTAAGCTGGTGAATGCATGACGAGAGCGTTAAGAAAAGTGTGATCGGACGAGGCGAACGGAAGTTGAGAGGGAGATATAAGTTAGTGAAGATAGAAAGAGAGAGAGTTACGTTTCGTATATTAGTGTAGGGGCAAGAAAGAGAGGTGCGAGCACACATTTTCTTTCTCTCTTCCTCTCAGAGCCAGTTACGTTACTCAGTACAGGCCTTTGTATGTATCACACTGCAAGAGCAAGAGAGAGCAGTGCGCGCGCACATTTTCTTTCTCTATTCTTTTATAATTTAGTGAAGTTTAACTTCAGTCATGTGGTCTAAAGCACACTCGTATTTTTATTATTTCATCTGAATACCGCACAAGAGTCCCAACAGCTCCCGACTGGAGCCATTCAGACTATGACATCCCCAATTGGGGTATGCTGTGAGACTAAAGGTAGTGGGGAAGGGAAAGAAATTGGGATGAGGGAGGTGGGGACGTACCTGGTATACGCCGGGATGTTAACCAGCGACCTTCGGATTGCTGGTCGAATGCTTCGGCCCTCGGCCACGGCGACCGTCAAAATGCTATTTTAGCGGAACCGTTTTGCATTTCGATTGCCTGTAAATTTGTTTAAACGTTCCGTTCCGTTTCGAGGTGGCGCAGTTTTAATAGAACAGTTGAGATTATTGTTATAAACGTGATTATTAGCTCTTTCTTACTCGCACCTTTTTCAATATTATGGGACCTAATTACATTCTTGAAGAAAGTTTGAAAAAAGAAAGAAAAATTGTATCATTCCTTATTTAAAATTTAAAAAAAACTTTACTTTAAATATATGGTTTATAATTAAGCGGATAGGTATTTGAGTAGGTACCTACTTACAAATTTTGTATATATATTTATATATACGCAATTATAAATAATTCTGTTACGCTATAATTTTTTTGTAATATTGCCCTTTTTGTTTTTTAATCCACCTTTTAATTTTATGCGTGAAATGTTTTTTTGTTTCCTTGGCTTTTTTTATCTACTGAATGATTGTCGACTGCTTTTATTGCTTGGTGTTTGTGGTATCTCCGTTCAAAGCTTGTGCTTACCGCCCGAGTTTTTATGTATTTTTTGTACGCTTGTCTAACTGGTCTATTTGATTTTTTGGTTATTTGGGTATTTGATATTGAAATTTGTTTTTTGGTTAAAAATGTAGTTTTGTTGTGCTTTTATGCATATTTGGCGTGTATCTAACCTGTCTCAAGTATAATAAATATCTGTTTATACGTTTTTAAGTATTATTTTATAACATTTCCATATGACTGCTGAGTTTGCTGCTCCTCTCCATAAAATGGTTGTGTGTTCTGTTATGGATTGACAAAAGGGAAAAAAAATTGTTTTCTATCTTCTTCTTCTTATATATTAAAAAATCTCCTGTCACGGTGTTTGTGGTCGCACTCCTCCGAAACAGCTTGACCGATTTTTATGGATTTTTGAATGTATATTTTGAAGGTATGAGAATTGGTTTTAAAGTATATTTCATACCGCTTCATACTTCATATTTCATATCCAGAAAAAAAAAACAATTTTTTTGAGAATTTTTTTTGTATTTTTTTTTTATTTCGTATCAAAAAATACCTACAACCCCAAATTTTAACCCGCCTACCCCTACCCTCTCATTTTTAATAGCGATTTTAGTATTTTCGTATGAACAAATTTAACCGTCTTTAGTATTTCAAACAGAACGAAATTATTTATGTTGTTGAATGACAGATGGCGCTAAAAAGATGAAACTTTCATCCATACTTGCGCAAGACATTCACGAGAAGCGTCGCGTCATTTTGATATTTCATTCGGCATCATGTTCTCTCGTGGGCAAACCATCGAGCTTATTTGAGTTGCTAAAGACGGACTGAAAAAAAAATATTGTACACTCAATTGCTCTTCGAAATTCAAATTGATTTTCATTATTTCATTTTCCTACTTTATTTAGTTGGTGTTTTTTTTTTAATCGGCGGTCATCTACAGCGGTCGTCTACAGCGCTCCATTCCTATTTCTGTCAAAGATCCCATCCACAAACACTTACAATACATTCGTTATTTTTTTATTAAACAACCAAAATATTCTTCTAAGCAAACTTATTTTGTGGCACCATTTTGATTAAAATTGATACCAATAGTATCAATAAAAAAACCCTGAAGAAGTGAGCGTTGCTCACGAAACATGTTGGTTTTGTAAACAATAAAAGTGGTAAAAACAAAGTATTTTATTAATTTTAATCAAAATATTCACTACAAATAATTTATATGGCAGAACAACGATTGTCGGGTCAGCCAGTTTAAAATAAAACTTTAATTTAGGGAAAATTTATTTAAATTTTTATGCACTTAATGCCGACCGGGTTTCGCTGCAACCGTAGCTTCTTTAGGGCAGTACAAAACCCTACCAAAATCTAAAATTTCAGTAACATGTGTTCTTAATTTATTAAGGTTTCACAGTGAGTTTGAGATATACTGGATGAATTATTTGGTTGCTGATTACTTGCTATTAATATTGTTGGATTTCTGTAACTCTTACGCTTCTAAGTTATCCAGTCTGATCCCCTATTCCGTTTATGTGTAGTAAAGTGAAGTCTGTGTTTTATTAAACGTGTGGTCTGTTTCAATGAGATGGTTATCAAATTCGGAGAAGCCATTATTATTTAAACATATTAGGTGTTCTTTGACAAGGGCATTAATATTACGCGCCGTTTTGCATATGTAAATGCCTTTTTGCCTATGGGTAAAATACCTGAGTGACCGAAACTATAATTTTTGTTCTTCACGTTAATTAAAAATTTAAGAAAACAAATTTAATACGAATTTCTTATAACAGTCATCCGATGGTCACTCAGCCAAGAAACCGCCCAACCCCTTTCCCCAACCCTAACTGTCCAATACCTTCATTTAATGTTTCGTGTTGTGAAATCCAGAAATAATTTTAAAAAATGTCACCGGAGACCAAAATTTCATACGCCATTCTTACTCCAAATAATGCCAGGAATCTTTTTTTTTTAATTTTTATTTATTCATTGCATAAATATTATGGTTATATTAATTAGTGGGTTTTTCGACCACCATGCTAGGCTGATGCCCGTGTTATGGTGGTCAATTGATACATTTTTATTATATTTTTTATTACTTACTAACCTATATAATTTCTAAAAGTGTTTTTTTCATGTATAACATTTTTTCATTAAACCAACAATTAAGGCCCTGCGGAAAATAATTCCCCTCAGGGCCTGTGTCATATTTGGGAATGCTTTTTAGAGGATCTTTTTAGAAAAGGAAGGAGAGAAAGTTCCAGGAAGGTAAAAATATATGAGGAGTTGGTAGGAATCTGAAGGTCAGTCTGTCCAAGAGTGACGGGCATGTGAATCTATCCCTTCCCCTGTGGTGCTAGGCGACGTTCCGAGAAAGTCCTGCTGAGAGGTCCAAAAGTCTCCCTCGATCAATCTCCCGATCAGGCTTTCCACGGAGCTAGGGGGCTGACGCATCCGCCGCCAAGATCCAAACAAACCTTATCCCATGAACCCGGGCACCCATGCTAAGCCACCAAACGTGTGGATGTTTTATGTGATAGATTAAAACGACTGGAAAATGGAAACTGGGTTCGGTTACACAATTACTGACAGAGCAAGAAAGCATCCACTCGGCAAGAAGGAGATCCGAGTTGAAGTCATTTTCGCAACTTTCTGTTGCGAAATTTTATATTGTTTCGCTTTTATATTGTTTGAACAGTAATATTAGAATATTAATAAAAACTCTATATATTCCACAGGCGGGTGCACATAACAAAGGAGACATACCAATGTCTCGGCGACGACTACAACGTGGAACCGGGTAACGGGGGAGAGAGGAATTCTTACCTGAAGGACCACAACATTGAGACGTTCCTGATCGTTCCCGACGACACGTGCCGTGCGGTAAGTTGAAACGAAATTCACATATTTTAGTATCATAAACGGGTTATTTGATTCACACGAATTTACATAACGAAAAATATTATTTATGTCTTACTCCGCTTTTCAGTTACTACGGAACATTTCTTATTCAAACTGTTATTTAACTTTATTATCACGAAAAATGAGTATTTACGCGGGGGAGACGAAAAAATACGCTAAATATATTTATTTTTATAACAGTTTGTATATATTTTTTTTTTAAATATACATAAATTTAACAGATTTACATAAGGAAAATATAGGTTCTTAAAAATGATTACAAATAAAGTAATTTCTTGTTAATGAATCTACCCAATTTAAAAGAGAAAAACATTTCTCGTGTTTAAATTGGGGAGTCGTGTCATTACAGAAAAAAGATAAAGAAATAAGATATCCTTATTTTTTTTTTTGAAATTAAGAAACAAATAAACTTAAATAAAGAAATATACTAACGTAGCAGTTACTAAAATTAGATACACAAAATATATGCATGTTATAGTTTATTTTTTGTTAAATTTAATACACTTACGCGGAATACGAACTGCGCTACGCCATATTTTCATTATACTAGGGCCAGTCAATAAGTAATGCCTCCTATTTTTTCTCCTTTAATTGTCAAGTAATAAAAAATGCAATTACAGGAGTCGAAAACTACACTATTGACAATTAATTTGTTATATTTTAATATTATCTCAGTCCTTTTCCACAGCTTTGGTACATCTTTTAACAAAGGGCATGTCTCACAGTGTTGTAAAAAGCACGATCATGTCCAGAACACCATCGCCATAACTTTCCCCGCCGATCACACAGTTTTGATTTTTTTTTGTCCTTGGTGAGTTTGTGTGATGTCATTCCATTGACTGCCTCTTTGATTCAGGTAAACAAAATGAACCCATTTTTCGTCTCCGGTCACAATTTTTTTCCAGAAACTAAGAGCTGCAAGTGTTGTGAGGCCATTGTTTTTCTTGTTTCTTTATTCTGGCCATTTTTGGTACCCACTTTGCAAAACTTTTGTTGAAAAATAGTTGTCGAATAATCTTCATCACACTGCCTTTATTTAGGGAGAGAATGTGACATCTGTAGTTATCTGGGGTCACCACGAATGAGTGCAGTCGCTGCAATCAACGGCCTGCGCCGCTCCGCTTTTCCACAACCAGCGGTTTTATCCTTCAGCTTGATTACACTAACGAACCCATCGTCTAGCAATCATAACGTCCACTGTTGCATCATAGAAACATTTTTCAGTCTTTCGTGAATGTACATTTTTGTGCTTCACCTTCTACGGTCAAGAATCAATCACAGAACGCTATCTATTACGAACATCGATGTTGGCCATTTTGCAAGCGACTGCATTGCTGCCACCTGTTGACGCAAAAAGTTACTACTGCAGCCGATTGTAGAAGAAGGTTTGAGGAATAGCACCAAGTTCAAAATTTTTGCTTAACTAACTTTATTTAAGTGGAAAAAAATAGGAGGCATTGCTTATTGACTGACCCTCGTATTTCATAGACAATTAGTGCTACAATCATAGAAAAAATATTATTGCCGTATAAAACAATAATTTATTAGTGTTATGAAGTGTACGCATTACTTACAAGTTTGAACCTGTATTTATAAAAGAAGAACTTGGAAAGAAAGGTATTAGATTAATTATACATACTCGTTAGACAAACTCTGCTTGCCAAAAACACCATTCAAAACCTGGGATGTATATCTTATTGATGGATGACACGCAGCTTAAACCTCAACCTAGTATTCCGGGAAATATTTTAAATTAGGAAGGTGTTATTATTTTTATTTTGACGCGAATTTATTTTATAAGGTTAGTACTTCCGACAAATGTCGTATTCGATTGTCTATTTAAAAAATCATCATCAAACGCGCATCAAACTTCGACAAGAAACATTCCGTATTATCCGTGAAGCTGGCTCATACATTTTTACTCGAAAAGAATGGAAGTTCACAAAAAGGGTAATTTAATTTTGAACTATTCACGAATATTGTACTGAAAATACCGTTAGTACTAAAATATTTAAAAAGTGTGGGTCACTTTTATATGTGCGCGAGGGTCAAAGAGCTGGCAACATTAAATGTGTGAAACGTTAACAAGCGTAAAATTTCTGTCAAATTTTTCGCGTTCGCGATGCTTTGACACGCGAGCACTTTAAATGATACGGGAAAATTACTGTGATCGATTTCGTCATCCACTTCAAATTTCAATATGGCTGTTGTTTTTATTCTTTTTTAGATAAAAGCGGATGCTCGGCATTATTCACATTTACCATTTGCTTTATCCGTATTGCTGGGTGCCCGATCTGCCCTAATGCATCGGTTAACGTTACAATAATGATAATAATAATAGTTTATTCCAGAATGTACGCAGGGGTAGTGCTATGAAATAAATTCCATACTCCGAAATAACAAAAGGAAGACAAATAACAACATAAGGAAAAAGTAAAGTATAGTATCTATAATTATCGGTTCTTCAAGTATTAATTAATATAACTATAAAAAACACATTAATTATACTAATTATCACACGGAAATACCGGCCCTAAAAATATTATCTTCTGTATACGTAAACACACGCTTCTCAACACTGCCCTGGTTATGGACATTGTAACTCTTCCAGAAAGTTGGCTAAAGAAGAAAGAAACGAAAAATAATTTTAAGTTAGCTCCCGAGGAAAACTATTTCCCTCGAGGCCTGTGTCATTTTTGGGGATGCTGTGTGGAGGGTCTTTTAGGGAAAGGAAGAAGAAAAAGTTCTGGGAAGTAAAAAGGCATTAGGGGTGGGTAGGAATATGGGGTTCAGTGTAACTAGGAGCGACGGTCGTATGTACATGAATCCATTCCCCCCCCCTGCGGTGCAAGACGATGGGTTAAGAGAGTCCGGCTGGAGAGGTCAAAAGGTCTCCCTCAACCAGTCTCTCCCAATCTGGCCTTCCACGGAGTTAGTGAGCAGATATACCCGCCGCCAAAATCCGTAAAAACCTCACCCCATGAAACCAGCCACCTCTGCTAAGTTACCAAAGGTAGCGAACCACTTCGGGCGACCTATGGTAGTGATGTTGGTTGTCCAATAAATGTTTACCGTGGTGGCGGTACCCGTACCTGCTTTCTAAATTGAGAATCAACCACTACTATGAAAACCACACTTCTAATTATAATTTCTAATTTTACCAATTATTATTATGTTAAAATTCCGCCCGTAAGAATGTTATCGCGAACATCACTTCTACATAACATATGTGAACACATACTTCACAACTATGCCATGATTATGGACACTAAACGCTATCCGAAACGTTGACTAAAGAAGGAAGAAGCGCAACACGGCATAAAACCCCAAAATTGAATCACTTTAACGTTGAGACCTTTACGTCTTTCCTACCTTTACCTATCGAACATGCATTACCACAGTGAACGAGTTCCGTCAATACAAATGTGATTGCCCTATTCAAATGTTAGATCATCCGCGTTTAAATGGGATTCTAGAGAACGTAGCTCAAATAAGAGCTCAACTGTAACTTGAAAATGAATTATTGGGAAAAGAACTACGGGAGAATAGCGAAGAAAAGAACTCCAGCCTTTAAAGCTATTTTCAGACCGGGGAGCCACGTAGGTACTATGGTGGGATAAATTCACCACTCTGAGTAGCCTCCACTGCCACTCTTGCTAATTCACACCGAGATCGCACTCGACGCAGTGGAGTGTGGATTTGGGATTACGGCATATTGTTCAAGAACAGTGGGATTCAAGCCAAAATATTTGCTTTTAGTTCCGGAATCGTTAACTTAGAGAAGGCCGCAAATAACTACCGTGTAATAACGACGAGGAATTATTTGGTGGATAAAGAATTCCTTGGAGATCTGAGATAATAAACCTGTTATTACATGGGACGACGTATTCGAAATATTGAGGAAGAATTGTTTTCAGATAAAATAAGCAACTAACAAACTAACAAAATGTGATTTTTTATTCACATTTTATCGTCCATCCCTTAATGTGGCTTGCAAACTAAAAATAAATGTCAGTGATCTCGCAATATACTCGCAGTATAGATTTTTCACTTGATCTTGATTTTTCAATGCATGTGTCTCAAAATAATTAGGTAGCTACAGAGTTAAAAAGCAAACAGGTATCATCTTAAGCCGGGCTCTCTCGACGCAATGCTTTGTACCGTAGTAGGAGGGATGGATTCGTAAGTATTCTCCTGGACACCTGAACCTCAAATTCCTAACCAGCCCTCATACCTTTTTCCCTCCCAAAACTTGCTCTCTTTCTCTTAAAAAGACCCCACATGCGGTGTCCTCAAAGATGACCATTTTTTATGTAACATGCGTGCGTAAGCCGCAGTAAGGGAGAAATTTTTTGAAGTGAAACTTCTATAGCACGACTGTGATTTAGATATCGGATGAAACGGAAATGACGATTACTGAACCTGCGACGCTCAACTGCGCTCATCGGCCGCTTTCGTAGTGATGTCACTTTGAAAGGCTCCTTTTGGCTGAGATATGAAATGAAATTTACGCGAGGTCTGCGCTCGTTGGTCGCTTTGATTTTATTACCTCATTTTTCAAGTATTGGTTGAGATTGTTTTGGCAAAGTTTTGCTTCTACCGCATGAAAAAGCACTCGATTTTTTTTCTTGGTGAACTACCATAACTAGGAGTCTACAGTTATTGAATTCTGCTTTTAGTATCTATTTATATAAACACTCACTAATTTCGGACAAAACCCTAGCTTCTTCGGGACAATTAAAATCGTTTTGAAAAAACTTTTTTTCAATTATTGACATGTTTTGACATGATATTTCACCATTACTAGGTTTGACAAAAAATGAACCTCGGGTAGTCAACCGAAATCAGTTTTTTTTTTCAATATAATCTCCTTGAACGCGAAAGCATTTCTCACATCGCTGATTTAAAAACAGGTCAAAAAAAAATCACAAGTTTTTTTTTTGTAGAGGGCCCCGAAAGCGGCCTTCGTGTCATCTTCATCAATAAATCTTTCCCTTAGCGTTTTTTATAAATTTACAAAATTGGTGTCAGCTTTTTCAATTTTTTCTGCAATTTTCAAAAATTTTAGTGCAGTTTACACGCGGTAGAAGCGAAACTTTATCAAAACAATCTCAACCTCGAAAAGTGAGGTCATAATCAAATCGACCATTGAGCGCAGACTAGCGTAATTTCCGTTTCATATCACACCAATAGGAGCCTTTAAAAGTGACATCATAATCAAAGCGGCCAATTAGCGCAGTTGATGTGTCGCAGGTGCAGTAATCATCATTTCCGTTTCATCCGTAATCCAAATCACAGCGCGGCTATAGAAATTTCACTTCAAAAATGTTTGATCACAATTACGCATAGGAGGCCCGAGGAAAATTATTTCATTCAGGGCCCATATCATATTTGGGATGCTGTATGAAGGGTCTTTTTAAGAAAGTAAAGGAGAGGAAGTTCTGGGAAGGAAAATATATGAGGGGTTTTTCAAGACGATGAGTCGAGTTGGACAAACTTCACACATGAACCTGAGCACCCTTCCAAGTTACCAAACTTAGCCAAAAGTTAGGGTGTACTGTGGCTGAGGGGTTGGTTTTCCAAAAATGGTTCCCATTCAGTTGACATTGAATTTACTCATCATTATATATTTTGTTCCACAGGATAAGAGACCTCAACAAGCTGCAGCCAATGGCAACGTTGCTAAGGAACTGAGGGTGATGGGTCATGGATCCTCGCAGCAGGGAAAGAATAACTCCAAGTAAGTTTCTCCGTTTTAATACTTGCGCTAGAAGCCGTTCGGCTACTTACTTCATAAGAACGAATAAGTCTTTCCTGATGTTCCACATAAAACTCGCTACATCTCTTCGCTTGATCTCCGAGTCTCATTCTGGAAAAAAACATCAGATATTTGCCTAACAAAGAAATTTTAAATCTTTCCGATTAAAAATAGGAGGAATATTGATTTTGTATACAAGCAAACCTTACCAAGTTTCAGACACTTTTTAATTAAATGGGGTGGTCCCCAAATTTGCCGGTTCAAAAGTGAGGTTAGCAATTACAATTGGAAAGATTTATTTAGTTACATCATCAAGAGGTAGCGGATAGGCGTATCATGAAAAAATATTTAACTGTGAATCTTTCAATATTCACTCGTAGCAAATCCACATTTTCAAACTTTAAAACGTTGGTTACGCCAATTCTAATAACATAATTAAATATAATTGTCAAATAGTGGTGATGCGAAAATGTCAAGGGACGCATAATAGATGAGTAAATAATTAATGTACAAATGTACATATAAATAATAACAATGATAGAGCAAGGCGTACGTGGAATTTTTTTCATATCTGCCTAATTGGTATGTTTGATTGGTGATCTAGGTTTGATGATTAATTACGGGGTTAATTATTAGTCCATTTTTTGTATTATTGGGTGAAATTAGACCAAACGAGCAAATGTTCATTCTAGTCTGCTCTTTTAAATTATTTTTGTGTAAACGGTTACAGAAAATTCTTTCGCCGTTTGTGTGTTTGGCGAAATTTAGAATGCTCGTAGCGATCTCTTCAAAGTGTTCTTGTGTTCTTGGGTTCTTGCGTCGACTTCCTTAATACTAATTATGGTTTGGAGTAATGAAAAATGTCTGTTAATGATAGAAGCGTACCGTCTTCAGATGTCGTGGTATTTAACTTACGGAAAGTAAAAATAAATAATAATAACTTATGGAAAATATTATATATTATACAAATTTTCATTCTTATAAATACTAACCAAGTAGATTCCTGGTCAAATAAAATTATTCAAGCAAAACACTTTAAATAAATAAAAAGAAAACACTTTGTTTACGTCACTTTATTATTTCTTCCGTCTACCGGTTTCGGTACCTCCGTACCATCATCAGGACTGAATATAAAGTAAAAGTTGGATAATATCTGAAGCAAAATCTTTGTGTACGTCAGAACTATTGACTAAATTATTTATAATATAAAAAATAAAAAAATAAAAATAAAAAAATAAAAAAATAAAAATATATATTATCCAACTTATTGATGTTTGCTTGAACCAAAACAGTTTTAAATATAATAATATAATATACCGACAACGAGATGGATTGGCGATGGGGCTACCCACAAGTTCGCTTGTTGCGGACATTTTTATGAATAACTTTGAAAACAATATTTTTGAACTTAAATCACCATTGATAAAAAATATTTTACTTTGGAAACGCTATGTGGACGATATTATTTGTATTTGGTCTGGTACAGAGCGTCAGCTGAATTCTTTCCTATTACTCCTCAACTCCTTACATAAACAGATCCAATTCACACTAGAAATAGGTATAAATTCGACACTAAACTTTCTTGATCTGACTTTATCGATTATTGATAATAAAATTCACTTTAATATATTTAGAAAACCTACCTTCACAGACACCGTAATTCATAATACATCCAACCACCCAACCTCACATAAACATTCCGCATTCCACTCAATGATCCATCGATTAGTCACCACCCCTTTGTCAAATGTTAATTATACTAATGAATTAAATACGATAAAATTAATAGCTCACAATAATGGATACGAAGCACAACTCATAGATAGAATCCTAGCAAAAAAATTAAGATCAATATCCATAAATAAATACATTTACTCTAGTTCAATATCTTTTAATAATAATAACCTTAACCGCGAATGGCGAAGAATTTTGTATATTAATAACCTGTCCTCTTCGTGTACAATTAAATTCCCACCCGAAATGAAACCAGCTTTTTACACGAATAACAACCTAGGAAAATTTTTAATTAATGCTAAAGACAATGAGGACGTACTAAGCCACTCGGGCGTTTATAAAATTAGTTGCAACGATTGTCCAGCATTCTATATTGGACAAACGTCACGCAATGTAGAAACTAGAGTAAAAGAGCACATAAGGTGCCTAACCAGTACAGGGTTTTCAGAATTCGCAGAGCACCTAATTAATAAAGATCATACCTTTAACCGGGATACGGGTATTAAAGTCCTACACAAAAATGGGATAGGCTTAAGGTTAAATAACTTAGAAGCTTTAGAAATAAAAAAATCTGTTAATACAAAGGCTGAAATCATTAATAATCAACTTAATTTAACATTCAGCCCTATTATAAGTATGTTTCCCGTTATCCCAATCGCTCCTCCCCCACTTCCCTCCCACAACTGACGCACTGTCCCGCTCTATTTTACTGTCTCTTTCTTTTACATTTTGTATATATATATGTATATTTCTCTGTATTTGTCAGTATTTTATATTCAGTCCTGATGATGGTACAGAGGTACCGAAACCGGTAGACGGAAGAAATAATAAAGTGACGTAAACAAAGTGTTTTCTTTTTATTTATTTAAAATGCCAAGTCACAATGTGTTTGCTTCTTTTGAAAAATCAAAACACTTTAATTATCTCAACCAAACGTATGTTGACAAACTTTCGTCAAACAAATGGTTGCGTATTGGAGAGTTGAGCGCAGAAATAGAAGGATTTATGCTTGCCATTCAAGATAGAGTCATAAAAGATTGAGTCTAAAAATTATATGAAGCATATAATCAAAGATATAAATCAAATTGATGATTTATGTAGAAAATATTTGGCTTTTCCGGAAACAATAGAGCATATTATATCGGGATGTTCTGTATTAGCGCCGTCCGAGTATACATTTAGGCACAATCAGGTTTTAAAAATAATTCACCAAAGTTTGGTAACTAAACATAACTTGATTGATTGCCGTAATATTGTACCATATTATGAATATGAACCAAATTCATTTTTCGAAAATGAATTTTATAGAATATATTATGATAAAACTATACTAACAGACAGAACAATTAGTCATAATAGACCTGATATAGTTTTACATGACAAAATTTAAAAATAACTTATATCATTGATGTAGCTATTCCAAATTCCTGTAATATTCAAAAAACTGTTTCTGAAAAAGTAAAAAAATACACAGATTTAGGAACTGAGATTTAAATAATTTGGCATTCTCAGACTATAAAAATATTACCATTTGTTATTTCGGCTACTGGCATAATACCTAGGTCTCTCATTCAAATTTAGGCATATTTGATTTGTCAAAGAATTTATATATAAAAATGCAAAAATCAGTCATTTTAAATACATGTAGGATTACAAAAGATTTTTTAAATATTTATATTGAGGGATCAGTAGGATTTATAGGTTCAGTTAGGAGTTCCACAGAGCCGAACCCTCTGATATGAAAATATATGGAGTCGGTGAATTCTTTACCCATCTGGTCTCTGGTAGGTTGACATGTTGTTCTTGTATTGTTTTGTATTTAAAATATTTATATAGTGCAATCGCATAGCATGGATTGACTAGATGATCATTTGGGAAGTGTGTGAAAGGGTTTAGTTTTTCCTGTGGGGAAAATTTAACCCGGACATTTAAATCTGGTGCGTTATTAAAAAAGTCTTATCATTTCTTTCTTTTTCGATAATTAAGTCAACAATAAATGCAGCACTTGAAATCACAATATCGCTCTCACAATCAGACACGGTGTACTGAACATTACCACTGATCGTTGAAGAATGAGTAATGAGCTCGCCTGATCTAAACATCCCTTCAGCGTTTGCAAAAATCTTGTTCCTAAAGTTTTCGTTCTCGTTTTGGTGTAAATAGTGAAAACGAATTATCTTTTTCACAAGAAAACACTTGTTCCATCTCTAGCTCTATGCTCGTTTGGTCTAATCCCACCTTAAAATATACTTAGTCCATTTTATCACTATTTTTTAATAATAACACTTTTGTACATATTTATAATTCAGTTTTATAATAGTTTATTATATTTCTAAAGAATTGTAAAATTCTTCAATGGAGAACTCCAGCCTAAATTTTTTTTTTTTTTGTTGAATAATGAATGACCTTCTAACTTAAATAACTGCATATTTTTTTTTAGAGGTTGTTTTAATACTTAAAATAAGTCAAAGTTTTAATTTTTCAAGACCAAAAACCACCGCATGTGTATTGAATCGTGTGACGTCATCACTCCTGAAAAGTTATTTTTATTTTCAACAGGTGTTGTCATTTTGTATGATAATTATATGGAAAAAAGATGATACTATTCGATCAGTTAAAACATTATTTAGGTGGAATTATTTATTCATTGTATTATATTTATTATATTATTATATTTTTGAATATTATTACGGGAGAGTGGTATAAAAATTGTTTGAAATTATTATTTTTTAGCTTTTAAAATCAATATTATCAAAAACGAAGAATCACCCACAAAAGTGTAGACAAACGATATCAGCTGATCGATTGCGGCCATTTTGATTCTACTCCACAGCCAAATTTTGGCCTATTGATTTTTTCGTACAGTTTAAATTTTTTCAATATTTTAAATAATAGAGATAAACTAATAGAGATACCTCTATTTTTGATACTGAATTATTTAGGCTTAAATATTGTTTCAATAAACACAACAAATAAATCTCTACAAACAGTACGAAATAACGAATAACATGAAATGTTGTTAATGCTGATGGCTTGTGTCATACCTACATAATCAAAGTTTCAATACAATGACTGGTGACGCGTGACGTCAGCACTAACCATTCAGTAATGCCAACTTTACAGTGTGTTTTGACGAGAGGTTTAAAAATGCACTTTTTAATATTTTTTAAGAACTCTACGTTTAATATTATGAAATAAAATTTATATATTCAGAATCAGCGTTCATTGTTCTGTATGAAGCCATAATATTTTTCACTGGAGTTCCTTATTATGAGCATTTGTTTTTGGATGTTTTATTTGAGTAGTAGAGAATTTCAAACTTTGATAATGATTTTAATATCACAGTTTGTTACCGAGCCCGTACATAAGTTTATTAGTTTTAGTGGTTAGCCTCTGAAAGATTCACGAGTAATAAATACCTTTAATTGTTCTCAGTGCGGCGAATATTCTCTTTGCCTTAAAATTGAAAACTTTGCTATAAATCAATCTCCCGCGGACAGAAAGTCCTACGATTACAGTTTCTCCCTAATTAATTCGCAGAGAAAATCGTTTTCGGAGTAAAATTTATGGCTTTACCAAACTTATTTTTAATCATTGTTAATGTTTGTTAGCGTCTCCATTCTAATTAGCAGACTCAATTTGAATGATTTGCTAAATTCTGTCGAATGCTTTTTTAAGTTCATTAATTAAAGAAAAAGGTATCTCTACTATAATACTCGTACATCTAAATTCCAGTAGTAAATTTCAAAGAAAAAAATATATATTTTATGTTTAACTAAGGATTGAACTTTTTCCCCCCAGGGAATGGCTCTTAACTTCTGTGAACTTTTAAAATAAAAAAATTTAAAATAACTAATAATAATAATAATAATCTTTATTCAATGAAATAACAACAATATAACTAAAAAAAAAATTACATACTCAATGTAGTTTACAAATAGATTACATCAATCAGTACAGAAAAATTAACAAACAGAAAGTAACGTAAGAAAGGTTACACAGGAGTAGTATAGTTATACAGTATTTTTAGTTGTGCATTGCCTGCCTCACTAGGTGAACCTGTATTGAGGCAGAAATTTTGTTAATTGTTTCTCGCAATTTTATCTATGGTTTTTTTATAAATGTGTAAAGAAGTTTCCATAAAGCAAAAACTTTATTTTAGTTAACATTATTGTTTGCATAAATGTACCTACACAATTCATAAACTGCAAGGTTATTACTACAATAACAACTGTCAATGACTGAGCGTTTGGGTGAGGGCACCAGTACAGGCTCGATCATTAGAATGTATCCATATTTTAACATATTTTTTAAACTCTCTCTGTGTTTGACTCAGTTTGAGGTTTTCTGGGAGAATGTTGAATATTTTTGTGTCAAAGTATCTAAAGCTACGTTGACCAAAGGTGGAAGAGAGTGCTGGAACTTGCAATATGTCTTTGTTGGAGTTACGTGTAAATCTTAAGTTTATTTTTTTTTCGTAAAGCACATGTTTGTTTTTAAAGAGATGCATGAGGATAGTTTTTAAATAGATCTGTCGAACATCAAATACTCTCATTATTTTGAATATAAGGTCACTGTCTGCAGTTAGAGGAAGTTTGAGAATAATTTTCATAATTGTTTTCTGTGCCTTTTCGACAGGATCTAGAGCTGATGAAGTGCCCCCTCCCCATGCAATGATACCATACTCAATGATAGATTGGGTGATTGCAAAATAAATCGTTTTAAGGAGTTGTAAGTTAAGAAAAATCCTTATGGATCTGAAGAAGTGTATTGTTTTTCTAATTTTATTTGCAATGATCTGGGTATGTAGGTTCCATTTGAGGTATGGGTCAATGGTGAGGCCGAGGTACTTTATCTGTGAAGTGCGCTCTATACTGGGGCACTCACTACATTCATTGGAATTCGTACAGCAATGAATTGGTTTAACTGAGGATTAAACTTTTTTCCCAGAGGCTGAGTAAATTAAGAGAGCACCGCTAACACCTAAACCAAATCCTAAGTGGATGCTACCGACATTTATGTAAATTTTAAATTTTAAATTTCCACTTTCAGAAAAAAATAGTGTGTCTACGCGAATGTCACTAAAAGATGATAGAATGCATTGTCATCGACAATGAGTCTATATGCTGAGTTTCAGCTTGATCGAATATTGGGAAGTGGGTTAATTCCACTTCCAAGATTTGCATTAATTTATTCACGAAAACAAAATTGAAAATCAAATAAATGTATTAAATAAGAAAAATGTCTATCAGATCCGGTATTTAATTTTTTTATTCACTTGTCTACTATACAATTGTTGCAAATTATGTTTTTTTCTGTGCAAGTATGTACATGGACACCACCGTTTTTATTTTGATAGAGTATTAGTTTCTGACCATGTCTGTTACAAAGAATTTGTCTATTTACTGTATTTCTGTACCTAACTGGAAACCTACTTTAATGATGTCATTTTGTTTATTAACCTGTTGGGGTTTTTAACCTTCAACCCTGGGATCGAACCGAACATCTTACGGAGTATAAAATGTTTTATGTACCTTTTGCTTTGACTTTTAATAGTTTAAATATAAATATTTTTTTCAATTTCATAAAGTAATTATAATTATAAAAAAAATGGAATAAAATGCCGATAACGATACAATGATTCATTATCCAATGTTGGTTCAGCCAAGCATATTCGATTACACGTAGGCATTTTGTTATAACTACGTTGCTTTGTGTTTGGGTATACTTATTCAGTGCTTATGAGCATAAAATGAGAGCAAGCTATTCAAAGAATTGATTCTTATAAAAGCAATCAAATAATTTGTGGAAATCGCCTAAAATTTTATAATTTAATCTATATCTGCTAATAAATAGTTATTATAAATAAATTGGCAACTTGTAACAAAAAGAAGAAAATTTATATCTATTATTCGCGATTCCAAGACAGTTGATCCCCCGACAGTTGGCCCCCTGGCATACTTAAATATAATATGAGGTCGGTTTAGGTAAAACAGGTATAACTATTTACATAAAGTAAATAAACCCGAAGGGTTGTGCAGAGAGGAAGTGCCGCCGAATAACAAAAGTATGAAACATATGTTAATAGGCCACTTGCATGGACTTCATAACGACTTGGAAAAAATCGTGTGGATAGATTTTTTTACTAAGATTACGAAAATGTTAGTAAAAATTTTTAGAAATACATAGTTTTTTTTTTTTTAATAAATAAATCCATTATTTGGGCTTGTGACATCACTACATGAAAATGTCCCATTGCCGAAAATGTTCCTATTATTTTTATAAAATTCCACACTGATTTATTTTTTTTATATGGCATCACTTTGATTTTAGGCGAATTTTTGAATTTGACATTTAACGTTCACTAGATTTATTGTTTGTTCTCTGGGAAAGTATCATTTGGTTTGATTTTTAGTCAGATGTTATGACAAGAACCCCGTACAATTTACGTTGTTCATACGTGTTTTAGAGGTATAATGATAATGGAGCGGATTTTAACAAAATCAAATTTTATAATATTCTTATTATTATTATAATTAACAAGTATATTACATTTGATTTAGTAATATAGACGTTGAACATTATAATGATTTATGATCAATAATATGGATCAAGAAAAAAAATATTTATGAGATTTTATATTTTTGGTATGCCTCGTTATTCTCCTGTGTTATTCGTGTGGAAAACGTTCTTTTTTTTAAATGATTTTCGGCTATGTAATTATCGTTTTTTTGCACCAAAATTATGCCCTGTCTTTCCGCTTTATAAAAAATTGTCTGATTTTTCGGATTTAAATTTTCAAAAAATCGCCAGGGTTTCAAAAATACGATTAAAAATAAAAATAAAAATACAGAATGTCTTAGAATATTTGCCTAAACCGGAATTTTTTTTTTTTAAATGTGATGCAAGTGGCCTATTCAAATGCATCAAGAATAAAACATCATGTATTCATACTGTATGTACCAGCGTACAAACACCGAAGCAGTAAATAAATTCGTTTGATATTCTAACTTATTTAGTTAGCCACACGTTGCTGTGGCTAACGAAACACAACGCCATTACCCAACCTTTATAAAATCCACACCACCCGCTTGCCAGCTGCCCGCTGCCTGAATTGAATATTTGAATTTCTCGACTTTTCTCTATTATTTATTTATTTATTTATTTATTTATTTATTTACATATGCATATATATTAACAATACATTACAATGTGAACATTTGTCTGTCCAACTGGGTAGAATACCCGTTTCAGGGCAGCCAAATTGTATATTTAGTTCATAATATTCTTAACAAAGGAATAGTTTCGTTCAAGATATCAAGGGAATTTGCTTCTGTCAAGACAACTTTTGAGAACACTAAGAATTGTATATAATTAACGGATGGTTTCTTTATGTCTTTAAAAGAATCGCAAAGATGTGATTTTTTTCAAGGTCAATTTGGAGAACGTAAATAAATGCATTCAGAGTGAATGCATTTATTAATGTTCTATGAGTGTTTTCTTTAGTGAGATCACAAGTAGGAGAATCTTTCCAGGCCATTTTAGAGAACATTTACAATTGCATAATCAGAATTTACACATTTATAAGCCAATATTTGACATATGAATTCACAATGTATTTATAGCTGTTTAATTTTAAAGTACTAATTTTAAAGTATTATAATAAGCATGTTTAAACCTTCCTCTTGAATCACTCTATCTATTGGTGAAAACCGCATGAATATCCGTTGCGTAGTTTAAAAGATCTATGCGCACATTCATTTTGAGCGACTTCATCAAATAAAATAATTCAAATCAAATACCTACTTACTCTAGGACATCTATTTTCCAATTTCTTCCGTAGAACGAATTTCAAAAGTGACTATAGTACGGCCCGCCAGCCGTTTTAAATCGCACAAAAATATGTTCTCTTTGAATTTCTCGGCTTTTCTCTAAAATAATTTACATTTATTATACATATAAACATTCCTCTTTAATCACTCTATCTATTGGTGAAAACCGCATGAAAATTCGTTGCGTAGTTTAAAAGATTGCACATACATTTTGAGCGACTTAATTTTATACTATGTAATGATAAAGAAAGGATTTTTGAAAACGATTTTAGTTTTGAAGTTAGTAAATAATACACAAAAATTATATATTTTTTAAATTTTTATGTTGGGGGACCAACTGTCGGGGGATCAACTGTCAGGTCACCATTGATGGCAATACTTGCCAACTGCCATTTCCTAATATCCATTTTTAACGTCTTCATCAACTTATCGTTGAAATAAAGATAATTATAAAATAAATTATAGAAAACTCACGTAATATTTGTGGGCACAAAATACGTACGTTTTTATGTAGTTACCGCAAAACCGGCTTTTTGAAATATTGGCATACAGAGCTCTAGGCCAAAAAGGCCCTTTTCTCTTTCATCATGAATTCATATTAACGGTTGTTGAAAAATTGATTATTTAGTTGTTTGAAAATGTACATGGCTGCATTATTGGGAGGTTACACTTTACGGAGGATTCCGCGAAACCGTTCCAACAAGGTTCCAACCGTCTGGAGTCAGTGAGACTATAGAAAACCCAATTGGGGCATGTTGTGAGGATGAAGGTAGTAGAAAAAGGAATGAGATGAGAAGAGGAAAATGGGGGAGCACAGTAGGCTATTCATATTCTAGATTTGGTCACCAAATACGGTTAATACCAAATTTCAACCTTTACCATTACTATAATATTAATATTTATATTAATATTTTACAATTACCATAATTTCAAGCAATTTTCAATTCTTAATGGTAGTTTAACCAAGACGATAGAGCAGGGGTCACCAAATGGCGGACCGCGGTCTGGATCCGCACCGCCGAAGTATTTTGTGCGGACCTTGTGTTAACACTACAAAATATTTTACAACTTGAATGCGTAATTTGATACTTTTTCCAGAACTTTGTCTTTGCTGCCGTCTTAGCGATAAATAAAATGTAGCTTCCATTGTTTTTTATCAGATATTTTTAAACACATTAATGGTCTGTACCTTAAACTCCAAGGCAAAGGAAAGCTTGTATGGGAGCTCCTGACAGAAGTAAAAAGCTGTTTACGAAAACTCGATCTTTTCAACATCGATTTTGATAATAAACTAACTAACTAACAGCAGTTACACCGAGCTTCACGTCGGCCTATACAAGACGTTCATTAAGGATCTTGAATCGGAGTTTTAAATTACAGATTTTAAGAAAATTAAGAATGTCGTCGACATCCCCTCACTAATATTTGTTTATTATTTAATAAAATAATGTTCCGGAACCCATTAGTTTTATTTGTTCATTGATATTGTATCTATACGTATTTAAGTAGTACAGTTTATCATTTCAATTATTAAGCCGGGGGGGTTAGGCTTTTTCCCTTCCGGACCGCGACGGTCATGTTATTTTAAAAAACGGACCTCTAATGAAAGTAATTGGTGATCCCTACGATAGAATATATTCCACTTTTTATCTTTATGGTGATAAAATCTTTGTAGGTATCATTTAATTCGGAGCAAACTAGAAATGTAGGATGAGGAACTCAAAATAGAAAAAAAATTACAAGTGCGCAGTTTACACGCGATAGAAGTGAAACCTTCAGAAAACTAAAGTAGACAAGAGCGGGAAAGCCATGAAGTACCGCACAAATAGGAGGAATCATGTATGTATTTCACTCTTTTCACAGTGACGCTTTTTCCTTTTTTTTGAGTTTCAAATCATAACGGTGATCAGAAGTTTTCACTTCAAAAACACAACTTTGTCAGTATTCCTTTTCGAGAAATCAACGTAAATGTTAAGAGCGTTTAACCAGCCAGCGGCCGAAAATCCACATTTCGTCGAAAGTTGTTCTTACGATCGTGCAGGGCGGTTACAATGAGAAAGGTTAATTATTCTCCGTACCAGTTTTGAAAAATTATAACTCAATATCGATTTTATTTCATTCCAAGTTTGCTTTAATTTATACCTACATCCAAAAATGCTGAAAGGCTTGATGATAAAACTATTAAAATAATGTACTTTTTGTAATTATTTTTTGATTATAAGTATTTATTATTTTTTAATAATGTCTAAGTAAAATAATAATGCAAAAAAATCTGAAATATATTAGTTTGTAAGTACGCAATTAAATACACAAACGGACCAATTTTCGTCAAGAAACACATGTACGTATATATTTTTTAATGATTTTATTTGAACTTAAATTAAAATTCTAAAACATGCGATAACCAGATAATGTATTGATTTATTTTTCTGCATGATTATATAATTTGAAATGGGTGTGGCATAATACAAAATCTTTTTTGAAAAATTAACAAATCTGCCAACGACCTATGGTATAACTTTATTATACTAAAAATAGACATTTTTCTCAAAATTTAAAACAAGCGAATGCTAGATAAAAGAACAATCTTTCGAAATCCATTTATAATGTTTTGTGGAAAAGAGTCAATACGTCTAAAATCTAATTTAAAAATGACATATTTCTGGTTTTCTCTGGTAATACCCTCTTAAGCATTGTAACTATAAAATTATTTGCTGTCCTACCCGCCCCTCATACTTTTTTACTTCCCAGAACTTTATCTCCTTCCTTTCCCTAAAAATACCTTCATCACAGCATCCCCAAAGCGATGACACAGGCCCTGAGGGTTTTTGAAGTGAAAACTTCGTTAACACCGCCATGATTTAAAATTTGATGAAACGAAAAACGACACCAAAAAGGACGAACACATACATTATAGGATTTAGCCTGTGAGAGAATGAGATAGAATAATCGGTCTCCTCTTTGTGCGGTGCTTCGCAGCCTCCTCACTCTTGTCTACTTTAGTTTTCTGAATATTTCAAGAACAATACACATTTTTTGGTTTATACCACCTCACTAGGCTGAGCCTGTTCCAAGGTGGCAGGAATTTAATCAAATTTCGATAACTTAATATTGGAAAATAGAATATGATATGACAATTTTAATTTATATTTAAAAATAAATTGAATGAAAGAAAAATAAAAATAAAATAAATGAGAAAAAAGATGAAAGAAAGAATAAAAAATAGTAAATAATTGAGTGAAATGTAATATAATATGAACTAAGTATACACTTAGTAGTGCACAGAGGCAAGTAAGCCAAACAACCGCCTCTAATAAACCTCCAATACTTTATTTATTAATTTTTAGTTTGGGGATGTTTAATTGGACCGACCCCGTTTGCTGTGGGTTCTAATCCTTTAAAAGTTCTAATCCTTTTTGGCTCTAAAATATAAATAGTTAAAGTTGTAATTTGTAACTCCAACTCTTAACAAAACGAGTCTCGTTCATAGTGAGAGACAAATCATAAGTATTTTTCATCGGATTTTACCATGCTCTGGGAGATTTCTTGAATCTCGTGATGAACGGAGCATCCAACTAAAGCGATTAGGAGTAACTCAAAAGTGGATTAGGAGTAAATCAAAGATTAATTATTGATATTAACGACTCTACGAGTATATCCAGTGAGATTATGCTGGGCAGAAGCACAGCTTAAAACGGTCTGATTTTGTCTGATCGTTTGAAGGTTATTGAATCTAGCAAATATCAAAAAAATCGAGTGCAGTTTACACGCGGTAGAAGCGAAATTTAACCGAAAACAATCTCAACCAATACTTTAAAAGTGAGGTCAAAATCGAAGCGACCAATAACCGCAGACCCAGCGTTTTTCCATTTCATATCTCAACCCACAGGAGCCTTTAAAAGTTTTTTTTTACATGAGCTCCACACAGGAGGCCCTATGTGATCTTTGGGGATGCTGTGTGGAGGGGGTTTTTTTAGGAAAGGAAGGAGAGGAGAGTTCTGGGAAGGAAAAGGGTTTAAGGGGTGGGTAGGATGGGGGTTCAGTATGTCCTGGTCATCCGCCTCCAAGACAAACTTCACCCCATGAACCAGGGCACCCCTGCTAAATCAAAAAAACGTAGCGAACCACTTGGGGTGACCTATGGCAGAGGTGTTGATTATCCAATAAAGGTTCCCGAGGCGGCGGTACCCATTCCCGCCTCCCAAATTGTAAAGTGACATCATTATCAAAGCGGCCAATGAGCGCAGTTGATGCGTCGCAGGTGCAGTAATTCAAATCACAGCGGGGCTATAGAAGTTTCACTTCAAAAATCCATTAGAATGTTCTATAATATTTACATCAACGATATCTCTAAACCCAACTCCCGTTTTCCACAAGAAAGGACACAGGAGAATAACGAGGCATACCAAAAATATTACATCTCGTAAATATTTTTTTCCTTGATCCATCTTATTGATCATAAATCATTATAATGTTCAACGTCTCTATTACTAAATCCAATGTAATGTACTTGTAAATTATAATAATAATAAGAATATTATAAATTTTGATTTTGTTAAAATCAGCACCACTACCATTATACCTCTAAAACACAGACAGACAGCGTAAAATTTACGGGTTTCTCTTAATAACATCTGTCAAAAAGTCAAATCAAATGATAAGTTCGCAAAGAACAAACAATAAATCTAGTGAACGTTAAATGTCAAATTCAAAAATTCGCCTGAAATCAAAGTGTTGCCATATAAAAAAAAAATCAGTGTGGAATTTTACAAAATTAATAGGAACATTTTCGGAGACGGGACATTTTCATGTAATGACGTCACGGGCCCAAATAATGGATTTATTTATTTAAAAATAAAAAATAAACTGTATATTATTTCTAAAAAAATTTACTAACATTTTCGTTATCTTAGTAAGAAAATCTATTCACACGATTTTTTCCAAATCGTTATGATATCCATGCAAGTGGCCTATTGTATAAGTCCGTATCAAGTTGGAAGAAATACTCCCAGAATGGCTCTAGGGGTTAAACATTAGCATAAACATCTTAACCGAGAGATATGAAATAGAGTACCATTTCAAAGATATTCCGAGCATTCGCCATTTAACGGGGGTCTTGAATTCGTAGAATTGTCTTATTTGGAATATCTTAATCTGATCGAATGAATTTCCAGCCGCATGGGTTTCGGAGAGCCTATCGAGACCAAGGACGCTGAGGATGAAGTAAACGAGTACTTGATGAGGGCCATCGACGCCCGCTCCATTGACAGGCTCCGTCACGAGCACTGCAAAGGGTTCGCCCTCACCTTCAAAACGCCGAACGTCGAGAAAAGGGTAAATATACAAGCTGTTCTTATTTCTGTCTATTCGATGATTTGTAGATTATTTTATTGGAGTAGTAATTATTAATTGTAGATAGTTACCGATTTTTCAAGTGAGCACAACAATATTTTGTATTAAATCAAAAGTTGTTATAAAAATAAACATTAAAGTAAATTATTTTAATTATGTGCGATGAGTATGGGATGAACAATAAATTATAACACTAACATTTTTGTGTGTTTTTTTTTTTCAAAATGTTTCAACTGTTGAATCTGATAATTTTTCTAAAACTTCAATAATGTTTCGTTGGTTTACTTGAAAAGCAATCGATGTCTCATCTTTTGTACATCTTTGACATTTGTCATAAGAGTAGGTTTTTTTTTTTTTTTTACATGAGCTCCACACAGGAGGCCTTGAGGAAAATAATTTCCCTCAGGGCCTGTGTCATCTTTGGGGATGCTGTGTGGAGGGTTTTTTTTAAGGAAAGGAAGGATAGGAGAGTTCTGGGAAGGAAAAGGGTTTAAGGGGTGGGTAGGAATCTGGAGTTCAGTATGTCCTGGTCATCCGCCTGCAAGACCTAGACAAATCTCACCCCATGAACCCGGGAACCCCTGCTAAATCACCAAACGTAGCGAACCACTTGAGGTGACCTATGGCAGAGGTGTTGGTTATCCAATAAAGGTTCCCGGGGCGGCGGTACCCATTCCCGCCTCCCAAATTGGTATTGGTAGGTCGTTTCTGCGATTCTTGGGTTCAACAGCTCGACTGTGGAATGATTTACAGGCCTCTGTTTTCCCTTCTACAATATGGTTCTCGTCAAGACCCACGTCCACTCCTTCCTCTCTTCAAAAAGAAGCTCCACATGACATCCCCACAGATGACATAGGCCCTAAGGGAATGTATTTTCCGCAGGGCCTCCTGTGTGGAGTTAGGACCATTGCTCATGGAGAAACTGAAAAAAAACAGTTGTCGGCAATCGCAATCAACCTGCTGAACAAAATCGATATCTTATCTGACATGTCATCTGAATCTGTCAACAACGCAACAGGCAGTCACGTTACAGTTGCATTGTGGACAGGTTGCCACAAATCGGAATATCTGAAAAATATCGATTTTGTTCAGGAGGTTGATTGCGATTCCGTCGACAACTGGTTTGTTTTTAGTTTCTCCGTGAGCGGATGGCCTTAAGCTAAAAATAAAAATAAATGATAATTTCCAAGTAAACACTTTAAACACCAGACAAAATATTTTTATTATTATTTAAAACATGCATTTTCTATAGGCTACACGAATTAAACTTTCAAAGTTTTGCACTCTTCCAGTTTCGTATGAATATGAATAACATGATAATCAAAACAAATATTTTATTAAGTGTTTTAAAATTTTGGTCATGTAGTTTTTTCTACAAACAAAAGCACATTATATTTGGAAATTCATCATTCTGAATTTTATAGATCTTCATTTAAAAATGATTATAATATACGAGTATACACGTATTGATTATATGCGATTATAATATACTTACGTATACGAGTATATATAAATTATATGATATATTGAAACCATTTAAATCGTATACCTTTGACTCAATGGAGTAGCGTAATTCGAAAGAAAATTAAACCAAAATTTTAGGCACGTGAGAACTGTATGGGTATTGTACTTACATCTATCTCGTATTAATCCATTCCATCCGCAATTATTTTAAAACTGACCACTGCAACCAAATTAATGTTGATGCTAACTTATCGTGGATTATTTATTTTTAGTACCCACTCAAAAACACCGTAAAATGTCGATATAAAGGTACTACTTTTTAAGCAAAAAATAAAATAAACATTCTTTCGGGAGCCTAAATTATGGCGGCCCGGAGGGAAGGCTTTCCAACATACATTATGGCAGCTCGGTCGGAATGGGTTAAGCGGAACTTAATGTATGATACGACATATATATTATATGATAATGTATGATAAGTATATATAATATTATACAACACCTGCCCATTGTTTAAGGTAAATGTCTACCCTAAGGCGATATCCTAATATTTACAGTGAATTTCTCCCCTTGTTCCGGGAAAGGCTACAAAGTAGCTTAATTTCACTGACAGCAATGTGCTACGGAGTAATTTTCACGAGTTATAATGATTTTTAACCCATCTTCGAAACAATACACTATGTGAAAAGATATTCAATGCCTAATTTTACAAATTCATACGTAGCAAAATGTCACCTTGACTCTAGCAACACTGACAGCAGAACTGAGCTCGCGAGTGGAAAAAACTTCGAGATCATTCCGTTCTGAACGTTCCTCTCGCCAGTAAGCTATTTTTAATTACGCAAATTATTGTCGCGGATAGAATCCTTGTAATATCTCACTTCTGGTGTCAAATAAAATATAACTCTACCAAACAATCAGTGTTATGATTTATAAACTAAATTCCGTGACCATTTATTTAGAGAACCCGGATATCTCTGATGAGGTAAGCAGAGATATCCAGCATCTACTAAACTTCTACAGTCCAGTCAAGGAAGAAGGTGTAGAATGCGTTTATCTTGTTCAGGATGCTTAGGGTGAGAACATACCAAAAGTTCTGACGTCTAGGTGGTGAGCTAAGGGAGGGGGAGGGGGGAAAGGTCCGAATTTTCGGGTATCCGCTTATATCTCGAAAACGGTGCCTCGCAGGGGAAAATTTTCTGAAAATAAATTATGACAAAAACGCTGGCGCCAAACTTATTCATAAAAACAATATCGGTATAAGGTTGGATAATTTAGAGGCACTTGAACTTAGGAAAGCCATAAACACTAATAGTAAGGTAGTTAATAATCAACTAAATTTAAATAAAAGTCCCATACTAAGATTGTTCCCTATTGATAAAGAACATGTCCGTTCCCTTCCCAATTCTCCATCTATGCCTCCTACCTCCTCCTCCACTCGACGAGTCAGCCCATTTTTGGTAAATTATATATTATAACACACATGTAACCTAATGTTAGTAGAGTATTATACTGCCCTGATGAAGCTACGGTTGTAGCGAAACCCGGTCGGCATAAAGTATAAAAATAAAAGTAGTGTTTACAAAGTTCTTGTTTTATTTTAAATTAATAATGTCACATCACAAAGCATCCGCTTCATATGAACTAAAAACAATTTGTGAAGAGAAATATGTTATATATCGGTAGAAATTTGGAATGCGGGGCCGGAGGCTTAGATTTAAAATTCTTTGAATTATTCTTACATGCATGTATTGGCACAAAAATCTTTATGGCCGAAATCAATTTAAATGTATAATAATGTCTACCTACATTAAATCTCTTTGTCTAGTAAAACGTTCCGTTTGACTTTTTTTGGTAGTTACACTGAGAAGTTTATTTTGGTGATATTCATATAATATGATTTAGAAAAAAATAATAATGCTCTCTCAAATGTGACTAAAATATATTTTTCGCATGAGTTCATATCGCTGAAGTTTTCATAAAAATATATTATTTGTAAATGCTTTATACTAAACTTTGAATGTGAAAAAATATCTAGAAAATAATGACACCAAAAATGTGTATTTTTATTTTTATAGATATCTGGAAAAAAATTGAAAATTTATGTTCTTTGAAAATGTATACTATTACAATATTCTTGCCTTATAACATTACAATTTCGCGGTTACACGTAGACATTCGTGAGTAACACGCTTTGATTTTATTTCCTATTCAAGTATGGTTGACTTTGAATCTGAATTTCGCAGCTGCGGAAACCTTTAAAGAGTACCTAGTACGGTGTATATTAAATAATATTTATTTATTTAATTGTTGAATTTCTTCCCCAGTACAACAAGGAATGCGACAGGATGCTCAACACTTACTTCCTTTGCAGCCTTTTCGTCTATGTGGCCATCGCCATCATTCAAATATTGGCATTCGCTCCGTAAGTGCAAATTATATTATATTTAGACTAGTTTATTAAAAAACATATATATTTCACAAAAGGCATGAAATTTGATGATATTGGATATTGGCGAATATTCGCTGAACTACTAAAATGTACGAACAACCTTTAAACCTTATATGTTTTTATAAGTAAAACTTCTCACCGTTGTGATTTGAAACTCGATGAAAGGAAAGCGAGCGACACTAAAATTAGACAAACGTACGTGTCGATCAATGTAAAAGTGAATTTTCTACTTTTAACTTTATTTTTCAACTAGCAGACCCGGCCACACGTTGCTGTGCTAACGAAACACAACGCCATGACCCAACCTTTATAAAATCCACACCACCCGCTTGCCAGCTGCCCGCTGCCCGCTGCCTGAATTGAATATTTGAATTTCTCGACTTTTCTCTACTATAATAAGCATGTTTTTATACATATAAACCTTCCTCTTGAATCACTCTATCTATTGGTGAAAACCGCATGAATATCCGTTGCGTAGTTTAAAAGATCTATGCCACATACATTTTGAATGACTAAATAAAATAATTCAAATCAAATACCTACTTACTCTAGGACATTTCTTCCGTAGAACGAATTTCAAAAGTGACTATAGTACGGCCCGACAACCGTTTTAAATCACACCAAAATACGTTTTCTTTAAATTTCTCGGCTTTTCTCTAACATAATTTACATGTATTATACATATAAACATTCCTCTTCAATCACTCTATCTATTGGCGAAAACCGTATGAAAATCCGTTGGGTAGTTTAAAAGATTAACGCGCACATACATTTTGAGCGACTTCATTTTATACTATGTAATGATGACGATAATGATAACGAGCTTTTTGCGTATTAAAGTGTAGGAATAAAAATTCAAGCATTTATTCAATGTTTAATTTTTAATTAAATGAAGACAATATAAGCGAAACTCAATCGAAAATCTGAAAACAGAAAAATCAGAAAAAGATATTGACACATCTGGGACTCGAACCCAGGACCAAGCGAGAGGTCCTGGGTTCGAGTCCCAGATGTGTCAATATCTTTTTCTGATTTTTCTGTTTTCAGATTTTCGATTGAGTTTCGCTTATATTGTCTTCATTTAATTAAATATTACAATTTGAGGTTTTACTCATAAAGTTAAAATAAAAATAAAAACAATGTTTAATTCATTTATTCAATTCATTCAATTTTTTCAATTGTTTAATAAAAATCAAAGATAAAATACTTTCTGGTAACTTGATTTGACTAAATGTGATACCATTAAGCAAAAAAAAAGTTTTTTTTAAATAGAGTTACACCACTATTACAATGAACGTCACACATATATCTATAGGATTTAGCCTGCGAGAGAATGAGGTAGCAATAAAATATTTTTTTTATTTCACGGGTACTCGGTTCCAATATAATAAGATAAATCCACGCAAGTCTCCTGTAGTCTAATGGTATAAAGCAAGGGTCTAATGTCACGAAATACATAAAATATATGTATGTACGAGTATTTTTATAAAATCAATTTCCAAACTTCAAACCTCTCCAAAATGAAAGTGCAAAGAAAACACAAAAGAAAGCGACATCTAGCGACTCTAAAGAAGAAAACGCAAATACTTATAAGATGACCAAATGTATAAGAAAAGGTGCACTGGAATTCCACGACAAAAATATGAAAACATCATTCTTCACATTGACAAAAAAAAGTGCTTTCTTAATCTCCCTACCCTTGTCTACATTAGTTTTCTGGAGGTTTCACTTCTACCAAGTGTGAATTGCACATTATATGGTTGTATTATGAAATAAAACAATAACTTTGTTTGTAACCACGAAATTTTATTTCATTTTTTCATACCCATTGGTTTCGCTGAACGTAAAGCATCAAGGTACAAAATTAAAGTTGTATTTCTTTATATACCTACAGTATACCATTAGCGAACTTACAAGCGATCCGCGTGCGGTAAAATTAAAGAAAAAAATTGTGGTAGGTTACTTTCATTTTGTAATTAAAAAACTAGCCTCCGTGTGTAAACATAAAAAGAAAATATTATATGTGTACATTATAGATATACTCATGCACTGAAAAGGTTGTTGATCTAATTTTTTTATTGTTTAAAAGGAACTTATAATTTAAAAATGATTGACGGCCATCGTTTTGAATTGCAATCCAAAGGTGGCGGGTTCAAATCCCGGTACAAATGAATTTTATTTGATCAATTTGTGTTATTATTTCCCAATTTATTCATTAAAATAATATAGGTAGAGTATATTTGCGGCACGTTTCGGAGTGGAAGATACCCTACTTCCTCGCCTACCTCTATCCCATCTCATTCTCCTTCCCACAATCTTCAGCCTCATATAACATACCCTAATTGGGGTTGCTATAATCCTAACTGATTCAGAAGGAAACAGTTGGGACTCTTGTGCAGTATTCACATAAAAAAGCGTTTCAATAACAAAAAAACTTGCAATTACAAAATTCGTTGGAATTCTGATTATTATTGATTAATATCGAATATTATCTTCACTATCTTCACTTATAGTGTTAATTAGAATAAATTATAAATCCATTGGACATGTTTTGAGATTTCCACGGCCAAAAGTATTAACGTGATTAGTTTTTGGGCTCTTATGCGGTGTTGCGCTTCTTCATTCTTTGACGAACGCTTTGACACTGTTGAAACGTCGGCGAAAGAAGGAGCTAGCGTAACACGGCAGAACCACCCAAAAAATAATCACGTTTATAAATCCATTATGTGGATTCCGTTTTACTAAATCAAATTCCCTTGAGGGCCTAGAAAATCTACATCTACAACGTTTACTATTAATTTCTTGTTAAAAGATAGAGATCCTCTAATGATAAATTGTATAAATTTCCAATCTCCATTACTACAATTAATGGGACATTTAATGAAATGAGGAGATTAATATGCGGATTTAACATAATATAATGCCTATTCTTGCGGACAGCATATCAAAAACCAATTACGACCGTTCGTCGAAAAAACCTTGACATCGACACAATAGGGAAAATTGGGCAACTGAGTCCGGAATTTTGTATACAAGTTTTTTCCTATACCGAAAATACTATATTTATTTTCATAATATTAATTAATTACGAGAGATGGGAAGGCTGATAGAGATATTGAAAGAAGGGTGAATGCAGGTAACTCTATTAATGGAGGACTGAACGCCGTTGGCACCTACAAAAAACTGTCCAAAGACGCGAAACTAGCCGTCCATAATGGAGTACTGGTACCTACCCTGATGTATGGCAGTGGGTAATGGAACTGGCAGAGGAAGGATGAAAGTAGACTGAACGCTGTAGAAATGAGATCCCTAAGGCGTATGTGTGGTAAAACCATGTATGATCGTGTGAGAAATGTGGAAATCCGCAAAGAATGCAAGGCTGATGTAAGCGCAATGAATAAGATCAAAAAAGGAACGCTCCGATGGTTTGGGCATGTAGAGCGAATGAACGAGGAAAGGAGTGTAAGGAGAATATATGACGCAAATGTGAATGGTAGAAGAAGTCGAGGACGCCCAAGAAAGACATGGCACGACCAAGTGAATCAGATACTGAGTCGGGCCATGTCAAGAGTCAGAATAATAGAAGGGCATATATGAGACGTTGTATGAATGTAAACGAGGCAAGGAATGTGTGCCAAGATCGAGTTGTTTGGCGGTCCGTCCTCTCTGCCTACCCCTGCGGGGAAACAGCGTGATGGTTAGTTAGTTAGTTTTAGTTTTTTTTTATATTAATTAAACTGGAATTAAATTTGATTTGTTCCTTACACATGATATTTACTGCAATTTTTTTTTTTTTTACAGTGAAAACCGCACAAGAATCTCAACTGCTCCCGTCTGGAGCCAGTGAGACTATGGCATCCCCAATTGGGGTATGTTGTGAGGCTGAAGGTAGTGGGGAGGGGAAGGAGGTGGGGAAGAGGAAGGTTGGGAAGTACCTGGCTATTCAGATCTGGTCACCAAACACAGCTAAAGCCATTTTCAAGCAACGTTTCAATTCTGAATGGTGGTCTTACACCAGGGCGATACTGATAGTATCTTCCACTCTGGAACATGCCGCAAATATACTGTATATTATTTTTAAATGAATTAATTGTGAAATAACACAAATTAATCAAATAAAATTTATTTGCGCATGCCGGGTTCGAACCCGCGACCTCCGGATTGTGAGTCAAGATTTACTATCCTTTGATGTTTTACACGCTCATGGCTATTTATTACTTCCGCAGTTCTAATTTCCATGTTGTAGTTTTTGTACTATTTTATGTTATGTAATATCCGAAAGTCGTTAACGTTACAAATAAATAAATAATTTAAGGCAATGCAAATAATTCACCCACGCATTACAAATTACGTCATTTAATTTTTTTAAACTGAACACTTCTTTTTTATTTTTTTTTTATTTCTTTATTAATTTTATTTTAGTAATTTGTACATTTAAGTTTACAAATTTTTAATTAATTATAATATTTCATATTGCAAACTATATTTTATGTAGCTCCTACAATACGTCTTGAACTTTCCAATTGGTGTGGACTTTAAAGTTTCTGGTAGCTTGTTATATAACTTCATCCCTTTGTACAGTAAACTCTTCTGCGTATTCGCCTTTTCCTTTTTTTGAAGCCTGATTTCTTTGCACGTTCTTGTATTATGTCTGTGAATGTCCTTGTTGAATATAATTTTATTTGAAAAGTATTTTGGTAAAATGTTGTTAATTATTTTATGTATAAATATCATCGTATTCAAGGTCAGCATCTGTTTCACAGTTAGCCAATTCAGTTCCTTTAACATTTTGTTTACTTTTGAAAATCTATTCCGCCGTAATATTATTCTCATTATTCTCTCATTCTCTTTAGCATCGTTGTGATTTGTAACTCGATGAAACGAAATAAAATCGACACTGAAAAGAGACAAACACGTACATTCTCGGGATTTAGCCTGCGAGAGAATGAGAGAATAATCGGTCTCCTCTTTGTGCGGTGCTTCGTAGCCTCGCCACTCTTGTCTACTTTAGTTTCTTGGAGGTTTCACTTCTACGGCGTTTTTTTTATTTATTTTTTATATTATTTTATAATATTTTATTTTTGTTTTTTTTTGGCTATCACACTAGGCCCGTGTAAATATAATGAATCTACACTCAGTTTGTAAAAATTTAAAAAAAAAATTAGAGCACAATTTCAGATTGGTGGGTACCTACTCGTACTTACTTATTTAAAAATTGTTATTACTGCGATCAGGGCCAGCATTATTTGAGTTAATAATAAAACTTAGAATTGATGTGCGAGTATAATAATATTGTTTTGCTTCGAATTGGTGTAAGTACGAGTATAATAATATTGTTCTGCTTCGAATTGATGTACGAGTATAATAATATTGTTCTGCTTCGAATTGATGTACAAGTATAATAATATTGTTCTGCTTCGAATTGATGTACAAGTATAATACTATTGTTCTGCTTCGAATTGATGTACCAGTATAATAATATTGTTCTGCTTCGAATTGATGTACGAGTATAATAATATTGTTCTGCTGTATATAACTTATTATTGTCAAATAATAAAACATCGCAGAAGAAAATCAAAAAACTACTTCTAATGTAGGTGACTAAAAAAGTTCACATTGTGTCGATTTCAAATAAAGCGTTCGTGCCCAGCGTATCGATTTGAAAGGGTTTTCAATAAGTTTTTGGAAGGTTGCTTTTCAAATACAAATAAAAACCCATGAAACCCATGGATACATATCCATGACGACGCAGCCCCTACGGGTATACAAAATACATCATTATTTTTTTATGACTCGTATCGAGAAAATAACTGTTTTACCAATGGTATGGTAAGAAATCAATTTTTTTTCAATTACAAGGTTTTTCGTGCAAAACGAAGTTATTATCATTTTTTATTTTCAAACATATCAATTTCGTTATTGGATCTGTCTGAGATTGCAACTCGTAATTCATTGAACTCCGATTCAATGAACCTCCATAAATTAGCTCATTGTTGTGCATATTTTTTCTAGGTCATTCTGCAACAATTATCTTTGTTCAGTTGTGTTCCTTAGATAAACTTTTAACATCCCAAGTTCTTCATTTGTAATAAGCCGTATTGGGCCAAAATAATAAACGACGTAATTTCGATGGTGTGTTTGACTTTCGTGGCTCACATTAGAACACCGCGTAACTCATTTTACACGGGTTTTCAGGAGGAACAAAAAACTTTTTATATTTTTTGAATGTAGCTATCACTTTGTGGTTATCCATTATGGAAAAATGAAACAATACAACTTTGTATAAACCACTTATAATAATGCGTAAATCCGACCGGTTTCGGAACAAACGTTCCTTCTTCAGGGAAAGCTTATACTAATTTGACAGTTCCGAACAATGTTTTATTATGGTAGGGTCGGATTTACGCATTATATAAGTGGTTTATACAAAGTTGTATTGTTTCATTTTTCTAAAAATCCTTTTAGTTTTTTTAAATAAAAAATAGCGTATATAAAAAAGGGGCAACTAATATTTAGGAATCAGTTATTTTGAGGAATAATTTTTTTTCATTAAAAAAACATTATTAACACACAAAAAAGGCTGAGAAATAATGAGCTGAGAGGTACGCGTTGTTCTTATGCGAGAAATGTATAACAATCCTATTCAACTTGCTTAAAATAATAAAACCAATCTATATTGAACACAAACATAAATGAAAAACAGCGCCTATTCACTAACTACATCATAGAAACTAGTGGGAAAATGCGAAAAAATCTTCTAGCACTCGGTAAATTAAATATACAGTTTCAACGAGTAAAAATTGACGACTGCAGCCCTCTGACGCAATGTTTTCATTGCTGTATGTTTATGCATACGGCTAAAAGATGTCTACATCGAACCAACCCTCCAATTTGCCCACACTGCACAGGCGACCACATCCTTTCAAAATGCCCGGAAAGAGAAAATACAACCCCAGCGTGTGTAAACTGCATCAGACAAAACACTAAATATGGAGAAAAAAACCCTACAGACCACACGGCCAACAGTACTTTGTGCAACTATCGAAACAAGATGCTGAAAATTGCGAGAGATCGCATTGACTACGATTAATGATGTATAGTATTATTTACAATTCAAACGATAACAAAAACAATACTTTAAAGAAATACTTTGATAAACTCGCCCGCAAAGGGTTAGTTTTATTACACCGGTATAATATACACCAAATCTATACATTTTATACTAATTTCGCAAAAGTGAGTGTAATCCGAGCGCATCGTTATTGTTGTAAGTTATTTTTAATACTATCGAATACTATTATTATGGGTCAGTTTATCAAACAATTTTCGATAGCTATAAATTTGCGAAAAATCCATGTAAATCCCCGCAATTTTTGGAACAAATTATTGAAACGCAACAACATCAATGTCAATATTCTATTAAATATATACCTAATATACTTTCATGTCTAACTCACTATTTGAAGATATAGACTCATCTTTCATTGTTTCAGAAAATATCTGTCTATCCAGTTTCGAATGTAATAACTCATTATCTGAAATAGACCCTCTTAAATCATTAACAATCCTTCACTTAAATATTCGTAGCATCTATAAAAATTTTGATCATTTTTCACTAGAATTGAATGAGCTGGCCCTTAAACCTGATTGTATTGTATTGTCTGAAGCCAGAATTAGTCCCAACTCAAGTACTTATAATTTACCGGGATACAAATACTTTGTTACATCTTACAACATTAATCAAAATAGTGGAATAGTTGTTTTTGTAAAATGTATTTATAACGATGTTTCTGTTAATGAAATATTTATCGAACTTGTTAATTGTCTACATATTAATAACAATATAAAAAATATTTCTTATGATATAATTGCATTATATAGAACTCACAGCTCAAGCATTAGTAATTTTACCGAAAACCTGAAAACTTTTATAAATACAAACCGGTTTCATAATGCAATTATTGTAGGAGATATTAATATCGACATATCCGATGATTTAGAAAACAACAGTAATAAGGAAAAAACTGAATATATTAACACTTTATCAGAACTCAATTTCAAACCATGTATAAAAAAATATACAAGAGAATGTTTTGGACAAAGGCCATCCTGTATTGACCATATTTGGTGCAATACTAATGAAACAGATAAAATAAAATCTGTTATTTGGAAAAATAATATTACTGACCATCATACATGCATTGTAGCTATTAAAACTGATAAAATAAATAAGAATAATTATTGTGGCTATAACTTACCAAAAATTCTAATTAATTATGAAAAATTACAACAACATCTTGAAAAAGAAAATTGGGAAACTGTACTATCGTCTAACAATACTGATTTATGTTCACGGAATTTTGAATTGACATTGAATAAGCATATCCAATCCTCCTCTTCCATTGTAACAAACTTTCCAAAGACTAAATTTAAAAAATTAAAACCGTGGATTACACAAGGAATTATCATATCAATTAGGCATAAAGAAAAAATTTATAAAGAGCTAAAAAAGTTTCCTGAAAACAATAAACTACGCGAATATTTTAAAAATTTTAGAAATAAATTATGTTACATAATCCGGAAAACAAAAGAAGATTTCTATAAAGATAAAATCAATATTGCTGGTAACAATAATAAAAAGGTGTGGCAAACTATTAATGAAATGATCAATAAAAAACCTAAAAATTCAAATATAAAAAAAATCTCAGATATTGATAACACAATTTACAATGTCAACGCAGATCCATTGAAATGTGCAAATATCTTAAACAATTATTTTGGGTCAGTTGGTGAAAAATTAGCAATTAAAATAAAAAACAGAGATAATGATAATTATAATCTACCAACACCTTTCATTCCTTGTAGCACACTAACACAATTTCAACGAACTAACTCTGATGAAATCAAAGATGCTATTAATGAATTAAAAGGAAATTCTTCCCCTAGTTATGACAATATTTCTGTAGAAATACTTAAAAGTAATTCTGACTCACGATTTTGGCACACATCATAAATACAAGTTTTGTTAATGGCAACTTTCCCTTAAATTACAAAAAAACTATTATTACCCCAATTTTTAAATCTGGGGACCCCTGTCTAAGCAGTAACTATAGGCCAATTTCTCTTACTTCAAACATTGCAAAAATATTTGAAAAAGTTGTAAAAAAACAAATATTTAAATTTGTGAAAGAAAATAATATATTAAATGCACATCAAAATGGTTTTAGAGAAAATTTGAGCACTCAAGATGCTATCGTTGATTTAACATCTAAAATTTATAAATCTTTAGATAGTAAAAAAAAATGTATTGGAACATTTGTTGACTTAAGAAAAGCATTTGACAGTATATCGCACTCTAACCTTATCTCTAAACTAACGAAAATTGGTATAACTGACAATGCTTTAACTTGGATCGAAAATTATCTATTTAATAGAGAGCAATTTGTTAAATTAAAGGGCCTTATGAGCGATTCTCAGACCACGAATTTTGGCATCCCGCAGGGAACTGTACTGGGGCCAATTCTTTTTATCATTTATGTCAACGATATGTTTAAACTTAACATCAAATCTAAACTCATTTCATATGCAGACGACACAGCAATTCTAACTGAGGGTTTAACTTGGAATGAAACCCAGAAAACAGCAGAATTAGACTTAAACATCCTAAAAAAATGGTTCGACTCAAACTTGCTGTCACTTAATACGGAAAAAACCTTTGTAATACCGTTCACCATTAATAAACATGCATTCCCTGAAAATTTAAAGATAAGTATACATTCATACAATTGCAATAGAAACACAAATTTATGTAAACCTGACTGCTCTGTACTCACTGTTAAAACTAATATAAAATACCTCGGTGTAATTATAGATAGCAATTTAAAGTGGAAAATACAAATCAATGCAACAGTAGAAAGATTAAGAAAATTAATGTACATTTTTCTTAGAATACGAAACATTTTAAATTTTAAACTATTAAGAACTATCTATTTCTCACTGATCCAATCTGTATTACAATATGGAATTCTTGGTTGGGGTGGTGCATTCAAAACTTCTCTCATGCCTTTAGAAATCATCCAAAAATTATTAATAAAAATAATTCTAAAAAAACCATATGACTTCCCCACCATAAGATTATTTCAAGAATTTAAAGTCCTTTTACTACACAATATTTATAAAAAAATTACACTTTTACAAATCCACAAAGATTGTTTCAACAATGATAACTCATTATCTATTTCAAACAGCAAAAGACCAAGTATTCTTGGCTCTATAACTATACCGCGTTGTAATACCACTACAGCCCAACATTTTTATAAATATATTGGAGTCAAGTGGTTTAACCAGTTACCCCTTAACTTAAGATTGGAAATTAATTATAAAAAATTCAAAAGTTCTATAAAAACACTAAATCATTAGCATATTACAATAATTCAATTTAATAATACAATAGAATGTCTCTCAACAATTGATTTTGGAAATCCATTTACTTTTATATTCTTTTCTCTTTTCTCTCTTCCTCTTTCTCTTCTTCATCTTTTTTATACTGTTTTTCTTTTTTTTTCTATTCTACTTCATATATCTTGTTTTGAATATGTATATGTATTATATATATGTATATATATATGTACATATATGTACATATACACGGTGTCCGAAAACTCGTAGTACAAGCGGAAAACTGGTGAACCTGCATCACAAAGAGAACCCAAATAAACATAAAGATATTCAATTTAAGCATTTTTACATTTAAAATTAAAAAAAAAAAAATAAAATAAAATTTTCGGCTATATGAGGGTTAAAGTTTTTTCCGATACACGGAAATCTCATGATTTTAGAGCGAAGATGCTCTCTAAAACTCTCTCGCTAGGTACTTTACTTAGTACTGGATCAATTCGAACAACGAACAAGCCTTGTGAGAAAAATTACTAGCATAGGTGTGTTCTAAACTTACATTATGTTGTAACGTTCCTTAATCCAAAAACACTAAGTAGGTAGTACATCACAAAAAACACAACATGTCATTGGTACATCACAAAAAACGCATTAACATGCGTTGGTATATTCCATTATAATCCACAATATTCTCAATATGAAAATACCCCAAAAGTTTGTTAAAAACCAGCGAAATTAATTACTGTTATTCGCAAATATTCACTTTTCAAGTTTGAAAACACAAAGGGGTGTTAACGATATCAAGACCCATACTAAACTGCGTAAAAATATTTACCCAGATAAGGGAGTTCCCGTGTCCCATTGTCTTGCTATGGTCAGTCGAATCGTGTTCCCCGTGCAGTAGTGTTTAATTTGCGCTGAACACTGGGAATATTATTTTTAATTTATTTAACATTCCAAATTTGCAGTTTTGAACTCACTTACGACATTTATGATTGAGTATTGTTTTATTTTCTTAATTCACTTATTTTTTTATTAGTTTATTTACTTATTTTTTCACTTTTAATCAAAACAATAACTTTCAACAATAATATGAAATTAGAAACCAACTTTCTAGTTTAAATACGGTACGACTTAATTTTGTCCTATAACTTATCACTCAAGGAATTAATCGGCCTTTGTATTCCTAGGTAAAATTTACGGCTTATTTGCATTTTTGTTAAGTTACTCACGAGTGCATTTACATACAAAAATATTGCTCATGTTGTTCGGGAGTTTAACTTAGGGGGCATTAATTACGTGACCTCAAAATGGGGGGGGGGAGTCCAGCAAAATCTCACCACATCTTGAACAGTTTTTAAGCGTATTGTCGCGATCATATTTACCTCAACGGGGGGGGGGCCGTAATGGGATAGCATGGGGCAGGATGGGATAGTCTGGAATCCCAGATACACCACTGATCTCACATGATTGTTGCAGAGTTAATTAGTTAATTATTGCGGACATCAAACAAAAAGAGGTATACCTACCAAGGGTATGAGGGGTTGGGAGGAATCTGAGAGTCCGTGTATCCAGGAGTGACGGACGCATGAATTCATTCCTCCCATGGAGGTGGAATATAATTAATAGTCCAGTCAGCCTATGTCGTAGAACACCAGTTGAATCACCATCGACTACTATTATTTAGACAAGTGTTTAGCCAGAAGTCCCCGCCTCTACCCCCCTTACTTCCCCGCCTACGCCCCCCTCCCCAAAACATGAAAAGTGTAAGGGTTTTGTAAATCGCGTCTATTTCGATTACTAAACAACATATCGGGTTGCAATTTTTTATTTTCTTTATTGTAACATTGTTTACAATTAATGTCCAGTTAACTTTTGTCGTAACTTTTACCGTTTGTTTGTAATTCGTATTAAAAGGTAAAAATTTGTATATTTTTTGGTATGTAATTTTACATTTTGTCACAGAACTTTTTAGGCCGACATTTTATGAAAAAATGTTTCGTACAAAGATTGTAGCCCTTTTTATGAGCTGTAAAATTATATATTTTAATGTGTACTTTATGGCTAGAAAACGCCAGATATCAACCGTGAATGCTTGGTTCACCATCTCTGCATCGCTCTGCGGCAGCCGATTCATTAACGAACTACTCATGTATGATGTTTAACTCATTAATTGTATTTTTTGTCAATTGTTTTAAATTTTGGTTTTACTGAAGAAGTGAGATTATGCTTACTGGTATCAGTTCAAGTTGCCATAGTATTTCAGTTTAAAATCTATAACTTTATTTATTGAATGGAAGTATAAACTAGCTCCATTATGAATAACCCCCACTAACACGAGTATTTCACGTTCACGATTTCCACATAGCTTTAGTGCACTAAAACCAACGAAATAATGACAAGACTAGAAGAAGTGTGTGAAGATTTGGTTAAAACTAGTAGAAATTCAAAACTGTGACTACAAGAGTTTAAATTGGTGAATTTGGTTCTAGACTTTATTCTGGCGGAGAGAATCGGCGATTGGAATTTGCACATTAATACAGTCAAGCAAATGATACCTTTTTTGCATGCTGCTGGTCATTTGCTCTACGCCAAATCCGCACAAATACACTTAAAACAAATGTTGAGCGTACAAACAAAGATGTCAAATGTAGACTTCGAAAGGTTCGTCAATAATTTCCGATATTTAAAAAAGGAGACAAAAATGAGGTGAGCAATTACAGACCGATCTGCCTTTTATCAACTATTGTAGGAGCTAAAACTTTTGTAGGAAATATTTTTTCATAAAATGTCGGCGTAAAAAGTTCTGCGACAAAAAGTAAAATTACGTGCCAAAAAAATTTATCTTTTCATACGAATTACAAACAAACGGTAAAAGTTACGACGGAAGTTAACTGGACATTAATTGTAGACAATGTTACAGCAAAGAGAATATAAAAAATTGCAATCCAATATGTTGTTTAGTAATCGAGATGGACGTGATTTACGAAACCCTTACACTCTTCATGTTTATGGGGGCACAGGCGGGGAAGCAAGGAGGGGTAGGGGCGGGGATTTTTGGCTAAGCACTTGTCTAAATGATAGTAGTCGATGGAGAAAAAATTAGCTTTATACTATTTTTTCAATCTAATTATTACATTATTAAAAAAAATGATAATAACCTTGTTCACATTCGTTTCGAACACTACTGTACCATGCGACCATTTTTGTTGGCGGCCATGTTTGTTTGTGTACCCGAGGATGATACGAATGCAAGTCTAAAATTTGAAGAAATGAGTTTTTGATGCAGACTTGAAGTAAATTATCATGTTTATCAGTGGCAGAAAGAGTCCTATCATGAAGAAAAATAGGATTTTCAAAATTGCATATGGATGCAATTACCATGATGCAACAACTATCTTAGAAGCAGAAGGATGTACCATGGACTTTATTCCTTTTATAATACACCACATGTCATAACAAAATAGTCCACTTCAATTAGAGGCAGTAGGACTCAAGTCCATGTTTTTGTTTGACTCAAGTCAGCGCTTTTTTTTTAAACAACTATTTTTAAAGGCTTTACTATAAAATATTTCGATTTATTTGCTCGTTTTTAAAACAAAACTAATTGATTTAATAATAACTTTTTTTGTTATCTATCAGCACGGATATCCGAAGAAGTTTTTTTTTTTTTACATTAACTCCACAAAGGAGGCCCTGAGGAAAATAATTTCCCTCAGGGCCAAATGTCAACTATGTACAAATGTTGGGCACGCGTTTGGCGTGTTTCCCGACTATGCACCGGGGCCGAAGGGATCAATGATGCTAGTTCCTCGGAGCATCCTCCATTGTAATACCGGTAGAACAAGGATAGCATTCCCACCCGACGCCTGTGCTCTAAAGATTGCAATCCGTCTGTTAAGATGGGAGAATCTATCAAACGGACCGCCCGTTTCTGCACAGAGTCGAGGGTATTTTTCAGGTATTTTGGAGCTCCAGACCAGAGGTGGCTGCCAAATTCAACCGTGGGGCGCACTTGCGATTTGTACAGGGTTAGCAGTTATGAGACCATACTTACAGAAAAAATACTTTTTTGGCTCTCCTGAACATTTACCTTTTTGGACTTGCATCCGTATGCTTCTCGGGTAAAGAATTTGGTTCGTGAGCTCACAGTTCAAGGTCAAGTCATTTTTTGAAAAATGTAGCTTACCTCTTCTAATTGTGTTCATCGAACCGAGCGCAGAAAGGGACAGCAAATTTCGCATTGCACTCTGACGAGCGCGAAAATAATATTAGGCCAGCTGTTTTTAACCGTGAAATGACCGAAAAACACAGAATAAAATTATGGATAATTTCAAAATAATGCTTTAAATCCGGATTTCTTTGTTTGTTTTCTTTTAAATAGTTTTTTTTTAGTTAGGTACTATGATCGTCAGTAATAATTTATAAGAATTTGACCAAAAAAAAAATCAACTTCTGACTCGATTTACTCGAAAACGAAAGCTCAAATCAAAAAAAATTATACTACAAAATCGACTCCAAATGTGATGAGGATTCACCAGTTTTCCGCTTGTACTACGAGTTTTCGGACACCTTGTATATATAAAAATATATAAAAATTTATAAAAATATATAAAAATATATATTATAATTCTAAAAAAATATGTTAAATAGTTTTTCACACACGCTGCTCCACCTTTTTTACACGAGCATGCTCTAAAAAAAGGTGAATCACGTTATATAAAAAAATGTATCTGAAAAATGTAATGTCATTATTATATGTACAAAAAAAAAAAAAAAAAAAAAAAAAATATATATATATATATATATATATATAAAAAAATCTCGTGTCACGGTGTTTGTGGTCGCACTCCTCCGAAACGGCTAGACCGATTTTTATGATTTTTTTACGTATATTTGGTAGGTATGAAAAAAAATACTGTAAAGTATATTTCATACCCCTAGGTGATTAGGGTGTCCCTTATCCAGAAAAAAAATCAATTTTTTTGACAATTTTTTTTTTTGCATTTTTTTATTTGGCTTAAAAAATACCCACAACTGCCAATTTTCACCCTTCTACCCCCACCCTCCCATTTTTTAATCGAGATTTTAGTATTTAACTAATTTAACCGTCGTTCGTATTTCAAACAGAACGAAATTATTTATGTTGTTGAATGACAGATGGCGCTACGTCCGCCTCATCGAACTTTCATTTATATGGCAGAACAACTTTTTCCGGGTCAGCAGGTATAATGATAAAAACCATTAAAAAATTCGAATAATTTTTTTCTTATTACTAACTAATAAAACTTTTGTAAAAACTGCTAATCAAAGGAGCGGTGATTGGTCAAAACATTTATTTGTCGATTCAAACCATGGCGCATGCGTAGTTTTAAAAGAAATTCTAAAATAGGTACCCATTTTTTTATATTTTCAGTTGGTTCATCTTACTAATATTATAAACGCGAAACTTTGCATGGATGTACGTGTGTTTGTTACTCTTTCACGCAAAAACTACTGAATGGATTGTAATGAAACTTTACAATAATAATATATTCTCATAAATCAGAATAACATATAGGCTATAATTTACAAAGCTAGCTAGGAAGGGGACGCGGGAGGGGAACGGGGTCGCACGGGAAAGGTGATTCACGGAGAAAAAATGTATTTCTTTGAGTATGGCACCAATTTTTACTTTAATGTTATTAAATACATAGATAAGTTCTGCGTATTGTTAAGAATGTAGCTACTCGTACCATATCCATAATATAAACAAAGAAATAATTTTTGAAGTACCTTTGGGATTGTAAGTACGTAGATTACAAAAATTGTAAAATTATACATATTATTTGGATATTGTTAAATTTAATAAGCGAATATGTGACAAATGTCCAATTTCAAATTTAATATAGATAAGCTGGCTATCACGTGTGAATCAACGTAGCATGACACTTTTAGCTAATAGCATTAATATATTAATCGTACAAATTTAGTTTTGTTTGTGAGGTGTACTGGTATTTAAGGTCTTCAAAAACTTCCCCTTCTCTCCCAAGTACATTTCTTCGAGGCAAAATCGGGGAACCGGCTAAAGGACGCGGACTTCGAGCATCGTCTGCGGTTGGGCCGATAACGCATTCTCATTGGGACTGCCGGGTGGAATATGAAATACTTTCTCTGGCTTTTCTTTTTATGTATTTTATTTTCTTTCCGCTATTATAGTAATTACTTACATTATAACATAATCATATAACTGATTTTTCCTCATTGCTTATTATATTTACAGAAGGTTTCTTCGACTGGTCTTAGCCGTTATTTTTATTTTTCTTTTTCTTTTACTAACACTATTATCTCTTTTTGATGTTACCTATTTCAGAAGAATTATTCCACGGGCTGCTACTTCTATTTATCTTTTGTATAATGTTAATGTAAGTACTTGCATACTGCTTACTAACACCGTATGCATGGTCATTGGATTGTCTAGAGTCGTTCAAATAAATGTAGCTTCGTTCAAAAAAAAATAGAGTCTTGACGTGTGCGGTGAAGGAGGAAACAATATGTTTCCTTATAACGCCGTTGGGAAAGTGGTGGGTCCCCTCCAATGTACTGGTATTTTCACCGATTAGGAATCTAGTTGGTAATCGGGAGATTTATGTAATTATTTGGTTTGTCGAGAATACGAGTTGTTTTTTATTATTATAGTGTTTACAATGAATAACGAACTGGATTCAAATGAAAAAATAATAAACGTAAATAAATCATTTTAAAAAACATTCTAAATGGTGAACTGTGTGGTACGCCGAGTGAAGATGTATCTGAAATCTTCGTTATAGTTCGGGTTTAGACCCGAATGTGCTACATTTGTCCCTATCGTGTAGTACTACTAATGACTCTTATTGAGACACCTTGAAACTACATATTTCTACATCTACATACTCCGACGACTGTTAAGAATCATTAAAACTATGTAGGTACATATTCACAAACACTACAGTTTGATAATTATAAAAGACGTGTAGTGAAGGTGTAACGGATATCTTCATTATCGTTAGGGTTTAGACTAGGGAATGCAATCTCGACTCGAGATCGCAAATTCGAGATCTCACGAGATTAGGCATTACAATCTCGCGAGATCTCGGAATTTTCGGGATCTCGTTAATTAAAAGAAAATATTATTTGAAAGAAAACAAAAACCTTTATTCTTTAATATTAGTCACTAACAGCCTTACTAAAAAACCCAGTGAAAATTTTATTCAATTGACAAACGGCCGCGGATGTGAAAACATTACTAATTAAAAATTTGTTCATTGAAAGAAATACACATGGTTTCCACGGCCTGAGAGGGTAGTTTATCTCTGTTTTAACCATTGATGTCCGAATGATATTTGTAATTTTTCCATGGTATTTTGAATGTTCTATATATTTCTTATTTTTAAAGGTGTCGTAAAAACAAATACCATTTATGAAAACTAGATAAAATTACCTTTTAGATTTGTATATTTGAAATACAGTTTAGTTTTCAAAAACTGACATATTTTAAGATTCAAACTCGGAAATAAATGGAAAAAAATTTCTTACCAAAATTTTTTTGACTAAAATGTAGAGAAATTAAAAAAAAAACAAAATTTCAAAAACACAGTCCTTTATGTAATAAATTTGGAAGGAAACTATCACCTCACTTTTTCCTCGTGCATACAATAAAAAAATAATTAAAAATTTCAAAGTTTTTTTTATTGCTACAAAACTAACCTAAAAATTATACCGTCTTTTATATCAGATTTCTTGCATCTCTTAAGACGTTAATTTCTTTGATGCATTTAGGCACACATGTATTAGATATTATTATTAAAAAAAAACACCACTTTCATAAAATTATCGTAAAATAAAACCTTTAAATGTAAATTTGAATTCTCATGTATCATATAAAATAGTTTTTGACACTTCAATTTTCAAAGTACGATTATTGTTTTATAACTTGACTAAAACTTATGAAAAACCACAAGAAACACGGTAAATATATCAATGATATAAATATAAGAGTAAATTATTCATATTAACAGAAATTAACCATCACATAAGTAATATTGCACACACAAAAATCATTTCGCACATACAGAAATCATTTCGCGCTTCCAGCGTCTTTTTCGAGCGCGAACAACGAATGCGCAGGCGCCGCGCCGCCGCGCCACCTAGCGGTTATGAAGGAAAACAAACAATTTAGTACTTAAATATGCATTGTTGCCGGATTTACAATACGTTTTAAGACCAAATCTTATTAGTAATGTTATCGTGTTTTAGTGTATTTTTGTTTTATTCATGTTACTGCAATAACACGGGTTATCTGGCGTGCTGTGGTTTTTTTTAGTAAGGCTGTAAATAATTAACAGTTTTTTTTTTATTAAAATAATCAAAAGAAAAAATATAGCTTAAGGAGATTACAAAGTAATTACGGGTGATTTTGAAAGTAACTTCTTAAAAAACAATCTGCTAAACGGCATCTAATGTCCGTTGCAATGTACCCAGCTGCTGGAAATGCCCTCTCCGACTCAACATTGGTTGGCAGCAGCGTGACTAAGCAATTATATGCAAACTGCAAAAATCTCCCCCTTGTTCCTCCACACTCAAATAGATCCATTTCTTTTTTTATGACTGATTCTAATTTATCTAAACTCGTGGATACACATGAAAAAGGACTTTTAGATACTCTCAGAGTCTCTTCTAATTCCTCTTGAAGTGACGTATTAGTTTGTGACGTATTAGTCATAGAAAGAGGCAAGTCATCTTCGTTTTCTGTGTTTGCTACTGTGGTATTAATCACGGTACCAGAAGTTGAGTCTGGTTGTTTACGATGTAATCGTTTGATTATATTTTTTATTTCTTTCCGTACGAGATATTTGCTAGGCAATTGGAAAATTTCATTGCCTTCTCATAGCTCCAAGTCCTTTTGATAATTATTCGGATTTTTCAAATATAACAGCGCTGCAGTTGCATTTATGCGACGCTCGGAGATACCATGACCATAACTGCACAACTAAAACAAATAAATGACTGCCTGCACGCACGCAAGTATCTCTTTCTCACTCACTAGACACAGTTTTATATTATCTGTCCCGCTCGTCATCCGTCGCTAATATTCGTAAATAGTCGGGATAGTTTTCTTTCTTCGATCGACACTCCCGCCCGATCGTCAGTCAGTCAGCGCACCACTCGCACCCCGAGTGGGCGTTCGTAGCATTGCTGACTACTGCCGCCCAATCTCGTCGATCTCGAACGAGATCTCGTCATGTTATGCTTCGGGATTGATCCCGAAAAATGTCACGAGATCTCGCGAGATCGAGATCCCGCGAGATCGGGATTGTATTCCCTAGTTTAGACCCGAATGTGCCACAGTTGTCCCTATCGTATACTACTAATAATGACACCTATTGAGAAACCTTGAATCCACAAATTACTTTATAATCTGATGACTGTTAAGAGTCATCGAAACTACATAAATGTATTCACATACACTATAGTTTGATAATAATTATTATCTAATAGAGACGCTAATGTAGGTGTAGTGGATATCTTCTTAATCGTTCAGGTTTAGAACCGAATGTGTCACATTTGTCCCTATCGTGTAGTACTACTAATGACACCTATTGAGACACCTTGAAACTACATATTTCTACATACTCTGACGATTGTTAAGAGTAATTGAAACTATATACATATTCACATACATACATACTACAGTTTGTTAATAATAATGGACGCTAGTGAAGGTGTAATGGATATCTTCTGCATCGTTAGGGTTTAGACCCGATGTGCCACATTTGTCACTATCGTTAGTACTACTAATGACACCTATTGGGATACCTTAAAACTATATATTACTACCGACACGTACGCTAATGACATCTGTTGAGAGACATTGAAACTAGATACATACACTATATAATTAGTCATTAATAATAGACGCTGATAACACTGAGGTCACGATCACATTTAGTTTTCATTGATTAATGAAATTTCATTCGAAGTCATCAATAATTTGAGTTACGTAACATAACTTCACCTTTTAACATTCGTCATTCATTCAAGTAATTCGTTGAAATTATTATTTCATGACACATTCTGATCAAAACGTTTTCATCAAAAGCGTATACCTTTATGAAATATTTCCCTGGTTGTGCTACATTTAATTTACTTGCTGAACGTTTTGTAACCGGAAGCCCGCAGTTTGTGTAATCAATAAAGGTAGGTACACATTTTTGGACAACAATTTCATTTGAACTTTTCCACAAGTAATGATATTTTTGCTAAATTCGGTTTGTGGTTCTATTTTCTTTAAATTTGACAAGTTAAAGTTTTTTGAAGAAGATAAATTCCCAATAAACTACTTCTTAGTAAATTAAATTAAAGTAAGTCACATTTTAGGTACCACTTATTTAATCAATTTTTTTATTTTATCCTGGCGAAGGAACCATTGGTTCCGAAACATTTTTTTATGATTTTGATGTGTGTGGTGTATACATAGTGATTTGTTTTCATTTAATTAAAATGACATAACAAAGTGAATTCGCTAATTTTGAATTTTTAGTAGTTTGTCAAAGGGTACCTACTTTTTATATTAAAATAAGTTATTTATATATTTATTATAATAGTATACAGCAGTACATACACATACGTATTCACACTTTTATACAAGAATGAGTAAGCTATTGTTACCTTACAAACAAAGAACTCATTATCACAAATAGTTTTTGATGGATCTAAAAAAGCATTAAATACATAAATTTAAACAAAATCAGAGTGTGCAATTCATACGCCGTAGATGTGAAATCTTCAGAAAATTAAGTTGACAGGAGTGGGAAGACTACGAAGCACCGCACAAAGAGGAGACCGATTATACTATCTCATTCTCTTGCAGGTCCCATAGATGCATGTGTTTGTCTCTTTATAGTGTCGCTTTTTTGTTTCATCGAGTTTCAATTGACAACGGTGCTAAAGAAGTTTCAACTTCAAAATTCGATGTATTTACTCATGTACTTACCTGCACTAAAAAAATAAAGTTGTGTGGTGGTGTCGTGTCCGTGTGATATCGGATTATTTGCGATGAAATTGTATGAAAATTTTCAAATTTTTAAGTTATTTCTTTATCAGTTAATAAAATTCAAATTGGTCGATCGTCCCGTTGATTAAGATAATGAGGAACGCAATATTCGATTTTTCGCCATAAATTAAATACTATTTACAGAACAAATTTACAAACATTTTAGTTTTACATAATAAATATGCTATAAAACAACACCGGGAAGCATAACGGTCCGGAACATTATTATGACATTTTGAAATATCCTACTAGTGACTCGGAAAAAAAACATTTTTTTAAATTTACTACAATTTTTTTTTTGCTTTATAAGAGATTTAGTGGTGTTTTTGAGTAATCTGAGTATTGTACCAGAGAGACGGTACATTTTTACATATAACTGCATACTCAACTAAAATTTCTATTTTCGCAGATGAGTTTTATTCAAAATAAGTAAAGTTCACACTTCTAGGAATTACGTGTTCGGTGCACACAGGTAGTACCGACGTACAATGTAAAAATACAAAAAAAATTAAGGGTATTTCGATAAAGTTCTGTCAACTAATTTGCCCCTTGTTTATTATTCATGAATCGAGGGCCATGATTGGGTTTTTTTAATTCATCGATATACCAAATCAACTGTGAGGTTATCCACAATAAAATTTCAAGTAAATCGATCAACCAACATGTTGGTCTCTATGCTAAAATTAATTGCTTTTTTTACAGGACCCCTCTTAATCTGATAACCTGCTCTGTCCTCGGCGTTGTGGTCATTTTCTTGTGCTACGTCGTGTTTGCTGAGGAAGACGAGGTAAGTTACAATACTTAACAGAATAATACAAACATTCATTTATATTAAGATTATTATACACACATTTTTAAAACTGGGGATGTCACCCTTACAACAATACATTAAAGTTCAGCTACTTTCTTATAACTTCATTAAAAACAGTTAAATTTATTTTAAGTATAATAAGTTTTTTTTTTCGTTTTTCAATTTTTTTTTTTTTTGTTTATGCTCATTTTGTTTGCTTTTTAAATTCTTACATTTTATACAGAGCATACAGTTTTGCAAATAAGGTATAATATGATACTGTAGTAGACACCAACATTATAAAACACTGGCTGGGGTACCCGGCTTCGCTTAGGGAGTTGATACAAGATTAAACTGACGTTCGAACCAATGACGGATTTTGCTTTACATAACCTTGCCAATGGGTAGCAAAAAAGGCTTCGAATGGTCCACAATATTCCAGAACATTCCACAACATTCTAGAGTGTTCTATAAGGTTCCACAATGATCTGGGATGTTCCTGAACATTCCACAACCTTCCAGAATGTTCTGTAATGTTGTGGAATGCTCTCGAATACTCCCGAATGTTCTGAACTGTTCTAGAAATTTCTAGAGGGCGAAGCATCCTGCCCTTAAATCTTCAAAAGCACGCCCTTCATGTAAAAACAGCAACCTTCTTCATGGATAGGTGATAGAGGGCTACCACACCATATAACTCCCTTGATCTTACAGGGACTCATTTCTGGGTTTTAGCGGCAAGCACATTGTACATTTCTTTTTATAATAAACTCGTATATTTATTATAATTTCAAAAATGGCTTAAAATAATACTAGTACACAAAAATGGAGATTAAGATTAAGATTTTCACTCAGATTAAGAGTAATAGATTTAATACATCTGAACAAATGAAATGGTTAGATGTTAGATTATGTGAATCGATAGGATCTCACAAAATATATACAACCCTTTACCTTCGCCTATACAGGGTGTTAAGGGACGTACTTGACTTACTTTAACCAGTGATTCCTGACATTATTTGGAGTAAAAAATGTAAATGAAATTTTGGTCTCGGGTGACTTTTTTGACGACTTTTTTTTTCCAAAATTTTTTTCTTCAAAATCAAACAAAAAAAATATTATTCCGCACGTCGTCACTGGTCACTCAGCCGGGTGTCTGACGAACCCCTTACCCCGCCTCCAACTGTTCAACAACTACAATTTTATGTTTTTGTAGAAAAAATAAAAAAAAAAAAAACATCAAAAATGTCACCGGAGACCAAAATTTCATTTACATTTTTTACTCCAAATAATGTCAGGAATCACTGGTTAAAGTAAGTCAAGTACCTACATCCCTTAACACCCTGTATTGCACTCCATACCCTTCTACCTCACAACATTATCTGTCTAACATTGACCAAATTTCCATAGCCCCGCAGCTAGGACTTTCGAGTAAAAATACTTTTTTTAATAACGTCTAAAAAACCTTCCATGTCCATTTTTATGTAAATACTCTCCTCTTAGGTTGCAAATCAGTTACATACCAATATAAAGGTGAAAATAGTACTCGATAAAATTTTACTTTCCCCCAGAAAATGCTGTTTATAAAAAGTGGAAGGTACAATCAGTATCGCCCGGTGTAATAACACTATTCAGAATTGAAAGGTTGTTTGAAAAGGCTTTAGCTGTGTTTGGTGACTAAATCTGAATAGGCAGGCACTTCCCCACCTTCCTGTTCCTCGTCTCCTTCCCCACCCTACTTAGCTTCAACCTCACAATATACCCCAATTGGGGATGCCATAGTCTTACTGGCTTTAGCCGGTTGGGAGCAGTTGGAAATCTTGTGCGGTATTCACATAAAATAATTAAATATTTTCTTAATAACGTCTAAAAAAACCTCCCAAGTCCTTTTTTAAGTAAGCAAGTACTCTGCTCTTAGATTGGAAATTAATAACTTACGAAAATACCTAAAAGTGAAAAAAGTAGATTCTAAATATTATAATTTAACGTTCCCCCGAAAATGCTGTTTAAATAAGTAGGTCACCCCAAGTGGTTAGCTACGTTTGGTGACTTAGCAGGGATGCCCGGGTTCATGGAGTGAAGTTTGTCTAGGTCTTGGCGGCGGATGCCTCTGCCCACCTACGGTGATGATGGCAGGCCGGATTGAGAGAGACTTTTTGGTTAGGGAGATATTTTGACCTCATTACCTTGTACCGCAATGGATGGGATGGAATCATGGGTCCATCACTTCTACACATATTGACCCCCAGATTCCTACCCACCCCTCATACATTTTTCTTTCCCAGAACTTCATCTCCTTCCTTTCCCTAAAAAGACCCTCCACACAGCATCCCGGAAGGTGACAAAAGCCCTGATGGATTTTTTTATTTGATTTGGTGCTAATGGAAAAAATAAAATAAACTATACTATAAACAAAAATTTTAACAAAACAAAAAAACGACTTAAAAAAATGCACTAAAAAGTAAAAAATAATTTCGTTTTCTTCTACAACTTCATAATCAACTTACTTTTTATAATCATCAATATGTAGGTACGATTGTTATTTTTGGAGTCGGTGTCAGCCAAGGTAGGTTTGTAACTACATACATAGTTATAGCGACTTGAAGAGGCGAGAGGCGAGAGCGGGGCCGCGGCGTGAAGGCAGCTGTCAAGTGAACACGCCGGGTCGGGTACGTTAGCTGACACCGACTCCAAAAATAACAATCGTACCTACATATTGATGAGTATAAAAAGTAAGTTGATTATGAAGTTGTAGAAGAATACGAAATTATTTTTTTACTTTTTAGTGCATTTTTTTAAGTCGTTTTTTTGTTTTGTTAAAATTTTTGTTTATTTTTTTATATTTGGTGAATCTGAAGTACACTAACTAATTTGTCTGAATATGGGTAGACCTACTAAACGTGCTGCTCATATGAGACAGACATAATTTGACCATAACGACGTTAGGGTCAAATTAAGAGATTCGGCCGAGTATTCGGCCGAGTAGTTAATTTGCTCCTAAGAATTGAAGAGTTCCGTTACTTTGTCACGGATCCCATAATCAAAACCTAACCAAACTCTCATCAAACTACCCTTAAAGTACTTCCTTTCCTTTAAAAAAAGAATCATCGAAATCGGTTGGTGTGATATTGAGTTATTCATCCATTTGTCGCGCACATACTTAATGCAAATTTAAGTCTTATATGACTTTCTCATAGCTTCCATTGTAGGAACTGGACCAAATTAAAATGGGATCACACGGGAAGCTCTAGCTTTCAAATAAAAAAAAGAATCATCAATATTGGTTCACCCAGTCGAAAGTTCTGAGGTAACAAAAAAAATACAGTCGAATTGAGAACCTCCTCCTTTTTGAAGTCGTTTAAAAATAGACAAAATTTCCATCTTCTTAAAATTCTCCCTAGAAATTTTTTTCCGATTTCGTTTATGTTTATTCATCCAATATATTGGAATTAAATTACTTTTTTCGATACAATTTGTATCTGTTTCGACACGAGAAATCGTTTAAATCATTTCATTCTACATCTTCATGATCCAATTGAGATTCGCAATTTCGGGCTTTCTCGTTTTCGACGAATTGAAAATGAAATTTTTTGTGTATTTTCCCCTTCGGTGAAAAGGGTTCGCTGTTGATTTTCTTTTTAAGTCTTTTAAATATTCGAAGAAAACAATTCACTTCAGATTCCAACATTAATTTTATTATGATGTTAAGTGTGAAGTACGGAGGTATTCTTTTGAAGTATTTTGCCACTCCAGTAGCTGGGATGAAATTTTATTGTATTATGTCTCACAATGCGTATGTTAAAATACTATATATGGGAAGACATGTCCGAGGAGAAGGTCAATTATTACCACTTAAATTAGCTATAGTTTATTTATAATTAAATCTAAATAAGTTCTACTATTTCTACCCGAATAAATACGAAAGATTAGATAGCTCTACAGAGGAGCCCTTGAGAAAAAAAACCCATCAGGGCATATGTCATCTGAGTGGAGGGTATTTTTAGGGATTTTTTTCTTTTACATGAGCTCCACACAGGAGGCGCTGAGGAAAATAATTTTCCTCAGGGCATATGTCATCTTTGGGGATGCTGTGTGGGGGTTTTTTTTTAGGAAAAGGAAGGAGAGGAGAGTTCTGGTAAGGAAAAGGGTTTAAGGGGTGGGTAGGAATCTGGGGTTCAGTGTGTCTTGGTCATCCGCCTCCAAGACCTAGACAAACCTCACCCCCCATGAACCCGGGCACCCCTGCTAAATCACCAAACGTAGCGAACCACTTGGGGTGACCTATGGCAGAGGTGTTGGTTATCCAATAAAGGTTCCCGGGGCGGCGGTACCCATTCCCGCCTCCCAAATAAATGGAAGGAGAGTTAGTTCTGGGAAGGAAAAAGGTACTAGACGTGGGTCAATGTGTCTACGAATAATATTTTATTTTTTTCTACGCAATACTTAGGCCAATGAGGAGGATTTGAACTCCCTAACACATCATCCCCCCCCCCCCTCATGCACCCTTGCCTGTCATAAGTATGTTGTTTTGTTCCGAGCACTACTAATTAACATTGCATAATTTATTTCAGGAAATACATTCGTGTGCAGGAAAGCAAAAAAAACCTTAAAAAGCTTGTAAAAAGGTTAAGGCAATGATTTCTTCCATTTTTAAGACATTTAGTCCCGGAGCCTGCGGCCTTATCGACATTGGATTATTAAAGTCTAGGTGCATCTCAAATGGTCTGAAATCCTTAGGCGAAGTTTCCTTTGAAAGCATATAGGTCTTTCCAACTCTTCTTTCGATCATTTTTATTTCCATTTATGCTGAGCACACTAACACAGTGTCATTATCTCATAGTTGGCACATTCATATACGTATGTTTTATTCTACTAGAGGAAACTTTTCAAATATTTTTACGGAAAGAAAATGTCAACTGATTCTTTGAATGATTTTGCGGTCTCCGCATTCGGCAGTCTTCTAATTGCTGGGACCGAGGAGCAATGCCATGTCATCAGTTTAACCAATATGTGGATACAAATAAGCAGCCTTGTCGTACTGATTTTTGTGTTAAGAAAGGTCTCAAAAGTGAGATGATCCATTGCACAATTTTGGTGTTGACGAAATAATGATATTTTCTTCGATTTTTCTCAGATTTTCTCAGAAGTAAAATATTATAGTTACATCCATAAAATACATATATTCCGATCGAATAATATCTATTGTGTCCCTGGGGTGTACTTTAGTTTAAATCAAATAGATTGCCGGTGTCATATTATTACGCTTACGACTTACGATAGTATCTCAAATCTTCTGGCCACCTGGGGGACTACAGAGATTGGGTGGTTGGTTAGATCCGCAACGAACTGCCAGAATTATTCTGATAATTAACATGTCGAGCGATTTCATACGACAGATGACAGGACATGGCCGAAAAAAATATTTAGCAAAAGTGTTTTTGAAGTGAAACTTCTTTAGCCCCGTTAGTGATTTGAAATTAGGATGAAACGGAAATGCTCACAACGCAGTTCTACACAAATATTCGCTTTTAATAAAATGCGGTAAATTCGCATTTTGGCGCGGGCCTTTGGTAGCGCAGTGGGCAAGGCGCCTGACAAGTCTCAGCGGCCAGAGAGACAGACATCAAGCGAAGGAAGGTTCGAATCCAACGAAATTAAAAAAAATATATATATATATATATTTGTGAAATCAATATCCAATTTTCAAACCACTTTTAAATAAACAGGTCAAAGAAGAAAAAAAAGCGACATCTGGCGACTTTCTAGTTTCACGTCTACCGCGTGTAAAATACGCAATCCGATTTTTTTTTTTTGCAATTAGGTGATTTACCGACATAATGACGAAACGAACAACTGAGACTTTATCAAAAAATTTTGACCGGCTGGGTTTACAGTTTCCATTTCTTTATAACTAGGATGGGAGCAGATTAAAAGGCTCAGAATTTTGTGGTTTATATATTTTTTTTATCAACATATTGTGTATCATTGCGCATTATTTTATTTACTTAATTTTCTATTCATTTTTAAGGCAAAAGCCAAAACACTATATTCTATAATGTTTTTTAACATCGCATGAATATTTAAGTTCAAATACTTATTTCTCTACTATCAATGTGTGATATCATGCGGTGTTTTCTGGTTGCAGAACGAGCCTTTTCTAATTAGGAAATGGAGAAAGACCCGTATGGCCGCCGTGATGTTGTCGTACATGGTATTTTTTTCGTTTTCATTAAGATTAAACAATGGTAATTGTCTGCCTCGAAAAGTACCTCTACATAATACCTGTACTGAAGGTTAATGGAATAGTTTTGTTTCTTTCAATTATTCAATCGTTTTCTGTACGAGATATTTTTGTTGCAGAAAGCACACCCTACAATCAGAAGGTGGTCCCGATACATTCACAATAATCGAATGGCTGCCCAGATGATGTCATTCTTGGTGATCATCCTTACCAAGTGGCTGATCGATACGCTTGTCGTGAGTTATGTCCTTTGCATTTGTGTGGTACAATTTTTTGCGTCGAAGAAATTTGTCTTCTGCAAACTCTAATATATGGTTTCCACTATTTTTTTAGTTGCAAGCACCTGTTGGATACCCGTGCTATTCCCGCAGCCTATATAATGAGACATTTAGGGATAAGATGTACATGAATGTATCCGAAGCGGCGATTATGCAAATTGGCAAAACTTGCCCCTTCAACATGATCGACGAGGTATGTTACACAAAACACATCTTACATCTACTATACGGTTTTTTCAGTAATCATTATCAATCTAACTCAAATCCTTAAATGTATGTAATCAACGGCTAAGTTCATAGATGGAAGTAATGAAATTATATATTTAAATTATGCTTTAAATATTAAGAATTAACTGTTTGCACCTATAAATGAATATGAACAAATAATTTTGTTCGTACAAAATCCAATTATTTCAAGAAAGGCATACAAATACAATATTGGGTTGAATCCCTGACACAATTTTGCATTTGCTTTCCCATTTTGAAAGAATTGGATTTTTATACGTACTAAACTATTTATTTATCTTCATGTTGCGTATTTACGTGTGCAAACAATTACTTAGCTTAATATTTTACAGAATTACTTGCAAATGGGGTTTTTTTGAAGTGCAACTTCTAAAGCACCGCTGTGATTTAGATTTCGGATGAAACGGAAATGGCGGTTACTGCACCTGCGACGCATCAACTGCGCTCATCGGCCGCTTTGATAATGACCTCACTTTTCAAGTACTGGTTGATATTGTTTTGGTAAAGTTTCGCTTCTACCGCATGTAAACTGCACTCGAATTTTTTTTTATAAATAATAATCAAAATTAACGCCATCTATGAACGATCAGATTATGAAATATTTTATGTTTATCCTTAGTCAAACATTGTTTTATTTAGGTTTTCATGCACCTGACTCTCCTGGTGATGTGCATATGCGCTGTTCACCAAGTTCTCATCACCAGCATGAAGACTACCCTGCTGGCCGTCCTTTGCGGCTCATTCCTGATCATCACCGCTTTCAGGCACCCGGCTTTCGAACCTTCTTCAGACTTCTTGGCCATGTAAGACATTATAAAATCTCAATAAGTTATTGGGGCCTTCGCTCATGGAGAAACTAAAATGAAACCAGTTGTCGACGCACCAGCACTGCTGGCCGTGTGGCAGTCGCGTTTCAGTTGCATTGTTAATAGGTTGCCATGGTAGTGGCTCACGAACTGTTTTAATTGCGTTGGTAACTGGTTTCATTTCAGTTTCTCCATTAGCGAAGGCACTATCTCTTCATAATAAGCCATTTTTTACATTAGCTCCACGCAGGAGGCCCTGAGGAAAACGTTATCTCTCGGGGCCTATAGTATCTTTGGCAATGCTGTGTGGCGGTTCTTTTTAGGGAAAGGAGGGAGAGGAAGTTTTTTTCAAGAGTTCCACACAGGAGGCCCTGAGGAAAATAATTTCCCTCAGGGCCTATGTCATCTTTGGGGATGCTGTTTGTAGGTTTTTTTAAGGAAAGAAAGGAGAGGAAAGGGAAAGAAAAGGGTTTAAGGGGTGGGTAGGAATCTGGGGTTCAGTGTGTCCTAGTCATCCGCCTCCAAGACCTAGACAAACCTCATCCCATGAACCCGGGCACCCCTGCTAAATCACCAAACGTAGCGAACCACTTGGGGTGACCTACGGCAGAGGTGTTGGTTATCTAATAAAGGTTCCCGGGGCGGCGGTACCCATTCCGCCTCCCAAATTGTAAATTGTAGTTCTGAGATGGAAAAGGGTATAAGAGGTGGGTAGAAGTTTGGAAGTCAATCTGTCCAGGAGACGTATGAATCCATCCCTCCCACTGCGGTACAAGGCGATGGGTCGAGAAAATCCGGCTGGAGAGGTAAAATGTCTCCACCAACCAGTATCTCCCGATGCGGCCCGCCACATAGGAGATGGGCAAGCGCCTGTACCGCTTTTACCTAGATAAGCCTCACCCCCCCACTCGGGCACCCCTGCTAAGTCACCAAACTTAGGGAACCACTTTCGGTAATCTACGGCAGGGGTTTTAGCTGTCCAATAAATGGTCAAATTGAAAATATCCAAAACCTAACCACATCGGTTTTCAAAACTTTTTAATGGTTTCAACAAAACTACCCTGACCAAAAAGCCAAAACTTTTGAATGCTTAAATCTAGGTAGTGATTTTTGGGTCTTACAGACGACTTAATTTGGTTGAGCGGTTGTTATCAATCTGATGAACGTAAAGTTGAACCGTTTGGATAGTATGCGGTAAGGTAAACAACCGATGAACCAACTAATTTTTTTAAGGGTTTTATTCAACAAATTCACAACAAATGAGATCCTCGATACCCAGAGTAGTAACCCTCAGTAGCACTCTGCGACTCCATTGTTAATGTTTTTCATAGTATTAACGAAAAATTGTTAAGCAAGGAGCAAAGAAATTTAATAATGTAATGAAATTGAAACCAATAGGCCACTTGCATTGAATTCATAACGACTTGGAAAAAATAGTGTGGATAGATCTTTTTATTAAGATTGCGAAAAAGTTACTAAATTTTTTTAGAAATGTAGTTTTTTATTTTTAAATAAATAAATCCTTTATTTGGGCTCGTGACGTCACTACATGAAAATGTCCCGTCTCCGAAAATGTTCCTATTAATTTTGTAAAATTCCACATTGATTTATTTTTATGGTATCACTTTGATTTCAGGCGAATTTTTTAATTCGTTCACTAAATTTATTGTTTGTTCTCTGCGAACTTGTCATTTGGTTTGACTTTTTGACAGAAGAGAACCCCGTACATTTTAGAAGTTGGTACGTGTTTTAGAGGTATAATGGTTGTGGTGCTAATTTTAACAAAATCAAATTTTATTATTAATATTCTTATTATTATTTACAAGTACAAGTATATTACATTGGATTTAGTAATATATACGTTGTACATTATAATGATTTATGATCAATAAGATGGATCAAGGAAAAAAATATTTATGAGATGTAATATTTTTGGTATGCCTCGTTATTCTCCTGTGCCATTCGTGTGAAAAACGTTATTTTTTTTAAAATGATTTTCGGCTATGTAATTATCGTTTTTTCGCACCTATAAAATTATGTCCCGTCTTTCCGGTTTATAAAAAATGGTCTGATTTTTCGGATTGAAATTTTAAAAAAATCCCCAGGGTTTCAAAAATACGATTAAAAAAAATACAGAATGTCTTAGAATATTTGTCTTAACCGGAAAAAAAAAATTAAAAAATGTGATGCAAGTGGCCTATTGCGATTCAAATTCTAAAGTTAAATTTTCACTTACAACTGGCGTCTGCGGTGTAAGTTATTCGCATGCCTAGATTAAATAGTTCAGACTTCAGACCCGATATCCCTGACCACTTTACCCAATCAAATAGCCCCGATCAAATGTATCCGACCAAATAACCACGAACAGACAGTAGACAATGGCGGGGATTATGAAGGAACCGAAAATTTTGATTGAAACGTGATTCTGGCATTCAGGACTCTGGAACAATTGGAATACTCAGAGTGGCTGCACCGAATCGGCGCTTACGCGGTTGACATCGTGGTGGTGGTCTCGCTCGTAATTGCCTTGATCCTTCACTCACAACAAACCGAAAGTACTTACCGTCTGGACTTCATCTGGAAACTGCAAGCAACTGGTAAGTTCAACAACCATGTAAGTACATTATATAATGTTGAGTTTGCAGGTAAAGTGAGGGGATGGGCCAAGAACCATTCTTATTCAATCACTGAAAACAATATTAGAGACTTTGAACCGAAAATTTGTAATAGAAAGATCAAAAAAAGATATGGTCACATCTAGCAATTGAATCTAGGTCTAGTCTTGCCCCTTGAAACTCTATCACTGAGCTAATGTGACTCTATCCCCTTCGGTCATATTTAACATAATTTAACGTCTGAAAATAGAGTATCTTTTTGAAAAAACCTAAAGAAAATTCATCAATATCATACTTCGATGAACTACCAACATTATCTTCATTTTCTTAGCGCGTATTTTTGTTGGCTGCTATCTAATAATTCATAAACGTACATATAAGATTAATTAATTTAAGATAAGTTTACTACGAGTATAAACTCAGTTAACCTTTTGAAAACAATAAATATAATATACATTCCATATGTTCAATATAAACTCGGTTTATGTACGTTTTAAAAACAATAAATAAAAAATATGTATTAAATAGATTCAATGTAAACTCGGTATACCTTTTAAAAACAATAAATAAAAAAATATGTATTGAATAGATTCAATATAAATTCGGTATACCTTTTAAAAACAATAAATAAAAAAATGTGTATTGGATAGGTTCACTGTCAACTCGGTATACGTTTTGAAAACAATAAATGAATAAATTATATCTGAGGCGCAACAGTCGTGTACCTTTTGTAAACATCGGTGTACCTTTTGTAAACATCAGTGTACCTTTTGTAAACATCAGTGTACCTTTTGTAAACAATATATATATATATAAAGTTGTGACTTGCACTCACTTAAGTTTTAGCTTTTGGACCGAACAGACATGCGAAAGCTATCAGTATGAGACAAAAACTCAAGACATAAGGCCTCTGAAGATGGACAGTGTGATCTGTCCGAAACGTCAGGAGTTAAAAAGTCCTTTTAAGGACTACGTTACGCGGGTAAACCGAGAAAATTGTTCTACATCTTACACCCGTGAAAACCTTAATCATAACATATATATATTAGATAGGTTCAATATAAACTAGTTATACCTTTTGAAAACAATAATTAAAAACAATGATGAATAAAATAAAATTATTAAAATCCTAAGAAATTAGACTTGTTTCGATATTGAATTTTATTGTTTTAAATGTTAATGGTATTGTAGACAGCCCTGATTTACCTTCCATATACCAAGTAGAACTAATCGATCAAAAATTATTTTTAATAAAACAACAATATCAAGACCGAGTCATTTATATTTTGTAAGGTATAACGTATTTATAAATGCCTGGATGGGCGTATAACATATATAAATAAACTAGCTGGTTCCTGGCATGCGTTATGCCATTTTATAAAGAAATTCATTCTCCCCTTCCCCTCCCGCGTCCCCTTCCCCTCTCGCGTTCCACTCCGATTCCTCCACCTTCCTTCTCCCCACTCCACCCCCCCCCCCCCTTCCACCGTCCCGCGAACCCCATTCAGTTTTCAAACAGCTCGCGTGCCACCTATTGCAATTTTTATTCAAATTTCATAATGCCAGAGCTCGTATATGTTATTCTGATGTACGAGCTATATAATTGTAAAGTTTCATTAAAATCCATTCCGTAGTTTTTGAGTGAAAGAGTAACAAACATACATCCATACAAACTTTCGCCTTTATAATATTAGTAAGGAAATATGTTATCTATGGTTTAAAGATACTTACAATATTGAGGCAAAACTGAATCTCATTGTAAAATTTTGGTGATTACATAATTTGTCATTTTATTACATACACAACAGCTGTAATCAAGTCACATAATAATGAACAGCCTGTATTTGATTTTTCATTATTCCGGCCTGAGTTTTCATTTCGTCAGCTACTCTTCAAATATAAATAATCTTTCTTTACTTGGGGTATAGCTAAGGAGTATTGTTTGCAAAGGAATGAATTCAGGGCCGGATTAGCTCGATCGTTGCCACTTTTCAGCCGACTAAAGTCTGATAGGAACCTAAAGTCTAAGGACTAAAGTATGTAAAAACCTGCTTTCATTGGCAAACCTTAAACTAAATATCTTATCATAGCATATTTAGAGTTTAAACCTTAATGTTCGTCAGAATAATTAAAGTAGTGTAAGTTAGAAGCTTTGTTTCATCATAACTTCGATGGTTCAAAAGATCTCAGTTCTGAAATGTGGTATGTGGGAGATTGTTCACTGTGATAAGCCATGCAGCCATTGTCTAACATTGACTGGTGAACAGGTATTAAATTGTAGTCTGTTGGTACTAACCTATCAGTTTAATTAAATTACGTAGTAACTGGTGAAGAATCGATATAAGGAATCCAGGCCCCCTAGCATGGTCGATCGACATAGGTTTTATCGAAAATGTCGGTAACTTGAAATCGCTACCGAGCACGACTGCAGGACGCTAACGAAGAAATAACACTTTACGTCAAATACATTAGGAACCCTTAGTCGATGTGAACTGTTGTTTGCTCGTTAGCGGCCTGCAGTCGTGCTCGGGAGCGATGTCAAGTTACCGACATTTTCGATATAACCTATATCGACCGACCATGCTAGGACCCCAGCTGACTTCGGTGATTGAGGCCGGAATTGACTTGCCTGAGCAAGACCTTAAATAAATTACCAACAAATACTAATAAATTACAAACTAACCCAATCCCCTGTAAAAGCCAATTCTGCTGACGGCTGTAGAATATGTAGAGCTATGGCGTAGAATGGTTAACCTACAGTGAATTATGTACTAAGTATTTCATTAACAAACATTTTTATAATGTGAAAGAATGTAAAGATCTCGGTGTTTACCTTGATTGCAAACTTATATTTAATAAGCCCATGACTCAATCGTTCACAGGTCATATAAAATGCTTGGTTTTGTTCTTAAGTATACGTATAATTAAAGTGTTCAGTAACCCGCGTACAGTAGTAATGTTATATTTTGCATTAGCACACTGGAATATGCCTCGCCAATTTGGAACCCGCAGTACAAAGTATACATAGATGGCAAAGAACTTATTCAAAACAAATTTATAAAATATCTTACCTTCAAATTCAATAATAACTTTAAAAGCACATATCAAAGTTTGCAACAAATGCGAGCAATAGCTGATATGATATTTAAGGGTCGGGTTTGGAAAACATCGCTCCGCATTAGCAGTAGCATCCGCGTCTCGTAGCAGCAATACTAGAAAATTATATACGGGTAGTTAGAAAAATGTGTAAAGTTACTAGTGATTAAATTTTTTTTACTGTAATCTTACAAATTCTATAAGTTATACCTACTGCAACTTTAGTTAAAACGTTGAAAAAGACCTTCGCGATTATCTCTCCTGAACCTGTTGTAAACATTTTTACCAAAAATCCTTCCGTAATCTCAGAGTAAACATTATGTTAAAACAAGCTATTAAATTAAAAGCACTTCAGTGTATCTAGATTTTTATTGTAATTCGCCTAAACTTTCTGAATTTTTCAACTATTCTCCGCCATACAAAAATGTATGGCAAAATAATGCGCCGCGCGATGTCTTATATAACCGTTGAATTTCACAGAATTCATTCAGTTGAGAGATAGCGGTCAAGGCGAGAGCACGCATTTTTTTTTCGCAGCAGTTTTGTTCGCTGTTTATTCGATTTTTGAAGGAATCATTGAGGAGATAGGTGTTTCAGTAACCGGGTAAGTAGAAATAAAATATATTTATTATTATCTAATAAATTATTTTTAACTTGATTTACAGTTTTACAGATTATTTTTTTTTTAAACTTCAGGTACCTTCAAAATGGGTAAAAATAAAGGAATTCTTGCTTACCGTGCCATAAAAAATAGACCCTCCCACTGGAAGAAAAGGAGAATAAGGTAATAATGTCAAAATTTAATTTTTTTACTGATTTCTATCAAAGGTAGTTTGAAGGTGGACTGAAGTCATTTTGCTTTTTGACAACTAAAAATTTCGGTATCCATCTTGAATTTCTCTGTAGTTATCTACCGATTTGGTTCAATATCAGAATTCGGGCGTTTAGAAGTGCACTGAACTCGGATCTAATGTCAAAATGCAAAATTTCGGCATCCATCTTGAATTTCTCGTGTTCTCTACCGATCTGGTTCAAAATCAGTATTAGGGAGTATTGGCAAGCACTGAACTCGGATCTAATGTCCAAATGCAACATTTCGGCATCCATCTTGAATTTCTCTAGTTATCTACCGATTTGGTTCAAAATCAGGATTAGGGCGTTTGGAAGTGCACTGAAATCGGATCTAATGTCAAAATGCAACATTTCGGCATCCATCTTGAATTTATCGTGTTCTCTACTGATCTGGTTCAAAATCAGTATATGGGAGTTTTGGTGAGCACTGAACTCGGATCTAATGTCAAAATGCAAAATTTCGGCACCCATCTTGAATATCTTAAGTAAAAGTTGGGTAAAAGTACTACACTTAGACATTTTTCATGATTCCTTGCAAACATACAAAACTAATTTATTAAATTTCTTGGCGTGATATAATTTTTTTTTAAATTACTTACACTTAACTTTTCATTAAACTTTAATCAGTCAATTACAATTAGTGAGCATATAATTCTTGATTTTAAAATTTCTCCTTATCTCCCCACCCCCCCCCCCCCCCCTTTTTTCTTCCTTTTTGTTATTATTACTCATTCATTCAATAATTATGTTTTAAGACCGGTTCATATCTGAGGCGTAATTACCAAATGACATTCTATGGACTTACGTAATAGGTACACAACCATGTAATAATTTAATTTAACATACCTTATAATCTGTATTATAATGTACTGTGTATGTCCTAATAAACAAATAAATAAATAAAGTATTTTGACGATTTGGTTCAAAATCAGGTTTAAGGAGTTTGGGGTTCACCGAACTCGAATTTAATGTCAAAATGCATAATTTCGACGAGCATTTTGAGTTCTCTACCGATTGCGTTCAAATTGTCACTAAGTTTTATTGAAAACAACGACTGTCAGATCTATTGATAAATCGAATGAATTTCGATGTTGGGTAAATTCTGGGTTGTATTATTACAAATAAATTTATTTTATATGTTTTTTTAGGAAAGCAGCAGAAGCAATATAAATGACGTTGTTATAACAGAAACTATCAGTGAACACGTAAGTTTTTTTTAAATAAACATAAGCGGCCTGAGTAATGGCCTTCCATATAAACTTTTTGCTATAATGAATGATCTACCACACTTTTTGTGAATGTTTAGAATTATCGATAATAGACCTGGAGAAAGGATGATGTTATTACAAAATGACAGTCTTATGAATAAATGAGGAGCTAACACTTATCACTCTGTATTGTTTTGTATTTTTTTTAATTAATAAGTTTACATTACAAATGTATACTATAATGTCCTCCACGCTAGGAATTCACCTGTGTTGTGGAGGACATTTTTCAATTGTAAAATTATATAATAGTAAACAAGTATGTAATAGTAACTTTGTTATTTTTGGATAATGCTGTGAAATAACTATAATTGTGGGTAATAATTAATTTATTTTGAACTTACATATAACATTTGCAATTTTACCTGTAACACGCACAACACGAGTTACAGCGTGTTTTATACAAAGAAAAAAAAACTTTTCAATAGCCTTCTATAAAAAAACAGAGTGGAAGATACTTTATGTATCGCCCTGGTGTAAGACCACTATTCAGAATTGAAACGTTGCTTGAAATGGCTTTAGCCGTGTGTGGTGACCAAATCTAAATAGCCAGGTACTTCCCCTATATTATTCCCCTCCCACCTTATCTAGCCTCACAACATACCCCAATCACTGGCCCCAGGCGATTGATAACAGTTGGGACTTTGTAAGGTACATAAAAATAAAAATAAAACATTTAGTTGTTTTATAAAAATTTGTCTGAACTTCTTTATATTTTTGACTGTCTTTTTCTAAATGTGCTTCGTTCTACTTTATGTATATCAAAGATAAATTGTAAAATATATTCTTTCTTACTAGGTATTAAAAAAAATCTGTATGCATATAAATAAACTTTCAAAAACAAAACTACTTGTTTTTTAATTTCTAAGACACAGAGTAAAAACTGGTTGTCGTAACTTATTCACACCCATTATTTTCTGGTAAAATTATAAAAAAAATAATAACATTATACAAACCATATATGAACCAGAAATTTTTTCCACATCAAAACACCATTAGATTCTGTCACATTGAGTCAAAAACTAAGACGTCTGTAAAGGTTCAGGGGCTAAAAAAAGTCTATGTATCCTTGCCCTTGCATGATTTATAGTCTGTCGAGCTGTATCAATTATGTTGGAAATAAATTAAAATTTTACAAAGCAAGTGTATTTTTATTCCGTATTTTATCAAAATGCTGAGCAGCCGTGCCTGAATCTAACCGAAATACACAGTAGATCGCGGCGGCCGAGCTTGTTTGCAACTACCAAAATGTAAGTGCAGTGAATGGGCAGTTTGACCCAGGCGCAAATGTCTATGAGCTATCCACGCTATTCCACAATATGATTCTTAGTATGTTAAGCTGTATCCATTATTATAGTAGGAACTAAATTTTAATTTTATAAGGCAAGTGTATTTATATTTCCTAAGTCCGTAGTGTCTAGTATACCCACATCTCCTCTAGTCAGACGCAGGCGGTCAGCTGCGGCCGTGTTTGTCTACAAGTACAAGAAATACCTAACTGCAGCGTCAGCGCGGTTTGATACCCGACCCTTAAACACAAAATTTTAAATAATAATATTGACTGTACTGAACTTCTTTTCCTTGTTAATTTTAATAAACCCTTAAGACGTACACGCCATACAGAATTATTCCACGTGTTTAATTACAAGACAAATGCAGCAAGTAATTCGCCAAAATCAATCGTGCTCTTCTTATGTTCAATAATATTTGTCTAAATTCTAACATCGACATTTTCTTTGATTCACTGCCTAAATTTAAAAAGAGCATCATGTCAATAATATAATTTGTTCAAAGCACATAAATAAATACATACATACTCACACACACACACACACACACACACACACACACACACACCTTCCCACTACGCACATCATCCGATAATTACTTAATATACACTAAATAAGACAATACAAAGAAACACATCATAAGTACACACCATGAAATATACTTAATAATTATAAATTGTTATCACCCCTGTAAATGATGTACTGTTGGTTTCTGTTAATAAATAAATAAAATATATATATGCAAATAATGCATAGATACGTCATAAAATGTTGAAAGTACATAATATTATTGTATCAATTAAAAAAAATAAACATTAATGGGTATCTGCTAAGAGCTAATACTTCCGCTTTGCAATAAAACCCAAACAGTTGCAATATTTCTGAACGTATCCAAAAATCAAAAACTGTTTTTGAAAGGTGGTGAAATAGTTATTCAATTGTATAATTTGAAATAAACGTAATATATTTTTTGAAATATAAAAATTTTGAAAGAAAAGAATGAAAGTTTTAAAAATGGCTCACCTCAAGTTTTTCTAACTAAAATTACTGACAAAAAAACACACAAATATTTTATTAGACAATGTAAAAAACGTTACCGTCACTTTACTTTTTTATCGTTTTGTGTGAAAGTAATTAATAAAAATATCCCAAAGTTTCATAATTTCTTTCACTTTACGGTCGGAAACTTTGATTGAGTATAAATTTGTCTTTCTAACATCCTTTATAACTTTATATCATATTTCTAACCAAGATGGCAAGGTAGATATAATTTATTCTATGAGATCTATATGAATTGTTCCCAAAAGCGAAAAAAATAGCCTGAGGGGTTAAAAATCATTCTAAAGAACCGGTGAATTAGCATAAATAACCCTAATGTATCCCAACAAATAAAGCTTTTGAAGTGAAAACTTCTTTTGCACCTTTGTGTTTTGAAACTCGATGAAACAGAAACGAGCGACACTAAAAAGAGACAGACGCATACATCTATGGGGTTTAGCCCACGAGAGGATGAGAGAGAACGAAACCTTACTGAATTAGCCACTTTGATTATGAGCTCACTTTTCAAGGCTCATATTGGATAAGATTGTGTGGGTGTAGGTTTCACTTCTACCGCGCATGAACTGCTCTCGATTTTTTTACCACTTACCACGGCAAATAGTTTTAAATATAATAATAATTCAATACGATCAAAGAATTTGGCATGTAGTCCCAGGCTACAGTGGCTCGTAGCTACAGCATTGCCCGAGGCAGCAGTTCTACCAACCCACCCCTGAGCAAATTGACAATTTCCAGCACACACAAAGCGTGCCTTTATGGCCAGAATTTCCCCTGAGAAATTCACTAATGTACCTACGCCATTGTTTATCTTAGCAAGGGACAATTAACGTTACTCCAAGAGGTTCGGTGGAGCGGAATAGGGAAATTACTTGCATGAATTTACGGCCGAAATTAATGAAATTAAAGTGCAGTGCACCCTGAAACTTCATACTAAAATTCTATTGTTATATATTTGAGGCAGGTAAAAAATCAGAGATTTTAATTAGTTATCCCACAGACATCCAAATTGATAGACAGAACGTAACATGAAATCTGGGTATCATTTCGACAAGCTGGAGGCAAACCATGCTACTATATTTATGACACCAGGAGAGTTCGAAAATGCTTTGAATAAACTACGGCATCAGTCGGACGTTGTCCGCCGTAGAGCGCGCATTATATTTTTTTGAATATATTTTTTTTAATTTAAGGATACTTATTTGCACAAAATATGATCTTAACTGATAACAGAATAATAATTTATTTATTTATTGTTTCTTTACACTGCGGGTAAAAATGTTTACAGTACAATTTGTCACCTCACTAGGACAAGCCTGTGTTGAGATTAACAATTATACAAATTAACAAAATAACACAAAATTATACAGCTATCGAAAGAACAATATTGTAGTATTTCTTACAGGTTGAGATTATGGATACCTACTAAACTGATGGCGCTAGGTAGTACATTAATGTAATCTTGTAGACTTTTAGGGTGACCATAGTTTTGTGATCTGATTTTAAAAAGCATTAAGTTGTAAATAATAAATAAAGATATATAATATAATATGTTATAAATTTGGCAGGAGAAAGATGAAAAAAAAACGGTTTAACCAAAAATAATATTAATTTAGCTAATTAATATAAACATAATCATTTAGATAAAGGGTAATACAAGAGAGAGTAGTATAGTTTCACATCTATTATATATGGATGATATAAAATTATTTTCAAATTCTGAATCAAATTTAGAAAAAATGATTAAGGTAGTTAAAATTTTTTCAGATGATATTAAAATGACTTTTGGTTTAGATAAATGTAAAACGATCCATATAGAGAAAGGCAAAATTGTAGATGGAGACGAGGGTATATTTAGAAATTTCAAAATTAAAAGTATGAAAGGGGATGAGGTTTATAAATATTTAGGATACCCGCAATCGAATAGATTAGATCACACTAGTATTAAAAATGATATTAGGATTAAATTTCAAACTAGGATCAGAAAAATTTTAAAATGCAATCTATCTGCTAAAAATTTAGTAAAAGCAATAAATACTTGGGCAATACCTTTATTAACGTACTCATTTGGCATAATTAAATGGTCCAATACAGATTTAGATAGTTTAGAACGATTAATTAGAACTACGTTAACAAAGTTTAATTGCCATCATCCAAATTCAGCTATAGAACGAATTAATTTACCTAGAAATTTAGGAGGTAGAGGTATAGTCAAAATAACATCTTTGAAACACAATCAGGTAGAAATGCTTAGAAATTTTTTCCATAGGAAAGCTAATAGCTCAGAAATGCACAAAATAATTTGTAAGGCTGATAGAAACATTACACCTTTAAATTTATATGACGAGAATGCCAACATTCTTATAAATACTAACCAGGAATTATTAGATTCCTGGTCAAATAAAATTATTCATGCAAAACACTTCAATTATCTCAACCAAACGTATGTTGACAAACTTTCGTCAAACAAATGGTTGAGTATTGGAGAGTTGAGCGCAGAAATAGAAGGATTTATGCTTGCCATTCAAGATAGAGTCATTAATACTAAAAATTATAGGAAGCATATAATCAAAGATATAAATCAAATTGATGATTTATGTAGAAAATGTTTGGCTTTTCCGGAAACTATAGAACATATTATATCGGGATGTTCTATATTAGCGCCGTCCGAGTATACATTTAGGCACAATCAGGTTTTAAAAATAATCCACCAAAGTTTGGTAATTAAACATAACTTGATTGACTGCCGTAATATAGTACCATATTATGAATATGAACCAAATTCATTTTTAGAAAATGAATTTTATAAAATATATTATGATAAAACTATACTAACAGACAGAACAATTAGTCATAATAGACCTGATATAGTTTTACATGACAAAATTAAAAAAATAACTTATATCATTGATGTAGCTATTCCAAATTCCTGTAATATTCAAAAAACTGTTTCTGAAAAAATTAGAAAATACACAGATTTAGGAAATGAGATTAAAAGAATTTGGCATTCTCGGAATATAAAAATATTACCATTTGTTATTTCGGCTACTGGCATTATACCTAGGTCTCTGATTCAAAATTTAGGCGTATTAGATTTGTCAAAGAATTTATACATAAAAATGCAAAAATCGGTAATTTTAAATACATGTAGGATTACAAAAGATTTTTTAAATATTTATATTGAGGGATCAGTAGGATTTATAGGTTCAATTAGGAATTCCACAGAGCCGAACCCTCTGATATGAAAATATCTGGAGTCGGTGAATTATTTTCCCATCTGGTCTCTGGTAGGTTGACATGTTGTTCTTGTATTGTTTTGTAATTATAATACATATAGTGCAATTGCATAACGTGGATTGACCAGATGATCATTTGGGAAGTGTGTGAAAGGGTTTAGTTTTTCCTGTGGGGAAAATTAAACCCGGACATTTAAATCTGGTGCGTAAATAGATAATAATTTAGAAAGGACAAAGTAGAGAAAATCAATTGGCAATCCTCGACTAACACAAATAATTTAAGATTCTTTTTAAAAGTGTACAAGGAATTGGATGACTTTATATGTTCTGAAAGGCTATTAAATATGAGTGGAGCTTGATAAAAATAATTTCTTTGACCAAAAGAAGATTTAGTTTGAATTGCCATAAAGTTCAGACCAGAGCCAATTCTCGTAGTACGAATTTGCTGTGTTCTTTCTGCAATATTAATATTATTAAAAAATCTACAAAGCGTTTGTGTAATATATAACTGTACATTCATTACATTACATTCCTTAAAAAGTAAATGAGTTGGATATTTAATTTTTTTCTTGAACGTAGACTCAGAAATAAAGACCTGCTTTTCCTCAATCAGCACTCGACTAACTATGGCTATAACTCACCACTGTCCAGAATGTGTAGACTGGTCAACTCACGTCAAGACCTTGATTTTTTTGGTATTAGCTTAAATGATTTCTGTCGCTCTTTAAACAAATGAAGATATGTAATATTCACGCTAATTTTTGCAAGGTCTTGACGTGACTTGACACTTATTTTTCTTCTATTTTCACTGTTTGTCTTTGCTTTCATGTACCATCCGAATCCTTACATTGTTCATTTCTATACTTCGTGATACTTTGTTTTAAATTGGACGTAAGTCCGTAAATAAATAAATAAATAAATAAATAATTTTAAGTATCATTTTACAATTAGGTAGATGAAACATTTCACATTTTCTAATTTTGTATCTAAGTATATATATTTTTTTAAGATGTTCTCCCATAAAAAGCTATGTTCGTGTATATGGGAGGAGAGTGTTGTTTTTTTTAATATAGTTATAAGAATTTTTGTATTACGCTTGTTGCTTTAAAAAAGCTTTAATTTTTTTTAGATGAAGTTTTAATAACCAGATATTGCGCAGAAAAGTTAAGTTTCCTAAAGTATGGCAACGGTTTTCAGCACAGTCCAATGTGAACTTTTCTGCTGGATCTGAAAGTTAATTTTTACCAAACAGCCTAGAAGTGAGCGAGTGGGTAAATTATAACACATTCGTAGAAGTGCCTAAGTAAATAGTCGAACAAAATATTCAATTTTGGAAACAAGCCCGGACTTTTGTTTACCCGATTTGGGAAAAGGGATTAATACCTAGTTAAGTTTTTTACGCAGTCAGCAATTTGCGTTCGTCGTTGTAAAAATTGCTAGTAAATGTATGTAAGCATATTTTTCGGCTCTCGCTCAGCACCGAACGAGTACAGTCGCATTATTTTGTAAGAAGTAAAACAATAAATATAGTTACTTACATTTAATAACTCGCCCACCTGGGCGATTCCATTCATTTAATATGGAAACCGAAGAAATTTTTAAAAATATTAAAGACTTAGTTAATAAGATCACTTCAGTGAAAGACTCAAAAATAAAATTAACACTGGAACAAAATATTGTATCACTGGAAGAAAAAATTCAACATGAACTAATTAGTCTACAAAAGAAGATCATAGAATTACAAGAAATTAATATTAAAAATAATCATCACTACACACAGAAACTCGAAGAAATTAATCAAAATAACAAAAAATCATACGCAAGTGCACTAAGTAACAATAAAAACTTCGCAGAAACTTCATATAATGCAGAACAGAAATACGCCATTTTAATTACCTCAAAAAACACCTTGAAGGCCGAGGACATAAAAATAAAAATTCAAAAAAATATTAATTTAACAAAAATAAAAGTTGGAGTAAATGGAGTAAAAAAGATCGGAGAACAAAAATTATTGATTTCTTGCCAAAAAAAAAGAAGATGCAGAAAAATTAACCGAAGAGATAAATAAAGTAATTGGAAAAGAAGTATCGGCTGAAGAAATAAAAAAAAGGAAACCGTGCTTAATGTTGAAAAGGCTGCAATGCCAATTAACTGAAGAAGAAATTATAGACGGGATTGTACAACAAAATGAAGGATTAACCCTAGAAGACAAAAAAGACATTAAGCTTATCAAGGAATTAAAAAATAAGTACAATGAAGGAAAAGAAAACGACACCACTAACTACATTATTGAAACAAATGGAAAGTTAAGGAAAAAACTAATAGATAAAAAAAAATAAACATCAAATTCCAAAGAGTATACGTAGAAGACTGCAGCCCGCTCAGACAATGTTACCATTGCCTCAAGTTCGGCCACACAGCCCAAAGATGTCTCGGCCAGGACGCAGCCTCCCATTTGCCCTCATTGCACTAAGGAACACGTATTATCCAAATGTGAAAACAAAGAACAAACTCCAATCTGCAACAACTGCTGTGTCCAAAACAAAAGGTTTGATATGAACTATTCCACCGATCATAGAGTCGATAGCATAAAATGCCTTTACCGGCAAAAAATGCTTCAAATTGCTAAAGAGCGCATTGACTACGAATAAATATTGTAAATTTTCATTTCCTCAAACTCTTACCTATAAATTAACAATGAATGATTCTTTATGTAACATAGCATTAGGTAAAAAAGTATGTATTGAAGAAAACTTACATCACTCTATAAGAGATTTCTATTTTATTTGCACTGAAAAAGGATTTACTCAATTTCATAAAAAGATTAAAAGCGTAAAAATTTTTTTTGAAAAATTTATAATATCTTTAAAAGAAATAATTTTTTTCCCGGGCTTGATTGGGTTAACAAAGACCTACTCTACTGGCGAAACTAATTACTCCATTCCAGGGTACCATGTAACAATAATAAGAATAAACAAAAACTCTGATATTGGAATACCTATTTCCAGCCAGTATAATGTTCCCAATATTAATGATTATGATGTTTATATTTTAATGTTTATAGTTTATATTTTAAATATAAAATTTAAAAACGTAAATAAATTATATATTTATATGTTGTTATTTCAGCCATCATATCTATGTAGACATAGTGTATATTTAAAATTCTTTTCCTCTACCATTTGTCATTACAAATTACATAAATGTATCCATAAAATAACTAACCTAAAACTGCAAAATGAATGATTTTTTATGTAACGCTTTGGATAAAAAAATTTGTATAGAAGAAAATTTGTGTCACTCCATAAAAGATTTCAATTTAATTTGTCCTGATAAAGGATTTAGCCTATTTCATGTAAATATTAGAAGCATAGAAAGGAACATGGATGAATTAATAATATCATTAAAAGAATTAAATTATTTCCCGGGCTGCATAGTTTTAACAGAAACTCACTCAGCCGGTGAATTGAATTTCTCTATCCCGGGGTACTCTTACTACACAACAACAACAACAAAGTTAAACAAAAACTCTGGTATTGGAATATTTGTATCTAACCAATACAATGTACTTAATATTAAAGAGATTCACAGTATTAGTAATGTTAACATATTAAATATTGAATTTAAAGACATAAATAAACATTATAACATTATTGCTATTTATCGAACACATAGGTCGATAGTGTCACACTTTATTGATGAATTAAAAAATATTTTATTAAATTTTAGAAATAAAAACAATGTTTTGGTTATAGATATGAATTTAAATATCGCAAGCGACTATTCTAGTAAGGATAAAGATAGCTATCTCAACATGGTAGCAGAACTCAATTATTTATCGTGCATAAATTCGTACACTAGAGACGTTCGAGGTCAACGACCTTCATGCTTAGATCATATTTTTACAAATATACCGGATATCCAAAATATAACAGCAGCTGTCATTCACACAACTATCACTGATCATTATTCTTGTATCTTTAACCACAAAACCAGCAATCCAATATTGCCATCATTTAAACAAACAAAATCTTCCAAAAAAGTACTTAATATGGATACATTAAAAAACAAATTTCAATCAGAAAATTGGATCGAATTATTACAATGTAATGATGTCAATATCTGCTGTAAAATATTTGAAGAAAAAATATCTAAATACATAAATGACTCGTCAAAAAATGTAATTCCCAAACACAAACTGTCTAACTTCAAACCTATAAAACCATGGATTACTCATGGATTAATAGTATCTGTACGACGTAAGCAAGCTCTTTATAAATTAACAACTCAACAACCTAATAATAAAAACTTACTTAATCACTTTAGAGCATATAAAAATAAACTTACATATATCATAAAACATACTAAAGAAAGTTACTATAAACGGAAGTTGGATCTAGCTGAAAATGATAGTAAAAGAGTATGGACGGTTGTAAATGAAATAATTGACAAGAAAAAGAACAATAATAACGAAATCAATGCTATTAATCATGATAACTCAAAAACATGCTGTAAAGAAAACCCCTCAAAAGCTGCAAATATATTTAACACTTTCTTTGCAAATGTTGGGAAAAATCTCGCCAATCTCATTCACATTGATCCAAATATTATAACATCTCCGGACTGTAATATAAATGCTAAAAATAAAATGACAACATTTGAAGTCACCACAGAGAACGAAATAGTTTCTATCATAACCGATATGAAAGGAGGATCTGCTCCGGGCTTTGATGCAGTCACGGTTGATATTTTAAAAACATAAAAAATCAAATTTCTAAGCCATTAATGCATATAATAAATACAAGTTTCCAAAGCGGAGTATTTCCATCAATTTACAAACAAACTACTATTACCCCAATATTTAAGTCAGGTAATCCAGAAGAAGTAAATAATTACCGTCCCATATCAGTAATCTCAAATATAGCAAAAATTTTTGAAAAACTAGTTAAAAAAAGAATGAGCCAATTTATAAAATGCAACGATATAATTAATGAAAACCAGTTTGGTTTTATGGAAGGTAGAAGCACACAAGATGCAATTGCAAAATTAAGTAGCCTTGTACATAGTTCATTAGATAAATCATTTAAATGCCTGGGAATTTTTATAGATCTCAAAAAAGCATTTGACAGTATATCACATGACAAACTTATAAGTAAATTAAGAAACATTGGATTAAATGGTTCAGCTCTAGAATGGATAAAAAGCTACCTTTTCAAACGTCCCCAAGTTGTAAAAATTAATGGTGTGCTTAGTTCACCAAAAATGAGTCATTTCGGCATACCTCAAGGTACAGTCCTGGGACCGTTACTGTTTATTATCTATGTTAATGACATATTCATACAAAAACTAAACGGAAAAATAATATCTTATGCTGACGATACTGTCATAATAATTGAAGGTACGGATTGGAATACTGTTAATAATCTAGCTAATATTGATATTAACATATTGAAAAATTGGTTCGATAAAAATCTCCTCTCTCTAAACACTGAAAAAACAAAATTTATCCCATTCTCTATCAATAAATTCAAATTAGAACCAAATTTAAACATCATAATACACCAAAGTAAATGTAATAAAACTATCTGCAATCAAGATTGTGCTATACTTAGTCCAACTCCCAAAATCAAATATCTTGGTGTATATATAGATCAACATTTTAAATGGAAAACACATATTTGTGAACTCGTCAAAAGGATTAGGAAATGTATTTATATATTTATTAGACTTAGAAATATTCTTAGCTTAGAAAACCTAAAAAGAGTGTACTATGCAACTGTTCAATCTATATTGCAATATGGTATTATTGGCTGGGGAGGAACATATGACAATATTTCAAATCCCCTCAAAATTGTCCAAAGGTTGATAATTAAGGTAATCTTAAAAAAACCGTCTAAATTTCCTACTGAAATTCTTTTTTCAATATTCAATGTGCCTATAATAGACAAAATCTATAAAAAATATTCAATTCTTCAAATTTACAAAGAAATACAGTTAAATACTCGTAACTTCCAATTCAATACATCAGCAAGATACCAGAAAACTATTAAAATTCCTAAATTTAATACTAAGCACATCCGAAATTCCTATCTTTATCTGGGCATAATCTATTATAACAACCTCCCATTAAAATTAAAAACCATCGAAAATATGCAGGAATTTAAGCCCAAATTAAAAAATTACCTGAAACTACTATAAAAGTCCCAAATATGTTTACTTTGTATCTTAAAGTCTGCTATTTTATAAATCATTTATTCCTTCTTTTTTCTTTCATTTCTTAGTTACTAAATCTCTGAGTCTACTATTGTATAAATCTTGCGTTCTTTCTTACGTATCCTTTACTTACTTATTACAATAATTTTTGTTACTAACTTACATGATTCTTCCATTTATAATGATTTTTTAATTTATATTATGATTTTTTTAAACTCTTCAGGATTTTTATTTTTAAATTATACAAGATTTTTTAACCTTCTTATTATTTACAATAGCCGTTATTACTAACTTACACGATCATTAATTTACTAATTGAGCTAGAACTCCCTCACCAAACACAAGAGCATTGTCTCTTTATGGTGAGGAAAGGCAATTTATTTTTATTTTTTTTTAACCTTATGTAACTATGTAACTGTTGTAACTTCATATGTATTTTTAATAAACATTGCCAATAAAAAAAATAAAATAAAAAAAAATAAAAATAAAAAAAAAAAAATAAATAAAAATAAAAATATATTATAATTTCTAGGTCTAAATTTAATAGTGATCATTACAACACGAGTTGCATGTAGAGATTTTAATTCAGATTCATTTATTCACAAATCTTCTCCCCTCTCCGTGCAACTTTGTTTGTGTTGTTTCTGTTAATCTCAATAATTAATAAATTAGTACAACTTTTAATCGTTGGGATACTTCCAAATACCGGTTGCCCAAGGATTAAAGGCCATTCCTTATTTTCAGCAACGCGCGACGTGGACATTATTTCTCAAAAAAGGCGGCACCAGCGTGTAGCTCAGGCTTGGTAGCTGCTTCAGTGCAATCTTTGCGTCCGTTTGCGATCGACGCAAATCCTCCCGCCTGTGAGGTGTGCTCAATTATTAGCTTTCTCAACTAAGAGGGAGTCCGCGACGGAGTTCTGCTATAAGGGAGTCAAGAACCTAATGCCACGGCTCACCAAGTGCATCGATCATAACGGGGACTATGTCGAAAATAGTAGGAATATGTACCTAAAATGTCGTATGATTTTTCTTGTAAATATAATTTTTTCTTGATTTTTTAAAATTAGAACGGTCTTTAATTTCTTAGGACTTTCGCTCTACTCTCCGATGCCTTCGTTAATCATCGTAACCGTTCGTATATAAGACATGAACGATGATGTATTACTCAATTGACGTTTGTTGTGAAAGCCATGTTTGGTGACCAGATCTGAGTGGCCATGTACTTCCCCACCATCCTCTTCCCCATCTTCTTCCCCTCCCCACTACCTTCAGTCCCACAACATACCCCAATTGGGGATGCCATAGACTCACTGGCTACAGAGCAGCTGAGACTCTTATGTGGCATTCGAGTAAATAAAATTAAAAATACAGCAAAACTTCGTACAACTAACTAACTAACGACCTTTATTGAAGATGCTTAAACTAAATGATTAACTAATACTAAAATTCCTCTTTCCCTATCAATTTGGATGACAATGAGTTACCCGAAAAGCGAAATTAACCCACGATTTTTTATGCAAGCGTGCTTTGGTGCAGATAGTATACAATGTTTTTCCCACTCTCGCAATATTCCAGAACAGTAATATGCTTTATAATAACTGGTGTAATATCCGAAGTATTTTCTTTTCGATGCATTTATTAGATTTTTTTTAACTTTTACTTTCTGAAATCCGAGCAAAACCTTCTTAGGAATATGTGTGATTCACGTTACTGCATTTAAAAATCATACATCTTACTGTAAATAAGATTTGTATTCGCTGTTATTATTATTATGTAATAGCTGATTATGTATGTGTGTTTGTGATGTTTTCAGATGAAAAGGAAGAAATGGAGCACTTGGAGGCATACAACGGCAAGCTCCTGGCCAACATCCTCCCAGCGCACGTCGCTAAGCACTTCCTTTGCAACGATAAGAACATCGATGTAAGCATTTTACTAGGGCTGCCATTTGCCGTTTGCCTTTGCCTAACATTCAATTAATATTTTTTTCATTATGTTCGAGTGGAAAATAATTTTGAAATCGTCATTTAATGACTTTTGCGAATAAAGCTTGAAAGGTCTTTGAAGATTTTTATATATTTGACTCAGTGAACCGTGGCGGCTTTTTGCAGCTTAAATCACAGTGCCTTCCGGCTTCTGTTTGATCTTGAGTTCGTTTCAATAATATCTGCACAAATAAGCTTCGTATTCAACTACCTACTTAGTTTTTTTGTTCAAAATTTTATATACAGGATGCTTTCAAATAAATAATTCATCTGATTTGTGTTCTGTTATTACGCATGAGCTTTTTCCGCGGTCTAATATTATCCACTAACATGTTTAAATAATTAAGAAATAAAATGATTTCCCGTTCTTTTAAATGTGTTAATAGTCGAGTCATTGCGATAATAGCGTCTTTATCTTGCTTTCATGGCGAAGCCACCTAAAAACATTCCGGAACTGTGATCTCGTCCGTTACCTTGCAAATCAGGGATTTTATGTGGTGGAATTTATTAGATGGCTTCGGAATGGATTATTTTCTACCGCAGAGCGAAATCAAGAACGTAGAATTTGTTAAAAAAAAAAACAGAAAAGCGTAGGATATTGTGTACAGACCATTTTATTTTGTTTCCGATCTCTTTGTGATGTTTATTTCTATTATGTATTTGTGTAAAGCACTACAATAATATTATGGGAAATTCCTCGGAGCACTGAAATATCAATACCGTATTGTTTTATTAGTCTTTTAGAATCTTTTGAAAATACGTTTCAATCGGGTTGTGTTCACTGTAGAATAAACAAGGCACCTACCGATGTTTCCTTTGGGGGGGTGCAGAAATACGTTCACCGTTTGTCTCATTTTCGACTGTCGTTATTTAGTGTGTAAGAAAGAGCTGCATCATTATACGCTTAAGAACAAAAGCAAAACCATCAGCGCATCGCAATTTGATGTTTTCCTTGTAACTATATTCCATACTTTAAAAATTGTCGTCATTGCAAGTAGTATAGGTAGGGGTCTACGGAGACGTCACAGTGCGGTGCGTGAGAGAGAGGCAAGATTTGATGACTTTTTTTTTCCTTTGAACAGACTTACGTACATTGTGTATGATATCATCTTTTGAAAGAGCTGCAACAATATTTTGTTAAGAACCGTACGTTTATTGCCTTTATAATAATAAAAGAGTTCAATGGATTGTCATAATTATGTTTTCCACTTACGGATACCTTGCATAATTGCGAATCTGCAGTAATTCGTAAAGCAGTGTTGGTGATATTAAATGAACGTAATATCGGTTGGTTGTTTGTGTGTTTTCAGGAGCTGTATCACGAGCAATGCGACTCGGTCTGCATTATGTTCGCCTCCATCCCGAACTTCTCCGAATTCTACGTGGAGTTGGAGAGTAACAACGAGGGCGTGGAATGCCTGCGACTGCTTAATGAAATCATAGCCGACTTTGATGAACTGCTCTCCGAAGCACAGTTCAAGTACATCGAGAAGATCAAAAGCACCGGAGCGACTTACATGGCTGCCTCAGGTAGATACCGGCATTTCTATTATTTATTATGTTGTTCGCTCTCTGTTACCTCGCCTACCCTCAAATTTAATAGGGGAGAATTATTACCGCAGTACAACACAACGTGAATTTAATATTTAACTCACATAGTATTACATGGGTCGGAAAATTTTACAATATTTATAAATTACTGACAGACCCGACAAACGTTGTTCTGCCATATAAATTATTTCTAGTGAATATTTTTGTTGTAACGAATGTATTGTAAGTTTGTACGGATGGGATCTATGACAGAAAGAGGAATGGAGCGCTGTAGACGATGACCGCAAATAAAAATTTAAAAAAAAACACTGAAGTAGTAAAATGAAATAAAGAAAATCAATATTAATTTCGAAGAGCAATTGAGTGTACGATATTTTTTGTTAATTCGTCTTTAGCCAACACAAATAAGCTCGATAATTTGCCCATGAGAGAACATGATGTCGAATGAAATATCAAACTGACGCGACGCTTCTCGTGAATGTCTTCCGCATATGTGGATAAAAGTTCTATGAGGCGGACGTAGCGCCTTCTACACTATCACTCAACATCGTAAATAATTTCGTTCCGTTTAAAATACGAACGACGCGACGGTTAAATTTGTTCATACAAAAATACTAAAATCGCGATTCAAAAATTGGAGGGTGGGGGTAGGAGGGTTAAAATTTGAGGTTATAGGTATTTTTTGATGCCAAATGAAAAAAAATACAAAAAAAAAATTTGAAAAAACAAAAAAAAATTCTGGGTAAAAGGACACCTTAATCACCTACCAGTATGAAATATACTATAAAACCTATTCTCGTACCTACCAAACTTTCATAAAAAAATCGGTCAAGCCGTTTCGGAGGAGTGCGACCACAAACACCGTGACACGAGATTTTTATATATGATATATTCATTTTTCATTAGAACAATTCTCTTTTTATAACTTTTGAAGGTTATTCCCATCAATGTTATATATCATTGAAGAAGAAGATAATACTAATAAAACAAATACTAATAATCTAAAAATGAAAATATTAAAGAGAACAAGACACAGAAAAATAAAAAAAGATAACAAGACACGAACCCAGAACCTCTAGTCTTACCGGAGAGTTTCTGGGTTCGAGTCCCAGTTGCTACCGTTCTGTGTCTTCAATCTTCTTTTTAATATAGATAATAAGTAGCTTTATTCTTAGTCTTAGTGCAAAATATATCAAGTAGTTGTTGTAGTTACAAGTTAAGAAATTTATTGCTTGTCAATCTAACCTTGAAGAAAAAAACTTAACTACGGATTTAAGAATTGCATTTATACAACAAAGATGGTTTCAATGAAAAACATTGAAACGTTAAATTAAAAGAAAAAAACTTCTATGTATTTTTGAAAACCTTTCATATCTATTAGTATTTCCTCTAAGGAAAAAATATTTCATCCTGACTTACTTAATTTGAAATAATTGATACAACTTCTAGCAAAACAGATAACGATAGTCGACAGATGTTAGATTGTAAGTAATATTAATCTAATTTTGATGTAAGATAAACTAATCACGATGTCACGTCGAACCACTGTTCACTAATTACCTGATTACGTCGTAACAGTACCTACCTCCCCTCCGTCCTACCTCAGACACCCATTGGGATTTACCAGCACCCAATTTATATTTTGAGTCTTCCATAATATCTTCCGCCTGGTACAATCGTTCAGATGTCATCGACTTGCAAAATATAAATATATGTATCAGAAAAAAAATGTGATACTCCTTGCCTCAATATAATCTAGGTACCTACCTATGAAAGACGTGAGAAAGTCATAAATTGGTAAGAAACATAAACAACAATTGATAAGAGACATGAAATCTTCTAGTTGAAGAGAAAACTTCTTTAGCACCGTTGTGATTTTAAACTTGATGAAACGAAAAAGCGTCACTAAAAGGAGACAAACACATACATCTATAGGATTTAGCCCGCGAGAGAATGAGATGGAATAATTGGTCTCCTCTTTTTGCGGTGCTTCGTAGACTCCCTACTCTTGTCTACTTTAATTTCCTGAAGGTTTCACTTCTACCGCGTGTGAATTGTACGCTTGTAATTTCGAAGGGGTCCTGTTCCGACACTCTCTTCGCAAGTCGTGTTTCTTAAAAAATGTTTAAAAATTTGAATAAGCAGTCTTTTATACGCTCATGCTTTCCAGTAACTAGTTGGTGATGCGACGCAAACACGCTCAGAACATCATCCATTGCCTTGGTTTTCTCAACAGCCTCCAATATGGGCTAGAAGCGCCCACACTTCCATGGTCAACGTTCAGCTTAATTCTACAATGTCAATCATCACCCGGACTTTAAAATCTACCCCTCTTCCTTGGCTTCCCGTACTTGCAAACACAACCCCGCCAAATATCCGGCAAGAGATTGCAATACTGATGGAATACAAAAAGGCGATGCAATAAATTTGCACGATGATGCCTCTCACCCGGCATTCGCTTAAAGTCCCGAAAACCCTTCTGGATGGAAAGAGGTAAGTTCCTCGAATTGTCTCTCACGCAAGATAGGTAGAAACTTGAGTGGCAATCCCATGCCCATCCCCACTGAGAGACCGTTTCGGTTTTCATTTCTCATTGCCTCGTAAACTCTGGTCCGCTATTAATATAATTAGGTGATCCCATAGTCGCTGTGCTCACATGATGCATGTATGGGGCCTTAAAGAGTCGGCGATGTGTGAATGCGGTGGTCAACATGTGGTCATTGAATGCCTACGCTATTCATTCCCGTGGGAGACGCATGAAGCCTACATCACTCACATCCGTGATCATCACTAACTAAATAAGAAAACTATTTTATTGACATCTTTCTTACGAACTCCGTACACCGTATCGTCCGTACTGTCATTCTGATGCAAAAGTAGATTCCTAAAAGCGTTTTTCCCACATTTATTCAATAATAATAAGAGCTACTTTTAAAACCGTCTTCTTTTTAAAAAGGCGCAAAGCCCGAGTAGTACCTACAAAGATAAATACTGTGGACATAACGGAAAGGAAATAAAAATACTCGTACAGCAATTAACGGCTGTGAGAAACAAAACGTTTTCCTTTTTATTAAACATTCCTAGTTCTCTAGATATACTTTGAACTAGAATTACTCTGTGCTCTAGTAAACATCATAAATAGCTTTTTACAGCTACAACCCTCTCAAAATAGCCTCGCTAGCGCCGAGTAGCAGATAACGTAACCATGTAACTAAACATAAATTCTCTAATTATCTACATAAATTTCACACGATATTAATCCAATGTTTTCACTATCGTGCTTAAATTACTGTTGACTAATATCATTTGCATTAGTATTCTACTCGGAAACTCTGCCTGCGGGGTGCTACGCTGGTAAATAATACAAGACACATATATAATACGCGTTTATAGACGATGTCACTGAGGTTAAACGTGTCGTAGCAACCATTAAATATAATGTTATTTGAGGTTTTTTGGGTGATGGTTACTTTTCACGGCATTTCTTCCCGCGTAAAAAGTAACTTTTCTGCGTAATCGGCAGCGATGCGTAAGATCACCAACACAGCAATCTTTAGGGGACCTATTTCAGTGGGACACCGCGGGGGCACAACCAGTTGGGAAACCAAACCAAATATAACGTTCTAAGGAGGGTTCGTCACAAATTTTGTGGCTGTCATCAAATTTTATCACCGTGGTAACCCAACTGGTTGTATCACTGTGGTGCCCCGGTGAAATAGGTCCCATAACGATCTATATTAATCTTTATAAAAGCTGTATTTTAGAAATCTTACTCCAGGCTGCCGATTAATTAAAAAAGTTCAATTTTAATTTCATTCGGCATCATGTTCTCGCGTGGGCAAACCATCGAGCTTATTTGTGTTGGCTAAAGACGGACTGACAAAAAACATCGTACACTCAATTGCTCTTAACGAAATTAATATTGATTTTCTTAACTGGAAAATAAAGCAGGGAAAAGTTAACATTACCCATTACCCAAAAATATCTCAACTAACGTTAAATTTAATGGTTGTAAAGCATGTTGATTTGTGACACGTTTAACCCCTTTGACATCGTCTCTAAACGCTTATTACGTGACTTGTATTTGATGAAATAGGGTCCTAACGGGAGAAAAATACGCTAAAAGTATTCTTCAAACAAATGATAAAACCCAGTCTCCAGGACTTACAAAAAACCCTTTATAAAATGCTTTTCGCTGTGTTACACCTGTATATGAAACATAATCTTCATTATATTAACTGGAGTTAATAATAATCAAGTTATAGAAGGCTATATAATCTAAGATAGCAATCTTCAAACCTCCTCAAAAGTTTCTGTGGCCAGTGGCGTAGCGAGGGGGGGGGGCGGGGGGGGCGGACCACCCCGGGTGCCACCCGAGGGGGGGGTGACACTCGAACGTGGAATTTTTTTTTACGAAAGTGCAAAATTGCTGCAAAAAAATATTTTACACGTGAACACTGACTGTTATTTAGCTCGGTTGGTCGGGGATTCCCGAAAAAATGTTTTATTTTTACTTTCGTTTCTAGCTCAGTATTGCTCGGTCGGGGATTTCCCCGAAATATTCCTTGAGTAATTCTAATTTCGTTCGTATATTGTGATTAACATAAACTTGTGAAGTAAATTGTTATCTATTGTCTGACGTGAATTAGCGAAAAAGTTGTTATTCTGTTAGCGTTTTTATTAGTGCTGAAAGATCATTTAAAAAAAACAAGGTAAGTGGATTTGATAGTTCACTTTTATAATATACGCAAAACTTGAATACAATTGCACCATAATCGATTGATAACTGATGCGTGTTTTTTCTGTATTATATTGTTTTGTGTACATGAAAAAATATTTAAGGAATAATAAGTAATTTGGAGGATTTCAGAAAACGTTTTTTAAGAATACTAAATATGCGTTTTGAATTTGTTGACAAAGCGCTATTTACACCGATTACCAAGTCATCTGACGATAGTATTTACACTAAACGATTGGGGTAGTTTCACAAGCTAAGGTAATTCGCCTACCAAATGTAAAAGCGCCCTCAGATATCGATTATTTGGGTGAGAGGTCACCTTCGCATTACTAGCGCTGTAAATCATAATACCCAAATTATTTTATCCAATATTCGATTAAGTATTATTCAAAATCTAGTTCAATGGTTACTAAAAATTAAGATTCTGTATATTTTTAATAATTTAACTACATGTACAAGTATAATTGATAAACTAGTAATCCTTAAATCAGATTTTAGTCCTAATTTTGAAAAATAAAAAATTTTTTTGGTTGGCGACGTTACATGAGTATGGCGTCTTGACGGTGTATTTATTCGTTGACCCGGCCTATACTAATCTCACATTTTTCCAAATTTAAGTTAAGAGTGAGTCTGTGTAAGAATCCAAAAGCTTGAATAAAAGTTACACACGGAACAAGCAAATGGTTTTCCTCCGAATTTTGGAGCGTACGGGGTGCAACTCAAATTTAGAGCTCATCTCAAAACTGGTTTCAATTAAGGATTAAATCTGTATTCGGTAACTCGTTTTAATTAAAACTACACCCATAACATGAAAATGATTTTCCTTCAATATTTGGAGCAAATGGTCTGAAACTTTCGTATCTTGCAACTCGGGGAATATCTTGCAATAGTGGAACTCAGGAATGGTTTCCTTCGAAATGGGTCCACAGATGAACAGAGTTTCAAATGAAATTTCAAAGGAAACCATTTTAGAGTTCCACGTGCAAGATTTGAAAGTTGCAGAATATGTGGTACAAAGATCGGAGTAAAACCATTTCCGTGTACTGCGTGCATTAATAATTAAAGCTAAGGACTCACACATTTACTATCTCACAATTGAAATTTCATCGTTACACTCTGAACACAAAACTAGTTTTAACGTAAGAATGGGTTGTCGAAATTATATTTTCACGCCAGCAAATGATTTTCCTCAGAATTTTGCAGCATATTAGAATTAAAAACTCTACTCGGAACTTTAGAACGGTTTCGAAATTTATCCTGCATTTGGAGAACAAAACTGTGTTTTCAACTTTCTGTGTGTGTTTCCCCAGGTTGAAAACTGCATCCAGAACTCAAAAATGGTTTTCCTCAGATTTTTGCACCACATAGTACGCAACTTGAATTTTTTAACTGCACTTGGAAAATGAGAATGGTTTTCCTTTGAAATGCGTCAGTGCATGCATCCGCATTTGGATATTTTTTTGAAATTCTGAACACAAGACTTGTTTCAACATAAGAAATTATCTAGTAAGAGTCCACCGGCTTAAATTAAAATTGAACCTTATTAATTATTTACTAATCTCACCTTGACGGCCGGCGAAGGGCAGCGGTAAGGCTCTTGACTCGCACACCGAAGGTCGCGGGATCGAATCTCGGCATGGCAAATAAATTTTGATTAATTTGTGTTATTTCACAATTTATTCATTTAAAATAATGTATAGTATATTTGCAGCACGTTCCAGAGTGGAAGATACTCTCAGTAGCACCCTGGTGTAAGACCACCATTCAGAATTGAAACGTTGCTTGAAATGGCATTAACCGTGTTTGGTGACCAGATCTGAATAGCCAGGTACTTCCCCACCTTCCTCTTCCCTATATCCTTCCCCTCCCCACTACCATCAGCCCCACAACATACCCCAATTGGGGATGCTATAGTCTCACTGGCTTAAGACGGGAGCAATTGGGACTCTTGTGGGGTATTCATATAAAAAAAAATTCAAAACTGGTTTAAATTTAAGAGTGAATGTATTCGGTAACTCGTTTTAATCAAAACTACACCCATAACATGAAAATGGTTTTCCTTCGATATTTGCATCACGTAGTCTGAAACTTTCATATTTTGCAACTCGGGGAATATCTTGCAACGGTGGAACTCGGGAATGGTTTCCTTCGAAATGGGTCCGCAGTTGAACAGAGTTTCAAATGAAATAATTTTCGAGCTCCACGTGCAATATTTGAAAGTTGCATACTATGTGCTGCAAAGATCAGAGGGAAACCATTTGTGTGTAGGTACTGCGTGCATTAATAATTAAAACTGGGGACTCACACCTTTACTATTTCACAATTTAAATTTTATCGTTACACTCTGAACACAAAACTGGTTATAACTTTCTAAAAGGTTGTTAAAATTATATTTTCACTCCGGCAAATGATTTTCCTCAGAATTGACGAGTTAAACAGTGATTGACGGGAACTCGTGAAGGGAATTATTACCTATTGATTGTTGAAAGTTTTAGTTATTTAAACTGTTTTTATATTTAAGGAGGTCGAAATTTGTGTTTGAATATCCCAAAGTAAATTTTAATGGGGGGGTTGACACCACGTTTTCCGCCCCGGGCCACCCATGCTAGCATTGCACTGTCTGTGGCATCGCTAACTTTTAAATGATGTTTCCAGAGAAAGTGAAAACTTTAGATGTCAATTATTGCTCCAATTATTAAACGCATAAAAACAGGTTTTCGGAACAATGTTCTTGAAATTAATTCACTAATAATAATAAAATATGAAGTAAGCACATAATAAAAAGTTGCCAAGTCAAAACCCCTATTCGTTGGCAAACTAAGACTTAAGTATTATTATTTTTTAATTTATAAACTAACGTTTAGACAAGATTTTTATGCATAGCACAAAGGGTAACAATTATTACAAGCAATAATTGTCAGCCTGAAACACTCATTTACATTGAAAAATCTTCCGAGAAAAGATACTTGTCGCCAATGGGACTTGAACCCGTGTCCTTCCGATTGCCGGTCGAATGCTCTGACCACTGAGCTATGGGGGCTTATCAAATACCCGCCAAATAATTCAATATATACTAGTGTTTCATTCAACAATTACTGCTTGTTATATTTTTTCCACCTGAAAACAACCAACTTTATTTTTGCGAGAAAGACATTGTTAGTGTTAAATCCCTCGCTAGGTGGCGTCGAGACAAATTATGTCTGCATTTATTGGGGAAATACTTAAACTTGTTAAATATTAATTATTATTATTTTTTAATTTATAAACTAACGTTTAGACAAGATTTTTATGCATAGCACAAAGGGTAACAATTATTACAAGCAATAATTGTCAGCCTGAAACACTCATTTACATTGAAAAATCTTCCGAGAAAAGATACTTGCCGCCAACGGGACTTGAACCCGTGTCCTTCCGATTGCCGGTCGAATGACTTAAGTCATTTGCATAGACGCAAATCACAGCATTACAAGTCTAGATTATTTTGTACGAAACAAAATACACTAAATAAAAAAGAGTCTGCATATCCACACAAAAAAAAAACCTACTATGTGAGTAAAATCGTTTTCGCAGTAACTTTTGAGGTTTACGATTATTGCGAGTTGATCGCTGTGTATGCTTCTGATTTCCAGAAACTGATGATTGGTACAAACGTGTAATGCTAGTGATATCTAGGTTTGCGACCTGTATTTCGCAATAATTTTTGGTGTTTATGATTATTGCGAGTAGATCGCTGTATATGCTTCTATAATCTACATACACGATGGTAGATTCAAGCGGGAATTTGCAAATTTATATCACTCAGAGAACCCAAAAATATTATTTTTTTAACTGAACATTTTTTAGCCATTTTCTTTTTTTCGGCTACAACGGGGTTTTGAAACCGGGTAAAAGAAAATAAACAGCTAGCACGGACGATCGATAAAATCCTATATCAATACGAAAGTACGTCACTTTGGTCAGTTATCAATATTTGAGAGGACGCTCAACAATCGATAAGAGATATTCCGACTGACGACGGTTGATAAATTTTAGCGTGGCCTCCTGATATTGTAAATACACAAATCATTTTCAATGATGTCGTTCGTTATGCAAAATAACTGGCTTATTAATGAAAGGAGTTTAATTAAATAACCAAGTTCTTAGAATTGAAAGAAATCGTGTACACGATTCATGAACTTAATTAATTTACCTAAGACGCGATCAATTTATTCCGTTCGATCTTGGAGTGGTTCAAATTTGAATAAAGATCTCATTAACTAATTAACTTCCGTTTAGTCTCAAAAAGTACATATGTACAAAAAGTGAAAAGTTCTTCGGTTTAATCTCAAAAAGTGCAAATGTACATAATATTTCAAATTCTAAATTGTCTATTTATTAGTATTTTTAAATTTTACATAGTAGTTTGACGTTAAGGCGCCGTATCCCCGCTCAAAAAAAGAAGATGGAGAGATATGTAATTACGAATGTTGGAGAGAAAATTGTGAAAATGTTTTATAAAACACGACTCGTTTAAAATAGAGCAAAAATCTCTCGGGGCTGTCTAAAACAGCATTTAAAGAAACACTGATTTTTTTCATACATTTAACTTGTAAAGTAACTGAAACAGACGTGAAAATAATAATAGCGGCGAAATGCAAATCCATGAATTCGTCCACCAGTGTTGCCAACGTTTACCGATTTCTTATTTATTCCTTAATAATATCGGTCTGGTTATCAACCCTGCGGCCGTGCTTGGGGAAACGAAATAAAATCGTCGGTAGTTATGACTATCGATACGATATTGTAAAGTTATCGATTTCACTGCGCTAGATACACCGATTTTTTTTTTAATTTTGCCGAAATTTTACTTTGGATCCAAATTACTTGAAAACCAAATCTCAAATAAAAAATCATAGTGTGCAATTCGCACGCGGTAGAACTGGAACCTTCAGAAAAACTAAAGTGGAAAAGAGTGGGTAGACTATGAAGAACTTATCATTAAGAAGGATGATTTTTTCTATGGTTTTGTCATCGAATTCCAGTGCACCTTTTCCTATACATTTGGTCATCTTATAAATATATGTGTTTTCTCCTTCGAAGTCGCTAGATGTCGCTTTCTTTTGTGTTTTCTTTTGCCTGTTCAGTTTGGACTGGTTCAAAAATACAAAATAATTTAGTTTACAAAAATAATTATTTTTTTTGGATTTCGTATGATTCGATCCTTGGTCCGCTAAATATGTGACTTGCGTGGGACTGTGGATTTATCGTATTACATTGGAACCGAGTACCCATTCGTGACAAAAAATTAAAAGAGAAAAAAATGGAAGTTCATAGAGTGGTGGTTTTACAAGAGGGTATCTATAATTATAATTATTGTTATTGTAGAGTATCGAGAGAGCGTGTGCGTGATTTTAAGGAGTGCGGTGCAGAGTTAAAAATGTCAAATTCTGTATAGTGTGTGTTGAAAGTGTTGGATGCACGATAGATGAAAGAGTTCTGCTTAGAATTAGTGTTGCACCGAGGGAGGCTAAGAATCATGTCTGATCTTGTTCGTCTGTTAGGAACTCTTATCTGTATTCGTTCTAGGAGTTCTGGACAATCTACGACGGATCTGGCTATTTTTTGAAGAAAGAGTACATCGGCCGAGCTTCTTCGAACTTCTAATGATAGTATATTGAAGTACGCGGCTGAATCTTGGTGACTTAGGTGTGGGCGGTAGCTGCGGAAATCTAAGTATCATAGAAAACGATTTTGAACATGTTCTAGATTTTCCACATATGATTTGTATTGCGGGTTCTATGTGATGCGTATTTTAGTAAGCTGCAGACATAAGCAAAATATAGGATTTTCATTGTTCTAAAGTTATTGAATTTTTTACATGTCCTAAGAATGAATCCTAACATTTTCGAGACTTTTGATGTGACTGAGTCTATATGAATATCAAATATTAGCTTAGTATATATTTTAGCTTTGAATATCAAGTATTATCAATGTCACTCCCAAATCTTCGACTTCTTTTTTGTTTTTATTGCTAACTCATTTTCTCGCAGGTTAAATCCATCTATAGATGTATATGATGTCTATTTTAGTGTCGCTCATTTCCGTTTCATCGAGTTTCAAATCAAAACGACGCTAAAGAAGATTGTGCATAACTAGGAACATTAACGAGATATATTTTTGAAGTAAAACTTCTATAGCACCGCTGTAATTTCGATTTCGGATGAAACGGAAATGACGATTATTGCACCTGCGACGCATCAACTGCGCTCATCGGCCGCTTTGATAATGATGTCACTTTTAAAGGCTTCTATTGTTTGAGATATGAAACGGAAATTACGCGAGGTCTGCGCTCATTGGTCGCTTTCATTATGACCTCACTTTTCAAGGTTGAGATTGTTTTGGTAAAGTTTCGCTCCTACCGCGTGTAAACTACACTCGATTTTTTTTTTTAATGTTTTTGAAAAAACGTAAAATATCTCATGTTCTCCATTGTTTCAGGTCTCACCAAGGACACGTGTGACATGAGCGGATTTAGGCACGTGACCGCCATGGCTGACTACGCCCTACGGCTGAGAGAACTGCTGAAAAATGTTAACGAACACTCCTTCAATAACTTCCGCATCCGCATCGGTAAGTTTGTGGTCAATTCGTCTTAAACCTAAAACCTATAAACAATGACATTCTGAATTATTCTCTGAATATTAACTTTTTTTAAATTCCTCAACAAAAATATATATATATATTAAATTTTTTACAAGAAAAACTCACTTTTTATAACTTTTGAAGGTTATTCCCATCAATGTAATATATCAATGAAGAAAAAGATAACAATAATAATCAAGACGAAAATATGAAAGATAACAAGACACAGAAATATAGAAAAAGATAAATAAATATTCAAAAATTATAAAAAGATAGTTTTTCTCGTAAAAAAATTAATATTCATTTAGACTTTTATAAAAAGTCAATAGTTCCGAATGAATAAATTCGAATATATTTGTCCGAGACGCTATCCAGGTTACAAACCAATTCTTAGAATGATTGTTTCCAATAAAAAGGGTAGTTGCCATAATATGGAAAAAAGAATTAGTCGAAGATAATATTGTTAATTCTAAAATTTTAAATATGAGATTTCCAAATATGATGGTTTGACGGAACGTGGCCAAATTGGTTAAGCGCACGTCCCAGTTAGACGAGAGGTTTGGGTTCGAGTCTCAGTTGCGTCCATTATCTTTTTATATTTTTCTGTGTCTTGTTCTCTTTCATATTTTCGTTTAGATTATTATTGTTATCTTCTTCTTCAATGAAAAATTAAATAATTTAATATTTTGAATCCGATTGTAATATGGCAAAAACTTAAATACCCTGCCCCATTTTGTGCTATTTGTAAAAATCTATCTCTACGAATGTTCCCAACTTCCCAACCCAAACACAAAGCATTAGGGCCTTCGCTCATGGAGAAACTGAAAAAAACAGTTGTCGACGCAATCGCAGTCAACCTGCTAAACAAAATAGATATTTTTCTGATCTGACACATCTCGATCTGACAGATTACTCGAAAACTTGACAGGTCGCGAGCCGCTATCTCGGCAACCTGTCAAGTTATGACAGCGTGCCGCTGCCTCGGCAACTTCTTAAGTTATGTCAAATGTTGACATGTCAGATCAGAAAAATATCGATTTTGTTCAGAGGATGATTGCGATTGCGTGTTCATTGCGATTGCGTCGACAACTGTTTTTTTTCAGTTTCTCCATGAGCGGATGATGGCCTTAATCTTATTAAATTATTTTTATCTAGGAACTAATTACATTATTTTTTCCTATTTCTAGGTTATTTTAGCTCCTTCTTTTGCGAATGTGCGATTTGTGTGAAAAAATATTGCATTTTATTAAATATTGCATTATCGTATTACATTTTGTAATGTTTCTGTGCGTTAATATTTTGCCATAATATAGTTTTTTAATGTCAAAATATCTTATCCAACGTCTACTAAATACATGCTAGAGGTTTTTTCTTCTCTAATAAAATAATTAAAATGTTGGTTAAGATAATTTGAATATTCGATAATACAATGCGTCAATGTACATAAATATTTTGAATAAGTGAACAAAAGTAAGATGAATCATATTTTTATAATTCAGTAAATAAATGATAAATAAAGACGATGCCTAATTTTTTGACTTAATAGAAATATATACTTACCGGTTTGCGGCGTTTATATTGCTTGTTAATTTATAGTTGTTGTAAATACTATATTTTTAAATCTTTCGTTATTAAAAAAAATATTTTTATCTACATCTAAAGCAGTAGAATAATTAGATACTTTTTAGATTTTCACGGCCAAAAGTATTTTAGTTGTTTGTTTTTGAGGTGTTATGCCGTGTTGCGCTACCTCCTTCTTTAGCCAACGTTTCGGACAGCGTTGGCTAAAGGAGGTAACGCAACACGGCATAACACCCCAAAAACAAACAACGAAAAAAAAAGTAGAATATATTCGTACTTACGTAATGAGTCTTTTGACTGCAGATCACGTACAAATTGGAATTGTCTGAAAATATTTTTTTACATTAGCTCCACACAGCAGGCCCTGAGGAAAAAATCCCTCTAGGCCTATGTCATCTTTGGGGATGCTGAGTGGATGGTCTTTTAAGGGAAAGGAGGGAGAGGAAGTTTTGGAAGGAAAAGGGTATAAGGGGTGGGTAAAAATCTGTGGGTCAATGTGACCAGGAGTGACGGACGTGTGAAGCCATCCCCTCACTGCGGTGTAAGGCGATGGGTCGAGAAGTCTAGGTTACTTGCATTGGTTCAGTATTTTCAAATAGACTATGGGTTATTTCGATAATTTTTTGCGTTATTATATGATAATATTTGTACCTTATATCACTTGATATTATCATAATTTCACAACTACACTGTCTTAGATCAAAGACGCGAACCGAACAACGAAATTATGAAAAAAATGAGGCCATCGCAAACGGCGCAAGCGGCGTTTCGCGACGATTGCGATTGCTTCTTTCCTTTACCATAATTCGAGTGCCGATTATACGTTTATGTACGCAAATTATCGCGGTTTTCGAATAAAGCATCGATGCGAAACAATTACCGTCGATATATTGTCAATTGCGTGTTTCAATGGCGGCGATTTTTTATAAAATAATAAACATTTATTTATATCTAATATTCTTCGTAAATTTCGACCGTCAACTGTTGAATGCTCCAATTCCACGTATTGCTAGCAAATATTTTGTCGGCAGGTATCAATATCGGTCCAGTGGTGGCGGGGGTCATCGGGGCGCGGAAGCCGCAGTACGATATTTGGGGCAACGCAGTCAATGTAGCCAGCCGCATGGACTCCACTGGCATTCTTGACGAGATTCAGGTGAGTAATTTAATTAGAGGCTAAACCGTCTCTTTGACACCTCCCACATTAAGGAATGCCTTGTAATCGGAATGGAAGGATGGAAAATACTTGGTTACCAGTGGCGTGCCGAGAATCATTTTTCCTGGATCAAATGTCAATCTAATAAATACTGTTGATTTTTTTCAGAAAGTTTTTCAGAATTTTTAAAAACTGAAACCTTTAAATTGTAACAAATGTATCAAACCCTTTTTTAAATACCCCAAATTTTTCCCTCCACTGTTTTTGAAAACTTTGCATTTTTTCACCAAAATGATCGTCACCAAATTGGTAAAGCCGTTTGTGCCAATAAGACGAGAGGTTCTGAATTCGAGTCCCAATTCCGTCCGTTATCTTTTTATTTTTCTGTGTCTTGTTCTTTTTCATATTTTCGTTCAGATTATTAGTGTTACCTTCTTCTTCAATGATGTACGAAATTTTATTTTAGGCTTGTATGAAAATGCCCGCGGGCTGCTCGAAATGGGCTCGCGGGTCGTACACCACTGTTATTATAGACGATTTACGGCCGCCGCACATGCCCACACTCGCACTCGTTCACGACACTGCGCCAATGTCGCGTTGACATTGGTGGACACGTGTGTGTCCGCATTTGCTTTCACGAGTCGTACATCAGTCAGTTTTTAAATAGATTATTGTTAATAAGGAAATCAAATTAACTTCTGAGTTTTCAGACGAAAAATTAAAAAATTATTTTAGAATGACTAGGAACCATTTTTTTTTATTCACAAAAATATACATAAATTACAATAAATTTTATACAATAATTAATTACACAATATTTGATGTATCCCCAGAAATAAGAAGGGCTTGTGTGTATTGCGGGTTTAAAGAAGTACCTTCGATGATTGCTTCAGATTTAGAAGATCAAGGATATGGTGGTCATGAACGAATCAGTACTGAAGAAAAATTAAAAAGTATACATATAATCTGGGTATTTTACGTCGTATAAACATTTTTCGCTTCGAACAACTTCACTGAGTTCCTTCATTTTGCAAACACTCGCGCCACTGCCACTCAAAAACAATGTCTCGGTCATTTAGCCGACACGCGCGTACACGCTCATGTACGTGCCTGCGTCGACACGTGAGAGCAAATGCGGAGTTTGGTAAGTTGGAAGCAATAAAAATGCTTAGTATTGATTTATTGGTCTATCTGTGTGAACGTCAAGCGACGCCCACAAACGTGATAAGGCTATCTGTCTTGCTTATACCCACTTATTGTAACTAGTTAGAAGAGAGACAAGTTTTACGACACCCTTTTGAGGCTTTACTTACAGGGTGTTCTATTCATTCGGTTCGTAATTTGATTTAAACATATGTGCACCTACATTTCGCAAGTAACAAATAATGGCAAATTTTTAAATTTGAAATAATAAATAGTTTTCATTATTTTTAATTCGAATCTTTATTAGTAGACTTACAGAGTGTTTGTAAAGTATGCAAGTTTAATATTTATTACGACATCATGGAGTCCTGTTACAAAATGGAATGGCTAATCACTGAATGGACCAACTCGTGAAATTTTATTCCGTATTTTTAATTATTTTACTTATTCATAATGTAAAAAACGGTGGTCAACTTTTAAGCATAAATGACTTGTATGATTTGACGTCTAAGGCAACTGGAGTATCACAGACTAGAACCTATTCAACAGTTAATCTTTTTTTCCTTTGTGTTAGTAATCTGTTATATTTTAGATAATATATGTATAGTTGCTGATAATAACTGATACATAAAATTAATAATTACTGTTGCTGATGATTGCTTACACATAATTATAAAAAATAAATAATCCATAAGCAGCCAAATTTTTAAGCACAGATTTTGGAAATCACACTTCATTTCAACATTAGGTTCTGAGTTTAGGTTAACCAAGAAACCAATTAATTCATGCGTATTGAGTTTTAAACGAAACTTTACAAATGTCAAATCCGTACAAAAGAATGGTGGGAATGGAGATGTTTTATATGGGAAATTTTTAACTTTGAATGAAAACCGAATTTAAATGCATGTTTTTCCATCTATCCCGACCGAAACCGATGTTTCTTTTGGTAATTAAGTTTAACAGTAGTTTACTTTTCAAAATCTATGCCTATTAAACGTATAGCGGCATGTGGCGGCTTGTGGATTATTTACTTTATAAAATATTATATAAGTATGAATATTTTAATAAATTAATCTTTTTACAACACAATTTTTTTTAACCTTGTCGTTATTTATGAATACCCATTTGAATTCAATCCTGAAGATTATCACATTTAGTTAATAAACTTATTTTTATTCCTAAACCTTCAGTATTTCTATAAAAATGTTGTAAACAACATTAGTTTTATGTTACCAATTTAAACACGCTTTGGATTCGAATTCTCAATTGTCAAATAATTATTAATTGCTTTTTTGTTAAAAGCCTAAAACGAAACACGCTGTATGAAAGTTTTGCATCTGTGTGAGTATTGTGATGAAGTCAACTTAACTTGTGAGTCCTGTACTGCGCCATAGGTTTTAAATATTGCCACTCACACGCGGCTCGTGACGGCCAATGCGAGTGTGAGCATGTGCGGCGGGCGTTATAGATACCTACTAATATTTTATAAGTAGGAGGCAATAGCATCTAAAGTTATATATCTATTTTTTTTAATATTTTGGATTTTATTTGAACTGTATTTATTTTTACATTATTAAAACCACTCGGGAGAAGTAGAGCTGTATTTGTCACAAAACATCAAAAACCGTTGAGTCATGTCGTGCTGTATCTGTCAACAAATGACTCGTCCTCATAAAACTCTTTCTTTCTTCTTATAAATAAATAATGATAGATAATAACAGGTCAGATATAGAATATGAACAACTTTTTTTTTATATGATTACCGCACAAGAGTCCCAACTGCTCCCGTCTGAAGCCAGTGAGACTATGGCATCTCCAAATGGGGTATGCTGTGAGGCTGAAGGTAGTGGGGAGAGGAAGGAGATAGGGAAGAGGAAGGTGTGGAAGTACCTGGCTATTCAGGTCTGGTCACCAAAAACGGCTAATGCCATTTCAAGCAACTTTTCAATTCTGAATGGTGGTCTTACACCAGGGCGATACTGAGAGTATCTTCCACTCTGGAACGTGTCGCAAATATACTATACAACGTGTCCGGAAACTCGTAGTACAAGCGGGAAACTGGGGAATCTACATCACGTAGAGAACCCAAAAAACTTATTTTTTTCGATCGGAACATTTCGATTTTAATATAATTTTTTTTCTATTTTTCCATTTTTTCGGCAACTAAAGGGTTAAAAAAAATTTTGAGCCCGGTTTACCCTTCGATGCATTTTATAAGACATTAAACAGCTGAAATCAACCCCCTAGTGAAATTTTTTCTTCAAATTTAACTAAAAAAATTCCAACTTCGGACCCGATTTACTCGAAAACGAAAGCTCAAATCAAAAAAGGTATATCACAAATCGACTCCGAATGTGATGTAGATTTACCAGTTTCCCGCTTGTACTACGAGTTTCCGGACACCGTGTATATTATTTTAAATGAATAAATTGTGATATGACACAAATTAATCAAATAAATTTTATTTGCCACGCCAGGATTCGATCCCGCGACCTTCGGTGTGCGAGTCAAGAGCCTTACCGCTGCACTACGCTGGCCGTCTAAAACACTTACGCTGCACAACTAAAACATTTTTTCAACAACCATATATTTATTATAGACTCATGATGAAAGAGAAAGGGGCCTTTTTGGCCCGGAGCTCTGCATGCCATTATATCAAAAGTCAAAAGGATATAAACAGTTTTAGAAAAAGAGAACACCAAATTTTCTTTTTGTATTTAAACTTTTTTCATAATATTTATGTATGTAGGTACACAAAAAAAAATGAATGTCAAGAGAAATATGTCTAAATAAAATTCTAAACTGACAGATTTTATAAGTAACATGATATTATATTGTCTTGACCTGAGGGTTTAATTCCGAATTCGATATTTGTGGGAGTAATTTTCTTCTTGGGGTGCCATCTAATTACAAGTTTAATAAAAGTTAGTATTACTAAACTTCAAAATATAAAGAATATAGGATAGAACAATGATGGGCACCAATAGCTAGAGCAGGGGAGCCCAACCCAAATGGTTTGGTTGGCCAAAAAATTACTTAGCCTAGGTGAGCCACAAATGGGGGAGCGGGGTGCTGTTAGTTTTGCGGAAATGCAATTATTGTGAAAATAAATTCGTAGTGCGGCCTTTTTAAGCAATAAATCAAAACCTCCAACGAGAGTCCGAGGTCTAATAAAGAAAGTTCTGATTTCACAAAATCTTACTTGATGTATGTGTGTTTGTTACTCTTTCACATAAAAACTACTGAATGGATTTTAATGAAACTTTACAATAATATAGCTCATACATGAGAATAATATATAGGCTTTAATATTTATAAAGCTAGCTAGGAAGGGGACGCGGGTAGGGAACGGGGACGCACGGGAAAGGTGATTCAGGGAGAACAATGTATTTCTTTGAATATTGTAAGGGATGTGTCCGCCACTCACACAGACTGTAAAATAGGGCGCCGGAAAGTCTATAGCAGCCGCTGTGTCTCGTGAAATCAAAGCCAAATTTTAGTGAATTTCCGTCGAGAGATGGTCCGGTTTGCAGAGAGAAGGGTAGCCGTTCGCATTCAGTACTAGAGTGACTTTGTTCCAGGGCCGCACCGCTATTTATTCTAAAATCCTTCTCAAACAAGTGGAGAATTCGATGCAGCCCAATTCGTTCAATCGGATGTTTCGTATGTCATAACCTCCGGCACGATTCTTCACGTTTTGACCTTTTGGGCTACCCTTTTATCTATGTTCTCTCTGCTCACCAAAACCATCTCTTTCTAGCATGTTTATTAATTCAAATAATATAAAATACAAAAATATTCGTGGGTCCCCGGCCCTGAAATTTTCAGGGGATTTCAAATTATGTGACTTATTTTACAATATTACTTATCATCTAATTATGTAAAGTAGAGTTCGGCCTACCTTCCATTATTATTTATTAAGCCAAATTATAGGCCGAACTCCTGTAAATTAAACTTAAACATAACATATATAGATATCAACCCAAAAGTTACCACATATATCCGATCAAACGATTATCTGTGTTCGGATTGGTCGGCTGTGTGATATGGCGCCCGTCTGCGGCATAAGGCGGGGAGCGGAGGGGGAAACGGTACGGTACCGTAAATAGGTAGCCCCAGCCGTTTCCGCTAACATTCAATAATGCCAGCTGAAGGGGAAGGGTGTCCGCAGAGCCATGGGAAAAAAGAAAATGAAGAAGTTCAGCAAACACTCCTTGTCTTCTTTTTTCCCGATAAGACGTCCGAAACAAATATGGCATTGCAACGCGTGCCGGGAACCAGCTAGTATAAAATAAATGTCACAAATTTATGAGAACGATTTTTCTTTTTTTTATGAAAACCAAAATCCGAAACATAGAAAACTGAAAACTTCATTTTGTGTTCATAAGACCGGCCCTAATTGCCCTACCACATTGGAAAAAACTTTTTGCTAAAGATGATTCATTTTTATTTCAGGTCACTCAAGAAGTTTACCAAATTCTCAGCGAGCGAGGTTATCTGCTAACTTGCCGCGGCACCATCAACGTGAAGGGGAAGGGTGAGATGATCACGTACCTCCTGAACGGATTCACCAACAATGCCCTTGCCGCTTCGGCCGCCGCTCCGGCTGCCACCCCAAGCGTGGCTCCAGCCGCCGCTCCTCATGTTCCAGAACAGTCTACCGAAAATGTAAGTGAACTAACTTCTTTTCTATTATGCCTTATAGCCATAAGTGTTCAAACAGAAAGAACACGGGTTTCGGCTTTCAGATTACCGGCGCTCAGTGACCGAATCCGCCAGAGGCAGTTTGCACCAAGTTATGGACATCTGAACCTAGCTTCACTGTGTGCTATTTCGCACGTTTACGTACAAACATTCTTGTTGGCGTGCCTATGCCAGTCGGCCCCCCTTGCGCCCAAGGGCGGATCCAGCTTTGGCGCCAGGGGGGGGTCACATAGCTCCAGGGGGGGATCATATAGTCGTGGTCAAGTCACTAGAAGTTATAATTTAATTTTGATAATAATAGATACAAGTAAAAAGTAGGTCCACCTAGGTCCTGGACCCAGCCCAGGGAGGGGGTCATGACCCCCATGACCCTCCCCTGGATCCACCCTTGCTTGCGCCGTCCTTTCAGAAATAGAGTTGGGTTTGTTCTCAATTATAACAATCAATTAATTATTTAACTCATTATTGAAAACTGCTATCTGCCATTATATTAATTTATTTTTATTGTCAACTCTTATAGGAAGTGTCTGAAACAGTTCTGTCTATTGGTGAAGAGGGCAGCTCGGAGACCACTGAGATGATTGCTGGCTCCGAGAAGTTGGAAGTTGTCGATGAAAATGCTGACGAGGATGACTCGCCACAGTGTGATGATTCCTGGTCTTTCATGCAAGACTACCACGACATCCTCCCAAGGGAAAAGAAGATCATCAATGAAGTGCTGGATCGAGGTTATTATTATCAACATACCTATTAACCTTTTCTCTGCGTCAAAAATATGTGTCACTTCGTTCACACGCGGGGCTATATCTAATTTTTGGCTTTAAACAATAATCACGAGTGGATTTTAATATTTGTTTTAAAAAATAAATCACTTATGTCTTGAAGTATTTTTTCAAGTGTAAATAAACATTCGGTTTATCAATGGGACTCTATAAATCTTCGACACTTATCTCAGTAGTGTTATGAATACGTTTGGGTCAGGCCACCATATTAATATTTCAAGGTCAACACAATAAGCATATCAACATACCGGAGTACAGCTCTTCAACTGTGGTGCGATGTCTCGATTGGCTGGATGAATGAAATATTGACACACACTTCAAAAAGGGCCGTATAATAAAAACAACTGCAGCTTCGTAATTGTAATATTCGTCACATTCACTAAGTTGGAAATCATAATCTATTTCTAAAGTTGCCTAATTATTTCGTCGTCATTAAGACTACGACCCGACATTTTGTATGTTGGTAATAAAAATAATTTCAATTATTGATAAAAATTCAAGCGTCTTCAACTTTTCGTAAAGAGTTATAAAATCACTACACTTGATTGTCCACTAAAAACACTCTGAATCACTTATTTTTGTTTAAAAAAAATAATCTAATACTGATCAAATTTTATATTTCTACCACAGTCTGAAAGTATATATATAAAAAAAAACTTATTTTTAAATATGATAAATCAGATAAATGTCCACGTTTATCACAATAGTTCACATCGACAAAAAAGGAAAAATTAATTCGATATAATAATGTATTACTCGGCGAGCCTCTTCGCTTGAGAATCTTACGAGTGCTTATGAGAGGCGCCTGCGCAGTAGCGTGTGTAAAGACGCGGGAAGAATTCAAACTGATTCAATTTTCGCTCTGAGTTGGGAGGTCCCTTCAAATCTCTGTAACTCTGATTAGAATACGTATTACGGATAAATATCGCAAGATGTCAGTAGGGTAAGGATTTGAGAATTTTTAGGAGTATAAATTTTACCATAATCAAGTATGTTTCGTATACATAATGCCGGAGAAACTTCGCGGCGCACAGACGCGCCACCCGCGTACAGGGCATGTACGGGGTGGCGCAGTGGTGCGCTTCCCGCAGGGAAAGGGTTAAACCAAATTATATGTATGAAATTAAAAAACACACTTTGTAAAGCACCACTTTTTAAAAAGTGGTGCTTTACAAAGTGTGTTTTTTTAATTTCATATATAATGTCACACCACAAAGTATTTGCTTCCTTCGACAAATTATATGTATTTTCTTATATACAGGATGTTAAGGTACGTACTTGACTTACTTCAAGAAGTGATTTCTGACATTATTTGGAGTAAAATAATATGTTAACGAAATTTTGGTCACCGGTGACTTTTTTTTTTTCAAAACCAAGCAAAAGAAAAATTCTTCCACATTGCATCACTGGTGACTTAGCTAAGTAACCACCCAACCCCTCGCCGTGACCGTAGGGTCCTACTGATTTTTTTAATGATTTAAGTTGAATAAATAAAATATAAAAATCACAGGGGACAAAAATTTCAATTACATTTTTTACTCCAAATAATGTCAGGAATGAATAATGGTTAAATAAGTCAAACACATCTGTTAACATCAAGTATTACTAAAAACTATCTGAAGTTCCCGGCGTTTCACACGCTTTATGCAGATTTTTTCGAAATCAGATGAAAACAGTAATTTTGATCTTATTTTAAATGTCAAGTGTGCAATGCATCAATAATTCAACATAATATGAAAAAGGGATAATTTATCACTATTGAAATATTTTAGTAGGTTCTAATCAAATAAAGCTACTGTCAATGGTATTATGCATAGTTGGCATTATATATAATATGTGCATTCCTTTACCTTTCAGTGTACCGTCCGACTAACCGTTTCTCTTCGAGCTTGAGAGATAAGAGGAGCCCTGATACCTACAGTGTGTGCACTGAGATTCCGAGAGAGAAGATAAAGCAAGCGAGGCCATCCTCCATGGTGGAGAATCTTGAGACCGCTGGGTCTACCAATGCCGCTCCACGTTACTACTCGGAGAATGACATCAAACAATCGAACCGCACATCGTCCGTTCCCATGAACATAAGCAAGCTGGGCAAACTGCTGAATCCGCCACGTGAGAAGGCCAACGGGAAACTGCCTCCGAAAAGGCACACCAAAGTCATAAGCGACGGAGAAAAGATTTCCATTCAAATTGATGACGAATTCATTTCCAGGATCCCTGATCATGTAAATGCATCTAACTCATGCACCATTTTCGCAAATGCTGGAGCCTCTGTTGATGAACCTCTCCCTCCGGCAAAGCTCTCCAGATCTATGCCGTTACCTAAAAAATCCACTAAAATCGACATCCCAAAATGTATGACAGAGAATTACCTCGCTCAAGTCATAGAAAACCCAGTTGCAGGAACATTCGATGAGTCCCTGACTGCAGACAATACCAAGGAGTAAACAACATAAATAGAAATCCATTTAATGGATTATTATTTCTTCCTTTCAAGATCTGGTAGTAGGGAGTATTGTGTGCAAAAATCTTATTAAAGTTAGTCAAACACTGAATTTGATGAGTATTTATGACATTTGGAGGGACCATGTTGATAAAATGTAATGATAAAAGTATGGTAAGCAAATTTTAAATGAAGGAATGGGTTGGCAACGGCCTAGCAGAGATAAGGCTCTCAGTGTGATAATAATTTAGTAAAAGTATAACTTTTACATTATTAAGATTTTATTGTCTCAATGAAATTACGAATTCGGGCACTGCTATAAATTATGTTGATAGTATTAAGGCTTACGTAAACTGCACCTTATTTTCCACCCTTCTTATGGTTATATTGACCTATCCCTTTGTGTGAAAAAAAAATTACCTCTGTTCTTACTTTTAATTTATATTTTTTTATCTTCCTCTATCATATGACAGGGGGTCAGATAGGCATCTAAATCTGTGAGCCGGTGTAATCTTAGGCGTCGCCCTAATGGAGGAATTAATGGAGCAGACATTCTTTGACCACATTCATGTTTAGTGGACTGCACCGCATCGCATTATTGTGTAAGCACATATAATGCATATCTTAATTACATGACTCCCTGTTTACAGCGGGAAAACATCTTCATATCCTGAAATTTCTATTTGGTTTATTTTCCACTTCATTTTTCAAATCTGCAGTTTCCTTTGATTCTTTCAACTTTCCTCACTCTATCTGTGATTGATAAGTTTTTGATTAAGTTTTTACTCTTCATTTGTTTAAGGTTATGTTCAACTAACCTGTTAGCAGATAATAAACTAATCTTAGAAACCTATTTCTGACCATGAGGGAAACTATGTCAAGAACTTTAAGCATGTATCGCGTGTTAAAAGTTTCAGAGTATCTTTACTTAAATGATGTATGTGCAAAGAATTATGAGCTTGTAGAAACTTATATAATATGACAAATTGTATTTTCATATTTCAGGTGCCATACTTTAAAAAAAAAGCACTGAAGTTTTTAATATACCTAAAGTTTAGAGTTTTACACTGTAACAGCGTGTTACGTAGATATTTTGAATAATTCCATTGACAAAATTATATTGAGAGATCAATTTTATAACTACTTATTAAATTTCTTCATTAAAATCAATTATTTTATAAAATTTTCACATAATGTATGATCATTTAAAAAATATTGGAAGGAGCAATTAAAAACACAGTTTTATATCCTTGTGTACATAATAATAGGATGTATTTTATTATTTCTATTATTACAAAGAAACTTTCTTCAGAATCTGATTCCTTTTATGCTATTATTGTTACATAGTACTTTCAAAACTATTTTATTTTTCTTTAATTTCTATTACATTCTTGAATATTTAAAAACATTATTTTTAAAGATTTAAATAAATATATTTATATCATTTTGCGCCTAAGTTAAAACCGATTGTAATTTTAAGATGTTTGTCTTGTGTTTAATAAATTATTTTTATGCCTAGTGAAATAATCTTATGGTATTATAATGTGGTGGGATCGAAAATGATTACATGTTTATATAAGTTGTTACGTAGATATTTAAATGTATTTTTTTACTTAGTTTTTATTTTGATTGTGTTCACTATTTTTACTCTTTTAAACCGTTTGATTATTAGTTCATGATACTCAATCGCTCACATTGATAAATATTAAGTTCCTTCATTCTTATGAACTAAAATTATGCAAAGGTTCGGCGGATGAATTTTCATAATAATGTTTTTACAAGAATTTTGAAACCATTGAATTATGTGTATGTGATGCTTTCAATGGAATTTTTTTACAGAGATTTGTGAATGATTTGTAAGACAATGTCTTTACGTTCTTAAGGCATAAATAAGATATCTTATACCTTATATACCTACATTGTATTCAGTTCAGTATTCATTGTCACTGAACACAAGTTTTCTGAAAATTGAGTAATTTAGTGTGCAGGCCAAAAGTCAGTACTTCCTTTCCAAATTAATGTCACTATAGTGTAATGTGTAACGAGTCATTCCCATGAATTTGAAAATAACAGAAATGGTACCATAAATGCGCTGTAATATAAAAGGTAACCTTTTCAGTAAACTCTCATTATATATGATTATGTAGATACTTAGATTACAATAAATAAAACATTAGTAAACCGCTTTCCAAATCCCCTTCGATGTTAACATATCCCACAACGCTCATTAAATTGTCTTCATACCTAATGAAAACCCAACTTAAAACCATAAAAAATTTAAAGTTGGAAAAAAATTCTTTCTCAAAAAATGTGTTACAAGTAGGAAAAATATAAATGTTGCAAGTAGTTATGTGTTTAATTGATAAAATAATCAAAGTATTATTTAATCTATCAAAGAACACTACATTAGATTACAATATTAAAAATCAAATAAATTAAGGTGAATGTTAACGTATTTACATATTGATTAATGTTAAATCTTGAACTTTGCTTAACTCTGCAACAATAGGTTGAATGTGCTCTCCATTTTAAGATGCTTTTGTCCTTATTTTACAATGACGGTGGACCTAATAATCATATGTTTGAATTTAAAACAAAATATGCAATCATATTTGTTTGCTCCAAAAATAATTAAAAATTTATATGCTGGCAAATTAACTAAAATCTTCAGATAATTGTGCCGTTACTAAATTATTTTCGATAGATTTTTTTGTTGAATATTTCTCATAATTTGGGGGTGTTATGTTGTCATCTGTTCACTTAAAGAATAGTACGCACTGAAATATTCCGCAATATGATCAATTTCAGCCTTGAGGGCTAGGAAATTTTTTAAGTGTTCAGTTTGGAAATCCTCCAAATTTTAATATGGAGACGCAAAAACTGCATAGTGATAGCGGGCCATTGAATTCACTTATATTTGACCGTTTATTCCATATTTTTAGGATTCATAAAAAAATCGTTAAATTTATATATGCGTGAATTCTGTATATTATTTACTTTAAAATTGCTGTACGTGGTACTTTTTTGGAGCAATATTAAATATTACGACTTCTGTATGTTGTCTATGGCCTAGTTAATAATCACAGATATAAATTTAAATTCAAACATGCATTTAATATCTTAATAAATTATTAATGATTTGTAAGAAAAAATATTTCAATAATTTTGTTTTGCAATAATAAATAATTAAGAAGAGATGCGAGACACCTTTCTTGTTAAACTGTGAAACTAATAAGTTAGCCTTTTGGTTACCAAAAATCCCAATACGCGGGAACTTTAAAAATAAATCCAAAAAATGTTTTAAAATATTCCTTCAATTTGGCCACATTATGGCCAGCGAGCGCCCGCAGGTATTTTCAATTTGGCCAAAATGTGACCAAAAATACTCCAATGGCTAAACCAATAATATACTGCTTACTGGGCCATTTTGGAGAATGACCATCTTCAAGGTAAAATAGCATGAGTAAAATAGTGAAAAGTAGTAATCTGCACCTGGATCCTTTTGGTTTCAAAGAATCAACATCCAATTGACTCATTTTGTCAATTATGAACCATATGAAATGTTTTAAAAATGTGGGGAAAAACCCTTTCACATTTGGATAAGGCGCTTTTCACTTCTCATCATTGGCTTAAACCTGGATTAAAATTAGTACCTTCCAGTTGTGGCAACGATATCTGAAGAAACTGTACACTTTTTAAAAGAACAGTCTTCCTCCATGGTGTAGTAATACTACTCACTTTGACTTCAAATTGGGAGATTGCAAGTTTAATTCCATTTTTCCAGTGTAGGGTTTTTGGCTTACACCATATATGTACGAGGGTTGTCCCAAAAGTACCCGACCTAACTAAGAACAGTCTCCTTACAGCTCGACACACTTTTCCCAGCGTTGTTCAATAGATTCGATACCCTGTTTATAATGAGAACCATAGAGCACCTCAAAATAGCCATTAACTGCAAATTCCACCTCTTTATTGTTGGCAAATCTTTTATCACCGAGCCATTTTTTCAAGTTTGGAAAAATAAAATGATCCGAGGGGGTTAAATCTGGCGAATAGGGTGCGTGAGGTAGCAATTCGAAGTTTAATTCATTGATTTTGGCCACTGGGATAACGGATGTGTGAACTGGTGCATTATGCTGATGAAACAACGCTTTCTTTTTCGCCAAACGCTGCCGTTTTTTCTTGATTTCATCACTCAAATGCTGCAATAAGTTCGCATAATTCTCGCCATTGACAGTTTTGACTATTCTTTCGTCTCAGGTGTGAAGTGATAGACCCATGTTTCATCCATCGTTTTGAATCGGTGCAAAAACTCGGCTTTATTCCTGTGAAAAATTGCCAAACACTCGATTGAAACGTCTTCATGACACTATTTATGGCCATTGTGAGCAAACTCTGCAGCCATCTTGCGCACAGCTTTCTCATTTCCAAATTTTCAGTCAATATGCGATGTACAGCACTTTTTGAAATGCTTACTGTGTCTGCTAGCTCGCGCACTTTCAATCGGTGGTCATTCAATACCATTTTGTGGATTTTCATAACCTTTTCTGGCATGGTCACCTCGTTTGGTCGACCACTGCGATGTTCGTCTCGTAGTCTTGTATCACATAACGATGATCAATTTGTCCATGTTTACAAATTAACTGAGGGGGTTCGCTATCGATGGCTGCCAGAAAAACACTAAACGAAAGGTTGGTACTTTCTGCCATAGAAATGTTTTAAAGCAACAACGACCAGAAGTATGTCAGGTCGGGTACTTTTGGGACAACCCCCGTATCATAGCGTTTGTATACATTCATATACATTCGCTTACCCCACTTTCACCATATTACCATAACTTCTTTTACCATGCGTGAATCAATACTGGTTGATATCTTTCTTCAATGCAACTCCCCATGTTCCACCGGCCTTATTTTGAATGAAACGCACTTTTAAAAAGTAGTAAACCTTTTAGATTCGACTACAGCTGCATGCCTTGGATTCACTTAAAACATCTTGTTCACAGGTGCTGCCTGTTTAACTTGGCAAAGAATCTCATTTTTAATAAATCTTGTGCGAATTTAATGTTTATTTTATCTTTCGTAAGGCCACAAACTCTCCTAGTCAATAAATTATTTAAAATAGCTTATAATATTATTGCATATGGTAGACTTAATATACATCGTATACTCAGGGGTAAAACTATTATTTATTGGGAATAATGTTACGTTACTTAATTCAATTATGGGAAATGTCAATTTTATGTATTTGTGGATAATGTGTGAATCAAACAGTAATGTAATAACATCGTCAATGTATGAACTCGCCGGACCCTTTGACCACCGCACATTTACGGTAAGCACAAAACTATAAGCAAAGATATATTTCACGAAAACATACCATCTCACTTATGTATTTGGTATTGTTAAAATCAGTCAGTATTTCTAGTAAAATGTTAAGTGTGTAATATCATATATTTTAATACATAATTAACTATTAAAGCCAATTAACACGCTGGTGTTATCCAGAGTTGCCGATGGGTATGAAACACATAAGCTTTTCTAGTCAAAGTTGCCAATTTATTTCAGAAATCTGTTCTAAAGCAATGCCAAATATAATTTTTACAATATTGTACTCACTCTTCTTATTTTGTGTTCATCTGCATATTGTACATGGGCGTAGGCACGGTGGGGCAAGATGGGGCTGGCTGGCCGATGTATGACCTCAGGGATTGTCATCCGAGTGGTGTTTTCAAATTTACAGCACTTCGTATGATGGTTTTTCCTTCTTCCGTTCATATTATTTGTATTCCAAGAGCCTACAGCATGAATATGTTGTAGAAGCCTACTTTTTTCGGTATCTACTGTAGATTTTTATTTTTTGCCCCACCCTAAATCAAAACCTGGCTACGCCCACGATATTGTATTATATTTACATAGATCTAAATTACTCAATTTATTTTAAATCAAATCCACTGACAACAAATTGTTATCACCTTCAAATTATTAAAACCAGAGTGAAAATTACTTCCACATTACAAAATTACTTTTATGAGACAAAATCACTTACATGTTACAAAATTACTTACATTATGCAAAATTACTTAAATGATGTTACCAAATTACTTAAATGTTACAAAATTACTTGTTATAAACAATTATGAGATTCAAGTTCAAACAATAGAAAAATTAATGAAACGAACCACTAATTTTGGTTATCAAAGTTATATATTATTATCATTATTAAATTTCTCACATAAAGAGATTGCTGTGAAAATTGCTTTGTAAATACTTATGACAAATATATTTTGAGAATTTAAAGACTATGATCCATGTGCCAAAAACAAATATAACTCTGTTTCAAAGATTTCATCAAAAATGTATTTGCGTTTAATTGAATTATTTGTTTAAACTCGCTGTGGTAGTTATTTTGTGGAAACTCGCCTGAAACTAATATTACATTCCCAAACACGAATATTTCATAACTCTCCTGGTTCTCACCTCTACTTACAAAATAATATAATTTAATTAGCAAGTAAATATGTAAGTTGATAGAATTTAAGAAGAAAGTATAAACAATTCAACAATTTAATAAAAATGATCTTCTAAGTGCTGCTCTATGGCTAAGATATTATTTGGTAATTCAATTATTAAAGAATGGGAGAGTTGTATTATGCGTAAAACGCACTTAAAATGTCAGTTGTCTGTTCCTTTTTGAGACTGATATGAATGTAAATTGCACACTATAATAGTATTGGGAACTAGTGATTTGTTGGTGAATAACTTAATGTGATATTGTAAATTAGAATAATGATGGTTTAAAATCGAATTGACATAACATTACGATTAGTTATAATCGAAATTATTGTCAAATTGTTAAAGGAATGGTGAATTAATTCATAACGGCTTGTAGCAAATGAATTCTTAAGGAACGAAAATGAAACTTTAAAAAATGTCCATTAGAAGAAGAGTGTTACCAGGTAATTCTTGGCTATACATTTTATTACGCATGTTACGATAGAAATCATGATATTTTGAATACGAAAAAAAGAAAGTTAAGCGATATATAAAATGTCACCTGGTTTAACCCTCCGCCCGTCGCACCTTTTTTGTAATGCGAGGTGTCACGCGGGGCCCCTCAGGACCCCAAAAATAAATATGATTAAATTGTTGTTATAGCATACATTTTATGTGTTATTTTAACTGATTGTAGTCAGGTGATAATGACTTCATTGAAATATTAAGAAATATTAAAAATTACATATTTATTTTCAATGTAAAAGCAAAATCAACAAGGAACATTCTTTTATAATTTTGAATCATACTTTTTTAATAGTAAACTTTAAAAAAAAATCTAACCAATTTCTATCAAACTAATAACTATTTGAGATTGTTGCAGACTTATTTTATTACAACAAAAAAATCAACAAAATACAACGAAAAAACATATAAACTTGATTTTTCATTGTATTTTGTTGATGTTTTTTGAGCCTCTTGCCGAAATACAAGTCTGTATCTCACATCGCACATGCGCAGACTGAATGTTGGCAGCGCTAGCGTCAGGTATAGTCCCTTTTAGGAAGCTACCTAAAGTAAGGAATCAGTGGTAAAATTTAAAATGTACATAATTAGCATTTCTGTAAAACCTGGGTGTTTAAAGATCCACGCGACGGGTCGAGGGTTAATGCAAAGCAGCTGGAAGCGACAAAATGTTGATATTTTTTTGGAAAGACTGTGTGCAGTTACGAATATTTCAGTTGAGAACTTATCATCACGACTTACTTCAGAATAACTTATAAATTAAACTGACAAAACAATTATCTTCTAAATGTATATTTTGTAGATGTTGCCTATTTTGCATTTCCAATTTGTAAATTAAATCAGTAAATAAATACAAGAAAATATCACGTGGAAAATTTATTCCGGGATGGGCCTAAAAGAAAGCATATTCTTTAAATTATTTGAATTAAAAACTTATAACGTACATCCATAGAATTCACAATATATTTTCAAACACACTTTTTTAGAAAACAAGAAAATAGCATCCCCCACAAGGACACTTCGGAGCGTGCCACTTCTGGTCGCCGCGCAGAAAAGTAAAGACCGAAAGTAAAATTACGGTTTATAGCACAGTTCACTGTGAGACTTTTCTGCAAGGCGGCCTGCAGTGACGCGCTCCGAAATGTCCATGTGAAAGGTGCTAATATCTATACAAAGAATCTTAAAAACTGGATGAAATAATGCATATAATTTTAAGATATAGAATAAACATAAACTTTGTTTATGCTTGCATTTAATTGTGTTACGGTCATTATTAAACTAGTATATTATTGTGTCCAACTCATCTCGTTAGCACGGAGAAAATAAATATAATATTCATGTATGATTGTAACCATTAATAAAAACGTAAGTAAATTAGCAAGAAACGAGATTCCTTACAGTCATAATTCGTTTCGTAATTCCATTTGCAGTTCTGAATAAAATGTCAATTAAACTTTATTAAAAAAGCAACACAGTTAAAATATATCTCTTCCATTGGTTAAATTATCAATAATGATTACACTGTATCATCCCAAGCTCTAAAATAATAATATAATGTATATGTTCATTCAAATCAACAGATTATAATTGAAAACTAATAAAATGGATGGTTTCAAAGTTAATTTTCTTTCCCTTGGATAAAACTTTCATATTCCTGATTTTCCAGACTTTTGAATAATTTTTTTTCTTAAATCCAACATTTTATCTGGAGGGAGATTATTTAATTATTTATTCAAGCCAGTGGTTAGTCCACCAAAAAGGTGGAAATTGAAAATAAAAACCTAGTTTTGAAAAATTCACGCACTCCCCTGATGTTCACAGTACACAGTTGTTAAAGAGCACTGTCGTAATTTATTTAAAACTCTAACTCTTGGAGAAGATGTATTTATTATAAGTATTGTGTCTATATTTAATCTAATTTGTCAAACTTAAACAGCATGTAATTCAATTTGGTGTCAATAAATATTATCAGCATATACCTAAGTAAAATGGGTTCAAATTATTTTTTCCAATTTATCTTCTAGGCTACTACATAATTAGAGAATAGGTAAATACCATGAAAAACAATATGATAAATGTTGTTTTTCACACATTTTTATTTATTTTTTCATGTTCTCTGTAAAACAGTTGTATATTAATATACATGGAGAAGATTACAAATTAAAAAGGCATGGGGCAGTTTTACTATTTTGTGATATGTGTCAAAAAATAGTTGCTGAACTGTCTGTGACATTGAAAATGTCAATGGTCAATGCAGAATCGTTAAGCAGTCATTGGCACGTTCTGACAAGCAGAAGATCAATTGGGTCGTGTAAAGTGATTTATCATCCCATATCACTAAAACGCAACAGCATGGTGCACTTGCAATTGATGAGCTAACTTGGCTCTGATTTCAACGAGTCCCCGTTCTGGTCTCTTAAGGTTACACCAAATATATAATTATTATGTTAATGGTAGAATTGTTGGGAAGATTTTTTTAAATTAGCTCCACACAGGAGACCCTGAGGAAAAAAATTCCCCTCAGGTCCTATGTAATCCTTGGGGATTTTTAGGGAAAGAAAAGAGAGGAAGTTCTGGGAAGGAAAAAGGTGCGAAGGGTGGATAGGAATCTGGGGGTCATTGTGTGCAGGAGTGACAGTCGTATGGTTTATCCCTTCCACAGTGATATAAGGCGATGAGTCCGGCTGTAGAGAGCAAACACCTCCAAGACCTTGACAAACCTTACTCCATGAACCCAGGCACCCCTTATAAATCACCAAATGTAGCGAACCACTTGGGATGACCTACGGCAGCCTCTCAAATTGATTGCTTCATATTCAGATGCTTTGGGGACTTCAAAACATTAATTTCGAAAATGCCATTTTTATCCCAAGGGAAACTCTCCTGTCCAAATATGTGTACCAAAGCACTAATCTAGCGGTGATAAACTGCTCTTTGGATTTGTGTAAAACCCAAGAAGTCAAAGAAAAAATGCATTAAGTACTTGTTATAAAATAATATATTATTTGCATAAATGAAATTCTTTATTTTACCTAATATAATGTAACTTAAAGTTCTTCTCTAATAGAAATCACATAAAAAGATAATTTGCATAAAAGTATCAAAAAGTAAAAAAAAAACAATAAACGCATATAACTCCAAATTAATTTATAAACACTGGGGAAATCAAATAGTACGTACAATATGTTTTTTTACAATTAAATGATATTTTGACAAAGTTATTGTAAAATTTGGTGTTTCTCATAAGAAAGATCTCAGCTGCTATCCGTCATAATAAATATACCAAGTAATACAAAGTGATATTCACGTATCAAGAATAATATTTTTAAATTATCATGAAAAAAATTAGAGCAAATAGGTTACCGAGTTTTGGAACACCTAATAGGTAATTGTTTTTTTTTTCTAAAAAACATATTTATGAAATAGAAACAGTAATTTTTAAATGCATGTTGGATGGTGGTGATAGAGCGATACTTAAATCTATTTCCATTATTAACAAATTTATTTTTAATTCAATCCTAAAACATATTTAATTTAATGAAATTAGCCTAAATAATGATTTATGTTCATAATAATAATATTATTATGAAACAGTAAGGCATTTTTAAATATGTATAAATGGTTCGTAGTGCGTTTTTGATAAATTTAGTGAATTATTCATCAAGACCTTCCAACATTTATCTTCTCTGAAAGCCAAAAGTAAATAACAATCACTTCTGCTGTGTTATGTACAGAAAATAATCCCTACAGAATGAGAATTAAAAAAAAATTAAATAACTATTTTCAGGAGAACTCAAAATTCACAGCAAAGGCAGAAAGATTTGAAATGTATGAAATATAAATCATCATTGGAAGGTAGGTGCTGCTGTCACTGAAAACAAAATAAAATTTTCACCAAAGTAACAAAAAAAAATTGTTATCCACTCGAGCGATAGCTACCCAAATCTGGGTAACACCGCTAATGATGCCCTTGAGCAATAACTATCCAAATTTGGGTAGGTTTTTTTTAACCAAAATGAGCTTATTTTGAAATTTTCCAATCTGCTAATATGTTTAGTCGCTAGCTTGATTAGGCTTCTATTGAATACCAAAAGATGTCACTAATATTCTTCTCTTGGAATATTCTAGATGATGTTTTGTATCGTATAGTATATATAAAATTGAACTCTATTAACAGGTTAGAATTTGTTTATGTCTGTGATTATAAACATTTCCAGTAGACCTTAGACAACATAGAGAAATATGTAGTAATATTTAATATTGCCCCCAAGTAGGTACAACATGGGGCAATTTCGGTAATTAACACAAAGAATTCAACTATTCATTTTTTTTTGTTGTAAAACCAAAAAATACCTGAAATAAAAACCATGAAATGTAGATGAAATCACTGGCTTTAACCCCTCCGCAACGTAAGCAAATATAAGTGGTAAAAATAGGACAGCAGTCAAGTACAATAAGCGTGTTTATACGTCAGCGCGTGTGTTTCCACAGAAATCGTTCTAACTCCGTTATTGTTTTAGTTACATCCCTAAAACAAAAAGTAAAAGGTCGATAGTAGATCAAGCTGTACATTACTATCAAGTTGTCCATAGAAATACATAACCGGAATCAGCTGTCAGTCGCGTTATTGACAAAAATATTTACCCGCTCAAATTTACTACCGGCGGCTCCACCGCGCTCCACATTTTAAGTTTTTATTAAATATTTTTATATGAAATGATAAAAAAGTGAGGTGACAAAAGTGTTTATTACACATATATACAATAGAATAAGTATTGTTGTTTACAAAATCTGTGATTTTAGTACCGTTTTCACATAAAAACATCACGTGAGTCATTTTTAACCAATTTTTAATGTTTGCGTTCTAAATTTTAATATTTACAAATGCTAATGTTGATTTGTAATATAATAATTTGAAAGCTTATTTTTAACCTTTCTAAAACAGTTTTTACTATTCGGCTACGTTCAGAAATGTTTCATTTATAGAGCTTTAATTGTGAAGCGGTAATAAGAAAAAGTTTTCGTAAAATCTTATTTCGTTAGAGACAGTTAATATGCTTAAATGGCGATTTTCGGAGGGGTTAAACCACTGTAAGCAGTTTATGTTTTTGTTAATATATTTGGAGGTACCTTTGGAATGAGCGTAATCCGAAATCCAAAATAGAATGCTCATTGCATTGTTTTTAAAAAATGCGCTCACTCAAGTGGTTATTACAATCTCTGAAAAATATCTTACAAAATAAAGTATAAAAAGTATGGGTATAAGTAGTTACCTTTACAGTAGTATTGATTTCCTGTGAAATATGTATGCACTTATCAGGGGCGGTCCGTGTCTTTTCAGTGAGCTAGAGTGGAAAGAATGAAAAATATATATTTTTCAATCTTAGCACTCTAGCTCACTGAAAAGACACTCTCTCATAAGTTTTTAAACTTTCAAAGAAAAGCAAACTTTCAAAGAACTTTTTCAAAATAAAATTATTATGTAAATATTTATATGTGATGTACATAATGCTATTTACCTATAAAAGGGCAGTTTTTTGGGGAAATCTTTTGTTTCAATAACAAACTACAAGATTTTCCCTAATATTTTAAATAGAGCATTTATATTACGCTTTTAAAGTGAATTTAAAAATATGGTAGGGTGGGAAATGATTTTAAATAAACAATACATATCACTCTGGGAAAAGAATGCAATTTTTGTACGGAAGTATAAATGACTTGAAAAATTTTTTGAATGTGAGATCCTTATCGAGAGTACTACTGTATAATGAAAATCTACAGCGTCTTTTAATTGCCAGTTATAATTCAGTCCGATTTCTCAATATATATTCAGCCAAAGCCTATTGTGTGGATGCTCATTAGGTGTAATTAAATTATCAGTGAAGTATTTCCCTGAATAATATATGCTGCCGAATCACATTATTATAATGCATTACATTCAATGCTATTTTCTAGTGCCTCAAATTATTATTATTATTATTTATTTTACATTCTAAATGCTTGGTTGATTTTATTTGCCGTAATATCACTTACTAATATATTCACTTAGCCAAAATATTCTATGGTACGTTTTCCTCTTGACACTAGAGCGGGACACCATATCCTATAATAAAATACATGTCATTAAAATCAGAACATGTATTTGTAAGTGACATTAAATAATATGACAGCTATTGTATTAGGCTAGCTTTACACTCATAAGTAAAATTTACGATTTTAAGTAAGTTTTTGACAAGTTACTCACAGGAGCGTTTACATAATATGCATCCGACTCGTCATAATTAATGCTCACGCAAGTTGTTCGGAATTTCAACATGTGTAAATGCTCATGCGACTGTTTACATCTGTAAATTTATTTGCGGTAAGATGGTTTCCTGTCATCAACAATCTAGTACCGTCAAATTTACACAATTTTGTCAATAAAGACAAAAGGGCCCAAATAAAGTGTTGAAATAGAATTTGGCTTTAATTAAACAATTCTCCACCCGCTTTTGTGCTGTCAAAGGCAGAAAATAATGGATTTCTTTCATTTTATCCAAATGACAGCCACCTGACAGCAACCGACTTCGAATTCAAATACGTAATGTTATAAATAGAAATATTGAGATTAGAAAGGATTGGATTGATAATTAAAAGTATAAATAAATACTAGTTTTATAGGAAAAAAAATCCTACTCAAACAACTATCTTTTAATTTTTGACATCTCGCAATGGCGCATTTTGGTGCCATTTCTAGCGGCAAGTCTCTCAACTTATCAAACTGATTTTACTCATATAAGTAGTGAGAAGGTTGGAAGTTTGCGCATACGCAATTAGACCTGTCAAAAAACTCGCGAAAGAACAACTTCTGCAATTTGCTATAAATTACGTTAAGTGACTTTTGGATTCGTTTACATTGGTAATTTAGCCATGTGAGCGATTTACGGGAAAAAACTTACAAGTGTAAAGCTAGCCTTAAAATAATGAAATGAGATATATCTTACAAAAGTAGCCCGAACAGCAATAAGATTTCGGTGCGTTGGTTTCAGCTAAGTTAATATTTGGCGTAGGTTTATCATACTGCCAGCCCCCTGGTGTTTCTAGAATCTGAAAACAAAAACAATTATTTATGTACATTTCATATCGATCGTACAGTTTGTTTAGTCAGACATGTCTGAAAAATCTAAATTTGAGTTGAGTATATGGATTCAAATGGATAAAACCAATACAGCTTTATAAAAAAGGTTACCCAGCCATGGTGGCCAAATGCAAAAAGCAAGAAAATGTTGAAAAAGATTTCCCTAAGTGCAAGGGCCGGCACATGATATAATATATAATCATAATATATTTAGTAGGCAAACCTTGGTGGTTAGTTCTTCAAAAGCTTCATTTATTCCTTCTAATGTCTTAGCACTGCTCTCCATAAACATCATTCTATGACGTTTGGCAAAATTTTCACCCTCCTCTCTGCTAACAGCTCTAACCTAAAATAGAAATGAAACAAATAGCCGTCGTAATATATTACAGAATCATGACAAACAACCATCAGGTCACATATTGGACATGGCACACTCATGAATGACAAGGTGGGTAAAGTTCGAATAATCTGTTCTTAGCAAAATGTGATTAAATGACAATTTGATGAAATCAAAATCAGACAAAAATCTGTTCTGTTGTCGGATTTCCTGTCAACATTTTCAATTTACTCTCTTAAAATTATTCAAAATTTATAAGTTATTGGTCAGCCAAATAAACATCTCTAACCACTTGAATGTCCACCTAAAAACATTAAGAGCTCTGAACTATCACAGAATAGTTTTTTCTGCGCCTGGTCTTTCGAGAAAATAAAAAAATTGTAAGTGCTGTTTTTTTTATACCTAAACCATTGAAAAAGCAGAGGGTGTATTCGCAATCACTTAAATAACGTTGGAACAGTTCGGACTTTCAGTGGAACGCCAGTTTATTGGTTTTGGACAGTAGAGTAGTAATAACATTTACTTTTTCATTTTATTCTGAAAATTTGTCTTAAATTGAGAATATCACCAAACATTAGAAATGCAATGTTATTACTATTAGGATTTGGCTACATAAAAATTTTTTTTTTTTTCGAACTTGAGCTTTAAAATTTGTATTCATTGAAGACAATATTATTAAGAACTCTCAAATGAAAAATATTAAACAGAAATATCAGAAAAAGATTCGATTCAAGAACCCATTGCCGGGACTTTGCTCTACCACTGAGCTAATTCGACCCTATCCTATATCCTTCCTGTTAATATTGTTGTATATACTTATTAAGTTAATATATCCCTCCTATTAAAATTGACATTAATAAATATCCTACTCATAAATATTTTTTTCAATAATTAAATATTAGAATTTGAGGTTTTACTCATTAAGTTATTTAAAAAATAAAACAAAAATTATTCATCCTAGACTTGTAGAAAACTCAATGTAAGTCGCAAATTAAAATAAAACTGGACTAGTTTATCCAATATCCTATCTAGATTGCATTTAGTTCGGTAGAATCTTCCAATCATACACAAAGATAGCAGCCAATAAAAAAATTATTTTATTTTATTTATTTGCGTTATAAATAGTATTTATAAATTCGTATAAGACAGTGATAAGAATATTTAAATCATTGACCAATAAAATAATGACATTTATATTTAGGACCATAAAAATACACAACAATAATATACCTAAAATAAACAATTCTGATAAAATGCATCTTCTTATTTAAATCTAAAAAAAATGTTTTATGACATTTTTCCAAGGTTAACATTTAAATTTTAATGGAAGTTATTTAGTAGATTTCTTAAAAATTGAAATTAAAACTTCTTAAAACAAAAACAAAAATTAACAATTTTATTTCTGAAAAAAATTAAATTGAATTAAAAAAGACAGTTTACAAAACAGGATTTTGCTAGATTATAAATTATATAATCATAATCCTCCATCTGATTCCTATTGCACCTCGTGTTCAGAGAGAAAATAGACAAAAGAAAACTGAGGACATTAGGTAATATTGGCAGAATTTGCATATTATAGGTTAAATAGAATAACACCGCTTACAATCGTCGCAAGATAAAATATCAATAAATAATAAAATATAAATAAGCAAGCAAATTTTACTAATAGTCCAACTCATTTATAGTGACACAGCTCACGTTTTTCTACATATAATGACATGCATCGTAGTTAAGTTAAAGTCGGGTCCATTGCGCGGGCAAATGCCAGACTTTTGCTTTGACAGTCAAGGTCAACAACATTCAAGGTCATAAATGTTTGCCAATTTTTGTAGTGTTTGAGCTTCCCATGTTCGGCGGAAAACAAAACTTAAACATCCCATCCCGGGTGAAGCGGGAAGGCAGGCGGGGGCCGCGGGGGGAGAGATTTCATTTTTTGACAGAAGATGCGCGATGCCGCGCAATGCGGTCGTGTGTGAAGAATTAACGGAACGGCCTTTTATTTGTGGTTATGTGCAATGAGCGGGCATAATCACGAGTTAAAAATATTATTATACCTAAATATAATATAATAATCAAAATATTTGATAATAAAATTGCAATATAATATCAAATATTTATAATTATTCTGTTTTTGACGTAAATGTTTACGCACTCTAAATTCTAGTAACTTTAGGTCGTGCAATACAATGACGTTAATATAGGTAATGTTATTGGTGCAATAATCGATATTTGTCGGAAATCTTTCCTGATAAAAAAATATTTGTGTTTTCTTCCTGGTGTAGCATCTTTTCCAATTCGAACGCATTTTAACATTTACGTAAACGATAAACGTCAAACGTCAAGTTTTTTGGTTATCAACTGCGCGGATCTAATAATTATTAAGGATTTTAAATAAACACACTGTCGTAATGGATGATTATTTCTTTCGTGAACTCACTTGTAAATAAAGTCTATTAATTTATAAATCTGTTTCAGAGACACGGGAGAAATTGACCAATTTAAATTTATTCTATATTTGATGCTACGTAGTTATTCATGCACTCTAAATTCAATAGTAATCGCTATTAGTTGGAAATCTTTCCTGATAAATAAATATCTATTAAAATACCTGTGCATCTCAAATTCAATAGTAACTTAGGACATGCAATAAACGCCAAACGTCAAGTATTGCGGACGCGTAGATGTCCGTATTCCAGACCAGTTGTCAAATTGTGTGAACTGCGCGAACTTCACCCTAAATAATTGTTTGAAAGTCCTTCAAACGCCGAAATGACCTTCAAACGCCGAACACGGGAAGCTCAAACACTACAAAAATTTTCAAACATTTATGTTGTGTTATGAGACTCAAAGCAAAAGTCTGGCGTTTGCCCGCGCAATGGACCCGTCTTAAGGTTAATTCATAATTTGATTACACGTTTTAGAACATTAGCAATCTAACAATCTAATTAACCAATTATACACAATTATACACACCATCAACACCACGCCGCTATAAATGAACTTGACTTCATTACATGTAATCATATTTATACACTTCCCACAGAAACAGGAAGTAATTTAACAATTGACTATTTCGCATAACATTGTTCGCATATTTTATCGCAGTATTCATACCTTATCAATTTTATTTCCAAGAACTAGTCCGACTACGTTTTTGGTGGAGTAGGTGTTTAAGTCTTCAATCCAGCCATTCAGGTTGGTGAGGGAACTGGGGTCTGATATGTCATATACCAAGATGGCTCCGTGGGCATCTCTACAAAGAAAAACAAACATAATATATATGCTATAACTATACCACAGAACCATCATAGTGTGAAACTAGTGACTAGCCGAAGGAAATAAATAAAAAAATCTACACATAATGAAAAATCTTACATAATGAAAATATTTTTTTTTTCCAATGCAATCTTATTACTAACTAAAGTGAAACTCTCTTGAACTTTTTCAAGCATTAGGAAAATAGAAACTTCTTAACCTCTTGTTTGCCGGGGTAGGCCAGCAAAAAGCTCCACCAATTACGACGCGGCACCCGGCGGCAGAAATGACACTTCGTGTCCAGCGATTCTGACACTGTCCTTTACAAATTCGTAGGGTCAAAGGGTCGAAATCGTAGATAAACATATTTTTCCCGCGCATGCGCAAGAACTGCGCACATTCCCGCACTCCGGTAAATTATTAATATAAATTATTTGGAGTGACTAGGCGCATTGCAGGTTTCGCTATGGTAAAGGGCCATAATAGAGCAAGCGATTCTGACCGTGTTCTTCATACACTTTCTTTATACATAAGGGTCAAAATAGCGTGTAAAATCTCATGACACACCGGTGCACAAGCGGCAAACAAGGGATTAAGCGAGAAAACCTTATATGTGGAATAAGTTGGGCCATTTTTCAAGTTCTTTCTTCAAACGACCAAAAACCAAACTTCTTAAGGGGGAACTTCTTAAGCAAGTTTCACTTTATATTTTTAGACTAGATAATCTATTATAGCAACTTATCGTCACCTTAGTTCTTATTTGTCCAATAGACCATTTTAGTTTTTGTTCAATCTCCACATTAAAATTAAAAATAAAGTATAAAAAATGATAGTTAATCAATTAATTAAGAATAAACTAATGAGACCTTTACCTTTACAGAGATAGATTTATCTTAAACACCTTTCATAATGTTTCATTGAAATAATGAAAGAAAACCTTCTCCTGAAAATTTTCTAATGATCTGTTGGACAAATACGAACTAAGGCGACGTTATGGCTAACAGATTGCATCCACCAGCTCATTAATCAATAATACAAAACTATAATCTGGGGTTTAGTGCTGGATGCCTGTGTCAGTTTTTTTATAATTTGATTTAGGTACTAGAAAGTACTCTATAAAGTCCCTTATTTGAATGCTTTGAATAACTATGTCAGGTGCTCTAAATTGATGATAGTGACCTATCAATACAGAGGTCAAAATATTGTTTCACATTTTTTACAACAAGAAATCGATAAACAATCTTCTTTCTTGGGCGATTTACAAATTTGATATAGGAACTTCTAGCATTAAACCCCAGATATATACTAAATGACAACTCAGAATCGTGCAATTTCAAAACTCCTTAGAAAAATCATTAACAAGTAAGTAGAGGAGGCAAACATAAACTATGAACATACAAAACTGTGATTTACAAAATCGTTGTTGAAAATGTATGAAATATGGTTAAAAAATGCAATAATTCATTTACAAAGGTAAAAAAACTATCCTTAAATATGCTTATAAATATTATGGAAACAAATTGTACACTTAAGGAAATTAATTTAATAATAATACAATTTGTAATCTAAACGAGTACAAATTGCATTATTGAAAGTTAAAATTCAAGCATTATTAAAAATACAAAATTATGAATGCAGCGTCCTTGAGATAACTTTTCACAAAAACGGTGCAAATTATCCATGTTATTTATTATTATTATAATGTGCAGATATTTTATGAGCCATTTTTATTCGGTTTGTACAATATTTGTAAGGGACTATGGAATTCGTTCAATATACAATAATACAAACAAAAAATATTTTATCAGTTCTACCCATGACTTGAAATTATAACACATATTTCACTTATCACAGTTACAGCTTCATCTCACCAAAATAAACATGTGGCACGCATTTGTGAGATGCTCACGAGTCTCACTCAACTAAATTCAAGTTATTTCCGTCCAATGTTCAATTGTTGTTTTATATGAAATATAACATTTAAAAAATAATTGTACAAACTAACTTTACTAAGACATAAAAAATATACTAATATCAAAGCCAATAGGTTTTTCAGTTATAAAATAGCAATTTAAGAAAAATCGACAAACATAAGTAAAATTTTCAAAATTTGAAGCAGCCCTACACAAAAAAGAGCTGATGACCTTGAAATTTTTATGAATTGTAGCTAAGAACCATCTCGATCACATCAGTTTTCAAACAACAAAAAAAACGTAACAAAATCGGTCCATTCGTTTAGGGGCTATGATGCCACAGACATACACACAGAAAGTCAAAGTTATAACACCGCTCCTAGCATCGGAGGTTAAAAATACACACAATAATAGCAACAGAATCAGGTAAATCGTAAAATAGCTTAGGGACTAGGTATTCATAACTCAACTGTCGTGTTGCATCTAAGTACATATATATTCCTGGATGTTCTAGGTCTTAAACTTTGCTTTGTAGACATTTCAGATTCTTTAAAAACTTTTAAAATAGCATTTTTTTCAGAATGTTTTAAAACCGGTAGGACCTTAAATTTATCAAAACTTTCACAGGATGGAAAATTTCTTGGTTTTTTTAATAACTTTAATAATAATTTTTCGAGCCATTATTTATGCCATTATTTATTACATTACTTAAAAAATTTGTGTAGATGTTTAGAAACAATTTTCATAAAAGTGATCATTTTTCATAATTGACATTGTTGGGATACGTGGGATCGCACTAATCCTCCCCACATTTTGAATAATTTTATTGTCAACTTTAATCAAAATTATTATTTTAATTCAAAAAGGTGCAGGTTTGAAAATTTTGTAAGGCTGCATATACATTTGTGAACATAAGCGCGAGCTGAGCCGCAGAAAGGAACAAAGCAACCGCTAGCGCAGCATAAGATTAAGAAAACCTTGCAATCAATATACAATAATTTGATACAGAGGAAGTAAAAAACTAATTTTTACCATTTGAGGAATTTTTAACTCAGAATTTCCACACCTAAATGTCTTAACAGCTACACTAAGGAGGTTTGATATAATATTGGTAAAGAAATTTTGAAAAAATATTTCATGCAAAAAAAAAAATGAATCACCTGTAATAATTTGGTGTCAGAGCTTTGAACATGTCCAAACCCGCAGTGTCCCAAATACCAAGATATACATTCTCCTCATTAATGACCATCTTCTTCAGTTTGAAGTCAGTGCCAATAGTCGGAGAGGAAGACATGTCAGGGTGTCCCGTGGTGAAGGCTTGCATGACGCTGCGGACAAGGAAAAACAATAAAAAAAAAAACCAGTAGCATGCAGTCCATAAAGGCTGAAAAGCAGTACCAACCTTTTTGGTGCATTTATATAAAAAATCTTTCGGTGACCGAATGCATAGACCGCAGTAGGTTAAATCGAATTGGCCTGTTTAAAATCAGAGCGGTGACCAAATGCGTCAACCAACGACGGTGCCGAATGGCGGCGATCGAATATGGCCAACCGTATAACAGTTTACACTAGTCGTTGCTAGTTTACACAGGGATTGCTTACCGATGTCAACCCGGTAATAACTTTACCGGTCAACAGTTTTACTAAATGAATAAAAAAAATTACTTCTATCTAAATTTATATTAAAAAACACGGCAAATATGCAGTTAGTCCACCTCACGGATAATATGGAACGATTGTGTTGTCGAAGTTTGCTGCACGGATAATACGGAATGTTCCTTTTTTAACTAATAGACAATCAAATATGACATTTGTTGGAAGTACCAATCTTATAAAATAAATTTTCTAAAATAAACTCGCATTTCATCATAATTTTAAAAAGCATCCCAGGATTTGAATGGTTTGTTTGGCAAAGCAGGGTTTGTCTAGCGGGTTTGTGTAATTATTCTAATATATTTCTTTCCATGTTCTACTATTATAAATACATTTACAAACTTGTCAATAATGTGTTCACTTTGTTTCACGCAAAAATATTTTTTCTATGATTGGCAGTTGATTGTCTATGAAATGTTAAAATAAAAACTACGAATAAACAATGGCGTCACCGCGTGAGTGAATTAATTTTAATAAAATTAAAATGTTGAATGCATATTTTTTTGCGTGTTTTTTGGTCTCCCCGACATAAATACTCACTTTTCGTAATAATAAAGTTAAATCTAACTGTTGGAATAAAAAATATTTCATATTAACGAGATTAATTTTTGGGGATCGCTGGCAACAGTTAATATGCACTTTTTTTTTTTTAAACCTTTTGATTCACCTTAATTACATTAAAAGGCAACTATTTGCATTGGGGGAAGTGGAAAATATTTAATTCTAAATTTCGATTACGTAAAATTAAAATTAGCTTTCGTCTTGTGAGATTGTACGCCAGAATCACAAACCATGTTACACAAACCTAGCGTAGCCGCTAAACTACTTGAAAACTGGGATGTTTTTCTTGCCTTGACGCGAGTAGGCGTTATAAAGGGGCACTTTCTTTTGTATCACAAACCATGTTACACAAACAAGCCCGCTAGACAAATTTCATAATTACGCGCCTTATCCCACGAAGTCGGCTACAGTTGTATTAGCTCTTGTTAATTTATCAATGATACCAACATAACAGTGACAGGTACGGCCGCGGATTTTCACTGTGTCGGTTCGCGAAGTGAATTTTGGTTTTATGCAATTGAAAATTAAAATGCGTTATTTTCCGCCGCCCCAAAGCCAAAAAGTTTCCTTTTATAGTAATTAAGGCGAATCTAAAGTTTTTTTCTAAAAATTATTTGTAATAAGCGTGGCCAGTCCGAACCGATATTTACCAAAACACTATTAGTCGAAGGGGATAATTAAATAGCCATTTTCAATATTCAACGCAAAATTCTTACCCGAACTACACACAGCCTTTCTTTGGTTGTAGGTCAATACATGGCACTTTAAAACACTAAAGATTTGCATGAAGAAAACCTTTTGCAGAGCTTGATACTAAACAAAAAATAAGATCTATTGAGAGAAATTTCAGAATTCCTCTGAAAAACATTTCAAATAGAACTCCTCCCTCAGAACAACGAATTGACTGATGTAAAGGTCGTGTATTATCTTCAGGTTCAAGAATTTAAAATTGTCATAATAAGATTCAAATTTACGTCATAAATTCACACCAGAAAGTCTAACGACTACGCATTTATTATGGAAACGTATGTACTTGCAATGACATCATCTGATGAATAGTTGTTCAAAATACACATTATTGTAAATGTATTATTAACGCAATATCAAATGTATACCTTGATTTACCGACTCCGCTTTTACCAATCAACAAGATCTTCAACTTTATGCGTGGATTCTCCATCGTGAGCAGTCTAATGAAATTTTGGTATATATGAAAATTATTCAAATCACACAACTCGCTTCAACTGGTGCACAATTTTCCCAAAATTACTTTATTTTGAATATCGCTGTTGTTGAATGTGTAACCGATGGGAAGCTGAGAAATTAACGATTTTTAAAACGCAGATACTCCTTGTCATCTCCTCGTAAACATTTCAAAACTTTACGGAATGTCAAAGAAGTGAATCATGAAAATTATTGTAAAAAATAAACATAGACAAATTTTTAAAAAGACTGGAATTTTTGCAATGAGTAATAAAATACTGGAATGGTAGAAAACATGTCCCTGAAAATTATAATTGGTGGTAGTTACTTTCATTATTTATAATATGAGTAAAAGGCTATAGATATTAGTATCTGGAGTCAAAATATTTATTGATATCGATATTTCTTTATTAAAAATAATATTAGGTCCTTACATATAAAATTGGCGTTTTGTATGGGAGGATCATAAAGTCGATTTTTTTAAATATAATATATTTATTTAATCAAAGTATGTACCATTGCTATCTATGCACTTTTGCCATCTCAGAGGTAGTTCATCGATCCCCTTACTAAAAAAACCATTCGGACGGGAATCAATAAAATCTTTGAAGGCGGTTTGGACTGCCCCATCGGATTTGAATTTTTTCCCTTGCAAGAAGTTATCCAATTTTCTAAAAAAATGGTAATCTGTTGGGGCAAGGTCCGGAGAGCGGAGAGTACGGTGGATGTTTTAGATGTTAAGGCATTTGAGTTCAGCGTGTTTCAGTCTCGAATCAACCGCGGTCCATTACACAACACAACTGTGTTCAGTTACAAAGATATTGTATTTCTATATAAGATTTCATGCTTATCGAATGAGCGAAGCAGATACGGAGGTTCAGCATGTAGCCAGGGTGATGAATATGGCGAGTCAACTGAAGGACGTCGGCGAGAAAGTATCGGACGCTATGGTAATGGCGAAAATACTCGCGAGTCTCACTACGAAGTTTAGCACGCTGCAGGTGGCATGAGACAGTGTGGACCCTATTCGACAAACTCTTGACAATCTCCAGGAATGGCTAATAAGAGAAGATTCGAGACTCAACGGCGAAGAAGAAACGTCGGAAGCGCTGGCTGCAACAGCCAAAAATCGTCGTGGGCGAGGAACAAAAAGTTCTGAAAATAAAAAGACTGAAAATTAAAAGGAAGTTCAGTGCCAAGGCATGGGACATATTGCGAGTCAGTGTCGGAACAAGCGGAAGCCACGGGACAGTGGCGATAAATCACGTGATTGCGCGTTTGTAGGAATGACAGGTAGCTCGATCGCGTCGAGTACGAAGAGTGTGGAAAGCGCCTGTGTACTTTAGATGGAGAGCCGCGTAATGGCGATCGATCAAAGCGAGGTCTGGCTGATTGACAGCGGCGCATCGAAGCATCTAACCTACTGACGTGACTGGCTGACTGACTATAAGCCGGATAATACGGGCGCTACAGTATCGCTTGGTGATAATCAGATATGCAACGTTGCTGGTGAAGGCACGGTGCGAATTAAAAAATCGATTGATGGAGTGTGGCAAGACGCAAGAATTGAAAAAGTGCTACACATTCCGAAATTAAGAAAATTTCTCCGTCGGAGTATGTACAAAGAAGGGATTCGGAGTGCGTTTCGAAAATAATCGGGTTATCGTGGATCACAACGGTGAAGTGCTCGGGACGGGCATGAAACAAAACAATGACGTTTATCGCGTGTTCTTTAAGGTCGCGAAACAAGGAAGCGCTGAAGAAGAACATTTTCGGATAAAAGTGACGTTTTCTGTGAACCATGCCAATTGGGGAATTTGCACAGGCTGCCTTTCAACAAGAATCTGGAGCGAAATAAGAAAATAAAGCCGGGTGATAAAATGCATTCGGATGTCTGTGGGCCGATGTCAATGAACTCTGTCGGAGGATCGAGATATTTTTTAACATTTAAAGATGAAGCAACCAACTACAGACACGTGTACTTTATGAAAACGAAATCCAAGGTATACGAAAAGTTCAAGATCTTCGAGAAGATGATCGAAAACAAGTTTGGAAGAAAAATGAAAACTCTTCGCTCTGACAATGGCCGAGAATTTTTCAATGACCAGATGGATAAATACCTCAAAGAATGCGGAATAAAACGAGATATAACAGCTCCATACAATCCGGAGCAAAATGGCAAGGCCGAACGTGACAATCGGACGATTGTCGAAAGTGCTCGTACAATGATAATCGCGAAGAATCTTCCATTAACCTTATGGGCGGAAGCTGTGAATTGTGCGGTATACATTCTCAACCGAACCGTGTGGACGAGTGGTGCAGTAACGCCGTACGAAGCGTGGATTGGAAAAGCTCCGAACCTGAAGCATCTTAGAATTTTTGGATTAGACGCGTACGTGCACACTCCCAAACAATTCACGCGAAAATTCGACGCGCGGGCGAGCAAAAAGATCTTCGTCGGATATTCGGAAGATTCGACGAATTACCGGGTGTATGATCCTGAAAAGAAAAAAGTCAGTGTAGTTCGAAATGTCGTGTTCAACGAGAAAATCGGGGCGCCAGAGGCGGAACAAAACGAGATGGAGAAGGAATACGAAACAATTCTTTCACGACCCGAGGAACAAGAAAACGAGGCACGAGAGAACGAGAACGTGATCGACGACAAAGAAAACGACGACAACATCGGATAACGACAAGAAGAAGAAAACAACAAGGGCGACGAACGAGAGGACGAGCAAGAAGGACGACGAATCCTGCGAGATCGAGCACCGATTCAAATTCCTAAAAGATATCAAGACAATGCAAATGTGGCCGAGTACGTAGTCTCATTAACGTACGAAGAAGCGACGAATAGCACTGAAGCCGTGCAGTGGGCGGGTGCTATTCAAAATGAATTTAAAGCACATGAAGACAATCGTACGTGGAAACACTTGAAGAAAACGCCAGAGATGAGACTAATCGACTCGAAATGGGTATTTCGGGTAAAGACGGATGTAGGCGGGAAGTCACATCATTTCAAGGCTCGATTACGCACAAGGGGCTTCCTGCAAAGAGAGGGGATCGACTTCAAGGAAACGTTTTTTCCAGTGGTGAGATATGACTCACTGAGAATTTTGCTGGCAACGATAGCCGCCGAAAATCTTGAAGTAATGCAATTTGACGTTCAAACTGCATTCCTATATGGCGAACTGAAAGAAACAATCTTCATGAAAGTTCCGGAAGGACTGAAGCTGGAAGTGCAAACTCGAGAGGTCACTTTATGGACTCAAACAAGCTCCAAGATGTTGTAATCAACGATTCACTAAGTTTTTGAGTGAATTCAACTTAGTAGAGTGCGAAGCAGACAAGTGTGTGTTTACTAGAATGTCTAAAAATGACAAAGTGCATCTGGCTCTATTCGTCGATGATGGGCTAGTAGCCTCCAATAATGTAGAGACTCTTAAGGAAATTATTCAACAATTAGTTTAAAATCGTTTAGAATCGTTTAAAATTACAGTCGAAGACTCGAATGTTTTTGTCGGGTTGCAAATCAAAAGGGATAGAGAGAGGGGTAAACTGATGATTCATCAGAGCGCGTACATGCAGAAAATAATTGAAAAATTCGGAATGGCGGACGCGAAAACGGTGAGCGTGCCGGCGGATCCACACGCAGCGCTGGCTCCAGTCGTGGAAAACGTTGGAAAAATGAGAAATGTACAGTATCGCGAAGCAATAGGTTCCCTTGTCTTTCTAGCCATTCTAGTATCGAGGCCAGACATCGCGTTCGCAGTAAATGCAGTTAGCAAGTATTTAAACGAGTACGACTCATCACATTGGCAAGCGGTAAAGAGAATATTGGCATATATAAAAGGCACAACTAATTATGGTATTGAATATCAAAGCGGCGGTAGCGAAGCAAAATTGATAGGTTTCTCGGATGCTGATTACGCCGGAGATTGCTGATTACGTCTAGAACAGGATACGTTTTCTGTCTCGCGAACGGGGCTGTAACGTGGTCATCACAGCGGCAAAGACCTGTGACGCTAAGTACGACTGAAGCTGAATATGTAGCTGCATCGGCAGCAGCTCGGGAAGTAGTCTGGATTAGAAAGTTGTTATCGGACATCGGATGTCCTTGTGTCGAAGAAACAACGCTTTATGTTGATAACCAAAGTGCTATTCAATTGGTTAAAAATCCAGTATATCACAAAAGAACAAAGCATATTGACGTACATTTTCACTTTATTCGCGAGAAAGTAAATAATAAAGAGATCATAGTTGAAAACGTTCCGTCTGAAAATCAAAGGGCGGATATATTTACAAAGGTGCTGCCGCGAGACCGTTTCCAGGATCTGTGTTTTAAATTGAACATGATATGTAGTGATAAATAAGAAACACTTGAACCGCGGTAGTGTTAAGGCATTTGAGTTCAGCGTGTTTCAGTCTCGAATCTCTAAAGATATGTTTATTTGAAACAAATTATTGTTCCACTCAGTTTTATTAATCCTGCTTTAACATTAGACATGCCAATTTAAGGTCCTCTAACTTGGTAGCCGTCTGTTGTGCAGTGTGTGGTCTAGCGGTCAACGCGCGTTTGTTGATTTGCTTCACTCAATTCGTGAGGTACCCACCTTTCAAGCTTTTTCAAATTCTCAATTTGCTTTAAGTGGATTAAAACAGTTTTATCACTAACACCGCAGCCTGCAGCTAACTCGGACGTGGTTTGCAATGGATCCGCTTCCACAATAGCCTTCAATTCTTCATTATCAACTTTGGTCTCCGGCCGTCCACGGGGCTTGTTCTGCAGGTCGCAATTTCCAGAACGAAAACGTTGGAACCAAAAACGCACTGTGTTTTCTTTTGCGGCACCGTCGCCATACACATCATTAATCCTTCGAGCCGTTTCTGCAGCACTGGTGCCGCGGTGGAACTCGTACTCGTAAATAACGCGATATTTCAAGTTTTCCATTTTGTAAACTAAGTGACGCAAAGAAAAAAAACAATTAAGGAAAAAAAAAGAATTATAATTTTCGAAACACAAATACATGGGTAATTAGCTGTATAAATTTGAATTTGGAATTCCTAACCAACGAGAAGATATTTGAGATCAAAGTTGCCAGTACGGCAAAACGCCAATTTCATATGTAAGGACCTAATAATAATGATCGACATTGTATAAATCACTCCCAAGGAAATCTCTTGCATTATCATACGTAATTTAATATGTAAAATACTGCGGAAAAGTTCTGATTGGCCCACGGAGCCATTTGGATTTTGAAAGTTGAAAGTTTTGTAATATCAATGTTTATGCCCGGTTTACACAGTTATAGGTACACATTTTTTTTACACAAAAAAAATCAGAAGGTTTTCTGATGCGTGAGCAGGCCACATACATGGCTGTCCGAGTGAAAAGCGTGGATTTTTGGATTTTCCAAATTTACCCCTTTTTGTCCCCTACCGCTACTATGTCTCCTTTGCAATCCTTCCCTCTGCCCTCCCCCCCCCCCTCCACCACAACCCATCCGTCACTCCTCCCCTGCCTGACCTATTCCGTGCGCGCCCGTTCCCGCCTCCATTCCCTTCCCGCGCCCTCTTCCTCTCTCGCGTTCCCATCCACCTTCCCCCTTCCTCCTGCGTCCCACTGTCCCGTGACTCCTCCCCCCCTCATCCCGCGTTCCCCTCCTTCCTCCCACCCCTCTTCACTTTCCTCGCGTTCCCCCCTCCCTCGTCCCCCTTCCAGAAACCCCCCCTCCTTCGTTCCACTTCCCCGATTACTACCCCTGCCCTCCTTCCCACCCTGCCGCTAAACCATGTGAAATACACACTTTTTTCAAACAACTCGCGCCCCTATTTTAAAATTTATACACACCTTTAAATTAAGTAAACCTTTAAATTTACGCTCACCTATTTTAAAATATTTACATACACATACATGTATGTGGATTACAAGATTACAGCGGTGGTTCTTGACTTTGGGTAACTTTGAGTGCTAAGTTTGAAAAATACCACACTTTTGAAGCTGAAAATATATTTTTTTAAACTCAGCCTCCCCAAATTAAAAAAAATCTTTAAACAATATTGAAAAAAATAAACAAATCTTTTTCAGCTACAACATCAATAGTATCATATTTTTCAATTTTAGCCCTCTAGCTGAACTCCAGATACTAATATCTACAGCCTGTATGTCGGACAAATATCTACAGCTCATATGTTGAACTAATATCTACGAACTTCAGAGTGTTGACTAATATCTACAATATACTAATATCTACAATAATTAATATCTACATTGAAGTACCCACCACTGTCCCACCCCGGTATAGGCAACTTATGGTCGCCCCTTCGGAGTTCTCGCAGGAATCTAATTTTTTTGAATAAACGGCTCTACATTTAATGTAACGAATCTAGACCTTCAATGTCCCCTCATACTGTGTTAGGTGGCGGTATGCGGGCGCGCCTACGGGACTGTACTGTAATGGTCAATCTCTACAATTCTAAAGCCCATGGAGGTGTCAATGCAAAAGTAGTGAGACTCATGGACAGTCAAACAAGTTGTTAGTAACATCAACAAAAAAAATTAATAAATAAAGCAATCCAAAATGACAGCAGCCATCATGAGTAATCAGCTTATGACAGCAGGAGACATGACCATACATAATCCGGCGGGCGGCACCGAGCACTGTTCGTAAAAGAAAAAGGAAACAAAAGTAAAATAACATGTGTACAGATAAGAACCGGTGTCACCGCAACCTGGCTGCCGGCAGTCCCCGAAACAGTGAAGGACTGTCCGGCCTCCCCACAACCGGCAGCGTCGTCCTTAAGCCAGCTAGCCAGTGGTGCCTAGACGACAGTAAGTGGAAAACATGAAAAAACCCTAGGGAGAGAAGCGTCGGGTCGCCGGAGGCGGGACGGAGAGCTTTCGAATGTCGTTCAGCCTTCTCCCCAGCCTCTTCATGTCACGGGGTATGGCGCGGCAAACAGGTGCAGCTCCATCAGTTCTAAAAGACCGGCCATGGTACGTAGGCGGGGACACGGTCCAGGGTCCAACCCCTTATATGGGGAGAAGGACGGTACAAAAACGAACAACTGAGTTCAGTTCTCGTAGTACAGCATAACTGAAAAGAAATGTATATAAGCGTAGAAAACTGCAAAACATAAAAAAAATAAACAAGAGCGTGTGGGAGTTTAATTGCACCAAATAACGAAAAATAAATCATAAGCATTTAAAGTAAAGAAAACATAAAATAAACATGAGCGTTGAATAACGCAGGGCCTGTGTAAACAAGAAAAAATACACATAAAAGTGTAAAAGCATAAAAAATATAAAATGTAAAATGCAAACAATAAACATAAAAATGAAAAAAATATATAAAACTGTACATCCTGAGCAGAGTTTGTAAAAGAATGGAAGCAAGAAAAGTCCGTGGTAAGTCAGGAACAAGTACACTTGGTGTCAAAATCTACTAATCAGCGACTCTAAGCTCAGGAATTAATATCTACAGAGCTAAGGCAACGTACCCATTCTACGTGACACGTTTAGGGGGGGGGGGGTCTTCAAAATGTCACGCTTGGTACAAATGAGCGGCGGCCGGCTTAGGTTTTTGGTCACCGGGGGGGGGGCGGGGGATGGGGGGGGGGGGGGGTTAAAAATTGCAAAATGTTGGTCACGTAGTATGGGTACGTTCCCTAAGGTCGGACGAATATCTATGACGGTCCCAGTGTTGACTTATATCTACAGAGCGTAGGTTGAACTAATATCTACAGAGCGTAGGTTGGACTAATCAGCTAAATGTGTCCAATAGTCCGATATTAGGGATTTTTACATACATACTTACATAAATTAAGTTTTTTAAACTGCATACGCAATATTACGTTATTCCAATATGCTATACATAATTGCAAATCCAACCTCTGCCAGTGCTGTAGATATTCGTCAACACTTTGGTTCTCATAGATATTAGTCAGCAGTTTGAGCTGTAGATATTCGTCAACACTTTGGTTCTCATAGATATTAGTTCGATTTTTTCAGTTTTTTGAATTCCTGTAGATATTAGTAGACGCCTCCCTCTAGCTCACTGAGCTCACCGAGAAGCCACGGGCCGCCACTGCAATATTGCCATTGTCGGATTTTAAACCAGAAAGTTTACGGCTCTTCCATAATAATTTATAGTGGTCGTAATATTATCAACTCGTCAAAGGATATTATTATTTATTTGTAAATAATCATCGAGTTTTGTTTTATTTTTATAAACATTCTCTAGTCACTCGTTCAGTATCTCTGAAAAAGTACTTGAAAACTGTCCGCCATCTTGAATACAAAATACAAAGGCGTCGCCGAATATGGTGGTGATGGTGGTCCCGCTCAAGCCAACTTCGGCTGCATTTTACATTGCGAGTTATTATGTGCTTTTAATATGAGTTGTTATTAAAGTCAGCGAGAAACAAAATGGACTGTGAAGTGATGGACGTGGAACGCACTTGCCGAGGTTGTCTGAAGGAAGGCGGTGATTTGAGATCTTTGTTTACAATAGATGAAAACTCACCGCAGCACGAGCCGCGCCTGAATGAAATGCTTATGTCAAGCACTCAGATACAGGTTAAATTTTTATGTTTATTTTAATGTCCAATGCGATTTATACTATTCATTATCATCCCCTTTAACACATTTTCAGACATGTTGACTATTTATACCGCTTTACGATTTCTGCGACAATGTTTTTACTTGATAACAATCATGTCAAAGACATTTTTGTATTGCGACCTAAGGTTTGGCGATAACCTCTGTTTTTATAAAATATTAGCATAAAAATTTACACATTGAATTTATTTTATGACGTTTCAATATAGATTTTCATATTTTCTTTAATAAAATAAATACATTCTTTGTCAAAAAAATTACTATCTAGAAATATTTTGATATAGCAAAAATAACCCACACTTTAAAATGTACTTAATGTATATTACAATAGATTATGTTCTAAATATTTGGTAAATATTCCACTAACCGCCATACTTTTATTAGGCAGAGATTTTGGAAAGTACCTACACTAACTTAATTACTACAATAAACAAATAACCTTGTAAAAGATGCAAATTCCATGTTTTTCGATCAAAGTTCAAATATGCAAGTCCAATGAAATTCGCCGTTTTTGATTTTATTAGTATGATTTGACGTTTGCCTGATGGTTCCATGTCAATCTAAATATGCAGAATTTATAATAACCGAACTAAGAACATCATAACCAATTTATGCATGTTTTTTCCTCTCCCCGGCGTAAATAGAAGTTGTTTCTTGCACCCACTAATTACTTTGAAATGAAGTGTTATTTCGTTAATTTGGACATGTTTAAAAGTAATTAGAGTAAAGATACTTTACCAAATATAGTTATAAGAAAAGAAGTAATTAATGTAATGTAATTAGTGTTGCTTGTTTTATTTGGTGTTGCTACAAATGTGGTAATTAAGCGAATTGCGGTCCTTTTTGAATTATTTACCTTTTGTTCAGAAGTTTATTTTTTTTAATTATATTCATTTTCTCCAGGTTTTGAATTGGCATTGAATTGACTGATATTTACCACAATATTATTAACCCCTTGAATGCATTCTCTCTCATGAAACTGACAAATAAAGCGATTGACTAACAACTAATGGACCTATTCATCAGCGCCTACTGAATTATTACTTTTTTGTGTGAAACACCTTGGGCACTTTTATAATTTCCACGGTGACGGCAAAAACAAAATATAACAGTACGTTCTTTTTCACAATAATGCTGCAGCTCTTTCTGCATACCAAATAATAGTCAGTAGTTGAAATGAGACAAACGATGTACGCATATCTGCTTCTCCCAGAGGAAAGATGTTCATTATCAATAATCTCCCCATAAACATTAAAGAAATGAAACATCGTTGCTGTTGCCGTTGCCGTGGCCTAGCAGTGGGAATTACAAAAGTGCCCATTGGCTCTTGTTATTTATTATTCTATGTATTTGCCTTTACTGTTTTAAAATGTTTTTCAAATCTCAATTTTTGTATTCAATATATGTTTGGTGTAAGTTCAATATCGCGTATGAACCAATAATATCAAAATAGGTTTTTTTATTGATTTCATTTGATAAGCACAAGTCGCATTGATTGGTGCTTTTAAATTTTGAAATTGACCAATAGACTGCTTGTTCTCGATTAAAGTCAATACTTATAATACTTATATAATAGTAAACACTTATATCCTAAAATAGTTTTTGTCACTCTTGAACATTTTTACAAATGGTTCTTCTTCATATTGGACATACACCGACTTAACCTTTATGTAAACAAAAAACATTTTTAATAAAAATAAATCACCTTGAATTACAACTAATGGTAAATATGCAGTTAGTCCACCTCACGGATAATACGGAACGTTCGTGTTGTCGAAGTTTGATGCACAGATAATACGGAATATTCCTTTTTTAACAAATAGATAATAGACAATCAAATGTGACATTTGCCGAAAGTACCAACATCATAAAATAAATTCTTGTATATTCTTGATTCAACTAGTTATATTTTCCTAGCCAGGAATTAATGACGTACAGTACCTACCTACTCACTGGTTGAGCTAAAATACTGTAAATTTTTGAGATCGCTGGCAATGGTTAATAGGCACTTTTTTTTGAAAAAATCTTTTGATTCACCTTAATTACATTAAAAGACAACTATTTGCATTGGGGGAAGTGGAAAATATTTCATTCTAAATTTCGATTACGTAAAATTAAAATTAGCTTTCATTCTGTGAAACGAGACCGTCCATTTTCAAACATTATTTTCAAATGTCATTTTGTTATGTTGGTATAAGTTTGTGTGATATGGTTTATGATACAAAAGAAAGTGTCCCCTTTATACCGCCTGCTCGCGTCAAGGCAAGAAAAACATCCCAGTTTTCAAGTAGTTTAGCGGCTACGCTAGGTTTGTGTAACATGGTTTGTGATACAAAAGAAAGTGCCCCTTTATAACGCCTACTCGCGTCAAGGCAAGAAAAACATCCCAGTTTTCAAGTAGTTTAGCGGCTACGCTAGGTTTGTGTAACATGGTTTGTGATACAAAAGAAAGTGCCCCTTTATAACGCCTATTCGCGTCAAGGCAAGAAAAACATCCCAGTTTTCAAGTAGTTTAGCGGCTACGCTAGGTTTGTGTAACATGGTTTGTGATTCAAAAGAAAGTGCCCCTTTATAACCGTTCGTTATACCATATAAATATATAATAAAATGCCGTTTTTATTATATATTTATATTATATACATGCATTTTAATTCTTATATAGTACATTTACTCGAGTAAATAATTTGCTTTTTCAGAACATAAAAACTCCACAAAAACTAGTTGGTGTACCTTCCTAAAATATTTGAGAATCAATTTTTCCGCTATGGCAATCTTTTTTAATATTCTAGCTATTGGTACCTTGGAAAATGTGAACGATTGATTGTCTATGAACATATAAGTTGTTGATATAAATAGAATATGGCGAAGAATTTGTAATCGCGTAAGTGAATTAATTTAAACAAAATTAAAATGTTGAATGCATATTTTTTGCATGTTTTTTGGTCTCCCCCGACTTAAATACTCATTTTTCGTGATAATAAAGCTAAATACAACAGTTTGAATAAAAAATATTCCGTATTAACGAGTAAGCGGTTTAATGCATAAATAATCAACTAATTAATCACCACTGATTGTAATATTTTTTTGTCTATTCTTATATTTATTAATTTTCATTATACATTTATTCTGACAAAGAAACCATTGGTTATGGAAAATGCTGATTAAACGTGGTATGCAAAGTTATTTGTTTTCATTAAATTAAAATGACGCAACAAAGTGAATTTGGATTATTGAAGAAACACTTTTTATCTTTTCAACAATGTAAAGTGCATTTTTAAGAATCATGGGGATATCGCGTTGTGAGACTTCAGTTCGTAAAGACATTTAATAGCAATGTTTCTTACAGACTGTTGACTTAAGTATCTATATTTTGTATCACGATGCACGGTACTCAGTAGCAAGAAATCGGCTGATACTGATGAACTTATCATATTGATGTTTTATGCATGGCTGATGTTTTTTTCTCATTTTCAGCACTTTAAATGCAATATTTTATATACGTGTAATACTATAATGACTATTTAGAAAAATAATTATAAACTATTCATGTTTGTACAACTTAAAATTACAAAACTTCCATTGTACACTCCATTATTAATAAAAGTTTTTAAATTTTATTCAATTGTCTAACAAACGTTTACCCCATAACAATGGTTGTTTAACACTTGTGTAAAATTTAAATACATTTATTAGTAAGGAATGAGAGTAATGATCAGTAAGAGGAAGGTTAATATGTCCAAAGGGTTAAATAACATTTTGTTGCTAATTTCAGCAAGCCGTATAAAATGTCTGCGGTGGATAGCGACTGGCGGAGTGAATAATACATCCATATTATTTGATTAGCTTCACTCCTCTCGGGCAATAAAAAATTACACTTCATATTATGTACATTGAAATTTATTATTGTGTTTCTGTTTGGCTACAGATTAGAGAAAATGATGGCCTGCCTTCTCAAATATGTGAGCGTTGTTCGCACCAACTGTATTCAGCATATTCTTTTAAGCACATGTGCGAGGTGTCTGATGCGAAGCTCAAGAAACTCGCGTCGAATGTTGAACCTCCGGAAAAAGGTGACTACATGACAGGCGAAATAGCCAATCCTATTGTTATGCTTATGTTTATGTGTGTGCGAAGAGAAGGAGATGAATTGAAAAAGTTTCAATCCAAGTATGCCAGAGATTAGATGAGCTAAAATATAATAAAATAATATTAATTATCAATTTTGGATATTAAACATCTCTGCTGTAGATCACCCCAAGTAGTTAGCTAAGTTGGGTGACTTAGCAGAGGTGCCCGAGTTCATGGGGTGAGATTTGTCTAGGTCTTGGCGGCGTATGCTTTTATTAAATGTACAGAAGTTTTAAAATGAAGAAAATATATAATATGATTCTAAAATTTTTTTTAATAAAATCTATTTTTTTATTGTCTTGCCCAATAAAAATGTATCCTAATATGCCCTCCTCTAATAAAATCTAATCTTGAATTAGTTAAAATCTCTCACATGTTATGTGCGGAAGTATTCATCTCTTGCGACTCGAGTAGGAGCTTCATTCCAATATGCCAGCACTCAATCAACTGACGGTTGCGGTCGAAATTCGAACTAACTGCGTCAGCCTGTACGAGCGACTAGAAACTTCCAAGGAATACGAGCGGCTACAGGGCTAAGTAATAATAATGTTTATGAACGGTAGCTACCTAATACAATCGCTTCCATTCAATTATATTCTATTGGTTATTATCCATTTCATATATCATACATTTTTAAAGACAATTTAAAACACAAAACCGCTCGCAGAATATATCCAGTGTCCTGTGCAAGCTCTCACAGCCTGTCGTACAATTACTAGATATCTCACAGCGTGTTTGTATAATATAGCTTCACCATGTGTACATTATGTACAGGTGCCCATGGTTGTCATTCGACAGTGGCCAATGTGCAAATATTCGGTGAGTCCAATAGAAGTTTTCGCAGTGGCATAATGTGCCATTGTTTTGATAACTAGCTTTCATCCCCTGTTAAATTTTTACTAAGTCAGGAAAGCCAATTCAGTATAAAGGGCCTGGGCTTCCTGCCCTGCGCTTACCTTTATAAATTACTCTCGGTAGGGCGGTAAGTTGACCAGGGTCTTGGTTTGGTATCTCTTGTACGGATAAAAAGGGATGGGGGCAGTTCAATGATTATAAGTTAATTACAATAATAGTAGATTTATTGAATCGAACATGCAAGATTGTGAAGGGGTTATACTCCAGAACAACATTAGGACTTCTATGACTCTAGGATCTTCAAGAATAGATATTAAGCAATGTTAGAACAGATTATGTACGAAATAGTGGGATAGCAGTAGGCAGAGGCGAAGGCAACCTAGAACCTATGGCGTCCAAAAGGTCCTGGGGCTACTGAAGGTGAGTCCGCTGTCAGCTCCCTCTTCTTCTTCGCAGGGCTGTGTCAGGAGGGAGAGGAGTACAAGTGTTGGGTTATCATGCTCACTGTGCATGTGATTCTTGCAATATTCACGTGTGCTTTGAAAACAATTGATGATTTAATGAGCTTATAATTGTGAGAGGATTTTTTGGCAACCCAAAACACCATGTACATGTACAAGGTGCCTTATTGAGACAACTTTCATTAGTTAATTTTCATTTATATTTTGAAGTGATAACTGTTTCATATAATGTAAAGTCATTTAAACTAGTGCTTTAGGGTTATTACTTTAGAGTTATGACTTATGGTATATTTCAGACCTTCCCAAAGTATAAGTATTGAAAAGGTTGTAAATTCATACAAATTCAACCCCTCTGATTACCAGCCGAGTATCTGCTTATCGAGCACCTCAAAATCCAACATGGTCTCTTGAAAAATTGTGAATCAGCTTTAATAATGAGGTATGAAGTTGTTATTCAACTGAGAAAAAATGATGTATTTGTTTGCAGCAGTTAAAGAAGAACATCTGGCCGCATCTGGGAACTCTGACATAATTGACTTCAACACAATGTTTACCTCCGATTTGCCTTCCATCAAAGTAGAAGTCAGAGATTTGAATGAGGCTTCACAATTATATGTTGAAGAAGTCAAGAAGGATGAGGGGTGAGATGATCATAATTTTATTGATTTATTCAGTTCCAGTATGTTGATGCTATTTGCTGAACGATTATTGAAGTGAAAAGTGCTTTAGCACTGTTGTGATTTGAAATTCGATGAAATGAAAAATAGCGACACTAAAAAGAGGCAAACACATATATATCTATAGGATTTAGCCTCCAAGAGAATGAGACAGTATAATCAGTGTCCTCTTTGTGTGGTACTTCGTAGCCTATCGGTCTCCTCTTTATGCGGAGCTTCGTATCCTCCCTTATCTTGTCTACTTTAGTTTTCTGAAGGTTTCACTTCTACCGCATGTGAATTGCACACTATTTTTTTTTTTATAAATAAGGCCACTGTTTTGTTTCCATATGTGTGTCCCAAATATGTTCACTATTTTTTATGCATTCATAAGCATGGGACATTGCATTGCATTACAACCTCAGCAAAGCAATATTAAATCTCAAAGTACATAAATATTATTCCTTCCTTTCTCAGCATCTCACAGTGCCGCACTCCCTATTAGAAAGAGAAAAAATCGCCGCACCCAGTGTAATGTTCGCATACACTATGACACTAAACATTCCGACTAGAATAGTTTTTTTTTTTTACATAAACTCCACACAGGAGGAAAATAATTTGAGGAAACACACACAAACACACTTGAGGAAAATAATTTCCCTCATGGCCTATGTCATCTGGGATGCTGTGTGGAGTAAACACAAGTGTTTGTTCACACGCCAACCGTATTCGAGTGTATAAATCTGGACGGCTGGGTAAAAAATAAATAACTTCTTGTTTCATTGGGTTTCGCACTTGGTATCATAAATTCAGGTTTAAAAAAAAAAATCTAGTGGAAATATAATTTTATTGTCAGCCGCACCTTATCCACGTTTTTTTTTCTCCTTTAATTCTTTATTTAATTGCATCCTCACATTATATAAATATTTTCCTCTCTATTGTTGCAGTGGTTTAAGACTACTACTAAATTCTCAATTGCTTTCGTATCTTTTTTACTCTGTTTTTATATATACAATTAGATATTTTCCAGAGCCCTGGGAGCTCTCCCACAAGTTCAATTAAATTTATGGTACCATCTTTGTCCCACGGACGTGGCATGATCTTGCAAGTTTAGCTAAAAGTGTCTTGCTTTCCAAAACTCGACACCCATACACATAGCGAACAATACGACACTGACACGGTGTTCCGACACTTAACCACTAAGCGGACAGCAATGAACACACTCAGGCATATACAATCATCGAGTGTCTAGTGTCGTATTGTATGCATAGCGTACCTTTAGATTACACAAGCATTTAACAGGTTAAGAAGTGAATAGGTAATGAGAAAGATAAAACTAAGTGTAAATAAGTTTAGTGATGTGTCTTTTGTAAAATTAAGAGGTAACGCATTTCCCATGAAATTATTTTTACAAAATTAAAAAAAAATGGATATTATTTTTGTATGTAAAAATCTCTAATTTATATTAATGTTTCAGTATTATGGATCCCACCATCGCTGCATTAAAAAATAATGAAAAGTGCACTCAAACCAATTTGACAGATGTTATACAAGTCCATAACTGTTCCCAGTGCCAGAAGAAATTTAGAACCATCTTTTCGTAAGTAAGATTATTGGACAAAAAAAAACGAGTGTGCTTTAGACCACACGACTGAAGTAAAACTTCTTTAGCTCCATCTATATGATAGGAAGAGGGAAAGAAAATGTGCTCTCTTGCTCCTACAGTGTGATACAGAAAATAGGCCTGCAATGTGTCTTAGATATACGAAACGTAACTGGCTATGAGAGAAAGAGAGAAAGAAAATGTGTGGTCCCACCTCTCTCTTTTGCCCCTACAGTAATATAACGAAATGTAACTCTCCCTCTTTCTATCTTCACTAACTTATATCTCCCTCTCAACTACCGCTCGCCTTTTTCGTAACGCTCTCGTCACGCATTCACCAGCTTACTCCCCAAGTCAAGCGTGCATAAAGAAGTTTTACTTCAAAAATTATAATATAATACGTACATACATAGGTAGACTTTAATTCCTTTGAAATGATAGATGGTCTCAATATCAGTAAACGACCTCCATTTAGAGTTGAAACAGCCCCTGATATGGCTCTAACCCTATTTTGTGAACAGATCGAAAAGATTCACCTCCCAACTTCCTTCAGCCTAACAACAAAGTTACCTCGCCCCAAATTTTAGAGGTCATCTCCCACTGGTACAATATGATTGCGAATATAAAGGCCACAAGCATGTTAACAATTTGGGAGGAGGGGTTCAGGTACCACCGCCCCAGGAACCATTTATTGGATAACAAACACCCCTGCCATAGGCCATCCTAAGTTGGTTCACTACTTTTGGTGACTTAGCAGGGGTGCCCGGGTTCATGCGTGGCTGGCCGGATCGGGAGAGATTGGTTAAGAAAGACTTAACCCAGACTTCTCCAGTTGGACTCTCGACCCATCTCCGTGCACCGCAGTGGGAGGGATGGATTCATACTAGACACATAGGCACCCAGATTCCTACCCACCCCTTATTCCTTTTTCCTTCCCAAAACTTCCTCTTCTTTCTTTCGCTAAAAAGACCCCCCACACAACATCCCCAAAGATGACACAGGTCCTGAAGGATTTTTTTTTCAAAAATCCTTCAGGGATTACAATCACCCTTTTGCATTTGCAAGGCGATGGGTCAAGAGAGTCCTGCTAAAGAGGTAAAAAAGGTCTCCCTCATTCAGTCTCCCCAAATCTGGCCCGCCACACAGTAGGAGGGCACCAGGACCACTTTGGCAGAAGTGTTGGTTATCCAATTAATGTCTCGAGGTGATAAAATTTCCTTACTACTCTGTGAAATTATGTCAATTCGTAAATGCAATGTGTTTATTATTTGCAGACTCAGCTCCCATATGAAGAAGCACATGGCAACTAACGTCATACCTTGTGCAGAGTGCGGGAAGTTCTACATCAGCCAGGAACTTGTTCAGAAGCACATGCTTCAGATACACGGTATTACTAACGCTAAGAAGAAGTCATTGGTGAGTTTCATCACTATTTTTCACCCCTCCGTCTTCATCCAAAATCCATCTTATATCCTCTTTCCTTTGTCAACAGGCATAAATAAAAGATTGCTATAAACACAAAAAAAGTTACAAAGATTTGCTATAAGAATATGACCATAAATATATGTGTGCACTTATAAAAACAAATGCCCTGCGGTAGCAACAGGCAGCCCGCTCAACGAGTAGAAAAGATCATCTCCTCATTTATGCACATTGTTGACAAGGAAGTCGACAGTTGACAAGGAAGCTGACAGTTGACAAGGAAAAGGGAAAAATGTTCTCTTGCCACTTTTTACAAATTTTATAATAATATTATCAAAGATATTGAAATACAAGAGATATGCTATGATGGCTGTCCGACCTTCGGCAGACCACTACCTAATGGGCATTGTTTGAAAACGGAAAGAATTCATTCATTTAGATCAGTGGTTCCCAAACTCTTTTGGCCCTCAGACCCCTTTCCAAAACTGTTTAGGCCCACGTACCCCGGGGCGGATAGCACTAGCACAAAGGAGGGGGCAGAATGGGATAGGGTGGGACAGTAAATTTACCACAACGGAGGGGGCGAAATGGGATATGGGGTGGAAAGGGGTAGGATGGGGGTGGGGTGAAACATTCCATCCCATTACGCCCCCTCCCCCGACGAAACTTCCATATGAATAAAAAATGTGTCAAAACCTTGACCCGGATCCCCTGACCCCTGACGTCATTCAGGGACCCCCAAATCAGATTTTATTTTCCACGGACCCCCTGAATGATCCTGGGGAACCCTGGGGGTCGGTACAGACCACTTTGGGAACCACTGATTTAGATGTTATTTTGAAGGTGTACAGTAGTATTGGTTAACAATATATATAGTTTGAATATGGAAAGAATTCGTTCATTTAGTTGATTTTTTTAAGGTGTGCAGTAGTATTGGTTAACAAAATCGGCGATGAAATACAGTCCCACCCAGTGAAAATGGCGGATAGAACATCTCTTATATTTCAATATCTTTGAATATTACACATAATGTATGGTAAAATTTATGTAGGATGTATATTACTATTTTTCATTGCTTAAACACCAAATTAAAACTTAAACAAAAAACTTTATTTTTAAGTTATTTGTCTTGATACTAGTCCAAAAAAATCTTGATGAAAAACTCGTTCTTGATATTTCTGGATTTTTTGTTATTCTTTCCAATTTACTAACTGTTTACTAATTTTTTTTTCAGTTTTTATTAAAATGCCAACTGTGCAAGCTTACTTTCAAGAAAAGTGAAAACTTAAAAAAACACATGGCCGTTCATGGGAAGAAGAAGATTTACAACTGTGAAAATTGTGAGCTAGGTTATAACAAGTAAGTTTTTTTTAAATCTGTGTTTATGTGCACAATATTTGGTGTGAAAGGCACTATGACATCTCCAATTATGGGTATATTCGAATAAGATGTGGAAGACTTTGGTTGAAAAGCATCTGCCTATTCAGATCTGGTCTTTCACCGGGGTGATACTGAGAGTATCTGCCACACACCTTTTTGTTTCTTGTTTTATTACCATTTTGACTTAATAATATCTAAATATCATTTATTAACATGAATGTTTTGATTATTTCAGATATGAGAATTACCAAAGTCATTTATCCTTGTGCAACGGAAAGGTCTACAGTTGCCTTATTTGTAAAAAGAGTTTTAAAACTACTGAAGCTCTTTCATTACACAAAAATCTAGTTCATGAAAGAGACGATGGTAAATTTTGATTTTGTACTAATTTTAACAGTTTAAAATTTATGAAAGGGTTGGGAATAATTTTATTTTTAATCTTCGAAGACAATATTAGCGACTCTCAAATGAAAATTTGAAACAGAAAATTCAGAAAAAGATTCGGTCATTTCTCAGAATTGAACCTTTCCGGGGCTCTGCTCATCTTTTTCAATGAGAGTCACTAATATTGTATTCAATGATTAAATATTAGAATTTGAAGTTATTCTAAAAAAAAAATTCATGTATAGTTTGGCAATTAAGTGTAGAAAATAAATGATGGGGCTGCGATCGTTTTCTAGTTTTAAATGACAACACCAAAATGGCTCATAAGACAATGAATGTATGTTTTAAAATACACTTCTTCCAAAATGCATATTTGATAGCGTATTTGTATTTTCAAAAATTTTGCTCAAAAAACTGTAATTTAATAGAAGTAAAATAAAACAAAACAAGTTTTAAGTGGGCGTTTATTTCGATATAAAAACGTAGGTACTTAAAAATTTAAGTCTATTAATTCAACACCCGACCTGTAATTATTGTCTTCGTCCTCGTGTGATTCTTCTTCTTCCGTATCTTCATCTTCATCTAAACGCAGTTCATCGATATCATCATATACAAGGTGTCCGGAAACTCGTAGTACAAGCGGGAAACTGGAGACTCCACATCACATTTGTAGTCGATTTTGTGGTATAACTTTTTTTGATTTGAGCTTTCGTTTTCGAGTAAATCGAGTCAGAAGTTGATTTTTTTTTTGGTCAAATTCTTGTAAATTATTACCGACGATCATAGTACCTAACTAATAAAAACCATATAAAAGAAAAACAAACAAAGAAATCCGGATTAAAAGCATTGTTTTAAAATTGCCCATCATTTAATTCAGTTTAAAAATAAAATATTTGGTCGTTCCACGGTTAAACAGCTGATCTAGCAAAATTAGCATCTCTTTCTCTCGGGTCAATCCACACGTGCCAAAACAGGCGAGCGAATAACGTATAAAAAATGGCCGTCATTAGGGTCGGACCGCTGCAGTGCCGAAACGGTGCGTTTGTCGTATGTCTCAAAAACGGTCATTTGTTTTCATGTAAAGTGCACGGAGCGGCAACCGTGCGGCGTCGGTACAGTTTTTCTTCAGCTGATATTAGTATGTCTGAATACGGTTTCTTGCCGTTGAATTTTAGTTTTAACTAATTCAAGTAATTCATAGAAACATTTTCAAGACATTCTTATATAATAAAAAAAAAATGTTTGTATCTTGTTTTAACCTAGGGTAAAGATTTTGAAATCACCAAAATTACACGTTAATGAAAACATCGGTGATGCTCTTATACGGGGGCGTCGTTTTTGTTTCTGTTTCTGTTGGATGTTTTTCAACAAGAGCACTAACAGTAATGTTACTTCGTCAGAGTCCATGGCTTAACTGCTGTCAAATGGATTTAAAACATCAAACGACCCACGTCTAAATATCACTAGCATACAAACGCACGGCAGTCAGATACGCTTTCAATTCAGGCGTTTGGTATAGGACTGCTACCGTACTGCAGCGGGTTATAACAAGTGGCACGGTAAACGTGCGGCAGCGGTCCGACACGAAACGTCTAAATTGAAAGATCCCTTAGCTAATGGCGGCCGCGTCACGGGCACACGACACTGTCTGCAAAGAGCATGAGTTTGAGCAAACTAGCGTTGTCTCGTTTGTTAAACAGCGGCTAGAACGAGACGCATGCAGGGTCTCTCTGTGTCAGTCCAATGCAATGCACGAGCGAGGGAATACCGATTTTGTATTTTGTTTACATGGCATGTGTGTGATTTCGTGAAGTTTTGACATTTATCGAATTGCTAACAACATTTTGCGTCAAAAAACGTGTTTGTGAATTACATTGAAATTTACACGGTTATTAAAGACATTCCTCTCATAACCGTGTGAATCTGAATCTGTGAATGAATCTGTGGTTCCTTCAAGATGTTGTTTAACCCTACTTTCGTACAAGTTCGAATAGCCTCTATGGCCTCTGTGCTCTGTGCTAACTATGCTAAGGTGATAATTTTAAACAATTTTGGTGATGATGTGTGCTTTGGATTGCAAAAGGATCGTTGCTACATAATGTAAGTACCTAAGTACCTTCCTGTGCTTATAATAAGTAGGTAGGTAATCCACAAGCCGCCGCATTTTTAAGCAGATATTATGGAAATCACACTTCATTTCAACAATTACTACAAGAAGCAACTACTTACGTACACAAAATAGGTTATTAGGTTCTCAGTTTAGTTAAATTACGTAATTCACACGTATTTAGTTTGAAACAACTTCGCAAATGTCAAATACAATAATAATAATAATACGGCGGCAATGGAGATTTTGAACTTTGAACGAAAATCGAATTTTAATGCATATTTTTCCGTCTATCCTGACTGAAACCGGTGGTTCTTGTGGTAAAAGCTTAAGTATTTTACTTTTTAAAATTTATGCCTAGGTATTTTAAGTGTAGCGGAATATAGTGGCTCTTCGATTATTAATACCCTACAATGTCTTTAACCCTCAATTAGCCGAAATTTTTTTTTATTATTATTATTTTTTTTTTTAAATGTAAAAATGCTCATATCTAAAAATTATATGTTTATTTGGGTACTCTATGTGATGTAGATTCCCCAGTTTCCCGCTTGTACCACTAGTTTTCGGACACCGTGTATAGTACTGCCTCGTGCATAATATTCTGCCTCAATTTTCATAACGTGTTTGCAACAATTTTTTCAATCATCAGCACTTATGCTATTACATATTATTATTATTATGTCCATTTTCCGTTTTCCCGGTGTTTCAAATTTTCCATCTGCCTTTTCCCCTTCCTTGACGATTCGTCTTACCGTTGATTCAGATTTACCTGTGTGTGAAAAACATCATTAAAATTATTATTATAGAAGGTTGTTTTAAAAAATACACTAGATAATATTCACTTAGAAAGAAAGAAAGAGAAAACGAGAAAAAAGTAACTTTTTTACAAGTTTAAATAAGTTGCATATTATTATTTTTTTATTGAGTTATTCCCTTTTTCCTGTGGCCGCATATTAACTGTCAAATGGAAGTGTCAAATTCGGATTTTTGAACATAACCTCAAATCAGATTGTAATGGTTATTATCGCTCAAAAATTGGCATAAATCTTGTAATACTAATGAAATCTATTTAACAAACTATACTACGCACCAGTCATTTCGGCAGTTCGTTTGTAAACATCTTCTAAATTAGAGAGAAGCTTCTTCGCGTGATACTCGGCTAGGCAGCGTTGAAAAATGCAGAATATAACCCCTCTTGCATCACTATGTAATGGTTTACTCATTTTAATTAAATTCAGGCAAACAATGAATAAAAATATTATCAAATCAGCGATCTTCCACTCAGATTGACATTAAATCAACCGTAACATGCGATAACATGACAGCCATAGGAAACGTCATAGCAAAGCGAATAATTCGGTGCTGCCATAGTAATGAAAACGTTTAGTTCCAATTTATTTAATTTCTACACTTAATTGCCAAACTATACATTTACATATTTTTTTAAATAATTTTTTTTTTTTTTAGATTTTGTAGGCGATAACAAAATAGAAATATTACCAATTGAATTGCCCGATAATTTGTCACCCAAACAAGTAAACGGGGTTCCTGAGAAGTCATTAAGAACAGTGATAGATTCTGAAATGACGACAGTACCCCATGTCACAATTAAGGATGAACCCTTAGATGAGCTGCTTGAAGAAGCTGAAAGGTATGTAAACCATTCCCAGAGCATGTAAAAGGTATGTTACGAAAGGTATGAAAGGTATGTAAACCATTCCCGTTCATACGGGCTGTATGAACGTCATCGACATTCCTCTTCTTTCTCAGGCTTTTTGTTTGAAAACAAAAAAAGGAGAAGATGTTAGAATGATGACGTCACATAATAATCTCTCACTGTGACAGTAAAGCAAGATGTTCTTTGGTAATTTTATTACCAGGTCTCGCCCGAGTTCAACACTAGTTTTTCGTATCAAGAAATGGAAGAATATACATAGAACATTCTCCTAAATTTTTTACTGTTAAATGAGCTCCAAGTTAGATGAAAATTCAGAGAAAAAGAGTATTCGCTGCTTCATACCAAAACTTGTTTGGTTTTATTGTTATAATACAGTAAATGCAATAACGAGATAGCTTATGCTTAGCTTCTTTTGTTATGGAATTTTTGTTCTCCTGGTTTAGAATTTAAAAAATGTATATATTCATAATATAATACATTTTTAACTTCTAATGCAATCTTTTTAAAACATGTGATTATGGTAATATGTACTTATGTACTTACTTACGTATTCTTCTAGGGAAAACCTGAATTATGAAGAGGATGGTGATAGCTATACAGACATGCTAGCAGACAATCCTATGGATGATCACAATAGTGAGGTATGATAGTTTTCACCATGTTCCATATTTTCTTAATTACGTGTACTTCAAAAAATATATATTTTGCCTAGCCAATCAATAACCGTATTATTATTTTCTTCCAGGAAATCCGCAGTGACTGTTCTGAATATAAACCGATTCAACTAAAGAAACGGAAAGGACTCCGAGGTCGCAAAAGACAATTCGATCCCAAAAGAAAACACAAGTTGAAAAGATTGCCTAAAGCAGAGCTTGATGAGATTGGTGAATTTCCTTGCACCTTGTGTGACAGGGTAAGATTATATCATCCTACTTCTCTATAAACTAGTAATTTTAAATGACTTTAACAGTGTTTAGTGACTGGATAACCTCAATTTTTCCAACCTGCCAAATATCAGATACCCCTGGGTGAATTTATGATAATGAGACCAGACGAGTTTTAGATCTCCCTCTTCTCTTTTGAATAATTTTTTTATACTACCAACTCTTGACTAATCACAAGTATTTATTGAAGACCTTCTGACTCTTCAATATATGAAAGCGGTTAATATAACAGTTATTGGGTATCAACCTTCGACCAAGTATATCTAGACAGGGCGTGTAGGTCTTAAAAATGACACTGGAACCAAAAATATTGGTTTACGAAAACATATCAAAAAGAAAGTCTATTGTCTCACAGTCAAAAGATCACAAGAAGCATTGGTTTGTACCTTTAGTTGGTCTGCGTGGAGCTAATTTGTTTTCCAGCAAGTTCGCGGTAACGGAATTACTAGCTTTGTGAAGATCATTTTTAAAACACAAATTTCAGGCAGTTAGAAACATTTTAGGTATGGGCTATCGCGACTTTATTATTAACAATTTAATCAGTTATATGAATATCTAAAAAAATATGAACATAACATATGAATTCGAGGCAGCGTACCGTGAAAAGTAACATTTGATAAAAAATGTTTAATTTCTTCCTAGTAAAACAACTACGTCACGCAAGAGATGCAACGGAATTCGATGGGTAGTTGATTTATGAAATTTCTCATAGGTGGTGTCACTTTGGGATTGGAATTGAGTATGGGAGGGCTAATCTATAGTTAATATATCGATGGTATCAACACATGCTTGACTATAAAATATTTTAACCCTCAGCAGAATTGTGATATCCCAGTGATAACACATACAAAAAAATTATAACCTAGTGTAGCAGTAAGCTTTAAATAAGACATATATATTGAAGTAACTAATACTGGAAAATATTTGCCATTGTCAAAAATTTCATTAAAAATTTGAATAACACTGACATTTTTGTCATTCAGTTCAAAATTTTTAAGTTAAAAAAAGTCAGAAGTTCCGCTAAGGGTTAATCAAAAAAAAATTTAAGAAAAATACAGTGGAAGTTAAAACCCCAGTACACGTAAATATATCCATAGGTGACTTATATTAAATGGATGTTTGTATTTTTTAGGTTCTCACGACTGAGATAAATCTCAAAGTTCACATGGCCAAGCACACGGGAGACACCATTCTGTTCAGCTGCGTGATTTGCGAGAAGACTTTTAACAATGTCCATCGTCTGCGGAGACATGAACTTGCCCACGAATCTTTCAACAAATACAAGTGTAATACTTGTGATAAATCTTTCAACAGGTAAGTTGCCCTTAAATATCAACGATAAAGTTGTCCAATGGATAGAAAGTTACTTGAACAATCATCCACAATTTGTTAAAATAAATGACAAACTAGCGACCGAGAAACATAAAATTTTGGTATCCCACAGGGCACCGTGCTGGGACCAATATTGTTAATTTTGTGTGTAAATGACATATTTATTCAAACATTACATGGACAAATTATCTCTTTATGTCGATGATACAGTTATTATCATAAAAGAAAAAACATGGGATAAAATTAATTAAAAGTCACAGAAGACATAAATAATCTAAAAAAAGTGTACAATTCAATCTTGACACGAAATTTATAAAGTGCTGCAATTTTAAAAGTTTTGACTATATATTTTTAAGCTGCCACTCTTGCTATCAGAATTGATATTTTTAGATTTGTAACATTTTGAAATGGATTGATATTAAGTTTAAAATGTAATTTATTTTTAGGCAAGACCACTTGAACAAGCACATGTGGTCACATGTGGACACCAAGCCCTACACGTGCGACTTGTGTCCAAAGGGATTCTTTAAAGCCGAGCACCTAGAGAGACACAAGATGGCTTTGCATTCTGGAAAGCAGAAAAATCCCAAAACTGCTTTCTGCTCCATATGCAATCGAGGTATATATGTATAATTTATTCTTTTAATTTCTGATCAATATTTTACTTACGCAAAATTGTATTTTAATTTGCCGGAAGCGTGAAACAAAATCTGTCCATGTTCTTACAGTAAATCCCACATATTTAAATATATAAGAAATTGCAAACAAGTTGTTTGTTTTTTTAACCCTTGAAGGCTAAATTATAAAATGGACTAATTTATCCACAAGTGAGATTTTATTTTTCCAGGCCCTTTGTATAACTTACAAGATCATCAGGCATTGAGGCCTCCGACTTCATCAATAAGTTTTGTGATCTGTATAACGGATATGAATACAAAGTTATCCATAATTATCATAGCCATCTTAATGCAATCCGTATTTGTTAATGTTCAATTCTTCCATTGCAGGATTTACAACCTCCAAGTATTTGGATACTCACATGAGAATGCACACAGGGGACAAGACCTTCACCTGTAAAGTATGTGATAAATCTTTCAACTCCAAATGGCATCTCAAAGAGCACAACAAGTGGCACTCGGCCGAGAAACCCTTCCTGTGTTCGGAATGTGGCCAAAGGTAAACAAATCTGTTATATATTTCTTCATGTAATGAAAACCAAATTTATGTGATTACTGCACTAGAGTCCCAACTTGGAATGGTTGCATCTCCAATTCGGATAATGTTATGAAGCCGAAGAAAGTGGGGAGGAAAGAAGATGGGGAAGAGGAAAGTAGGGAAGTACCTTGTTTTTCTTATCTGATACGCATTTAGTCGTAGATATTTTGACTGCTAATCAATCTGTGGACTGTAATAAATACATTTCAAGTTGACACAAGTACTGGAGTTGGTAAAGATTGGGATATTGTGAAGGACTGACTTACTTACACTTTGTCTTCTGATATTCTTGTTGATAAGAATCGTTCTTACGGCTTCGAGGGATATTGGTTTTATTCACTTAGAGATTCAAACTTATAAACACCGAGGGAGTACCAGATGGTCACTGCCCTTTTTTTTAATTGAGTCGATAAAATTCACCATTGGGGTTGATCATTGCACAGGCTCATGTAATAGATTGAATGTACCTATTGTTGTATATGTCACACGAAGGTAAATTGGCCACACACTGTTAGATAGTGATAGGTACTTGGATAAAAGATTGTCTGGGGGAAAGGGACATATGTTAGAGGGAGATATCTTAGCGTCAACAACATAACTAAAGCTATTTCATGTATTTTTTTTCGCCTCTGAGTGGTAGTCTCTCACCAAACCGTTATAGGTATATCTATAATTCCGAAACGTGATGTAAATATTCTTATTATTATATATATTTTTTATTAAATTATGTGTGAAATAGCATGCTTGTATACATTTTTTGAAGTCTTCTTTAGCACTGTTGTGATTTAAAACTTGATGATATGAAAAATAGCAACACTAAAAAGAGAAATCTCATACATCTAAAGGATTTAACCTGCAGTATAATCGGTCTCCTCTTTGTGCGGTGCTTCGTAGCCTTCCCACTTTTGTGAAGTTTGCACTTCCACCGCATGTGAAATGCATACTCTGATTTTTTTTGCCCATACTGGGTCTCTGCATCGTTGTCACATGTATTTTCATTGGGTGTATCTCTCCTCAGATTCATACGTAATGATTACCTGGTAATTCACATGCGGCGCCACAAGGGGGAGAAGCCATACAAGTGCAAGTTCTGTGGGAAAGGATTCCCCCGAGCCACTGATCTCACTGTCCACGAACGCTACCACACTGGAGAGAAGACGCATCTGTGCACAATATGTGGCAAAGGTGAATATTTATCGCACATATTTTTAAATTATTCTATGTTTGGTGGAGGTAACATGGAGGTCAGTGTGGAATGGAGAGGTTAATGTGCTAGTTGATGGCATTGGGAGTCACTTAACCCCTCCGAATTTTCGAGAATATTAGCTTTTGGTGTCTTAAACGAAATGACATTTTACGAAAACTTTTAGTTATAACCGCTTCACAATTAAAGCTCTATAAATGAAACATTTCTGAACGTAGCCGAATAGTAAAAACTGTTTTAGACAGGTTACAAAATAAGCTTTCGAATTATTATATTACAAATAAATATTAATATTTGTAAAAATTAAAATTTAGAACGCAAACATTAAAAAAATATGAAAATGACTCACGTGATGTTTTTATGTGAAAACGGTACTAAAATCACAGATTATGTAAACAACAATACTTATTCTATTGTATAAATGTGTAATAAACACTTTTGTCACCTCACTTTTTTATCATTTCATATAAAAATATTTAATAGAAATTAACGATGTCAGGCGCCCGTCGGAAATTTGGCGGGATAAATTATGTGTCAGACTGCGCATCTGACAGAATGTTCTTTTTATGTATTTCTATGGACAACTTGAATAGAGATGTGCAGCATGATTCACTATCGACCTTTCACTTTTTATTTTACGGATGTAACTAAAACAATAACGGAGTTATAACGGTTTCTATGGAGACACACGCGCTGACGTGTAAACACGCTTATTGTACTTGACTGCTGTCGTATTTTTAACGCATATATCTGCTTACGTTGCGGAGGGGTTAATCCGGCGTAGATCTGCCTATGGGAAATTGTGGAGGGAATGTTCTTTTACTTTTTGACAGATTCCGATCCTCAGATTGAGAAACGAAGCAATACAGTGTTATGTTAGTTACAAAATCTGTCAGATTTAAGATTCATTTAGAAATATTCCCGCTTTTTTTTTTCAATTTCAAATATGTAGTCCTTTTGAAGTGAAAACTTCTTTAGCACCGTTGTGGTTTGAAACTTGAGGAAACGAAAAATAGCGACACTAAAGAGACAAACACATACATCTATAGGATTTATCTCCTCCTCCTGATTAATCGGTCTCCTCTTTGTGCGGTGCTTCGTAACCTCCCCACTCTGGTCTACTTTAGTTTTCTGAAAATTTCACTTCTACCGCGTGTGAATTGCACACTTAGTTTCTTTTTAACGTATCCCAAAATTCAGTTTAACGAATCTTTCAGAAAATCTTGAAAGTCATTTGGCTTCACTTTGGCACGATGCATTATTATCGATTATCGATTGATATTGATTGTTTCCTGGGTATCTAGCATGGTCGATCGATATAGGTTTTATCGAAAATGTCGGTAACTTCTCAACGCTCCCGAGCACGACTGCAGGCCGCTAACAAACAAATAACAGTTCACAACCACTAAGGGTTCCTAATTTATTTGATAACTATTATTTGTTCGTTAGCGGCCTGCAGTCTTGCTCAGGAGCGATTACAAGTTACCGACATTTTCGATAAAACCTATATCGATCGACCATGCTAGGTACCCTGGCGAAAATGCCTCTATTTCACCTCATAATACCTCATTCTTCATACATTCTTTGTTCATTCTAGAAAAGAGAGATTTTAGATTGTACTGATAGAAATCAGCACCGCATCATCAGCATTCAACTGCCAACATACTTTCTGATTTGCTTATACTTTTCTGTTAGTATCATTTATGTGTTTCAATATTTCAGGTTTCCAGCGGCAGTACAACCTGACAGTGCACCTACGCGTACACACAGGGGAGAAGCCGTACGTGTGCTCGTACTGCGGAAAGCGGTTTGCACAGGGCAATGACCTCAAGTCGCACGTACGTCGCCACACCGGGGAGCGCTTCAACTGCGAAATATGCGGCGAGGGATTCATTCAAGGTGATCTAACTGTTAAAATCTAGCCATGAGATGGTTCCGTGTTAAAATAGAATATATAAGAAAAGTGAAGAAAAAGTTCTAACCTAACTTAATCTTTCCTAAAGACTGTCACATAACTTCAAGTGCTTTCTCTGGTTCACCACTGGTCTCATTCTGTCTCCCTCAACACCGTTTAGCAAACTTAAGTTAATGTCTCTCGTGTTCATTTGTGATGCTGGCTAACTTTTTTCTTTTCTGCATGCCCCACACGGTGGAGCGGACACATTTTTTTTCTTGTTTTTGATAGTTTTCCAATATTCTAAGCAGGATATTCCACCCAAAATTTTCCAGTATCCTATTGCTAGCACTGGTCTGATGGTTGCTTAGTACAATTGAGATTTGAAAGAATTGTCTAAATTGCCTGCTTTATCACAGTTTCTACATATTTTATTTCTTGGGTTACAGGATATCATCTGACTCAACACAAACGCAGTGTTCATGGAATAGACTGCACTTCACATATTCGTAGAGTTGAAAAGCATCCCGAGGTAAATTTTCTAACATCCCCATTCTCATAATCAAAGAGACGCTTAGAGTCTAAACAACTCAAACGATCACATTCATTGTTTTTACGGAATGTTGATTTATCTTCGTTGACTAGAATAATTCACACAATATGCAAGTTTACTATTCTGTATTATCTTGTTAAGATATATGTGCCAATGCTTTTGGTCCTAGGGCATATTGCCCCATTACAGGATAACAGATATAAATATATAATAGAGCTTGACTAAGAACCAATGGTCTCACGCCCTAGTTCAAGATGGATTAAGTCAGCTTTGAACAAATAGGAATCGTGAATCTAAGGACCGTAATAGACGAAAAGCGTGGTGCAGCATAAATGCTTTTGGCTTGCAAGGCAAAGAAACAGCAAGGCAACAGCAACACTGCTGATTCAACAGCACATAGACAACTCAAAACATACCGTGTGCTGTGAATGAGATTTTTGTTTCCAAACTGCAAACTGCCGAGATGTGACTAATGAAGCTGGCGATATCGTCAGCTAAGCTGCTCGTCTGTTGCGACACTAAAGCCTAATTTACATTATAAAACTAGCAGTGCAAAATTTCATTTTCAAATTTCATCATGCATGCAGTTTTATGAAATAATATTAATTTTGCTCCCCATGCGATTTTTTGGCAACACTGGTGTCTTGCAACTAATTTCGTCATGTAAAAGTGATGAAACTAGTGTTGTGAAAATGATTCTGATGAAATGTTTTATAATGCATTTCAACAAAAAGCTGATGGTGCCATGGTTGCTGTGATACTGAAGATTTCACAGCATTAAATTTTATGCAATTTCCCAACTTTTGGTGTGAAATTAATTCCAAAAAGCTTGAAACTAAAATCAAAGCAGGAAACAAAGATTATGTCTATATGTATTTCCTGTATGGTGTTTACTTGTTTTTATATTATCTGACCCTGTTAATCGTTTTCAGGCTAATCCTCAAAACCAGCCGAACCAAATTCCTAAGCACCGCACTCGTGTTACAAGCAGTATGCAGATAGTGTCTGGTGATACAACCACTACTGAGGTATGTTATTTATTTTCTACAATTTCTGTGCAACAGCTGTTAACCCCCCCGCAACGTAAGCAGATATAAGCGTTAAAAATAGGACAGCAGTCAAGTACAATAAATGTGTTTATACGTCAGTGCGTGTGTTTCCATAGAAATCGTTCTAACTCCGTTATTGTTTTAGTTACATCCCTAAGAGCAAGACAAATTATTTTGAAAATGTATTTGTAAGAAGAAGCTGTAGCACATTTAACAGATTATGCCCAAATATCGATGTGTTTAATACAAACCTTGATAAATTCACAGCATGCATAAAAAAAATAACACCATTGAATGCCACATGTTTAACTAATAACTTAATATTTCATTGATTTCTGTATTTCTCTTTTTTATTTTTAGTATCACCACATTTTCTCTCCTACAGCAGTTCGAATTCAAATAAAATCACTTCCTGAAATATATTATTGATATCCATCAAAATTTAAATGTAAACCCTTGAAAAATTTCAGTTAATTACTTTTTGTAGATTTAAGTAAGAAGATACACTTAATTCAGAATTGTTTGTATCAGGTATAGGTATTGTGGATTTTTGTAATATGGTTCAATTCAAATTCAATTTGTCGTTATTTTATTGGTTTATTACAGGGGTGCTCAAACTTGAACTGCTGGCGATCGACCTCAATATTATTGGACTCCGATCGATCGACTCTGACAGGCTGTAGCACCGGGTGGCGGGAGGGGGGGGGGGGGGGGGGGGTAGAAATCCTTTTTTTTATTGCGACATCATTTGATGCCGATTTTTATATCACATGTTACGAGTATTCTTCCAATAAATTAAATCTACACTCAGAACATAAAAATGAGTTTTCTTTGATTCTGGCAGTACATACATGTTCTGCAACTTGAATTTTATGACTGCACTTCGAATAAGAGAATGTTTGCCTTCGAAATATTAAAACAGAAATTTTTCATTATGAACTGGATTAAATGAAATCTGTGTGCGGTGAATTAAAACTACACTCAGATGAAAATGATTTTTTGCTTTATTCTGGCAATATATGTATAATTTGTCTGCAACTAGAATTTTATAACAGCACTTCGAATAAGAGAACGTTTTCCTTCGAAATGTGTCAGCAGATGAATCCACAAATGGAATTTTACACTCTGATCACATAACAGGTTTTAAATTAAGAGTGAATCTATTCATCGCACTCATTTTGTATTATTTCTTAATAAACTTCGTATCGCCTTCAAGTTACAACTCGGACTGACTGACTCATAAATAAACCAAACCACACACCAGAAACTAGATCGATAACTTTGGGCTTTTGAAGGGGGCAATTTTCGACAATATTTCACAATGAATATGCAATAATTTGACGATTTTTTTTCTTTGGGGACTTGTGACGTCACACACCACAGATGAGATTAGAGTAAACAACAACTAAAAGGCGCGAACATTGATAATATAAGTTATAATAAATAATAAACAAAAAGGCATGAAGAATGGGCGGTCTTATTAATGGAGGATCAACTAAACAAAAACTGTGAATAGATCTATTTACATGGGCAAATTTTTCTCGAGATCGACTCAAAAAACACTCGCGATCGACCGTTTGAGCACCCCTGGTCTATGACATACATATTATTATCACTGTCATTTATGAATTTTGTACAGACTGTTTACAACGCTAATAAATACAATAAAATTACCAAAAAGTAAAAGGTCGATGTAGATCAAGCTGCACATCTCTATCAAGTTGTCTATGGAAATACATAACAGGAATCAGCTGTCAGTCGTGTAGTTGACAAAAATATTTACTCGCGCAAATTTGCTACCGGCAGCTCCACCGCGCTCCACATTTTAAATTTTTATTAAATATTTTTATATGAAATGATAAAAAAGTGAGATGACAAAAGTGTTTATTACATATATATACAACAGAACAGAATTGTTGTTTACATAATCTGTGATTTTAGTACCGTTTTCACATAAACACATCACGTGAGTCATTTTTACCTATTTTTAATGTTTGCATTCTAAATTTTAATATTTACAAATGCTAATATTTATTTGTAATATAATAATTTGAAAGCCTATTTTGTAACCTTTCTAAAACAGTTTTTACTATTCGGCTACGTTCAGAAATGTTTCATTTATAGTGCTTTAATTGTGAAGCGGTAATAACAAAAAGTTTTCGTAAAATGTCATTTTGTTAAAGACATCAAAAGCGAATATTCTCGAAAATTCGGAGGGGTTAAGTCATTTTTGTAAATTAGATACATAAAATTAACATCACATTTCAAAAATCTTAAGTGCCTATGTACTCAAAGATGAAAAAAGTTATAATTTTCGTGCCCTTTTGAAAAAACTTTTTTAATTTAATTTTATGTTCTTTTTTTATTTTATTATTTTATATGCCCAGGCAGCTTTTACATTACGTTGAAGGATTACAATTTTCATATTAGTGTTAATAATAAAACAATGGTTGCATTCAATAAATTACTTACATTATAGTGTTTTACAAAATAGATTTTTTTAAAGTAATATAAAATTATCAGAAATAATATTTTTGCATGAAAAATAGACATTTAATTTGTCATACCAAAAATATCAATATCAGTTGTGATTTCATTTAGTAAACTATGTAGGCTAGGAATTGGTGAATTTGCTTCAGAATTTGTTTGTAAACGGCGACATTATGAAGAAGGTCCTTATGCCTAGTTTGCCAAGGAGCTACTCTTATGTTGACTAGTCTCAAGAGTTTGCAGCAGTTGTAGTGTGTTGAAAAGGTACTCTTACGTTGACAGTTTGCAGTTGATCTCCAAATTTACATTTTGAAAAACATAAGCATAGGTCAGTTTTCCTTTTTCGATCCTCAAGTGTTTGTATTTTTAGTAAAATATTGAAGTTTAATAATTTGTTCTAAGGAAATATTTCACATAAAATTAATAAATTGCCAAATTTTTCACTGAATTTTATCGAAATTTTTAAATTGCAATTTAAATTTCTACAATTGAAACATTTTTAAATTTTAACACATTAAAAATGATTGTACTTTATTACACAGGAACCAGTCATGCCGCCATTGCACATATTCACCAATGCTTCACAAGCTGTGACAGTCAGTCAGGAATCAGATAATGATCAATCCACCCTACAGGTAAATAACTACATAATGGCTTTTTTCAACAAGTAAATCAGATTTGTTTTTATATACTAAAATTGCCTTTCCCTCCTTCCTCTCCCCGCTCTCCTTCTTCCCCAATATCTTCGGCCTTACAACATACCCCAATTGGGGATTCCATACACTGAGATCTTTTCATTCATCTAACATTTGTTTTGCTGAGAACTATTCTACCTCTGTCTAATTTTTCTGTTTTTTTGCTGGTGGTAGGCAAGCAGTGTTTTCAATACTTACATGTGCCGACCGCCCCTGATGTGTATTTAGTACTGCTTCCTATGAGGACCAATAATTCTTAACCTTCACAATTATTTGCATTGTATCAATTGAATTTATTTGTGTCATTTGTATGTTACAGTCACAGCTCTCGGCAGAGGAGGTGGACCAAAACATACCCCCTTTGGTCCCCATTGTACCTGTAGCACTGTTCGCCAGTATGCACCCGCGCATGCACTAGCCCAATGTACCTCTCACTCACAATAAAATTCGTGGTGTACCAACATTACTTTCCTAACATTTTTCCCTTTTATCTCTGCAGGGTGACTGGTACTTTTTGTGAAATATTAATACATAAATACATCAACGATGTAGTAGAGGAGTTGTACAAACAAGCAAGATAGTTTATGTGAACATGGTGTCAATTTATAACCACAGACAATGATAATTTTTAAAATTAAAAATACCTCCAAACTAGGCTAGATAAAGAAATGTTCTACCTATGGGATTCATCACAATCCCGTTTCCGTATTCTAATATTTGTAATAACGAAACCTGTATACCGAACATAATACCTGTCTATGCTAATATTAGTAGGATTGATGAGTTTGTATTGTGTATAAAAAAAGTTTGGGCTGAATAAATTAATTATTTTTCTAAGATAGCACACTCAGATCAATTCTCCAAAGCAATAAATAACCCAAGTTCAAAACAAGCATTTTTATTTTGTGATGAGACTTTTCAATTTGGTATGTGGTAGTTGCATTGCTACGAGTTTTTAGTTATATCTTACACATTTTTTAGATTTTCTGAACAAAATGTTTTGCTCATATTTTTATACTTGAAAAGATTGAAAGAAAAAGGTTTAATATTTCATTTAAATACACACCTTAAAGGTGATAATATTTTTTTTTTAGTTCAATGGCAAACAACAACAATTTTGAAATGTGATAATATAAAGTCATTAAAATTGATGATGAAAAAAAACTAGCCTAAAACACTTTCATTTTGTTATATTACTTTGCAAAAGTGTTCCGATTTGTTCTGTTACCCCTTTTTTCCAAACTTAATTTTTTATTTATTTTTTTAAACTTATACATAATGCCACTTTTTTGTGTCAGAGAAATTATTTAAAAATACATAATAAGATAAGCAGTTTTTATTTTATTTATAGCCAAACTGTGGTTACTTTTCAAAGAGCCTTCGTACATTTGGAAATATTTCCTTGATAAATACCTACCTACAATATTTAGCTATGTTTATATATATGAAACTGGCAGAAACTTCCTTACCAAACACACCCATTGACACTCTCCCCTTTGGTGGAAATTAATCTAAAATAAATCCAGCATTATTTCACTGTTTCAAGAATAAAGCCAGCCACCCATCCTTTGATATGGGTAGTAAATAATATATAATATTTATTCACGGCATAGCTTTTACAGAGTGAGCTTATCCAAAATTGTGATTTCATTGAATATGTTCTCTTGTTGAACTCCATAAGTTATTGTTTTTTTTTGTATTATGCGTCATAATTGCGACTGGAGTCGCTTTTTGTGAAATAGTATGTACCTATTTTGATGTGAATATCTAATATTTGTTTTTGTTCTACCTATGTATAAGACGAAACTTTGTCTGTATTTTGTTACTATGGTATTTGAAGAATAATTATATATGAGCCTAAAATCGTTTTAGAACATAGATAGAATTTTTTTGTATATTTATGTTTTCATTGTTGAAAGTATTATTTTTCTAAGAGTTGGTAAAACAAGAGTTATGTATAAAAAAACTGTGTACCAATTGTATTTTTTTCAAGATTTTCATTTAATTTTCTCATTATGCACCAAAACACTGAATGTTGAATGTTCTTTAAATGACAGATTATTATATCATAAGTTTGCATGTTGTAATGATGAAAAAACATACACAAATTCAATCTGTTTTCCCTAATGTAAAGTTCATCACCATTGACTCCCATCTCTTTATTGTTCTTTAATGTATAAAATAATGTCCCTGTATGCACAACATTATTTGAGTTTATAGTCAAATGGTTATTGCCATTAAATCTATCTTCACTAATGCAATATTACCACAAAAAAAAATAAATAAATAAAGCAATAACTTTGTTTACATCACTTTTATTTTTTTATATTTCTTGCTGTCCAGATTTCGCTACTACCGTAGTTTCTTAAAGTCAGTATAATGTGTACTCGAGTATACATAATAAGTCAATTGTTTTACTAAACTGAAAAAGCTACGATAGTAGCGAAACTTGGTCGGCAACAAGTTGTAAACAACAAAGTTATTGTTTTATTTTAAAGCATAACTTTGTATAAGTACATTTGAAAATATACTAAATAAATAAATTAAAAAAGCAAAAAGTACAAAAAATTTGCAATTATTTTGAAGTGAAACTTCTTTAGCCCCGTTGTGATTTGAAATTTGAATGAAACGGAAATGACGCATTACAGCACCTATGAAGCATCAAATTGTGCTCATTGGCCGCTTTGAATATGACCTCACTTTTCAAGGCTCCTATTGGTTGAGTTTGTTTTGGTAAAGTTTCGCTTCTACCGCTTGTGAACTGCACTTGATTTTTTTTATTTAATATAAATTTATATTCTCAACATGTTATGTTATTTTTACAATACACTACTATTTCATTTCAAACTAAATAATTCATAAAACCACACCTTTTAACCTATTCAACAGCAAACGGTGCTTTTTATGTTCATCACAATTTTTTTGGACATTCAAAATGGTTTACCATTTAACCTGAAATAAAATTTTGTTTCAAGTAGATAACATCACCAATTTACAATTTTGTATTTCAGGGTATATATTTTTCGTATGAACCCACTTTTTTCAACCCATTCATCACTTGTACAGTGAAACTTCTTTAACAATTTCATGCTTAACGAGTTTGGTTTTCGGACCGAGATCGGAGAGAGTTTCACTGTAATTGGGGCTTACATCCATACTGGATTACGAGGCTGGATTTTGTTTTATTTTGAATGTTGGGTGCCTCCGGAGCGTGCGTGTTTGTGACAGCCGTGCAATTAATTAAAACCATCAGGTCCGGTTGTTAGGTTAGTCTATCATTATGTACCAAGAGAATTAAATAAATTTTTATTTGTACTTTGTTTTTTCTTTATTTACTGTATTCTGACTAAAAAAAAATCATGTGATAACTGAACCTTTTATTGAAGAGGCTTGGAAATGGTGTTGTCAGGCCTGCAGTGGCGGTCCTTGGCCCTTTTTTATTTTATTTTTTTTTTGCTTCACACAGGAGCAAATAGGAGAAAATAATTTCCCTCAGGGTCTATGTCATCTTGGGCATGCTGTGTGGAGGATTTTTTTAGGAAAGGAAGGAGAGGAAGTTCTGGTAAGGAAAATGGGTATTAGAGGTGGGTAGGAATCTGAAGGTCAGTGTGTCCAGGAGTGACAGACGTATGAATCCATCCCTCCCACTGCGGTGCAAGGCGATGTTCCGAGAGAGTACGGCCGGAGAAGTCAAAGGGACTCCCTCAACCATTATCTCCCGATCCGGCCCGCCATGCAGCTGATGGGCAGAAGCATCCGTCGCCAAGACCCGGACAAACCTCACCCCATGAACACTCGGGCACCCCTACCAAGTCACCAAATGTAGCAAACCACTTGGGGTGATCTATGGCAGAGGTGTTGGTTATCCAATAAATGGTCTTCATGAGCTTTAAAAAAGTGTTAAGATTTAAAAATATGACATTATTGATGTTGTAGGTACAACTGTAGGTATTGTCTGTTGTAGGCACAACCCCCCCCCCCACAACTGAATATTTTATGCATAAAATTATATTTTGAAAAAAATTTTAAAAATATTTTCAACTTCAATAATGTTAGGTATGTTTTTCAATCCTACCACTCTAGAACCGCCCCTGCAGGCTTGAAAAATACACCCGCACTTCGAAGTGATATGTTTGGTGAAAGTTCAAAGGTATAAGAATGAGATAAGTGAGGTCATACTGCATTTCAACATGAAAGAATATAGGTATTCTTTTTTCTTTATTTACATCTTCATAACAAATTACATACAACATGAGATCACAAGTCAGTATTTTCATACTTACAAAATATATTTATTGATGATTGAATAAAGATGTAATAATTTGATAAATTTATTTAAAGTAGATTATTGCTACCTGTATCTTATAAAAATAAATAAGGAGAGATTCACAATGTCAGTCGGTATGCAAAACTGCCGTCTTCAAAGTTTTGATTGTTCAGAAGAGACCAAAATCTGATTCGGTGAAGTTCTCAGGAGGTATCAGTGTTTAGACATACGAAAGAAGAAAAAGAAAATGTTTCGAATGATATTTAAATTACTCACTTTCTACTGAAAATGTTGACAGAATCTTACGGTGAAAACATTTCAACCGACATCTAAATAAACTTTGCAGGCCGTTTTGTACGCTAACTGACAATAAACTATATTACGTTTTTAATAATACATTTAAGGATTTTAAATGTATTTGTTGGAATGTGTATAATATTTGTTCGTTTAAAACCTTCTCACTGCTTTGCTGGATTATATTTATTATCTTTGGTAATTTAATTATTAGACAAATTTATTTTTAAACTATAGGTATCTGATAGAAGAACTTATAAAATAGATATAAAATCATCTGCATTAACCACCTAAACTAAACACATGGATAAAGGTTAATCGATCAACAGCTTGGCGAATCCCAGCAAGAACTTACTATTAAAATTGTTGTTGTTGCCGTAAGATTCCTGCAAAATAAAAAACAATAATATTATGCAGATGCAAATGAGTAACATATCAAAAAAACGTTGGCAATGATATACTTATACTAGTTGACCCGGAAAACTTCGTACCGCCTCAGAATCAATAATTGTTGTGTTAACTTATTAGCTGAACTAATTAAATTTTTTAAAAAGTTAAAATGAATACTCAAAATGAATTAAGAAATATAATTCATGTGGCAGCAAGGCATAGCGAATCTAAATGATTCACGTGGCATTATTGTACTATTTTCTGTTAAACTATTTGCTGGATGGGTTGCACTTGGGTCGAATCCCTTCATTGAAGTACCTTGTGATATACAACATTTTTCGTTTTTTTGTCAGGTGCGAGAACGAACAAAGCTGATGGTTGGCCGATACGTGAACATACTACGTATAATTGACCGTGAGAGAAACATTAGTTTTCTAGATTCAGGCCACAAAAATTCAAAGATTGGCCTTGTGATTTGTTGATCGTCATGGTGAATGCAAGACGAATCGGAAATTGTATTAGTTTAAACTCGAATGGCATATCGTTTGGGATCATCGGAATTCTCGGAATGAGAACTTCCTTATCTTTGAACTTTCCCTTGATTATCGTCGCGTGAATCACATTGCCCATGAGTTTTCTCACCACAAAATGCGTTCTGAAACATAATTTTGGTTGGTTTAGATTTCGAAGAATGATGACGACCGAGCCAACCCCAGTTGTAAATTGTGCGGTGGCCATCCAGGCAGATCCAATGAGTTTAATAATTCAGTTGGATAGTTGGTTGCTTCGTTTTTGTTTGTTACACAGTAGATGAATCCTCTACTAGACCGTGTATGCATAACACTAGATCGAATAAAAATGATATAAAAAATATTCCAAGTTATAAAACCACAAATGGACAAAGAAACTATACATACTTGGCAACAAAACTCCATAACATCCTTCCCCAAGACATAAAACTAATAAAAAATCCAATTGAATACAAATCAAGAATAAAAATATGGCTTAAAAAGGTCAATGAGAAAACCCTAGCGAAGACGCTAAAAACGACGTAGAAGACAAATGAACTATATTTAAATAACATTATTCCGCCTCGGAACAGGACCCCCTAGTGAGGAGGACTAAGAAATACAATATTTTATACTTAATTTCACATTACATTTTGTATGCAATTTTTTTTTATATAGTCGCTAAAAAAAAAAAAAAAAGATTGATTTACACAGTGGACCAACGATTTGATTTTGAATTATGAAGTTTAAGTGATCCACATCTATGTTCTTTGCCGCAAGAATTGCTCGTTCACTAAATCAATTGTGATTTTTGTGGTTAGCAAAGATGTTCGGGAACACTGTGTTGATGAGCTAGTCCTTCTTTGAGACGAAATAGCAAAAATTCGGCGGAAACGAAATCAATCCATTCGATTCGTCGACAGGAACGTGGCCATTACCGATATTCAGCAATTGCTTGGAGAAATCTTCAGCAAATGGATCGTTTAGCAATACAACTCGCATATTTATCGTCAGTTTCTTCATATAGCTCCACAGAGTCGATGATTTGAGGAAAGTTTCTTCACATAGCTCCACAGAAACGATGATTTGAGGAAAGCATTTATTTCATCGGCAGCGGTCGATCTTGGAATGACTGATAGTGTTTGGCAGAAATCGCCAGAAAGTAGAATCATTGCGCCTCCAAAACATCTTGAGTCATTACGCAGATCTTTCATAGTTTGATTGAGTGCTTCCAATTCGCGTTTGTGCGCCATTGTCCATTCATCCCAGATGATGATTTTACTTGCTACCAAAACTTTGGCCATTGCTGAGTGTTTCGTAATGTTGCATATCGGTTTTTCGGTTGTTTGAAGGTTTAACGGCAATTTCAATGTTGAAGGACATCCTTCTAGGAACGTCGCCGCTATTCCTGAAGAAGCGAGTGCTACAGCAATTTCGGATCTCGAACGAACGGTGACCAAAATCAATGACATGAGGAATGTCTTCCCTGTGCAACCGCACGCATCGAGGAAAAATAAGCCACCATTTCCATCATCAATTGCCTTCATTAACGTATCGTACACTTCCTTCTGTTGGGGGTTCAACAGTGGTACATTCGTTCGAACTAATTGGTTCAATGCATCTTGATCATATTCACATTCACGTTCCAATTCTTGATTGAAAGCGTCGTTCATTTCACGATCTGGCGTTGGTATTCCTAACTTGAATAACAAACTGCCGCACATGAGGTACCATGTCTTCGATGAAAACCAAAGCCTGGTTATGTATATCCTCATTTACCTCGAGATCAGGATTCCCTGAACTGGCACGAATTCAATGTAAAATGTCTTCTGACATATCATCCTTGTACTAGTTCCATAGTTCACGTAGATTCAATGGGAAACGTGTCGAAATAATGATAGCAAATAATGTGCGTATCAGACTTGGGATGCAGAAACAATTGCTTCAGCGATTGTCATGTCCCAATGAGTATTGTTTTCAAGCAAATTGACCTGCTGACATGCAACACGAAATGTTGGGCACACTACACCATTGACTTGTGATGTCGGCCCACGAACATTCACCAGCAACAACCGCAAGTAGAAGCATTCGTCACTTTTTAGATGAACTGTGTAAATGCGACCAAGAGCATCAATAGAACGCATAACTGGATGATCAGTAACCACATCACCGTGCTTCTGATGTGGAAATTTCTTCGACGAAGCGTTCCAAGCGTAATAACGTGGCATATCAGAGTAGAGCAGCGTTCCGGCAAACAGATTGCATTGGCAAATCGAAAAGAAACTGGTCAATGTTGTTGCTGGAGCATTCGATGCAATGAAATAAAGTCGTTGACCATTCTCCAGATGCGCCGCCAAATTTACAACAGTGGGATGTCGTTCATGAATGGGGAATGAGAATATACGCCTCATTGTGGCTCACTAACTTGATAGCGTGTGATTTCATCATTGGTATTGGGAGTTTGAAAGCCGAAAACTGCCATATCGCTGCCTTTTGTGACATATGTGGCGACACATCATTATCAACTTCGCCATCAAAAGAAGGTACGAGAAATATCTAATATTCGCGCGTTACGGGCAAGCTACTTACCTGAGTACATACCTACCTACTGCTGCTGCCGCCAATAAATAATAATTTCGCCACCGCCTAGAAAGGTCTAGAGTTTATAAGCCGCCTGAATATTCAGCACCGGGTATGTTCCAGTACCTTCCAGTGTACACATTGCCAGCGAATGGAACTTTACTCCACCGGTCGCGCTGGTATATATAAAGCGACTAAACTCGGCGCTCGCTCAGTCAGTCTCACACTAACAGTCGGCCAACATCTCAGCATGTAACGATCTCCGCACAAGTGCTCCTGCATGGCATCTACACACATCCAGGGCAGCTTCCCGAGGTCCATCACCACGTCTCAGCTATAAGGCCCATCGTGTCTTCAGCTCCTGAGATCAGCTGCATCCCGCGACTTACAAGGCTTGCGTCACCTTCAGTCCAGGGATCAGCTCACCATTTCATGGCACCCCGAAGCGCACCGTGCTTCGCTGCCATGGAAACACGGCCCGCCTCGCCAGGACTACCTGCTGGTGGCTCAGCTCACCGAGCCACTCACCGTTCATCTCCGCGACTCAAAGCGTCGAGCAACGGCCTGGAATATAGGTCATCTCCACCGCCAAGGGGTCGAGCAACTCGCTGACCTTCACCACACCATCGCCATCACCTCCGTACGCCTGCAGCATCTCATCACGGCACCCTGCATACATCTTGTTACCGCTTCACCGACCTCCGCTACGTAGCCACAATAAAGATTGACTCACTACATCGACTGACGCCTTTTATTTCTCGTCCCGTCTCTGCCGATGCGACCTGCTCCCTCACATATTTGCAGATGTATTTGATTGACTTCACCGAATTGCAATACTCCACGTGGCAATGCGCCTTGAATGTTTTGGAAAGAAGTGGCAAATAGGAAACAATCCAAGTGTTATCGACCAAGATATCGTTTCCTTTCACTTTCGTTGTGATAGTTCTACCGTTATCATCAAATCGCGTGGATAAAGCTTGGAACACTTGCTGTCGATCATTCACTGTGATTGGGGGTTGATGGGGCCACACGATCCGTGAATTATGTTCGTAATTACAGTATCACGCAGGTCTGGATCGGTTTTGGGATCAGGAATCTCGGTACATATAATGTCATCTATTTGGTCTGGTCTAATTTTTTCGACTAACCAAATAAGAATGTGTGCAAGCTGCAAGCCTCATTTCTGCCACTCAATAGAATACATCCAGCATTGATTATTCCCAAAGACGCGATGCTTAATAATGAAGTCCATCAGTGACCGGATGTTTTTTCTTTTTAATACACATGCGGTGATGTCGTGCCGATCACTTGATGTTTGTCCGGGGAGCAGTAGTTGAACAATTTCTAGCCGTTTCGGATTGCACGTAAAGGTGATGAATAGATCTGGACGATCGTAATATTTTTCCTGGAGTTGTGCAGATATACGTTCACCGTTTGTCTCATTTCGACTGTTGACATTGAGTAAGAAAGAGAGGCAGCATTATATGTTTAAGAACAAAAGCAAAACAATCAGCGCATTGACATTTGACGTTTTTGAATTTTTGGAATTCACGCAAACTTCAATATTATACCTAACAGAAGATAAAAATTCATTCCATACAAAATGTATGAGGAAATGAATTTTCTTCGTAACTTTCTTTTTCGTGAATTTTTGCGATGTTTTAATAGTTATTCTGCTATCCAGGGCGGAGACAAATCCAAAAAATCAAAGATCTTCGAAATCGGTACAGCCGTTCTCGAGTTATAAATAGTGTAACCAGGGCTGGGCAAAATATATGCTTTGCTGTATTTAAAATACAAATTACAAAATACTTTTTCGCATGTATTTAAAATATGAAATACAAAATACTTTCAAGTCGTGTATTTGAAATACAAAATACAAAATACAGTATTTTAACCATTTTTTTAATTCAAATACAAAATAAAAAATACAAATTACAAAATACATTTGGTTTTGGTAGAACCTTGCAATAAATTGTCGTAAGTGCCCTTATTTAAGGGCACTGACGCCAAGCTGAGCAGAGTGAAGCAGAGATGTGCAAAAATTGACCAATCATATTGCTAAGAAGACACATCTCACATCTCATCTCCCCTCCACTTGTAAAGTTTTGTGGTATAGGACCCAGGTGTTAGATAATAATAATTATTATTACTAGCAGTTAAAATCCCGCTCCGCAGGTTTTTACTGCTAGGCCCTGCGGGCGGCTTTTAGTTCGGCTTCGCCCCGTTAGTGTTGGTGATCATTTTATAAATCCAATAGGAACTGGTTTCAAAATCAGCCCGTTCCTCGTATCCACTGTCAACGTGTCAACCAGTGATGGCTAGTCACCGCGACAAAGTAGCCGGGTCGGGCAATGACGTCATATGTAATATACAGCCGCTTGATACAACTGAGTATTACCGTCAATCTTTCGAAATCCGTGAGATACTCCATTTTCACAAATTCGTAGATCTTATCCCTAGGAACGACACGTCCGTTTGCGTCTTGCCGACGAAAGTGGCGACATCTTGTGACGAATTCTTGAATTAGAAACCAAATTATAACGGTACCTTTGTCTGAAAATCCACGAACACAGATTTTGTATGTGGCGTGGCGTGTAAGGCGTGTAAGGCATGCATAAGGCGTCGGACATGCAACTTTTTGAGGGAGAGGTCGATTCAGGCGGTTGCTAACGGTTTCACCTCTTCCTCGCATTCGATAAATGCTGGCGTCCCACACAAGGGCGTCGCCAAGGGGGGGCAGGGAGGGGCAGCTGCCCCCTCCTAGAGATTCTAAAAAAGTTGCCAAATGCAACTCAACTAAAGTCCTACAACGTTCCATGCACAACGTGTACAGGAGACTTAAAAATTGGCTAAGAAGCATTATGGGACAAAATCGCCTCAATGGTCTGGCCATGATGAGTGTACACAGAAAACTTATTCATGGAAACTTATAAGATTTTCATAATAAAGTGGTCGAGAAGTTTACTAAAAAACCCCGAAAATTATTTATTTATTTATTGACGCCCTATTGGGCTTTTACATATCAAATACAAATTTCATTTATAACAGCAGTATAACACAAATAAAAAAAGATTACAAAATATACAAATAAAGCATAAACTCAATGTAAAATAATAAGAATACATCTAATTCTAATTCCACATGGATGACTTTAGAGAACTCGTAGGTATAACAATTCATAAACCTACGAGCAACAAAAACATTAAAAATAATCACAACACATTAATTTTTACTTAATTACTCGTTGTATGCTTTTGAAATAAGAACAATAAAAAAACAATAAACAAAAGAAAATCGAAATAAAATAAATTCTCATTCATTATTTACATCTAAAAAGTGGTGGACTAATTTGGCTTTAAGTGAATCGAAATTTAAATTAAAAATGTCAGCGACATCAGTTAGTTCATTGCCCAACCTGTGTATTTTTTCCATCACAGAATTCGCAGCGAAGTTTTTGTTATAAAATAAATGTTTTAATTAACCTAATCTTTGTCCACCCTTATAATAAAATCTGGTGATTACAAAAAAAAAAAATACACTGTACAGTTATTCAAAATCAAACTCATAAATTATTTTTATTGAATTTTTGTAATAAATGTAATACCTAACTTATTTACAAGCTTTATTTATTGTACAGTCAAGAGCTCGTGTAGCTTTACATGTTGGACTCTGTTTATTATAATCGCCAGATTGTAAGGGCCACACAGATGTAAGGGAACGTACCCATACTACGTGACCCGTTCAGGGTGGGGGGGGGGGTCTTCAAAATACCACGCTTGGTACAAATGAGCGGCAGGGGGCTTAGGGTTTTAGTCACCGGGGGAGTGGGGGGGGGGGGGGTTAAATTTCAAAAAGTTTGTCACGTAGTGTGGGTACGTTCCCTAAGGCTCGTATTACAAGTGAAAAGCTTCATGTGCTCTCGACTTTACCTACAATTCATACTTTTCTCGTTCTCCATATCAATTTGCCCCCCCCTGGGCTATCGGCTGGCGACGCCCTTGGTCCCACAGGGATCGGTTCTGTCACCGACTTTGTTTCTGTTGCACATCAATGACCTCTTGTCATGTGCACCGATTCATTGTTACGCGGATGATAGTACAGTCCATGACAGCTTTTTGTTTGACAAGCCCCCAAAGAGCACACAAACTCCAATAGCTCGGAGGGCTTTGAAGTAAAGAATGGACGGTTACCTCGAGAGTGTTTTCTCTTGGGGTAAGAATAACTTCGTCGAATTTAATGTTTCAAAGACCCAATCAAGTTTGATAACGTCTAAAAGGGATCAAAATGAAAATCCAGTCTCCTTCAACGGAAGCAATCTTCCGAACAGGACCTCCATCGATATGCTTGGTGTAAATCTAAGTGACCAGCTCAGGTACGGGGGCTCCATCGAAACCAGAGTAAAGTCTGCCTCTCAGAAACTGGGCGTACTGTACAGGGCCCGCAGATACTTAACAAATAACATAATATACACAACTGCTAACCCTGTACAAATCGCAAGTGCGCCCCACGGTAGAATTTGGCAGCCACCTCTAGTCTGGAGCTCCAAAATACCTTAAAAAAAAACCTTGACTGTGCAGAAACGGGCGGTCCGTTTGATAGATTCTCCCATCTTAACAGACGGACTGCAATCTTTAGAGCATAGGCGTCAGGTGAGAATGATGTCCTTGTTCTATTACAATGGAAGATGCTCCGGATTACAATGGAAGATGCTCCGAGGAACTAGCGTCATTGATCCCCTCACGCGCCCAACATTTGTACACGGTTGACATTAGTCACATGAGAACGGGTCGTTTCTATGATTCGTTCTTGAGTTCAACGGCTCGGCTGTGGAACGATTTGCCGGCCTCTGTGTATCCTCCCTCCTACAACATGGGTCTCTTCAAGACCCATGTTCACTCCTTCCTTTCCTCAAAAAGACCCTCCACACAGGATCTTCAAAGATGACATAACTCCTGTGTGAAGTTAATGTAAAAAAAAATAACATTTGTATTACGCAGTTTTGTGTTATTTCACTTCAAGTCCGCTCTACTGAAATTAACTTAAAAATAATCTAGTATTCGGTCAAATATTCCTATAGTTCTTGATCAAATTCTATTACACAAAAATGTACAATACAAAGCAATGACGGAATATGATCATCCATTATAAATTATCAATTAACTCACGTCTTCATGAATAATTACCGCGAAACGATAAAAACAACAATTTACAAGATACTTGCTTTTTCGTACCTATAATGTTACCAACTCTTAAATATTAACATAATATATTGCTCTGGATTCTAGCGTTTTTATTCTATGTATTATCTATGTCAGTTTATTTTTCATTATCATTATTAAGATCGCTTGACGTATTTGAAAATGTATTTTGAAGTCATGAGTATTTGAAGTACATATTACAAAATACCTCAGCATCAGGTAATTGAAATACCAATTACAAAATACATTCTTAGGACGTAATTGAAATACAAATACAAAATACATATTTGTATTTCAAATACGTATTTCAAATAAAGTAATTCAAATTGCCCAGCCCTGAGTGTAACTAACCCCACTTTGTTTTATTATATTACAAGATTCACACATTGACAACGGGGAACAAGAATTTCGCTTGATCGGTTGACTGTGTACGAGCGGGGGACATCTTATCCGCATAATTTGATATCTATTGATATATTTTGACCGGTCATTGGTTGGGCGTCGCCTTTGGGTCCCACCCAGGCGTTCCGTGTTCGATTCCTCCGTCAAGTCCTCCATCACGACTCAAGCAACATTTTCGGCTTGCTGTGGTGGTAGTAGGAAATTTTCGAATGTTGTCGGGTTATTCGTAACCCTGGAATGTTTGACTTTTTGATGGATTCCATTGATTGGTTGGAACAGGGCTTCGTTTTAAATAATTATGATTGGTTCAGAGATCTGCTAAATGGAGTTTTCTTATTGGCGAATGTTCTTCAAATTCTTACCACCAGGATTTTATATATACATAAAAATATATTCATTCTATGTGATTAATCAATGGATTGTGGGTTTCTGTGTTTTCAAAAATGCCGAAAAGTGAGTAAGTATAAAATATAACGTTAATTAACTAAATATCTAACAATTCGAGCATGAAATGCAATCGAAATACACAGAAATACCGGCCAATACCCATTGCGCTTACCCATGTACAACGACAGTTGGGAAACGTCAGCGGTGAATGTGTACCAGAGAAACACCCTACAGCGCATACTGGCGGGCGAAAACTGGACCTCAGTGACTCAAATTAACACACCTTTGAAAAGTCATGAAAAGTTATAGAAAAAAACTAGTGTGTTGTGTTAGGTTATGATCTTTTTTTATCTCCTTTAATGACTTGGTATCACTTTTCAAAGGTGTGTTGAAGTTCCACTTTGTTGGGTTGCCATGGAACCACTGTACTCTCTTTTTTTGTCTTATTTAGAGTCTACCTAGTGTAATTTTTATTTCCTATTGATAATTTTTTTTTGATGTTTACATAATTTGTGGATTTTTCGACCACCATGCCAGGCAATTGCCCTTGTTATGGTGGTCGAATATATTTTTCATTTATAAGATATTATTAATATTTAATAAACATCATTCATCGAAGAGTCGCATTAAAATGGCGGAAGAATCGCTTGTGGCTCGCGTGGTGCTGTTTGCGACCACTGTCCTAGGCAAATAAGAATAAAATATGAATAAGATTCAGTAATTCATTACATACCAGGGGGAATTTGATAGATCGGATGGACATTGGGTGGCATTCCATAATTAGCCTTTTTAGGTTTGAGGAGACGGCTCCAACGTCTTCCTCCTTCACGAGTCCCGCAGCTCCCAATTCCTTAGCAATCCCATCTGCTGAATCTTTGCCGATGAGGAAATCAAACTCTATTGTCTCGAGTTCCAGAATGGAGTTCCTAGTATAAAAATATAAATATATATTTCACACGTATCGATTATAAAAATGTTCAAATTATGTCCATCACTTTCCCCAACACAAATGATTAAAAAGGAATTTTGAGAAAGCGAATAAATTATTTTAGAAGTAAGTCTGTTGATTAGTATGTTTATCAATTCATTTGTTACCTTCTAATCAAGTGAATGTGAAGCTTTTCCAATGGTTTTATGGGTTTGTCCTTGTCGATCTTTTCAGGTGGGGGACCCTGAATATGAAAAAAAATAATAGTTTAGTATTTTTGTAATATTTATATAAGTGTGATTGTGTAACAAAATGTCTTGATGGGTAATTAATGTTACTACTTGAGATGCATTTATATGAAAGGATTATTGTGGATAGCTCAAAATTGTATCCTTTTTTCTCATAAATGATACTCAGCTGAGACCTTTCCATTTTCCATTTAGTTCCCAGATCAGCAGAACCATGAATTTGAGATGATACGTATTTAAAATAATTATTAGTGATAATATAGCCATAATCGTTTATATCCACCCAGTTTGCAAAATTTTTGAAACAGAAAAACACTAATTAAAGTTATTTAGAAGCGTGTAGAAAAAAGTAAGACAATACCAACAAAATGCAACACAGTTACACACATAGAATACAGATGCACTTGATTGGCTTTTTTGATACTAAAGTATAATTTACATTCAAGTGTTTGTAAAGTACGATGTTGTGGGTGATTTTTTAGATTAATTTGCTGGTGCGTTTTATGTATTTTAGTGGAACCATTAATGGGAAAATACGCACCTAGATGAAAATAATAAAAACTAAAGTTGGTGGAGATTAACAAAACTATTTTCCTGAATTGTGTACACATGCTTGGTATGCTTGGCACTTGTTAGTCATGAATTTTCTTTCTCCAAAAGAAAATCCTGTCTACGCAAATATAATTCTATTGTTAAACAATGTTCAGGTATTCAACAATTAGGTCATATGTACTTGAAAACAAAGGTGGACTCAGATTTGATCCTTGTGGGACACCTGCATTAGCACATCAAAAGTGTGGGGAAGAGGTTTTTGTTTTTTACAGTATTATATTTTATTACTATTACTATTTCAAGAAGGTAATATAAAAATTGTCATGATTTACCATTATTTATATGTACGTATTGTACACATTACTAAAAATATAATAACTATGAGAAATTTCTTACAAGATTATTTTGCTCAAAGTCAGGAAATTCCCATTCACATTCCCTATTGGCCATTTGTGATGGGTGGTTAATTTGTTTATTACTTTCCTGTAAAAATTAGAAACAATTATATCGGATTAGTAAGTACCTGTGCGTTAGGAAAATCACCAACGAAAATATCCTCATCAAAAAAGAAGTGTTTTTATTGTGAAGGACAATAAATGATATTAAATGATAATAATATATATTTTTTTTTCATTTAAGTCTCGTGCGTAAAAAATTGGGCGATATTGCATAAATTTGTGTGTTTATTACACAAGCAAGGTAACAGGAATATCTGTACCAAGGGTTAACAATATTATTAGTAGGTGCGTACAGTGTAATGTGATATCCGGAAACTCGTAATACAAGAGGGAAACTGGTATATCTACATTACAAAAAACTTTTATTTTCAATCTGAGCACATCGATTGAATTTTACAACTTTAGCAACTAAAGAATTAAAATAACCGTTTGGGTTCGGGTCCACGCTTCGGCGCATTAAAAAAATACAACTGTGCAGTTCACACGCGGTAGAAGTGAAACCTTCGGAAACTAAAGTAGACAAGCGTGGGGAGACTACGGAGCACCGCAAAAAGAGGAGACCGATTATTTTATCTCATTCTCTCGCAGGCCAAATCCTGTATATGTACTTATGTGTTTGTCTCTTTTTAGTGTCTATAGATGTCGTAAGAATAATGTATGACATGGAAGTGAATGGTAGAAGAAGTCGGGCACGCCCGAAGAAGACATATCACGCTCAAGTGAATCAAATACTTGCGTGTAATAAAATGAGGTGTGTGTGTGTGATTAAAGGGATATAAGGTAAATGTATGACGTGAAAGAGAACGGTATGGTCATGGCATGATCAAATGAATCAAATACGTAATATATCTTAAAGTGTAATAATACTAATAAAGATATTTAGAACATATTTTTATTAAAAACTAGCTGGTTCCCGGCATGCGTTGCTATGCCATTTAATAAAGAAATTGTTTCTCCCTGCGTGTCCTTTCCCATTCGTTCCCTTCCTCTCCCGCGTCCCCTAACCCTCTCGCGTTCCCACTCTGCCTCCTCCACCTTCCCTCTCCCCACTTCCCCCTGAGTTCCCCTCCCCCTCCCAGGTTACCCTCTCCCCTTCCAGGTTCCCCCCCTCACGCATTCCATACATTCAGTCCCGGTACATTCAGTTTTCAAACAGCTCGCGTGCCACCTATTAAATTTTTTTTAATGCCAGAGCTCACCAACAGTTTCATACACACCTTGTCCCGACAATAACGAACACATAAAAAAAAGAATTATCCAATTTGGTGCATTCTTTCGGAAGTTATACAGGTACATACGTTTCGGCGATTCATTTTTATTTATATAGATCATTTCCATAAAACTGAGAGCTATGACAAAATAATAAATATTATCTGAGAAGTCATAAAAAGTTTGATAATGAAAGCAATAATTTTTTATGCCTAAAAGTGAGCTGTGTTAACCATATTAACAGACGTTTGAAATATTCGTGAGACCTTGGAAATAACCTGATAAAAATGTTGATCTCATTAGATAATTAAGTTATTTTGTCTAGCATAGATACAATAATTACTAATTTAAATATTTGTGTTATCTTTGCCTATTACGAATCATACCGAATGGAAAATTTGCAAAAATGTAGTGCTCAGTGTGAAAAGCAAAATACTAAGGGGGTATTTCACCATCCTTCTGATAGCTTATTTGTATGATAACGAATATTAATAAATAAACAAATAAATACTCGCTACAGGTAAAAAAATATGGAGTATGCAATTCACACGCGGTATAAGTGAAACCTTCCGAAAACTAAAGTAGACAAGAGTGGGGAGGCTACAAAACAGCACACAAAGAGGAGAACGATAGGCTACGAACGATTATACTATCTCATACTCTCACAGGCTAAATCCTATAGATGTATGTGTTTGTCTCGTTTTAGTGTCCCTATTTTTCGCTTCATCGAGTTTCAAATCACAACGTTGCTAAAAAAGTTTTCACTTCAAAAACCCGGCTAATTTACTCTATTTACAGCAGGATTCATAGGTCCAAGTGCCGAATAGAAAACTATTTTTTTATTAAATAAATTGTGTTTAATTAATCGAAAATGTACCTACTTTATCGTGTGGAAAAGTTATCAGGAGGATGGTGAAATACCCCCTAAGAGGGGCTGTAACCGATCGATAAATATTTATAAAATGTTAATTTCGTGTATAAGTGATGATGGAAAAGCTCAAAACAGAGAATGATAAAACAAACGGTTAGGTACATCAGGTTAGGTTAGGTTACACAGTTTTTTAATAATTTTTTTCTACATTCTGGTTTTTCGTGGAACCGTGATGTTGAAACCATAAGATGAGATGGATTTGTTACTTTGATAGCGGCCATTTCAGCCCGGTGTTTGGCGAAAAAGTTCACGATGAGGTTTTTGTCAGCTTTCCTGAAGAACCGGTAGCGTAGCAATTCCTCTGCCGTCGGGCGGCTCGACGGGTCCTTCTGCAGGCAGTCCGCTATCAGCTTCCGGAATGAACTGCTGTACTTCTTGAACTGATCTCTGCAGTTACCGACTATAAAGATACAAAAGGCTTTGTAAAACTTATTTACTTATATTATATTATCTGTCTGTGGGATTTGGGTTCCATGTTCCATGACAAAACTAAAAAGTGGCAAATCAGAACAAGACAAGTGAAACAAAAAAACTAATCCAACCTTACGTAACTATTTATCCTGTTCTGTTATCCAGCCCTGTTTCATTATCATGTTCTGTTTTGCCACTGTTTTGTTTCGTCACTGTTCTGTTTTGTCATTGTTCTGTTTTGTCATTGTTCTATTTTCCCTTGGTACCCTGGTTGTGTTAGTGTGGACTGAACCTGAAATGGACTGAGGCTATCAAGAAATGCGTTTGTTTTACCTATCGTAAAAGCAAAGGGTGCTAAGAAATTGTTTTTGATAATATTGTTGAAATTTAGAAAACTCTTACTCAGGCCATCCCAATCTGAAGATTTTTTGCGGCCCAAAATGAAGTTTTCAGCTTTCTATGAACTTCGGTATTCATACAAAAAAAAGAAAAAAACTTTCTGGTAAATTTATCACATTTTTACAATATTTTGTGCTATTACAACTTTCTTGTTATAAGACCTAGGACTCTCGATGGGGTTTTGATTTATTTCCTGAAAAGTGCCAGGCGCATGGCCACACTAGGAAACTAATTTATTTTCACAACCAATTCCAACGAGTTCCGCACATTTCTCGGAAAATCTAATGCAACTGAATTTAATAAGTGGAGGGTGAGTGCAAAGGACAAACATAGATGCATGTATAGTCAGTTTATGTTATCCATCCCACCTCCCCCTATACCTACTTTTAAATAAATATTGGAGAACATTATTTAGTTAATTTTCTTGTAGATATTAGGTAGGTTTTTAAATAGGTATGCGTCTATAGATAAATTGTAAATGTATTACATAATATGTATTGGAAATGAATAAACATATTCCATGGAACATGAAAAGACAAATGATACATATGTATATTATGTGTATAAAGGTAAGGTACCTACCACTGTCAAGGTTTGGAGGATCGTTTCTCAGAGTGAGCATGAGTATTTTCATGGCAGGAAACTCACTGTAGGGAGCTTTCCCAGTGGCCATCTCGATGGCAGTTATGCCGAAAGACCAAATGTCAGCCGCGAAGCTGTAACCGCGATCCTGAAAACAAAACAAAAAATTGTTCTAGTTCGTTGGTATGTACCAAAGATATTTAAATACAAAAGAGATATGCTATGGTGTCCGCGCAACTGTTGGCGGACTACGCCCTAATTAGAGTAGTTTGCATACAAAAAGAATTTGTTCATTTGGTTGATTTTTTTAATATGTGCATTAGTATTGGTTAAGAATATAGTTTGAATACGGAAAGAATTCGTTCATTTAGTTTAACGTTCGTTTGGTTTATTCGTTAATTATTCGTTCATTTAGTTTATATTTGTTAATTGTTAAACAATATCGGCGACACCCGGAAGCGCAGTCCCACCTAGTAAAAACGGCAGATAGCACATCTAATTATATTTCAATATCTTTGGTATATTCAATACTTTTATCCATCTTACACTCAGATCGGACGAGTCCGTGAATCTTCTCTTATAAATGTTCCAAAGTTTAGGTACCCAGTAGTATATACTTTCGGCCTGCTAAAAGGCTTGTTTAGTGATCCGATTTAAAAGAGATACTTTCCAAACTTCCTCTTCCATACCTCATTTTCCTCCTTACTTTTTTTACTATTCACTATTTCACTGGCTCTGATGTCGAACAGACTGGTTGAAACCTCTTGTATTGTTGCAATGTTTGTTTAAAGTCCACCTTGCTTTTGATGTTATATAATATGCGCCGTTTGATAGATTCCTCTACGAGCATCTTCACAAATGGATTGCAATCTTTAGACTCTAGAGCACAGGCGTCAAGTGGGTATGCTGTACCTTCTCGAACTTATTCTAGCGTTATTTTAATGGCAGACGCTCAAAAGAACTTTCGTTATTAATTTCTTAGGTACCCATACCCATGCACTCAGGAAACGCGCCAAACGCGAGCTCAACATAATCTTATGGAAGTACCTACATAGTTGACATTAATCACACGAGAATGGTTCATTTCTACGACTTTCTTACGAGTTCAACAGTGTCTTTGTGTTTCCTCCCACAACAGACACACATTTCCTCCAAAAGATCTTCACACAGCCAGTGGCGGCTCGTGACTTTTGGTGTGCTAGGGTGCTGATATTAAAAAAATGGCATCATGGATGTTGTCGTATGCGAAAAATATTTTTTTTTTCAAAAATTGGTGTTTTGTATGAAGATTTTTCAGGAAATCGATGCGGCGCACCGCCAAACTGAAACTTTCTGAAATTTTTCATACAAAAAACCGATTTTCAAAAAAAAAAAAAAAAATTTTTTTTCGGCTACAACAACATCAATAATGACATTTTTTTAATATCAGCACTCTAGCACACCCAAAAGTCACGAGCCGCCACTGCACACAGCATCCCCAAAAATGAAATACCACGCTTGTTACAAATGAGCGGCGGCGGCCTTAGGTTTTTGGTCACCGGGGGGAGGGGAGTGGAGTGGGGGGGCGGGGGGGGGGGGGGGGTTAAAAATTGCAAAAAGTTGGTCACGTTCCCTTAACTATCTTAAAGAGAATTCTGAATTTGATACTTGAGATCGACTAAAATGAAAATCGGAAAAAATAAAGGTCCCAATGGCCGAGTTGGTTAAGGCGAGTTCCGGTAAGACAAGATATCCTGGATTCGAGTCCTAGTTACGACCTAATTTATTTTTCTACGTCTTGATGTGTTTCATGTTTCGTTTAGATTTATTAGTGTTATCTTCTTCTTCTTCAATGGTATATTACATTGATGTCAAAAGTTAGTACAAAATATTCCAAAAAATTGAATATACCTGTTCCATAACTTCGGGCGCCATCCAGCAGGGTGTCCCCACGAAAGTGTGTCGGACCTGTTGACGGGTCTTGTCGAAGGTGTTGGTAGCCAGCCAGGCCGACACGCCGAAATCTGCAATCTGTACCTGACCTTCCTCTCCAATCAAAATATTCCCGGCCTTTATATCCCTACGAACATGTCATGAATCAAATATGTTTTTAGGATTTATTGACCAAGTCATCAATAAACAAGTGCAAATTTTTTTAAATACAGCTTTGTAGGTTGATAGGAAAAATAATATTTAGAATTTTTTTTTCAGGTTCTTCGCAAAACAGTTATAGGTACACTAATATGTAGTGGAGAATATTAGAAAATTGTACAAGTACATTGGGGCAGTTTTACTATGTTGTGACGTATGTCAAAAGATAGTTGCTGAACTCTCTGTAGGTGACATTGAAGATGTCGATGTTCAATGCGGAATCGTTGAGTCGCTCTGTTTAATGTTGCATTCTGATAGGCAGAAGTTCTCGCTTTCGGAGCATAAAAAAGTGCATGGGATCTCCCACGAGTATACGCGTTACATAAAAGTTGATCTCTTTCAACATACGCGGATTTAGTATGGTACCTGATATACCTAATATATAATATGGTACCTGATTTGTCAGTTTCTTGTAATTTGATTTAGGTATCAGAAAGTGTCTAAAACGTCCCTTATTTGAATGCTATGATACCTTTGTCAGGTGCTTTAGATTGATGAAATTATGGCATTTCTAATGTAGAAGTCAAAATGTTGATTCAGCTTTTTTTACGCCAAAAAATGGAAGAATAATCTTCATTGCTGAGCGATTCATAAAGTTGACATAGGCACTTTTAGCACTAAGTCCAATTAAGCCACATCTAGCATTAAGCCACTAATATTATTAGGTTGGGGACTAATCAAATCGTCGATCACCTGAAAGATGGACATTTGAATAGTAGTTGTCGATTATCGGTCCGTTTCGTTGATCGAACTTTGATCAGTTGTTAATCTTTTAACGGTCTTATTATGTGCAAAGAGTTTGACACATCCCAACCTTAATATATTTAGGATGGGATAACCAAGTCAACAATTAATTGTGATACACATATTGTTTTCATCGCTTTCAAGATCGCTACGCAAAACAAACGCATTTTGAAGAACAGTTCTCAGGTTCATTCATAAAAGTATAACACCAACGACAATTATTATGTAAATACTTATCCACAATAATCGTAGTGGGAGGGATGGATTCATATGTCTGTCCCTCCTGGAGTCACTGATCCCCAGATTCCTACCCACCCTCTTACCCTTTTCCTTCACAGAACTTCCTCTCCTTTCCTTCAAAAAAGACCCCCCCACACAGCATCCCTAAAGATGACATAGGCCCCGAGGGGAATTATTTTCTTCAGGGCCTCCTGTGTGGAGCTAATTTAAAAAAAAAGTTAGTTATTTAACATATAGATTTTCAAATTTATGAATCCAGACAAAAGGTAACCAAATATTTTTTACAGATCATGAATAGTAGATGTAAGTGGGTAGGTAAGTTAATAATTATTTCAAATAATAATTATTTTAATAATTATTTGTTGAAAAATTAACACTAAAGTTAATAGAAAATTTAAATGGTTTAAAGTTTGAATGTTGTTAGGTACATACCTGAAACGTATAACAAAATTAATAAGATAGCATAAATTTCATCTAACAAAAATACGGAAAAAACAAATTAAAATAAAAGAAACATCGCAAACAAATCTTCTTTTCTCTCAAAGTAAAATGTGGTAAGAAGCTGTGCACTGTGCAGTTCTATTGTAAATCAGAGATAAAAGGAGTTTTGATTTGCCTTTGAAAGTATTGGGCTTTCTCTGTGAGTCACCGTAGTTGCCTTCCAAGCAGTCGATTCTGGGTCGTGGCATTTCAATATATATTTTTTTAATTGTAATATATCCCGTGATTTTTCACGGATCTACGCTTATATTATTACATGTATTGTAGTAATGTCGCAATTATAAACACAGCAAACATAAAAACGCACTTTTTTTAAAATTGCTACCTAGTGTCAATGGCGTATAAAAGGAGGGAAGGGGAGGAGTTTAAGAGGTTCGAACTAGGGATGTGACTTTTACGTAAATAATCGGCTCTTTTTCTTAGCATGAAAAAATGATTAATAAATAATCGATTTTTTAGAAAATTAAAATCGCTTAATAAAATCGATTTTTATTTTAGGAAAATCGATTTTTTTCATAATCGATTATTTTTTCACATCCCTATTCCGGAGTAATGACTAAGCGTAGCAGGGCTTTTGGCAGTGTAAAAAAATAGATTTCTAATTAATCGATCTTTTAGAAAATTAAAATTGCTTAATAAAATCGATTTTTGTTGGAGAAAAATCGATATTATTTCATAATCGATTATTTTTTCACATCCCTAGTTCGAACCCCCTCCCATCAGCCTCAAGATTGCGTGGGAAAAAGAGAACAGTACTCGAAGATTACACTACGGGAAAATTCAGCAATATTATTTCTACCATTTGTTTTATCAATGTGATGTAAATAATATGTTCTGATAAGTAGAGGTCCCAAAAAGCTGTATTAAAAAGTTTTAACATCCCTCCCCCTAGTCAAACCCTGCTATATGAATGCTATAGCTACGCCATTACTAAATATAAACTATTACTATATATGAATATAATATGGAAATATGGAACGCTCGTTCATATAAACGCACTAAGACAAACTGCCTAGGACATTTCCAGACAATATGCAAATTGTTAAAAAGGTAATACATAAAGGCTGTTGTGATAATGATTGCTTACCGATGTATGAGACCATTTTTGTGGAAATAACTCAACCCCTTTAGCACTTCCTTCAGGACCGTGGCGATGAGAGTCTCTTCTAACACTCCCTTTGCACAATCGTAGTTTTGCTGGCGGTGTTTAATTATATCGCGAAGACTTCCCCCTGAAATTATTATTGAAAATTGCATTACTTAAAATTCATAAACCAATTTCTGCGAAGTTATAATATTCGATTTTTTAGCGGTTCCTAACAACCCAAACTTCATCAAAACAACCTTATCTAAAACGATTCCATTACCCTAATATTCCCCATTTCTATTATATTTTACCATTTCTTTTGTCAACTTATACGCGGTGTCTGGAAATTCAAGTAGGAGTATGAGCGCGTAACTGGGGAATATACTCTTTTTTTTTTTAAACGAGAGAAAGCACATTTTCTCTCTTTCTTCCTATCATATAGATGGAACAGAAGTTTTATTTCAGTTGTGTGGTCTAAAGCACACTCGTTTTTTTTTCACGGAGCCTCATGAACAATTTGCCTGTTTTAATTCATATTTGGGTTTAATAACCTATTATTTGCATTTTTTTTCCTGTTGAGGTCTAGAATCGTTCAAAATAAATAAATGTAGCTTCGTTTAACAAAAAAATTTGAATCTTGCGAGAGCCTTGAAGGAGTAACCGTCTGTTACTTACACCCAGGGCGGGTGAGTGGTGGATAAACTCCAAAGCTCTTTGTTATACACTACGCAAGAACTGTTGAAAATGAGAGCAATGATGTATGTATTAATCGGTCGATGGTATTAATGCTTCCCCCAAAAGAAAAATTAAACCATTACCACACAACTCCCTCATGGAAACACTGTTGTTGTTGCCGCCGCCTTCGTGCTGTTGCTGTAGGAATTATAAAATTTTTGAATCACCGTCGACCATATTTCTATTCTATTTAGAATCAACCATAGAATAGAGCATGTTTCAATGAAATATAAAAGAGCAAGTGTGAACGCTTAACAATTCTTTTCCATTTTCATATGGTTCATTCTATGAAAAATATCATCGAATAAATCAGGTGGAATTCCAGCTTAACATAAAATTTTGGGAATTTCACCATATCAGAAATATTCGATGTAGGTATGTTATTTGTCGACAAAAGATTTACTGCTATATATTTAAGATATTACAACGTGGCAATTGTTGGCATTATTATATAAATGTACAAAGAAGCAAAACTAGCAGTCCACAATGTTGAATGTTGAATGTTAGTCAGTTATTGCAAAGTGAGATGGCTGATCTGCACAGGGTATTCATATATCATTTACAGAGTGGAAGAAACTCCCAGTATCGCCCTGGTGTAAGACCACCATTCAGAATTGAAACGTTGCTTGAAATGGCTTTAGTCTTGTTTGGTGACCAGATCTGAATAGCCAGGTACTTTCCCACGTTCTGCGCAGCTGGGACTCTTGTAAGGTATTCATATTAAAAATATATTAAAAAAACAGATCATTATTGTCTTACCGTCAAGCAGCTTGATGATCAACCATAGTTCATCATCAGTGACGAAACTGGTGTAGTACTGAACTACATTCTCGTGGTTGCACGTTGACATTGCCTGAAATATTTACAAAGCATTTTATTGACGTTTAAAACCCAATTACACCACATTTTGTGTCACTTATTTGACCAAAAACAAATTATTATTTACAGGAGCCAAACTTGTCACTGCATAACCTGTGTCATTATCTGGACACAAGGTATAAAATAATTCACCCGACTGTTGATCTCCTAGGAAGTTATTTATTTCTTTTACGTTTATTCAGTTTTTAATTTTACATATTTCGTCTTACAAATCTTACAAAACTGATCAATCACTTTGATTGTAGTTGATCCACCGGATAATTGATCACGAACAATTGATACCCCTGCCTGATGACCACTTGAACATCAGATCCCGTAAAGGATTAGGTATTTCGATTGTTCTTCCCCACTTATAACGTAATAGTAATGTACATGGTGCGGATTCATCTGCTGACGCAATTCGAAGAAAATGGTATATAATTTTGTACATTCTTTTTTAAATATTCGAATTGTTTTAATTTATTAAATACTAAAAATCATCATCAATTCATTCCTTAGCGACAAAACCGCCTTAAATTGTTGATTCAACATAATTTTCGACAAATCCGTTAAAAACTAAAGCATTTTTAAAGTAATTATTTCATTTTTATTTCGAAATTAGGTAATTATAACGTACTAGAAATTAAAAACAAGCTCTGCAGATTTTTACTGCTAGGCCCTGCGGGCAGCTTTTGGTTCGGCTTCGCCCAGTTATATAGATTCCAATTAGAGATCAAAGTCGACATTTTTCGCTTTACGCGATCGCTATTTTCATATCTACGATTTCAATTGTCATCACTGCAAACAACACATGAACCATGCTGTTTGCTGTGATGCCAACCGAAATCGTAGATATGAAAATAGGGATGAAAATGGTGATTGCGTGAAGCGAAAATTTGGAAAAGCGTGGAATCGGGGTGAAAAAAGAGATGGTGTAAAACGGCCATAAGTATTGGTGATCATTTTATAAATCTAATAGGAACTGGTTCCAAAATTAGGCCGTTCCTCGTATTCACTGTCAACGTGCCAATCAGTGACGGCTAGTCACCGCGACAAAGTAACAGGGTCGGGCGTTGATGTCATGTGTAATATACAGCCGCTTGATACAACTGAGTATTACCGTCAATCTTTCGAAATCTTTCCGGGAGATACTCCAGGTTCACAAAATTCGTAGAACTTATACCTAGGAAGGACGCATCCCTATGCGTATTTCAGACGAAAGTGGCGACATCATGTGACGAACTATTGAATTAGAAACCGAATTACAATGGTAGCTTTGTCTGAAAATCCTCGTACACAAATGTTATTTATGGCGCGGCGTGTAAGGCGTGGCATCGGACATGCAATCGAAACCGGGTTCTGAAATTCAACCACGCAGACGATACGGTATTAATAACGTTCAATTCAATTCGATAACTTGTATTCACAATAGACATTTAAAATGATTAACGCAATACACACCTGTATTTCCTTTGTCAGTTCATCAATCGAGACGTTATTCTTATCCATCTGCACGATCTTGATCGCACACTTTTCTTCCTTCGACCTGCACCAAGCCTCGTACACTATTGCGGTGGCTCCACTGCCTAAAGGTAAAAATATAAATTCATAAAAATAAAGCAAAATTTTTAAAATTTAGATTGTTTCACAAACGTAATAATAATAATGGTATCGATAAGTTTCTAGTTTTGGGACCTATGTTTATCACAACTTATTATTTACATCACATTTACAAAGGATTTACAAGGAGGTGAAAATAATATTAATTATTATTTTTAATTGTTAAACTAACGTTTAGGCCAAGATTTGTATGCATAGCACAAAGGGTAACAATTATTATAAGCAATAATTATCAGCCTGAAACACTCATCCACATTGAAAAAATCCATATAAAAAAATATATAAAAAATATATAATAAGCAGTAATTGTTGAATGAAACACTAGTATATATTGAATCATTTGGCGGGTATAAGATAAGCCGCCATAGCTCAATTGGGAGAGCAGCTGACCGGCAATCAGAAGGGCACGGGTTCATGTCCCGTTGGCGTCATGTATTTTTTTTCGGAAGATTTTTTCAATGTGGATGAGTGTTTCAGGCTGATAATTATTGCTTATAATAATTGAAAATAATATTGGTGTATTTTCAAGGAATCTACGAGCATATTTCTCTTATTTTCTAAGCAATACTGCGGTCGATTAGGGGAGGGAGGGGGGGGGGGGGGGGGGGGGAGGTTGAACCCCCCTTTACATATGCCTTTGAAATAGGTGTCAAGCATCGTAAATATGCCCAAACACATTTAAAAAATTTATTTCGATAAATTAAACCATGTGAAGAAGTGGAAGAGTCTTTTGAATGAATTTAATAAAAATTAACAAAATTTAATGAATGATTTTTTTTTTACTGAAATGCTAAAAAATCTTGAAAAGCTTGTGTGTTTTTGAAGTGAAATCTTCTTTAGCACCGTTATGATTTGAAATTCGATGAAACAAATAATAGGTACATCTGTAGGATTTAGCAAGCGAGATAATGATGTATTATAATCTGTCTCCTCTTTGTGCGGTGCTTCGTAGCCTGTCGGTCTCCTCTTTGTGCAGTGATTCGTCGCCTCCCCACTATGTATACTTTAGTTTTCTGAAGGTTTATATTCTACACGCTCTAATTTAAAAAAAAAAAATTATGCCAAATCAAAGTATTTAATATTTAAGGGAGTGAATTTAGCCAGCGCGCATTGAGAAATTGTTATTAGATTTGTTTATTCGATTTGTGCTTCATTCGATTTCGAATGTATCTACTAAAATTGCAAGAAAAAAAAACAAATTGACATGTCAAATTTTTTAAAATTTTTTTGATTACCTACGTTGAATATCTTTCAGAAATAATTATTATAAGCAATAATTATCAGCCTGAAACACTCATCCACATTGAAAAATCTTCCGAGAAAAGATACATGACGCCAACGGGACATGAACCCGTGCCCTTCTGATTGCCGGTCAGCTGCTCTCCCAATTGAGCCATGGCGGCTTATCTTATACCCGACAAATGATTCAATATATACTACTGTTTCATTCAACAATTACTGCTTATTATATTTTTTCCACCTGAAAACAACCAACTTTATTTTTGCGAGAGAGACACTGTTAGTGTTAAATCCGTCGCTAGGTGGCGTCAGAACTTTCAGAAATAATAAAAAAAACATGTTGCAGGCTACTCATTGTCAAGTCCGCAGGTTTTTTTTTATTTTACTGAAATGAAATACGCTTCGATAGCAACCAATAAATTGATGATATTAGCCATTATTCAGATTGTCTAATTTATGGACACTGAAATGCAATATTTTTTCCTATCTCCGTTCGTCTATAAATATAACAATCGGAGACCTGTGAAAAAACCCAAGGTACTTAACTGCACACGATTTTTGAAGCTATTTAAAAAAATTGCCTCAGGATCATTGCATTTAAAAAGCAGAAATTTGCCATTCGAACCTTATAGTAAACTTGACAAATTATGACATCTATCCAATGACATTATAAACAAACAAGACAATCAAGACATGCTATATTCATGCTAATCTAACAAAACATGTAGAACATAAATACAGCACTAGATTCACGCGCAACGACGGGTTAATAGTTCCGAAATTTAACAATGAGTACGGACAGAGAACGTTTGAATACATCATACCGAAGATATTTAATTTATTACCTGACACTATAAAGCAATGTAATTCTATAGATAAGGTTAAATATATGGTGAAAAATTGGCTATCGGAAAAAAAGATTTATATTAATATTGATATGTATGAAAAAATGTTGAATCTGTAGATATAAGATGAAAATTTTAAATGGAAAAAATCTATATGTAACTAAAATATAAGCACCTGTTGACAAGCCAATTTAATTGGCTTAGCAGGACTTGTTTGTTGATTTTAATTTGTATTATATGTTCTTTCAATAAAAAAAAACGCTTATGAAGAGGATAGCCTTTCAAATAATATGTATACCAACGGGCCGCTAAACTATGTCCACTGGACCTAGTTCAGTAAAACATATTGACGTATGTTCACTCTATTCATTTATCTAAGCATCTGTCAATCATCTGAATAAAGAATTATTAATGCATATTTTTTATGTTTTATTTTTATTTATCGCTTGTTTTAAAAGATAAGTTATTCCAATAAGTAGTTCCAATTTTGAAAATAAGAAGTTCGTTGAACTTGGACAATATTATGCATTTCTCAGGAATACTTCACATTATTAACTTCATCACACATCAACAAAGAAATCCGAATTTTTAATTAATCATGGATTAAAGTCATGTAAGCCCTTTATTTTTTTACGGGTTGATTGGGTTGACAAGATTACTACCCCATAGCAACTTATCGAATATTACATGTCTATAACAGAGCTTAACCGGCGTCATGGAGTCAAAATGACCTGCCATGTTTTAAATTGCTTGTGGTTTTATAACTACCCTTGCCACATTGCCGCTCTTCTCAGTTGCTCGAGGCGTTGACTTTCTTTAAACGTTTGATTTATACCTAAATCTGAAAAAGGTAAATATGACCCTTTCTCGTAATACTTTCTGTTATTTTTTTCCAAAGATTAGTTTGTTAAGTTCCTAATAGTGCCATTTAAATTAAAATAATGATAAAACATATGTGTTCAGTATTATTAAGATATAGGAGCTAATTATGTGGTGTTATTGATAAAAAAAGGAAATAGTTCATATATTTTGGTCGATATAATGTCATGTTTTATTTTCTTAATAAAGTGCAATAAAGCTAAACGATTTTTTTTCCATAAATGAAATGAAATACCTGGTGTTGAATAAGCGGGTCATGATGACCCATCCCTCACTTCCGTGTAACAAATTTCCACTCCCATGCCGCCAAGGCGACTGAAAAATCTGCCTTAAGTAGCGATCTCATTCAGTGTAAATGAAAGGTATTTGTTTCCATTTAGTCTTACAGATTATTTTCATGGTTTTTTAAGAATGATTACTAAAGTGTTTTTGAAGTGTAACTTCTTTAGCGCCGTTAGTGACTTGAAATTCGGGTGAAACGGAAATGCGTCATAACTCGGTTTTACACAAATACTCGGTTCTAATATAATGCGGTATATTCGAACCTCGGCGCGTGCCTCCATAGCGTAGTGGACAATGTGCCTGACAAGTCTCAACTAGACAGACATCAAGCGACATATATATGGTCATAATAGATAAAGCATTTCAATAGCTTAGTTTAAAAGTAAATGGCTGGCCAAGAAAATGTTTTAAATAATTACAATAAACGTTTTACGAATGGTAGGAAAATGTGGTCCATTTTTGGACCGCTATCAATCGCAGAAAAATAAAAGTGATCCATTTTTCGACCAAAATCGCTCCAGTGGTAAATATAGTAGATAAATATTTTAATAAATCTGTTAATTTGAAGCGTCTCTTCACTGTAGATTTTCTTGAAAGCATTTATAATTTTGAAAAATAGTTGCAAGCTAAATAATTATATTTATATTAGAGACATCTGAGGGTGTTTGGTAACGTCCTACCAAACACAACAAATGGTGTGTTTGGTAGAAACAAATCCGTAGAGGCTATAAAGTTATGTACGCCGCAAGAAATGCATGAATTTATCGAAAAGCATTTTCCTCCCTTACTTGGGGCGTGTACAGCTTTACCGTCTCTATGGACTGCACGTCTTTTCCATACAGCAATTGTGAATACCATTTACATAATTATTCTGAATAGACTTCGATTTACGAAATTTTCCAGGGCAAAAATTCTGGATTGTGAGTGTTATGATATTTTTGTCTGCTCGCCACTCCAAATAAAGTGAATATACAATTCTGCATAATTTTATTCGATTTTCAATTACGTTCATTCTTCCGAGAACCTGCGAAATTCCAGAAAGTTGCATTCTAATTCTAATCATTACAAAAATGTCAGTTCAATACTGGGTATTGGTATAAATCAATTAGGAGCACGTTTTAAGGATATCACAATGCTCGGATGATAAAGGTTAAGTGGCTAATTAGAATTTCCTCAGGCGCAGAGACGTAGCGCATACAAATCATATGTTATATTACATAAAGGCATTGGCTATGGGTACAGTTAGAGTACTAATAACAAAAGCTCTGTGACAGTTGAATGATTGAAATTTTTTATTAATAGTAGTGGAGATTTTTGAATAGTCATGTTATTGCAATATGTACCTGCTGATATACATATTTTTTTGAATGAAACTTCTATAGCACCGCTGTGATTTGGATTTCGGATGAAACGGAAATGACGATTACTGCACTTGCGCTCATCAGCTGCTTTGATAATGATGTCACTTTTAACGGCTGCTATTGGTTGAGATGTGAAACGGAAATTACGCGAGGTCTGCGCTCATTGGTCGCTTCGATTATGACCTCACTTTTGAATTATTTTTTGAGATTGTTTTGGTAAAGTTTCGCTTCTAGCGCGTGTAAACTGCACTCGAATTTTATTACATTATCTTCGCGCGCAGGAGGCCCGAAGAAAATAATTTTCTCAATGTCATCTTTGGGGATGAAGTGGGGAGGGAGGAAGAGAGGAAGTTCTGAGAAGTAAAAAGGAATAATGGGTGGGTTTGACCAGGAGTGACGGATGAATGCGGTGCAAGCCTATGTTCCGAGAGAGCCCTGCAGGAGAGGTCATAGAGGCTCCCTCAACCAGTCTCTCCCGATCCGTCCTGCCACAGTTGGCGGACATACGCATACGCCGCCAATACCCGGACAATCCTCACCCCATGAACCCAGGAACCCCTGCAAACGTAGCGAACCACTTGGACTGACCTATGGCATAAGTGTTGATGTTTATCCAATAAATGGTTCCCGGGACGGCAGTACCCATACCAGCCTCCCAAATTGTAAATCTTGTGTCTTACTTTTAGAAAAAAAATGAGTCTGAAATAATTGTCATCACAAGGTACTATTTCTTAAAACAATATTGTCTTATCAACATCGCCGTGTGTGTGTTTACATCAACAATTTGTGGACATAGTTTTTTCCAATGATTGCCTCAACCAATTCAAGCATTCACATAAGCTAATCGGAGCGAATAGAAGGCAACACATCAACTTGATACAAACATCCTTCTCCTCTCTTCATCCTCTCCCCTCCTGTACACTAAGCGGGCCACTGATTATACTCGCGGCCGCATTCTACGAATTGGGTCCTTCCTCACCTCACAAGATGTCACACCTAGTACATTACGCAGTTGATACATACACAGTGTACTTAACGTGACCATTTATTATTTCCCTCAAACCGGGACACCCATAAGAAAGGTAGATCCTTATAATAATAATAAATTTGAACAACTTATATAATAACTAGCTGGTACCCTGCATGCGTTGCTATGCCATTTAATCCAGAAATTGTTTCTCCCTGCGTGCCCTTTCCCATTCCTCCCGTTCCCATTCCGCCTCCCCTTTAGCGTTCCCACTCCGCCTCCTCCAAATTCCCTCTTCCCACTCCCGAGTTCCCCTCCCCCTTCCATTTTTTTATATAAATAGATAGATAAATAATATTAATAAGTTTTCGCAAAAAATCGCCTCAAGAGCGCTGTACAAAAGAGGCTAAATTACAATTCATCTTGCAGCTACCAATCGCATGGACGATTGGAATTCTAGACTCCCCACGAAATAAAGCGATATGTTACAGTTAAAAATGTTTTTGACCAAAATTAGCATGGATTTTACGAGTGAATTTACTTTACTATGTAGGTAGGAGGCTAGATCACAACTCTTCTTGCAGCTACCAAGCACATGGATTTTTGGAACATAATTAATGTATGCCCCCTGACAAAATAGTAATGTTTTTTCGTGACATATTGGGGTTATCTATTTTATATATTTATGTAGGGTGGGGCAGAGTGGAGTTACTGGTTTCAAAAAATCACTGAAGGCCCCCCAGACCGAGCAAAGGGGCGGGGCGGGTGCCGTTAGGTCGGGGAAATGATGCCGTTTTTTTCATGATGTTTTGAAAATGATATCGTCTGGCGTGGCGGCCTTGGCGATCAATAGACAAATTGAGCTTTTCAAAGAAGTTTTCGGCTACTCTTCCCAGCATATCTTGCGGAATTCCAGCGATGACGTCCTCAATCACCTCATTCAGAGGTTCAAGGGTTCGAGGTCGACGTATGTTTACCTCAGCTTTGACGTATCCTCACAGAAAAAAGTCACTCGGGGTCAAATCGGGAGAGCGAGGGGGCCATGGAATGTCCCCCCGCAAAGAGATCAGGTGACCTGGAAAGAGCTTTTGCAAAATTTCGCATGAACGATGGACAGCAGCTATTCATCTTGTTGAAACCAAAAGGCTTCTGTGTCGTGTTCTTCGCCATACTCTTTCATTTTGGGACGCCTACGATTCTCCAATATCTCACAATAGTGAGATGAATAACTCAATAAAGGTAATGGTTAATCCTTCGTCGCTAATGCATAAAACAGCGCCGAGGGATACAACAGTAACGATTGCAATGCAAGCATCTCTACGTTTCACAAAATGTTGTAGGATGAATTCCCATGTATGCATCATCTTGTAGGGGTACAGGTGAAGGTCTGAGTGTAAGATTTGACTTCTAATTCTGAACGATATTCCAAGCGCAGCGGCATGTTTCCGCGCTGCTCGGGTTGGAGACCCTTCAATTCATGCCCTTACTGCCGCAATGTTTTCAGGTGTTTGCACACTTTTAAGTCGCCCAACTGGTATTTTAGGATCTGCAGTTCCTGTCCACCTTATATTACTGATCCATTTCCGAATGGTTTTAGGATCAGGAACACTGTCATTACGATTTAACTGTCGAACCGGACCCGGAAAGCCCCATGCGTAGCCACAACGCTTTCCCCGTTTTTAAAGAACGTCTCCACAACAAAGCCCCAGTACTTACCTGACCATGGTATGGTCACTACCATAAACGGCATCATTTCCCCGACCTAATGGCACCGGCCCCACCCTTCTGCTCAGTCTGGGGGACCTTCAGTGATTTTTTTAAAAGCAGTAACTCCACTCTGCTTCACCCTGTATTTCAAGATTACCAGTATGTTTTTGTACGCGCATAATGGTTTCTTTTCGAAAACGGGACATTTTGGCGTCCCGAAGCTGTATTCGGGGACACCGGGACAAGCTGCCTGAAAACGGGACTGTCCCGGTGAAAACGGGACGTCTGGTTACATTAAGTATACTACACTATAAATTGTACCTACGCTACGCTACACCGTTAATTACCCAGTACAAACACTACTATATAAGTGCACCGAAATAACAGAGAATTCTTGCAGGAATTTGATTAATTCATTGCTAAGGGTGCCACGCCAAGTTATAAAATTTCGCGGTATTATGCGATCTAGTCTTAAAAGTATTTATTGTCTTTCTAAAATGTAAATTACACAGAACAATCACCCAAGGTGCATCGGAATTACTGAGAGTTCCTGAATTAATTCATCGTATAATATTTGACGGCTTTCGTGGTCGAAGGGTAAGTCTCTCGCCTAACGTTCCGGAGATCGCGGATTAAAATCCCGGCGTTCAAAAGTAAATTTTATTTGAACGATTTGGGTCATTTCACATATTAATCATTTAAAAATTAAATACTCTGCACTTGCGGCACGTTCCAGAGAGGAAAGATACTCTCAGTATCGCTCTGGTGTAAGACAACTATTCAGAATTATTGAAACGTTGCTTGGAATGCCTTTAGCCATGGTTGATGACTAGATCTGAATAGCCAGGTACTTCCCTACATTCCTCTTCCAATTGGGGATGCCGTAGTCTCACTGGCCCCAGCCAGTTGGGACTCTATTAACAGCCTTGTTATCAAGTATTATGCATTAATCCCATTAAATCGTTGTTACCAATAAAAATCTAATTTTGTTATTATATTAAATATCCCCTTTTTATAGCTTTCTTTTCATACAAATCCTTTCCTATAACCCCTACCTTAACCCACCTCAAAACGCTGCCCAACTGGGTCTCGATATGTTTCCCATGCTTTACACTGTACAGACAGGGGTGCTCTTTAAAAATGGTTGTGGGAAAAAGTTTTTTTGTATAGATCTTTCTTTACCTATGTATGTATTCTCTATTGTTACCCTTTGTGCTATGCATAAAAATCTTGTCTAAACGTTAGTTTATAAATTAAATAATAATAATTAATATTTGACAAGTTTAAGTATTTCCCCAATAAATGCAGACATAATTTGTCTCGACGCCATCTAGCGAGGGATTTAACACTTACAATGTCTCTCTCGCAAAAATAAAGTTGGTCGTTTTCAGGTGGAAAAAATATAATAAGCAGTAATTGTTGAATGAAACACTAGTATATATTGAATTATTTGGCGGGTATTTGATAAGCCGCCATAGCTCAGTGGTCAGAGCATCCGACCGGCAATCAGAAGGACACGGGTTCAAGTCCCGTTGGCGGCAAGTATCTTTTCTCGGAAGATTTTTCAATGTAAATGAGTGTTTCAGGCTGACAATTATTGCTTATAATAATTCTTTCTTTTTTCTATTGTTCTTATTTTCTGTAGTTTTCCTTTCTATTACGTTAATATGTTAGAAGATTTCTGTATATAATGGTGAATTGAGTTATGAAATTTGAATAAGAATAGGGGAGTCGGGAGGTAAAAGGGACAGGTTTTGGTACTCGCCAGTACCAAACAATAACTGACCATAATAACTGATAATTAAACAATAACTGACGATATGAATTTGTTTCTGAAAGGCATCGAAGTTCACAATCTTACAATTGCACTGGTGTGTTTATATAAAAGTGAACTGGTAATTAGATTTAAGGAGAATACAACAATTACCACGATCCACAATCCCTTCCATTCGTGAATAAAATTATTTCGGTGATGATGCGAGCATCCTGCGTACATCGCGGATGCGCAATTAAGATCGATTGAGGATATTTACATAGTGGATACCGCACGTGGGATATGAGATATAAATTTGTATGTAGATAGGTGTTCTTTACAACATGAACTACACACAATATAATAGAGGTAACAAATTTATATTCTTATGCAAAAATATAATAACATATGGTTTAATTGGTTTTATAACATCCCGACAAATGTACGTATACCATTATTGTTGACCTATAGCCAAGACATGTGGGGAAAATGTGTTATGAAGTAAATTCTACTCAGGTTAAAGAAGATGTGTTGGGTGTTACCTATGTTTTCTTGGATGACGTATTCGTTCTTGTTGGTGGGTCAATAGATGGATTGGTGAGGAAAGCTTAGGTTAAGTAAGGATAGTTTAGGTTAGGTTGGTCTATTGTTAGATCAGTAGGGTTAAACAAGGTGATATCGCACTATTTCTTCTCGCTGGGCCAGTAAATAGGAAGGTAAGAGTATGTTTGGTTAGGTGTAATTAGGTTGGGTTGAGTTAGTTTAGGTTGGTCTGTATTTGGTTAGGGTAGGTTAAACAAGACGTATTAAGTACCCGTGATTCCTTGGATATCGTATTCGTTCTTCGCGTGAGTCAGTCAATAGGTAGGTAAGGCCAGATTAGGTTAGTTCAGGATTATTTAGATTGGGTTGAGTTAGGTTAGGTTGGTCTATATTTGGTAATGTAGGTAAGCAATATGTAGTAAGTACCCATGATTCCTTGGATATCGTACTCGTACTTCATGGACCAATAAATGGGTGGGTAAGGATAGCTTAGGTTAGGTCAGGTTTATTTAGGTTGAGATAGGTTAAGTTTGGTCTGTATTCGGTAAGGTTAGGTTAGGTAGGGTTAGGTTAGGTTCGGTAAGGTTATACAAGATGTATTACCTATGATTCCTTGGATATCGTACTCTTCCTTCTCGGTGGGCCAGGGCAGCAAGTTTGCGGCAGCAGCGGGCACCCTCCGGCCCAGCATGTTGCCGATACCTTCGATGGACTGCCGCGCCACGCAAGCGATGGACGACAGGGCGCCATTGATCTGCCGGTCCACCGTCGCAAAAGATTTCTAAAATAACACACAATTTTAATCTCGTCCCTATTCATGAAATTTTTAAAAAATTTACCTAACCCATTTGAATTTTTTTACATTTGGTTTACCGTCAACTTTCGGCCCGATAGCGGTTTGTCAAGGTTTGTGTTGGGTTAGGTCAGCCGTTGATTAAAGCATCAAGCACAATGCTTGGCAATAAACAAAAAAATAACCCGTAAAACCTAATTTTTTTTACTATGATTCATCTATTTTCAATTTTCGAACTAGTTGGGCCGTCTAGTAGATAATATCAAAGAAAAAAATATAAATTTTTGGTTTGACTGAGTTTGAACCTTCCTCCCCAGGGACTGACTAAAGTGAGCGAACACCTTAGCCAAATCCGAGTTGAATGGAAGCGTCATTTATTTAATTTATTAACTGCTATTAATTTTTGAATATAATGTCATCCAATTTCAGAAAAAAATACGAGTGTATACGCGTCTGTGTACGCGAGCTCGATCGGATTTCAGGAAGTGCAAGATTTGCATTCATTAACGAACCCAAAATTTAAATTCAAATAGATGTCATTGATGAAGAAGATAACACTAATTATCTAAACGAAAATATAAAAGAGAACAATATACGGAAAAATCGAAAAAGATAATGGTAGCAACTGGGACTCGAACCCAAAACCTCTCGTCTAACCGGGGTGTGCACTTTTACCAATTCAGCCATTGCCTCTTTCAATAACAGATGTAATTAAAAATATATACATGTGTACTTCGGTGTAGTTTTGTGAAGTGTGCAGTACACAATCTGCTGTCACTATTTAGAAACAAGTAACTAAACTTTTCAAGAAATATCTAGGCCGGTCTCCTGCGACAAAAAAAATGACAAAAACAAAAACATTAGAGCATCGGCCACGAAAATTACCATTCCCATATTTCACGTCTGCACAAGCATTTGGTCCAATGTTTGTGATAATATTGCCGCTGGACAACTTAAGTATTACCTTATGACCGTTGTACCTTATGGAGTACAAGATGAATATATATGTGAAATCCTATTTAGATACTATATTGATTAATCTTTACGACGAATCGGCTTACAGTATGAACATCAAAAAATATGTTACAGATAAATCGAAGCTTTTACTAGCTTTTCTATGTATTGGAATTACAATAAAATTATTATTTACGTAACAAAAAATATAAGCGTAAACCACAAAAAAAAAAAAAGTTTTTTCACGACTTAACTATGAAGTAATACAAGAAACAATTTTAAAAAAATACAACTTTATGGCTAAGACTATTTTTGAGGTTTTCCATGTTCTAACTTTTTTTCGTTCTTATAAAATTATGCACAAAATAAATATAAAAAATTACTTTTTCGCTTACTAGCCTCGTGGAAAAAGACGCTCGATTTTAAAATTTTGCATCCGCAATAAAACATATTAATGATCTATCGAAATTAAAATATAACAAAACTATCCACTAGTTAAATTTCATGTCACTTAATATTAGTCACTATATAAATGCATGAATTCTTCTATCATTCTACCTAAATGTATTTCTAAAAAATAGTCTAAGATAATAGTATAGTATAGACAGTTCTACAAACAAACAAAAAGTTTTATTTTTAAATTTCTTCTTCCCTAAATGTATTTCTAATTGAATTTCTAGGTAGTCTAAAATAATAATTCAGGCACCCCGATAAGCCAAACCAAATATTTAAATTTATTTATTTCTGCTACTCTAAATGTAGTTCTAATAAAATTTCTAGGTTAGTCTAAGATAATATAGCCAAACTAAATATTTTTTTCTTCTAACTAAAATGTCTATTCAAATTTCTAGGTAAGTACAATTCAAAATAGGCATCCCGATAAGCTAAATCTGTTAATGTGCTTTGTATATATTAGCCCAAAAAGAAAAAAAGTAAATAAAAATATCATCATCATTACATAGTATAAAATGAAGTCGCTCAAAATGTATGTGCGCGTTAATCTTTTAAACTACGTAACGGATTTTCATACGGTTTTCACCAATAGGTAGAGTGATTGAAGAGAAATGTTTATATGTATAATACATGTAAATTATATAAGAGAAAAGCCGAGAAATTTGGCCGTACTATAGTCACTTTTGAAATTCGTTCCACGGAAGAAATTGGAAAATAGATGTCCTAGAGTAAGTAGGTATTTGATTTGAATTATTTTATTCGTTGAAGTCGCTCAAAATGTATGTGCGAATAGATATTTTAAGCTACGCAACGGATATTCATGCGGTTTTCACCAATAGATAGAGTGATTCAAGAGGAAGGTTTATGTGTATAAAAACATGCTTATTATAGTAGAGAAAAGTCGAGAAATTCAAATATTCAATTCAGGCAGCCGGCAACTGGCAAGCGGATGGTGTGGATTTTATAAAGGTCGGGTAATGGCTTTGTGTTTCGTTAGCCACAGCAACGTGTGGCCGGGTCTGCTAAGAAACTATAAAATATCTAAAAAACGATAAAGAGTTCTAAAAGTTTTAAATATAAACGATTTTTAGATACATATAAAAGTTATTTCCTCTACAATAAAAGTGTGACTATTTTAATTTCTATGTTAGTCAAAGATAATAAAGGTAATTTTATAAGCCAAATAAATCTGTTTTATTTCTTCTACTTCTTCTGTGTAAGTTACACCCCTTATTTCTGTGTACACTAAAATAAGTTTGAATTAGCCGAGAAAATTGATGAAAGTCTTTTGAGACAGGAAAAATGCCATTGGTGTAACAAGTCTACCCGATCAGTATTCAGGGCGGCAGTCTCCAGAGTGGAAATTGCTTCGATGATTGTCAACCTCCGGCAATAGAACGAACTAAAATAAGAAGGTGAACATAGAAACGGCAATACAAAAATATTGTTTATGGTAGAATACTATTTAGGTTGGTTAATTTAAAATATTACCTGCCGAAATATTCCCGATGCTCCTGAGCTGGCCACGTCAGATTTTGGTCTGAAACAAATTTTGAATAATAATGCATTTGGAATCCAAAACACGATGGCACAACCTTACACATTCAAATTGATAGGCTTGTCTTAACATGAAATCTGGGTATTATTTAGACGAGCTGGGGACAAACCACGTGACCATTGAAATAACCAAAACCTGACCAGAAAAGTTCACTAAAGTAAGGCAAAGGTTTGCAGCATAGTCTATTGTGAAACTTTCCAGCGCAGAATATGAATGCTGAGTGAGGCGGGTAAATTATAACACATTTGTAAAAGGATCTAACTAAATAGTATGACACAACATTAAAATTTGGAAACAAGCCTGAACTTTGATTTACCCGATTTGGGGTTTGTAGTTAAGTTTATTTACGCAGCCAATAATTTGCGGTATTTTAAAAGGATTAGTAATTCGTAAGCAGATTTTATTTTTGAGGACAGAATAGTGGTCTTGCAATACGAGTTGACTGTGTACCGTCAGATTAATTGATCGACAAATCCCAGAAAGGGGGTCGTTCACGCCGCCTCTCCGCGATCCGCGCAATTTGGTTTGATCCCCCTTTTCTTGATTGTCTGGTCTATTAAGTTGTATGTGTATGAGCACAACACTAGGATAGATACGCTGTTTTTTGTAGTAAATACCACCATTTGAACTCCAATACAATTCCTCTTTCAATTATAATCTGAAAGAAATATATATTAATATATGTGTACAAAATATTTTAGATATTCATGTATTATAATATATTTTTGAAGTGAAAACGTCTTTTAGCACCGTTGTGATTTGAAACTCGATGAAACGGAAACGAGCGACATTAAAAGGAGACAAATACATACGTCCATAGAATTTAGCCTGCGAAAGAATGAGATAGAATAATCGGTGTCCTATTTGTGCGGTGCTTCGTAGAATAAAATGTAAAATAATTCTTAAACTTGGTAAAAATATTATAATAAATAAAGCCTATAATTATCCGACTCCTGATCCTCTGCATTCATCTCATTTTCTCGAAGTTTAGCTTTCTGAAGGTTTCACTTCTACCTCGTGTGAACTGCACATTCTGATTTTTCTTTTTAAATAATACCAGAATAGCATGTTATATTATTTCACTCGATTTTATGTATTTTTAAGGTGATGATTCATGATTAATGGTGATGGTGATGATTTATGCCAGAGGTTCCCAAACTTTTTTTCTCGTAGACCCCTTTCAAAATTTTACTGGTTTCGGTGGACCCCCTGCTGCTACATTTCTACCATATTCCCAAAACTCGACAAAAAATTTGAAGATTAAATGTACCGATGGAAATTTGCTTCGCGGCTTAGTTGCAATCCTACATTCAGAGTCGTAAAATAAAAAGAAAAATAGTGTACTTACGTGTATTCTATTTATTAAAATAATATGATCACAAACTTAATTGAATTAAAATTAAACATTAATAACGTACCGTAACTTCAACAATGCGAAACAACAAAAAAAAATTGTCATAATTTTAATGAGAGGGATGTACTTGATGGATTGACATCAAATTATCAATATTTGGCTTCAGTTTTGTAAGGAATAACCGCAAATCTCCCCGTTCTGTGATCTTCAATCTGCTCCTTTTTTTGTTAATAGGTTTGTAACGACACTAAAACTTTTTTCGACGAGGTATGGCAAGGGAAATGCTCTCAAAAGTTTTCTCGCAATTTCCCACAGCCCAGGATATTTTTCGGGTATTTTCGCCTGCAGCCAAAATGTTTGATAGCCTTTTTTAAACTTCACCTTGAGCTCCTCATCGGTGCTAAGCTCGAGTAGCTTCTCTTGTAATACCACATTCGCCACTTCCGTTTCATCACATGAATTTATGATCCATGGTGGTATTTTCATCGTCAGTATATCTTCAAATCTATTTTTGAAGTTATCTTGGAGGTTGGAGGGCATTTAAATGTTGAACGCATGTCTGAATATCCTCATAGAGAAATTCTGCCTATGACAAGTTTGGAAACTGGGAGAATTTGCGCCGATTAATATTGTGTTTCATTTTCCAAGAAAAGCTGAAATGACGCCCTTTGTTTTTTTATAAAATTTAGTCTGTTCCCTTGAAAATGCAAGTTAATGTCTGTAATTATTTTAACAAATCTGAAAAACACACGATGACTGCTTATAATTTGATCGGGTTTTCTTTTAAATCTAGATTTTTACTTTCCCGAAACCCTAAAATTTATGAAAAAATTAGAAAATCTTGTTAAATATGTAGCTTTCGACAACCAGCGTACTTATGTAAGAGCAATCGTTGGAAGTCTTCATAATTTTCGTCGCACAATTGCGCAAATAAGAAAAAACCGGTATTCAACCCATTGCTATTTATTTTGATAACTGCTTTAATCACAATTGATTTTTTTTGCTCCCTTAATTTGTTTGCGTAATGTATTATATGCCTACTTTGATAGGTACAGCCAAGCCAACATTTTTGTTTTTTTACTATAGAAACCGGAAAAATTTTCGTGGACCCCCGCTTACAACTTGTGGACCCCCATTTTTTTATCATGCCAACGTAGACCCCCGTCGAGTCTCCCGTGGACCTCTGGGGGTCCACCTGGACCACTTTGGGAATCACTGATTTATGCGAATAAAAATCGGCTTGTTTTTATCCACACATCATGAATGAAATTAATGTGTAATGTGGAGATATAGGTACATATTATATTATGTTAACACTCCAATCTGAATCATTTTATTAATATTATTGTGTAAGTTGGGACTCGTCAGATTATCAGAAATGATAACAAAAGTGCTCATGTTCCGGATGTCCCTGTTGACCGTGTCAATAATAGAATTGTGAAAATTGATTACTTTACCTGCTCATATTATTTTTGAAGAGGTAATTGCGAGATAATATTTTTATTTTTATTATATTTAATTGAATTAGTAATTATTACACATTTTTTAGACGTTTGACCTTCTGAGATTGCCTGACAGGTTGCTCATTCTCTTGCTTTTTCTTGGCTCTTCTTCTTATCGCTTTTTGTCTCTCAACTTTTCTTATTTCTTCTTTCTTTTTATTACTTCTGCTGGCTTCCTATCGCTCTTCGTGCTTCTTCTTGACTCTTCTTGTTACAGCTGACCTCTTCCATTTCTACACATTTCTTCAGATTGATTTGCGGATGGTGTGAAAACTCGGCCACCATCGAGAGTATTCATTTCTACGTTCCCGATGGTTGTCTTTGCCACCACTTTCTATCTCCCAGCCTGGAGGACTAACTTGGCAATGGTCATGGCGATCAGGAGAGTAATCTCGATGTTGAACAGAATTATTTCAGATATCGACTTATTCAGTATTAGTGAAGCTGCCTTTAAAAGGCAATCTTAGCCTCTCCTTGCATCTTCCCGCTACTTCTTGGCTCTTTTTTACCTCTTTTTGACTCTTGTGTTTCATTCTCTTCCTTTTCTTTTCAACCTCTTTCTTCATCCTGTTTAAAGATAATGATTCGTCTCAGAGAATTGTATATTTGAAATATTATCATATTTAAATATTTTAAAAGTAGTTGAATAATAAGTTTAGGGTTATGTACTTTAAATAACATCAAAAAATTTATAAAAAAACTGTTAAAAATAACAAAAATCTGTAAACCTCTTACATATCAAGTACAAAATATTATGTCTTTTTTTAAATGAAAAATAATGTTTCATTTTACGTCTAAGGGTTGGTTTTATAACCGTCCGTTCGTCACGCTTGATACCATTTTTAACTAATATTTGGTCTACCGCTTGATTTTGCCGTTTTATAAACATTCGCAAGGTTACCGGTCGGTTATGTAGCGGTTAATGCCTTACGGACCGATTTTGGTCAGTTAAATGAATAACCATCCGTTTGCTGAAGTTTTTTGACAGTTGTTGTAAGTAGGAAGTTGTTCTTGGCGCTCGGTTATTTATTTATTATCGAAATCAGTCAGTAACGCCAGCCCAGCTTTATTTCTTTTATATATTCAATAATATTATTATTCAATTTATAAAAACAGTTTATTTATAAACAAGTTCTGCTATGTAATTAAATAGTAATTAAATAAAAACACGCTTAAAAAAAGCGTAACAGCTGTTTCGCCTAGTTTGATAATGCCTTCAGAAGGCGAAATATCTGTCACGCGTAATAATAATTAATAATTACAAAGAAGAACTTGTTTACAAATAAACTGTTTTTTTTATTTGAATAATAATATTATTTATAAATTGAATAATAATATTAGAATAAATAAAAGAAATGAAAATTAAAACGGGGTTCTACAAATTAAACTTAATAACAATAAATAAGTTATTATTAACACCACGTTTCTAAGCTCTGGGATCAATGGTGCAAGGAGCTGGCGATTTTACAGGAATCTCAAGTCGACGCATCAATAAAACAATGCATGTAGTGAAGTAGTGCATTGTTATGCGGAGAGAGACCCAAGTAATAATGTAACCGATGACCGCTAGTAATGCACATTTATTTATAATACATAACATAATATAACGAACGGATAGCGGTCCATTACGTAACTGAAATTTGGTACTTCGTTTATAAAACCGGCCCTAAATCGTTTTTTTTAAATGCTATGAAAGTTTAAATGCTAATCAGTCGTTATACACAAATATAACATATTTTAATTTTTATTTCGCTGAATAACATTTAGTCGAACAAGCCTGAAAGTTACACTAATGGTAATCTTACGTATTTTGGAGGTATAATGTATGTATTTCTCCGTAATTATTGTAGGTACTTACCGTGGTGACAGAGCCGCCCCGCGCAAGCTCTGCTCGGCAACTGAGCTAACTGAGGTAGACAGCGCGCTAAGTTGCGAAATAAAAAAGACAGCAATTCTTTTGTATCGCTTTCGTCTCTAAAACGTTGATTATTTTTCTAGGGCTAGACTAAAAATAAACTCAAACGATTAAGATAAATATTGAAAAAAAAGCAAAATTGACAAGAATGTTTCCAATCGTTGAATACCGCTTTTCCGTTGCGCTGTGCGTTGGTGTCATGAAATCTTTTATGTCCTATTGAATTTACTTTTTAAAATTTAACATCATTTTTACCGCTGTTAGCACAATAAAAAATCAAATATTATAATCAAATTGTTAAGCTTTCGCTAAAACACGTTTTTTGAAAATTTTCAAAAACATTAAACTAGAAGAGCCAGCGGTAGAAAAAATAAGGCAAACTCTCAAAATTGTCAATATCCCGCCGCGTTTTCTAAAATATCAAATGTCCAAGACAGCGAAAAATGTTGCGTGTGCTACGACGGCGACGGCGGATTAAGAGCAGTGAAGAGTAACCAGCGGTCCGTTGGTCTAACGGCTGACATATTGATAATTCGTAGACAATTTTGAGATTTTTGTTTGATAATTTTTTTTATGCCGGTTTGTGATTTACATGTCCGTTAAATCGTAGACCCATATCCGACGAACCGTTAAATCGTAGACCCATATCAGTGCGCCATTTCTTATTGAAGTGAAATTTCTTTAGCATAGATTTGAAACTCGATGAAACGGAAACGACACTAAAAAAGACATACAAATATACGAAACATACATATATACGCTTTAACCTACGAGAGAATGATATAGAATGAAACCTTACTTACGTATAGTAGGTACCTACAAAGCATCATTGGCCGCTTTGATTTTGAGCTGACTTTTCTTTTCACTACTGGTTGAGATTATGCGGGAGAAGGTTTCACTTCTACCGCGTCTGAACTGCACTCAATTTTTTTTAAATGTTTGATATATCTAATAACTTTTTTACAAAAAAATATTTGATAATTTAGGCCTCTATGGGTAGTTTACCCGTTCTGAGGTCCCAATTAATTAATTATTGCACAACTAGCCAAAAATCTACTAGGTAGTGTTTGACAAACTTAACTTTGCAGGCGGAAGATAGACTTGCTGTACGCAAAAAATTACGTTAGTGACACCCGACTGGATAGAAAAGCATGTCGATGAATTTCATTTTGACTTTTTTTTCCCCACACTTTTCTTATATATTCTCTGATCTAAATCAACACAAATTTTTTAAAAGGATTTTATTTTGCTTTAAAACAATACCGTTTTACACTGACCAAATGTTGAGGCTTCTCCGTTGTAGTACGTGATTAAAAACACCTACTTTAGAGCATTTTCTAAAACAACCTCGAAAGGTTAATTATTGCTTTTATAAAACTCTTTTAACAAAATTGTCACCGCGATAATGTCAGATTAACGAGGGATTTTACCTATATTTATTTTTAACATTAATATTTTTAAGAATGATCGCACCTCAACGATGTTCAATCTTTTCGAGCTTTATGGAAATTATTATTTTTTTAATTGGAACATGATTTTTTTAATTTTTAATAAGCAATACAATTAAGAAGATGAAATTGGTGTAACTGTGAAGTGCTGTTCTAAATTTGGGCACCTAAGTATAATACAATAGCAAATCTCTGTCAGTACAAAAACCCGTCGCTTCTTAGAGAGACAATATTAATTTTATTTATGAAATTTCGGTAGGCTCACCTTCTCTAACAGTGGCGTGTAGTGATTATGTTTTATTTGTTATTTGATTTCACATTTTGCAACGATAAAGTCAATATGTTGCTGAACCTTTGAATAATGTAATACTAATTACAATAGTTAATAAATATGCTCATATGTACGAAAGAAACTATCAAAATGTTTACAATGAAAGACAAAGATATAATCCACTTGGAAGAACTACTTTATTTGGATTGCGTGGCGCAACACCCAACCCAATACCCCCATTCATATCGAAAAGCATTAATTTTTTGTACGTTGACTACCTACGTCCATTGAGCGACAAATTGTTTTTCTATCCATAAACAATCATAAATACCTTCCTTCACCTAGATATTCTTCGCTTAAGATGCACTGCGACAAAAATACTAGATACATATTTATTTATTAAATTCTGGAACTACTATCATATGTATTCCTCTTTGCACAGTATACTAATGAAGGGAAACAATTATACCAAGTGAGTGGACATCTTCAATTTATCCTTAAGCAAATATAAAACATTGTTACTGAGGCAGTTCAGTTATGTACAATAAATATTCTGTATTTCTTACTATTATATATAAAAGCTCCGAAAAAGTCCGTTAATCAATAAATAATATTGAATATGTACCTGGAATATACGGTCTCGTCTAGACAGGAGCATATAAGCAAGCTACTCGTTCATAAAACGAACCACGAGTGCACTACAATAACATACAAGAATACAATTTGGCTCCCTTACTACTGCAGCGCTTCGGAGTCTTTTTTCTATAGGTGGCACGTACGGTAATGTGTACCCTTAGGCCTCTGGAATATTTTGTCAGAAGGTCAAAATATTTCCGCTTTCAAATAAAATGCGAATACATAAATGGAATATTTACGAACATATCCAAAAATTAAAAAAAACTGTTTTTGAAAGGTTATGAAAAACGCTTTCAAAATTTGTAAATCTTAAAAAAACATGTAATTTTTCAATTTCAATGTAATTTTATAATTTTTTTAATGCAAACTTTAAAAAGTTTTAAAAATGTAAATTTTTTTGTTTACATGAGCTCCACACAGGAGATCCTGAGGAAAATAATTTCCCTCAGGGCCTATGTTATCTTTGAGAATGCAGTGTGGAGGGATTTTTTAGGATCGGAAGGAGAGGAGAGTTCTGGGAACGAGGAGGGTTTAAGGGGTGGGTAGTAATCTGGAGTTCAGTGTGTCCTGGTCATCCGCCTCCAAGACCTAGACAAACCTCACCCTGTGAACCCGGGCACCCCTACTAAATCACCAAACCTTGGGGTGACAGAGGTGTTGGTTATCCAATAAAGGTTCCCGGCAGTACTGGCAGTACCCATTCCCGCCTCACAAATTTTAAATATTAAATGTTAAAAATATTATTGTACGGTTTTCTAACTAAAATTGCTGATAATAATAAAAAAACAATTAAAGTACACACACATTTTATTACACAATTGAATCATAAACGTTATCGTCAATTTACTTTTTCGTCGTGGAAATAATTAATAAAAAATACGCGTGTGCTTTAAACCACACGACTGAAGTAAAAATTCTTTAGCTCCATCTATATGATAGGAAGAGAGAAAGAAAATGTGCGCGCACTGCTCTCTCTTGCTCTTACAGTGTGATGCAGACAATAGGCCTGCACTGTGTCTTAGATATACAAAACGTAACTGGCTATGAGAGAAAGAGAGAAAGAAAATGTGCGCTCGCACCTATCTCTCTTACCCCTACCCTATATACGATACGTAACTCTCTCTCTTTCTATCTTCACTAAGATATATCTCCCTCTCAACTACCGTTCGCCTCGCTTTTCGTAACACCAGCTTACTCCTCAAGTCAAGCGTGCGTAAATAAGTTTTACTTCAAAAAATTCCCTAAGTTTCATTTTTTTGAAATTGCGGATGGATACTTTGTTTCCATTAAGGTGTAGGTACATTTTAATTATTTTGTACTTGTCTTAAATTTTGATATGAAGTTTGGTGTTTTGTCTTTTTAATACTCTGGAAGTCATATTTCTCTCACTGATAGTGAGGGAGACAAAACGATTTTAATGAGACCTATATGAGTTGTTCCCAAAAGCGAACAAATTTCCCGAATAAGAAAATTAAAAAAAAACAGAGTGTGCAATTCACACGCCTCACGAATCAAAACCTTTAGAAAAGTAAAGAAGACAAGATTGGGGAAGCTACGAAGCACCGCACAAAGAGCACCGCACAAAATCCTATAGATGTATGTTTTTGACTTTATTTTTTGTTTCATCGAGTTTCAAATCACAACGGCGCTAAAGAAGTTTTAAGTTAAAAAAAATTAATTAACATAAAATCAAATAAATTTATTTGTGCAATCAAATCCACGAAAGAGTCCTTAGAGTACCTACCGATTCCCTCTCGTAAACTTTCTTTTTAAGAACAGAATAGAATATCTTACTAATATTATAAAAGGCGAAAGTTTGTATGGATGTATGTTTGTTACTCTTTCACGCAAAAACTACAGAATGGATTTTAAAAATTCTTTCACGAATTGAGAATGGAGTGGGGAGAGGGAAGGTAGAGGGGGAGGAGTGGGGGAGGGGGAGGATGGTTGACGGGGGGGACTGGAGTGGGGGGTGGCTTGGGGGAGGGGGAGGGGGGAGGGGGTTGATAGGGGGAGTGGAGTGGGGAGAGGGAAGGTGGAGGAGGCGGAGTGGGAAACTCCTAATACCATGCGAGCGAAGCCGCGGGAAAAAGCTAGTATAATATAATTACACGATCAACATATTCGATTTACCATTTGCGTAAAAATATAAACAAAATGAAGAATATATATTTTTTTAAAAAGACAACAATAATAATCTAAACGAAAATATGAAAGACAACAAGACACAGAAAAATAGAAAAAGAAAATGATCGCAACTGGGACTCGAACCCAGACCTCTCGTCTATCCGGAACGTGCGCGTTAACCAATTTCGCTATTGCCACCTTCTGTCTATTTTTTCTTCTGTGTCTTGGTCTCTTTCATATTTTCATTTAGATTATTATAGTTATCTTCTTCTTCAATGATATATTACATTGATGGGAATAACCTTCAAAAGTTATAAAAATAGAGTTATTCTTATAATTTTTTTTTTTTCATAATATAAGGTACATATGTTTTGGATATCACGGAATCAGTGTATTTCCGACTGTTTCCCGATATCTACGATGAGTCGCGTTGAGTCTCGACTTGTTTATTGGTCGCCTCTGTTGGATTAACCGTTCCATTTAATTACTGGCGATTAAGCGGTGTTAGCGTTAGGCCAAGAGATATGAAAACATTTGTAATATTAATAAAACCTTCGACTGTTGATGTAAAGCTTAAAAATATGAAAAAGTCACCCCTCTCCAAGCCAAAGCTCGAGTATAAAAGAGCCCAGTGACTGGAAAAGGACATCATTCGCAGGTTCACGTCTCCTCTCTCAATTATGACGGTCCTTTATTCAGTAAGTACAATTTTCATTACAATTTTGATTTTATTTGCAAAACAATAACGTTGAATAGAAGGAATTTGAAATTATTTTTTATCGTATTTTTCAAACTATATGTACTTGCGAAAATACTGACTGTCAATTTATGATTTATTAACAACCAGCTTATCCGGCGAAATTCGTACCGCTTCAGAATCAATAACTGATGTGTTAACTTATTAGCTGAATTAAATTCAGTTTTTTAATTGAGTTAAAAATTACGCTGCAATTATTTATGCGCAACTGTTCGTATTTTGTATTTATCAGAGATGGCGTTGTATACGGATTTATATTTTTTGTGATTTTCTTACATTTCCACTTATGGGAATTGCGTTTCATTTTATTTATACGTGTGAGGGAGATTTATTTTAATTACAGTATTTTTCCTTTGGAGAGGTGCAGACATACGTTCAACGTTTGTCTCATTGTATCACGAAATACCTTTTATATTTTTCTTCTTATAATAACACAATAAAATCAAAATCGTTTCCTTCGATAAAAAGACAAAGTAAAAAGGGACAAATTCACTGACTTGTGTTTGACTCCAATACATGAAAGAATTCCTCCCTTGCGTTTGATGTCAACCGCTATTTCTGAAGATTCGACTGTTGCTGCGTCAGTTTCATCACTGCTTCTGCATAAATGGAAAAAAATGAAAATTTTTAGTCAGATATATAGTTAGGTACATACAAATCATTTTAAAGAGGGACATCTTTGAATGTATCTGTGCACACCGAAAATTTAAAAAAAGTTTATCGATATAGTTTGTAACAACGATTCGCAGTCCCCTCTTACCCCACAAATTCCTAAATATATTGGTTGCGTAGTTACATTTATCAATTCGGTTTATATTTAGACTCGAGATTCAATCCGTCAATTTTTTTTTGAAATTTTTTTGTTCATTCAAGAAAAAAAATTCTACAATAAAAAATATATTAATTTTTTGTAGACCACTACGAGTTGTGTGATTTTTTATTGTAAATTATGGCGAGTCACAAAGTTATTGTTTTTTACAAATATGAAAAATATTTTTATTAATTACCTGTAGGTACGCGCTCTAAAACAAAAGTTAACTAATGTTGGCAATTTTTCTTCTTTTTGATCACAGTTATTGGCAAAAATTTGTTATCATTTGTGTTTTTGGGTTAAAGTACGTTTGGCTAAGCCTCAGTTGTATCTCTGCCGAAACTATTTTAATATAGATAACTGTGATGTAGTCATAGAATAAAGAATGTAAGACTAGAAGTGCCTTCCATGCAAATTCGAATCGAAACATATATTATGTTTCATTTAGCATAACCGCTTAGCGTTCCTTCTCACTTACGCTCGCATGAAATCGTAGCTCTCCATCCCATTTGAATTTCGAAAACACAGTTTGGTAAGGAAAAGTAGGTCCGAATTGGGCCTATATTTGGATCACGAAACATGTCCACAAGGTACATCTTGTGTTATTCTTTTTTCTTTGAAAATATTCGTCTCATTGTTGCACGAATGTACTAATGTAATTTAATCATTACTTACGGGTTAACTAAAGGTACAATTCTAAGCGAAAGACCATTGAACGAAGTATTACAGTCGTAGCGGTAGTAAAGTGGTATTGATGCTACTGCAAGTACTGCGAGCACAGAGCAGTCAACAATACAAACAGGACATATGAACAGTAGTCGAAACCTGGTAGGCACATGCCTTCTTTGTTCACTGGCTAATAAAAGTCTGATTCAGTCGCCCAATGCCCTCAATTAAGGGACTTTTCAAATTAACATTTTTGGCATTAATGAATATTTTTTCTTACCACATGTTCAGTTATTAGATGATTTATTGGTATTTACCTACCTTATAATCTCAGCCACAGAAGTAGAAACACTCCCTGGAACACTACGAATTTCCACTTCTAGATGCTCAGCGTTTTCAGTCGGTGAAAGTCTGAAAGAAACTTTTTTTTATAACATTCATACTCCTCTTTCATATGTAGGGTGTTGTGGTACATTATGTACTTAACTTGCTTTAACCAGTGATTCTGACAATATTTGGAGAAAAAAATGTAAACGAAATTTTAGTCTTCGGTGACTTTTTAGATGTCTATTTTTGTTTTAAAAACTTTTTTTTGAAAATCAAAAAAAAAAAAAAAACTTTTACATATCGTTACTGGTCACTCAGACGAGTAACCAACCAACCCCTCATCCTATCTCTAACTGCCCAATACTTTCTTTATGTTTTACCGATAAAAAAAAAACATCAAAAATGTCACTGGAGACTAAAATTTCATTTACATTTTTTGCTCCAAATAATGTCAGGAATCACTGGTTGAAGTATGTCAGTGGCATAACTATAGGGTGGCAGGGCTGGCAAAATGACACGGGCCCCGCGGGCAAAATGAATTTTTACTGCGGGGCCCCATTCAATGAATTTGCCACGGGCCTCAGATGGTATAGTTACGCCACTGGTCATGTACGTCTCTTAAGACGAATATATACGTGAAATCCTATTTAGATACTATTTTGATTAATCTTTACGACGAATCGGCTTACAGTATGAACATCAAAAAATATGTTACGGATAAATCGAAGATTTTACTAGCTTTTCTATGTATTGGAATTACAATAAAATTATTATTTAAGTAACAAAAAATATAAGCGTAAACCACAAAAAAAAAGTTTTTTCATGACTTAACTCGGAAGTAATACAAGAAACAATTAAAAAAAAATACCCCTTTACGGTTAAGACTATTTTTGAGGTTTCCATGTTCTAACTTTTTTTCGTTCTTATAAAATTATGCACAAAATAAATAAAAACTACTTTTTCGCTTACTAGCCTCGTGGAAAAAGACGCTCGATTTTAAAATTTTGCATGCATGAGATTCGAAATATTTCTAGCGTTTATATTCCTCTTAACACCCTGTATACCTGTATGTCGAAACATTTCCTATCAACAGAATATTACGAATATATGCAGCGGAAATTTCATCCGATACTCACAACAATTTTTTCTTTAAAATATGATATTATTTCTCTTTACTTTTAAGTATTTCTTAATTTTTTTAAAAATTAAATCGAATTTAAAATATTAAATGTACGACTACCACAACACGGGCATAAGCCCAGTGTGGTAGCCAAAAAAACAAATATCTGTAAGTAATAAATTTTTTTATGAAAAAAGAAAACATTTTAAATTATTTTTTTTTATTCTTTGCTTTGATGTTACGTTATTTGGGGTATTTTCAACCACCATGCTAGGCACATGCACGTGAAATGGTGGTGGTGTATTAAACACTCATTTTTCGATGGTAAAAAATAAAATTAAGTACTCGGAACTTTGCAATATTTTATATGACGTAATGGCGACCAATTAAACTTTAAAACTGTTTGAAATTTCTGGCTCCTGTGAATTTTGGCGTTACATCTCAATATACAAATTTCTGTTCTTATAATTTTTTAAAACATCAATGTTTTCGTTTCATTCGCTATTTTAAAAAATGAATGAATAACTTTTGATTCTCATTTGATTTTCATATTCAGCGTCGTGTACCCTCATACTTAAAATGTAAATTTAACTAAAAATGATGTACTGTAATTATATGCGTTTATGCGTCTGCTTTATTAAAATGAATTGTTTCAACTTTTATATTATAATGTTTTCTTGTTTGGTATAAGGTACTTTTCCAGCAAAAAATGTTTTCTAAATATTAGACAACAATGTTGTACAAAATGACCGACCTTCAAAATTAGTACGTTTTTGTCAATTATTGTGCAAACATTATCATAATTTGAGAAGCGGCTTTAGGTACACGGAACCATAAACATCTAACCTAACATTGCGCTTCTTACATATTTTTAAAATGACTAGTTACAAATTACGGGCCTTAGGTACTAATAAACTGGTTATCAATTTTACACGTTGATGAATCTTAAATTGTTGTCTATCAGTTGTATAAAAATTAAAACAAGTTTATTAGTAAGAGGGTTTAAATCGTCACACCATTTAGATAGGGTTCTAACTGACATTTTATTTTATTTATTATTTTATAATTTATTTTTCAAGGTTCTATCATTACTTACACTCTCTATTTTGTTTGTATTTGACAGTTGCTCGTAAATACGAGGTGCATTATAGTTCGTCACTTCATTTAGATAAGGTTCTAACTACGCCATACCAATTTCTAAGGTATCTAAGTTTCTAAAGACGAATTTTCGTAACCTATTTAACAATTTTAGTATTTTAGTTTATCATACTTTAATGGAAAATATTTAAATAGGGCGTGGCCCTAGCAAGAATTGCATTAGGGAAATGTAATTAGAACGTTGTGCAATGAATTATTATGCCTTAACTGGTTGCACAAGGTTCTATTTGCATTTTCAGGTATGTTCTAAAATGGTAAGTATATGTTCTATTTAAGAAGTTTCTTTTAAAATATGTTCAATTAAATTACTTTATACAAGATTCAACCTCAAATCTGGAAAGTGGTAAATAGATGATGAGAAATCGTCTTTGCAAATTTTGACATCTCATATCTTAGAACAAGGTGAAGTAAAGTTAGAATACTATCCAAATGAAGTGACGAAATGTCTTTATCCAAAAACTTGTGAAGGAATTCCTAAACTACTTGTCACCCTTCTCATTACCTCCCCTCGCTTCCATACATACAAGATTCCATACAATACAAGATTCAACCTCAAATCTGGAAAGTGGTAAATAGATGATGAGAAATCGTCTTTGCAAATTTTGACATCTCATATCTTAGAACAAGGTGAAGTAAAGTTAGAATACTATCCAAATGAAGTGACGAAATGTCTTTATCCAAAAACTTGTGAAGGAATTCCTAAACTACTTGTCACCCTTCTCATTACCTCCCCTCGCTTCCATACATACAAGATTCCATACAATACAAGATTCAACCTCAAATCTGGAAAGTGGTAAATAGATGATGAGAAATCGTCTTTGCAAATTTTGACATCTCATATCTTAGAACAAGGTGAAGTAAAGTTAGAATACTATCCAAATGAAGTGACGAAATGTCTTTATCCAAAAACTTGTGAAGGAATTCCTAAACTACTTGTCACCCTTCTCATTACCTCCCCTCGCTTCCATACATACAAGATTCCATACAATACAAGATTCAACCTCAAATCTGGAAAGTGGTAAATAGATGATGAGAAATCGTCTTTGCAAATTTTGACATCTCATATCTTAGAACAAGGTGAAGTAAAGTTAGAATACTATCCAAATGAAGTGACGAAATGTCTTTATCCAAAAACTTGTGAAGGAATTCCTAAACTACTTGTCACCCTTCTCATTACCTCCCCTCGCTTCCATACATACAAGATTCCATACAATACAAGATTCAACCTCAAATCTGGAAAGTGGTAAATAGATGATGAGAAATCGTCTTTGCAAATTTTGACATCTCATATCTTAGAACAAGGTGAAGTAAAGTTAGAATACTATCCAAATGAAGTGACGAAATGTCTTTATCCAAAAACTTGTGAAGGAATTCCTAAACTACTTGTCACCCTTCTCATTACCTCCCCTCGCTTCCATACATACAAGATTCCATACAATACAAGATTCAACCTCAAATCTGGAAAGTGGTAAATAGATGATGAGAAATCGTCTTTGCAAATTTTGACATCTCATATCTTAGAACAAGGTGAAGTAAAGTTAGAATACTATCCAAATGAAGTGACGAAATGTCTTTATCCAAAAACTTGTGAAGGAATTCCTAAACTACTTGTCACCCTTCTCATTACCTGTCTCATAACTTTAAATTTACATGTTGCCAAGGAGCAAACAAATCAGCGACTTTACTATAAACGTTTTAATTATTTAAAAACATGTGTACATATTGTAAATTATGCGACTCAATTATTCCCAAAAAGCGCTGGGACCGGCAATTTATTATGAACGTAGGGCGCATTCCAGCGATAAGATTTCACAACAATTAGTCAATTACTTAATTGCGAAAGTCACCCGGGGTCAGCCGGGAATTTAGGATCTGCCGTACGTGGGTAGGTACTGGGTACATGGATTCCTGCTTTGAGCACGGCCGTAGGTACCTTTAGGTCACTTCATTTGATTGAAATATTATATGCGTAGGTAGCTCGTCAATCTTAAAACATTAAAATGTACATAACGAAATGTTTACTGCGAGTTGGTATAAAAGTATTTACAGTATTTAGCGTGTACAAGCCGTGTGTTTGCGAATTTTAAAATTGACTGCAAACAATTATTTCCATACTTCAAATGTGTAATAGAAACGTGTTTTAAATTTTACATAACTGATAAACCACTATTGGACGAGTTTGTGTATCTGGGTAGTATGTTTACGAGAGATGGGAAGGCTGATAGCGACATTGAAAGAAAGATAAATGTAGGTAACTCCATTAATGGAGGACTGTATACAGTTGGCGCTAATAAAAAAACTCTCAAAAGAAGCGAAGCTAGCAGTTCACAATGGAGTCCTGGTACCTACCCTGATGTATGGCAGTGAGGCATGGAACTGGCAGAGGAAGGATGAAAGCAGACTGAATGCTGTTGAAATGACATTCCTGAGGCGTATTTGTGGTAAAACCATGTATGATCGTGTGAGAAATGTGGAGATCCGCAAAGAATGCAAGGCTGATGTGAGCGTAGTGAGTAACATTAAGAAAGCGACCCTCAGATAGTTTGGGCATGCAGAGCGAATGAATGAAGAAAGTAGTGTAAGAAGAATGATGACGAAATAATGATGCAAATGTGAATGGTAGAAAATGTCGGGGACGCCCGAGGAAGACATGGCCCGATCAAGTGAATCAGATACTTGAGACGGGCCATGTCAAGAGTCAGAATAATAGAAGAGTATGTATGAGGCGACGTTTGAATGTGAATGAGGCAAAGATTGTGTGCCAAGACCGGTTGTTTGGCGGTCCGTCATCTCTGCCTACCCCTGCGGGGAAACGGCGTGTTGGTTAGTTAGTTAGCTATAAACCATCAATGTATATATCTTAGTTAGTTATAAACCATCAATGTATATATATTAGTTAGTTATAAACCATCAATGTATGGTAAATGACTATACCAAATCCAAACATTTCACCAACATTTTCTTAAGCAGGTACGTACGTACGATATTTAACTTTCCGATTATCTATGATATTTGACATTCCCATTATTCTAGGAAGCATTAAAAAGATAAACCATAGATTACTACATTATTAAAATGTTTTTTTTCTTACCCGTTTTGATCGCAGAATTCATTTTTTCCATCAGAGGGTGCTTCCATCCTAAAAAAACAACATTACAAAAATGAGATTTTATAAAGTAAATAATATTGGCTTATAAAAACTTTCTACAACAGTTTTGAAAAACATTTTTTAGTTGAAATAAGAACAAAATTGTCAACGGAGAACAAAATTTCATTTACATTTTTACTCCAAATAATGTCAGGAATCGCTGATTAAAGTAAGTCAAGTAAGTCCCTTAATACCCTATAAATATAATGTAGACGTTCACCATTGTTTTTTATTTGGGTAGAAAAATGAATAGGCATCTATGTGTTAATTTTTGCATTCATTCTAATAATTGCTGTTGTACTTACAAAGGAGCAAACGCCATTATCAGAGAAATTTACAAATTGGACGAAGCCCATCAAAAAGCTGCCCGAAGGGCCTAAGCGGATTTTTGTCTGCTATTATATTAAGTCTACAATTATCACAGAAAATCAATGTAATATTTCCATATCAAAATGGGAAATAGGTTTCAGACTCGCGTGAAAAATGGATATTGTGTGTCGATATCTAAAAAATAAGCCATTCAATAAATCGATATTGTGTGTCGATATTTAAAAAACAAGCCATTCAATAAATCGATATTGTTTGTCGATGTCTAAAAAAAATCTTATTCAATAAATCGATATTGTGTGTCGATATCTAAAAAACAAACGAATTCAATAAATCAATATTGTGTCGATATCTAAAAAGCAAGCCCATTCAAAAAATCGATATTGTGCTTCGATACCTAAAAAACAAGCCCATTCAATAAATCGATATTATGTTTCGATATCTAAAATACAAGCCCATTCAATAAATCGTATTGTGTGTCGATATCTAAAAAACAAGCCCATTCAATAAATCGATATTGTGTGTCGATATCTAAAAAACAAACCCATTCAATAAATCGTATTGTGTGTCGATATCTAAAAAACAAGCCTATTCAATAAATCGATATTTTGTGTCGATATCTAAAAAACAAGCCCATTCAATAAATTGATAATGTTAATATCGTTTATTTCCCTTTACACATTTTAAAGCTCAAGGGAAAGCATTCAATGCTTTACGAACCGTTCTAACTAAAATTAATCACTTGCTCAGTTGCTTTCTAAACGAACTAAGCGTAACGCCGTTTCCCCGAAGGGTAAGCAGAGAGGATAAACCACCACATAATTCTGCCATGGCACATACTAATTCGATATTATATCGTCTCACACATACTCATCTGTAATTCTGATTCTTGAAATTACCTAAATCAAGTATTTTATTAATTTCAACGTGCCACTAGGCGCTTTTAATATTCTCACGTTTACGGAACGGCGACGGTAAAAAAAGGCAAAGAACATAGTTCCTTGTCAAAATAATGCTGCAGCTCTTTCTTACACATTAAATAATGGTGAGACAAATATGAAATACACAATGCACGTAGTCTGTTTCCAAAGTACTATTTTTTTTAAGTGAAACTTCTATAGCCCCGTTGTGATTTGGAATTCAGATGAAACGGAAATGATGCATTACAGCACCTGCGAAACTCCTACCAAGACTTCTATTGGTTGAGATATAAGACGGAAATGACGCCAGTCTGACGTCTGACCTCACTTTTCAAGGCTCCTTGGTTCTTCATTGGTTGAGATTGTTTTGGTAAAGTTTCGCTGCTACCGCGTGTTAACTGCACTCTAATTTTTGAAGTGAAAATTCTTTAGCCCCGTTAGCGATTTGAAATTCGGATGAAACGGAAATGCGTAACAAAAATTTATTATTTGACGGTCCTTGGTTCTAATATAATGCGGTAAATTCGCGCGTCGGCGCGGGCCTTCGATAGCGCAGTGGGCAAAGCTGACAAATTTTTGTGATATCAATATCCAGTCTTCAAATTAATAATTAAAGTCATATAAAACAAAAATAAAACATTCTCGATCAACTTATTATACAAAGAAACTAAAATATTTAATATACGTAAATTATTTATATTACAAACTTTGAAATATGTATTTAAAAACAAAAATAATTTCGAAATAAATGAAAACAGAATGAGCAAAAGAATAAATAATATATTTTACACCCCACAAACCAATACTAAATTATTGCAGACACATAGCAATTTCATTGGTCCTCGTTCATTTAACCTTCTACCACTACAAACTCAAATGATAAATAAAATGATAAAATATGTAAAAGAGGTAAAATTATGGTTGAATAATGTAGATATTGAAACGCTATTTCTATAAATTTATCCTTCTTTCTAAAACTTACTTTCTGCAACTTTCTAAACTGTAGTACAATATGTTTTCTGTTTATTTTATTAAAATAACTAAAAAAAAAAAAAAATAAATCAGTATGTTTTTTCCATATTTTTATTTAAATTTTATAATAGCTGAAAAAAAACCTTTTTCACTTATTCTACCTATGAAATACTAACTTTTTATACAAACTTTATATTTAATATGTTTTTTAAGTCTATTTTATACTTTGGGAACTTGGAAATATAGTATTTTGTTTTACTATTACCCACACTCAGGCAGTGCCTTAGTGGGTTTTCATTTCTTGTTCATACTATTTGTTATTATATATTATGTTATTATATGTATACTATTTGCTATTTTACATTATATGTACAAAGATATGAGAATAAATAAAGTTAAAAAAAAAAAAAAACCACTTTAAAATAAACAGGTAATAGAAAAAAAGCGACATTTTGCGACTTTCTAGTTTCACTTATACTGCGTGAGTAATGCACACTCTGATTTTTTTTTCTTTGGATGAAATAGACAAAAGTTTGATCGTTTCATCTCGTGAGGATATTAAAAGCGCCTATTGACGTCTTCGTGCCATTCGCCGGGCTTCCACGGCTTTTCTGATTTGAACATATTTCTGAATGAGAAGCCCCAATGTATGCCCGGCATCTTCCAGCCCTGTGGACAGATCAGGTGGCCTCTCGCAGAGTGCCTTCCAATTGAGCTCACATGTGGACGATTACCATTCATCTGCACAATTACCTCGCGAGTGGCATTATGACGAATAATAACAATCAAATTTGTTCTGAGTCAAGGACGTAACGGGAGATGGTGCCGATCTACGACTAACCTTAGATAATAAAACATACGGAATATGTCCTATGACCTAAGTTTTAATACGCACGTTGTTAGGAGTAGGATGCTACACATAGAATTTCTACCGATTTCTTACATATCTCCCTTAAACATTTGAAATTTTTAAGCTTTAAAAAAAAAAATATATATTTTTGAAGATAATATCTATACATTCGCCATGCCGAAAGGCAAATTATATGAAAATCCCTTGATAGAAAAAATCACAAAGTATGCTTCGAAAATTATTGCAAACACGTTTGTTTCAGTTATTTTACAAGTTTTATGTATGAAAAAATTCACAGTTTTTCTTTGAATGTTGTTTTAGACAACACAGACGAGACTTTAGTTCTAGATTAAACGAGTCATATTTTATTAAACATTTTCACAATTTTCGTTTCAATTTCAATGTTTCCAACACTCGTTATTACATATCTCTCCATCTTCTTCGTTTTAAGCGGGGATACGGCGCCTTAACGGATTTTTTCAATGCCTAAATATTCCGACTTTACAGTTTTAGCTTATATCATGCTAGCCACTGCCTCCACGATGGCCTCCGTGGTCGAGGGATGAGGCCCTTGACTATTAATCCAAAGTTCGCGGCTTCAAACCTCGGCGTGCGAGAGTAAATTTTTTTTAATTGTATTGTGTTATTTCACAATTAAATCATTAAAAATAATATGTGTGGCACCTTCAGGAACGGAAGACAATTAGAAGATATCGGCCAGAAATGATACGTCGCTTGAAATGGCTTTAGCCATGTTCAGTGACTAGATCTGAATATCCAGGCACTTCCCCGCCAACCTTCCTCACCCCACTACCTTCAGCCTCACAACGTACCTCAATTGGGGACGCCATAGTCTCACTGATTCTAGGCGGTAGGGAGTCTTGTGCTATTGCTAATGGTATTCACATAAAAAAACCAAGCTTAGATACCATTTTAAAAACCAAAATGTTCAACTTAATTATAATACACTTTAACGGAATTATGTTTTTGTAACGACTTATTGGAAAACATCATTGTTTGGTCCGTAGGTACGTATATAAGAAAGATAATAATTTCTTTGTTCGATTGGATGTCAAAATTTACAACATGAAGGCAGATTCATTTTTGGTACCGATCATATTTGAGAAAATTTACAAATCGTAATAAAATAATATTATAAAAAAATATATATATTAGATAGAAATCATTCGCTATGCCTACTGTACACTGGGTAGAAAATACCTACACACAATGTTCTTCTTTATTATATGGCTGTGCTTACTTATTCCAAACACGATAATAGATTTATAACTGAGATGAAAAGAATTGCTATCCCCTGGGGCTAATTTGTTCGCTTTTCGGAACAACGCATATAGGTCTCATAAAAATCAACGTCTCTTACTATCAAGGTTAGTAATATCTTAACGGTATTGCAAAGAGTAAACACCACGATTTATATTCTAATCAAAAAGTTAACCACAAAATAATTAAAATATAACCTTTACGAAACCAAAGTTTCCGGCCGCCATTTGAAAACCTTTTTTCAAGTAAAACTTCTTTACGCACGCTTGACTTGGGGAGTAAGTTGGTGAATGTGTGACGAGAGCATTACGAAAAGCGAGGCGAACGGTAGTTGAGGGGGAGATATAAGTTAGTGAAGAAAGAAAGAGAGAGAGTTACGTTTCGTATATTACTGTAGGGGCAAGAGAGAGAAGTGTGAGCACGCATTTTCTTTCCTTCTATCTCTCATAGCCAGTTACGTTTCGAGTATCTAAAGACACAGTGCAGGCCAATTGTCTGTATCATACTGTAGAAGCAAGAGAGAGGAGTGCGCGCGCACATTTTCTTTCTCTCTTCCTATCATATAGATGGAGCTAAAGAAGGTATGGTCTAAAGCACACTCGTATTTTTTTAAATTAACTATTTTTACATGAAACTACCAAAAAGTGAGTCGACAAAAACGTTAATTTTAGTTAGAAAAAACGAAAGTTGAGCCATTTTTATAACTTTTTTTATGTTGATATTAAAAAAAATTATATGACAAAATTTGTGTTTATTTTGAATAATAAAATTTGTAAGTATATTTTATCATCTTTCAAGAACAGTTTTTAGTTTTCGGGTGCGTTCAAAAATATTTAATTTATTTGGATTATATTTCGAAGTGGAAATATTTGGACCTTCCGATAAAAAAGAAGGTCCAAGGGTTTAAAAACAATAGTCTTGAACAATATTGTATCATTGTATAATCAAATTGAACAAAATGGAAAATCACACACACATATTGAAAAAACTCTCTAAATACAACTACAAAACGAGACTCAATTTTGAACGTAATGCTTCATCCATCTCTAGTTTGAGCTGTTACTTCATCATTGCAGGAACTTATCACTCCCCCACACTTCTCAGTTTAATCATCGTCATTAGCGATCACTACCGCTGTGTTCCTGAACGTGATATCTTGTACTGTCTAGTGTACAGCTAGTGGGGACTTGACAGCCTACTGTATGTTTATAGGAACGGAAATCCCGAACCATATTTGAAAATGACTCAAACTGTGGGCAAAGTGGCCAAACCAAAATCCCTGTCCATTGGCAAACTAAAACTGAAGTCATTTTAGATACATAGATACAAACTCCCAGATTTGCGAGACTGGATATTTTTTACGGTTCCATGACAACTCAACGAAGTGCCATTTTGACATCCATTTGAAAAGTCATCAAAAGTGATGAAAAAAATAGCTTAACAACTTAACCTAACGTAACCTAACATGATTTATCCGGTCACTATTTTACGCACCTAACTATTTGTATTAGTGGTTCTGCGAAACAATAGATCTCGATTCGAAAAATAAATCAAAAACCAAAATTTCCTCCGAAATCATTAAAATTTGTAAGAAAGTAAGTAGGTAAAGGCTTCATAATTTCAAACACTATATTTTATGTAACATTTTATGTTTCATTTAAAATCAATAATTATTCATTTTGTTCAAAGGAACGTCACTATATTAATAATAAGTATTTTTTCAAACATTCTTTGGGCAGGTGGAAGGTACCATAAAAGACCAAATAAACAATGATTTCACATTTGAAATATAATCTTTTCCGAAATGTTAAAACAGCCACCATCTTGAAACGGGTACAGGACGAACAAACAAATTTACAGACCAAATGCAAAATGGTCGACTTAAAATAGGACTTCGCTGTGATCAGTCATTGAAACAAAATACATTATAAAAATGAAATCTCCTGACTAACAAGGACATCGGTATTTATGGCAACTTTATACTCACGATATTATAATCAATATTGTTTGCAAGAGCTTTTTATATATTATACAGCTGACTGTATCTATGTTGTTTCAAATTAGTATACAACGTAGATAAAGTCAGCTACTAGTCACCCGCAGGACATGACAGGGCACGATCATGTGAACAGAAATATTCGTATTGTGAACCGTAATATCAACAATCTGAATAAGTCACGAGATTACTACAGATAAATAAAGTATTGATGACTAGTAAAAATGTCGTAACACGTGATTTAATCTTTTAAAAGAGCAGGTACCTAATCTACGAGTAACTTCTGAAAAAAATTGGATTCCATAAGAGTTGATTCCCCGATACGTAAATATAATATACAGTCAGTTTATACCGCTATATACCTACTTACACAAATACGCTATAAACCTGCTTACACAAAAAATTACTTACGTGTCCCCGAAGGGATGTGTAGAGAGAGAGGATGTACCTCCGAATAACTAAAGCATAAAACATTTTTTATTCAAACGCAATAGGCCACTTGATAGATTTTTTTACTAAGATTACGAAAATGTTATTAAAATTTTTTAGAAATGTACAGTTTTTTTTTATTTTTAAATAAATAAATCCATTATTTGGGCTTGTGACGTCACTACATGAAAATGTCCCGTCGCCGAAAATGTTCCTATTAATTTTATAAAATTCCACACCGATTTATCTTTTTTATATGGCATCACTTTGATTTCAGGCGAATTTTTGAATTTGACATTTAACATTCAATAGATTTATTGTTTGTTCTCTGTGAACGTATCATTTTGGTTTGATTTTTTGACAGATGTTATGACGAGAACCCCGTACAATTTACGTTTTCCGTACGTGTTTTAGAGCTATGATGATAATGGTGCGGATTTTAACAAAATCAAATTTCATAATATTCTTATTATTATTATAATTTACAAGTAAAAGTATATTACATTTGATTTAGTAATATAGACGTTGAACATTATAATGATTTATGATCAATAAGATGGATCAAGGAAAAAAATATTTATGAGATGTAATATTTTTGGAATGCCTCGTTATTCTCCTGTGCCATTCGTGTGGAAAACGTTCTTTTTTTAAAAATGATTTTCGGCTATGTAATTATCGTTTTTTCGCACCTATAAAATTATGTCCGTCTTTCCGGTTTATAAAAAATGGTTTGATTTTTCGAATTGAAATATTCAAAAAATCCCCAGGGTTTCAAAAATACGATAAAAAGAAAAAAAAATACAGAATGTCTTAGAATATTTGTCTAAACCGGAAAAAAAAATTAAAAAAAATGTGATGCAAGTGGCCTATTTTATTTTTATTTTTGGAAATGGTGTGTGCTCAACGTTCACGCTAAAAATATCGACTTCAAGCTTTAAAATGTTAATAGTGTTTAAAGCGTTAAGAAGTTTTAAAACTTAACAATCGGATTTATTAGGCACTTATCAAGCACCAAGTTAAAGTACGATATAAATGCAAATAGAATAAGTAGGAGTCGAATGGTTCGTCGGGACTTCACCAACAAGCAAAATAAACACCCAATATTTTTGTTAGGCACGAAATGTTTTAGAACAATATTTATTTTCAAAATAAGTGCACTTGGACTGGTTGGTTCACAGAAATTTAAATGTGACATTGTCATCAAACGGCCACTTTGTTTTTCTTGAAGTAAAACTTCTTTAGCATGGTTGTGATTTGACATTAAAAAGAGACAAACACCTACTTCTGTAGGATTTAGTCTGCGAGAGAATGAGATTCGTAATATAACGAGTCTTGCCTTTGTGCGGTTCTTTGTAGCCTATCGGTCTCCTCTCTGTGCGGTGTTTCGTAGCACCCTCACTCTTGTCTATTTCAGTTTTCTGAAGGTTTTACTTCTACTGCGTATGAATTGCACACTCTGATTTTTTTAGCCTTTTTTGGTATGGAATTGTGAACTAGTATCCGGACTCTATTTTCACACTTCTCGGTCTATAGCTTAGCTCCCTGGATATAGAATCCCTAAGGACTTTCCAAATTTTCACTGTTTGAACTTCTAGATATGGTTTGATCCTAGGATAATCATTTACGTTGGTTATATTTAACATAAAATGACGTGTGACGTACTTCAGAATTAGTCGGTGGATTTATTAAGAAATTTTTTTAAAATACAAGATTATAAACTGCTCCCAACCGTCGACCGCGGATGAAAATTTTATCGATCCCAATACTTGTTATTTCCACCTATAAAATTTGCAACCATGGGTAAAAAAATTCTCCTTTATCGTACGAAACTGGTTCTGTTAGACCATCCAGAGTTTTGAAGATTTAAAAAAATAAGAATCTTGTTAGAAGTCGACCCCGATGAAAAAATACTAGCCTCTAAATTGATGTTTGAACCCTTGGATTGTGGCATCCCCAATTAAGGCGTGTTGAAAGGCTGGAAGGAGTGAGGAGAGGTAGGAAATGGGGAGAGGAAGGTGGGAAATACTTGGCCCTTCACATCTGGTATATGGACTTACAATTGCCTATTAAACAAACGCAGATAATTCGCTACAACTAATAATTTAACAAAAAATATGTTTTCGAAATCTTATCATCATGTTTTAGATAGGTGCGTATAACTGCGCACTATTCGTATGAGTATGTATATACAATGAAAATTATGTAAGTGGTAAAGTGGTTACCTCTATTTAAAACCGGCTAGTGTCAAAGAAACCCATTGTTGAAATTGTTCATATCAACAAACGTCCTAAACAATTGTTAAAATTGTTCATATCAACAAAACTGTTTATTTTTAAACCTAGTTTGAATTTTAAAGTTTTGTAGTAATCTTTGGAAACACGTTAAATACCTACAAAATAAATGAGTTTCAATAAAATATTTAAATTTTTCTAAAATAAAAAAGTAAAAGTTTAATTAGTATGACGAGATATCGAATATCAAAGTTATAAATCGAAAATGAAAATATGCTACCCTAACATAGAAAATTTTTCAAACTAGTAACAACTTTTTGTTATTATTGCAATTACTCGATATAATTTTTAAATGTTTAACCTTATAATAATTATTGTACCGATATGATGGTAACGCAGGAAGATGTACCTAAAAATACTAAACATGGCATTCAATCTCAATTTGTAAAAAATAGAGTTATGCAAATTACTAACTAAGGTGACTTTGAATTTGAAAAAGCGTACATCTAAAAACCGTTTCAATTTTTATTGTAGCAAAGTAATCCAAATACATTTTTAGTAAATTATTAAAATAATCTTTTTTTACTTCGACTTTTGATTGAATTTTGTGTCAGAGGGAATCATATTTTTCTTTAAAACTTAAACATTCGCAATTTATAAAAGCTTTTTTATCATCTAATATTACTGTGAATAAAAGTTTGTGCAAAATGATTTTTAAATTAGTTTAACAACTTACTTTTCTGCACAACAAAAACACTTAAGAAGTATTATGATAACAGATTCGCATTAGGATCACAAATGAAATTAGTTAGATAAGTTCGTGTTCCTGATTGGGAAAAGCAGCGCCGGCGTTCGCTCACAAGGACCAGGCTGAACTGGCCGCTCGGAGACGAAGAAGATATGACGAAGACTGACACGGTCAGACTAAGAACTGCACACAGCGAAACGTCACTTCACTTCACGCCACTTGTTATTGTAGATGTTAAGGCGTATCTCCCGCGAACGTTTCCACAAAAATTACCTCAAACATTACAATAAACATTTTCAAACATTCAAAATAGGGGCGTGTCAGTCAACATTTTGTTTGCTGATTGTACTTCTCGTGGCTGATGGAAAACGGGGAAGATGAAATGGCAGAAGAGGAGATCATTTAATTCATTTGACAACCGCCGCGCGATGCAGTCAGTCACGTAGTATCACCTGAGTTTTTGGGGTTATGTGCACTGAGCGAGCTTAATAGTTATGATTTTAATAAAATGTAAAAGCCCCGAAAAAGGGCGTTTAAAAAAAAAAAATGTTAATAAATAATGTCGTAATGGATGATCGCTTCTATCATCAATTCACCTCTAAATAAAGTCTATTAATTTATTGTACAGGGCCCATTAACCTCACCGAAAAAATATTTATGATAATAATTGTTGTCTTAAAATTCTTAAAGGGTGCATTTAGCTCGTGTACGAATCGCCAGTAGCCAGAAATCTTAATGTAATGCCAATTTGCAATTCTGATGAAAAATAAAGTCCCTTTGCAAATTGTGTTTTTTGCACACGTCGTATAATTTAAACTTTTTCTACAAAATCGGTTTTAGAGACACAGATGAAATTGCCCAATACAATTCGGTATTCTATTCTTAAATCCTGTCGAATGCTTTATAAAATTTCGCGGTAGCAGTCAGTTAGCAGTATAGTTTAACTTGAAATCTGTGATTTCTTCCTGTTGTGGCATCTACAATCGTAAGCTCCTCTTCATTATCTGAATTCATCTTAGCATTTTTTGATGTCTACGTAATTATTTACATAGACGTCAAACATTAGGGGTGCGGCGCGTCTTTTCGAAAACACCAGATCACTGCACAGATCTTAAAATCACTTTAAATACGTAATTCGAGGGCGTTTTATATTGATTAAAGTAGTATGATGTATACTATTCTTCCACAGTTTTATATTAACCCCTATCTTTGTGATTATTTCGATTTATACACTATAAATTCAAACGATTTTGGCGGAGCAATTTTTTAGAGTGCACACGATCTATAATATCTGTAAGTCTTCCAAAAATCTATGTCTCTAGCGTCTATAAGTCTTCACGGACAATCAAACAAAATGTGTTTGGACACGCCCACTGCGCCTCAATGTTTCAACAAACGGAGGAGATGGAATGCGGACGGATTCGATGTTAGCGGTAATGTTTGTGGTGACGGTCTCCGGAGACCGGCGTTTAAGAGTGTGCTAAGTGTGTGATGTGTGAGCCAATCATGCCGTGATGCGGGTAATACCGACACCTACCAGCCACCCATTTCTGCGACGCATTGTGTTATTGAAGATTTCAGTTATATATTTTAAATAAATATGATAAGTTTAATTTACAATGTAATCTTATGATATGACGGCTTTAAAGACATTTGGACTAAGGATCGCGGCATCTAAACCCAAAAATACTAAACTTGAGATTTATAATGATTTATTCATCTACTTCTCTCTCGTAAGTACTCCGTCCAGGTTGAGGTCTTCTTCAAATGTCTTCAGCTTTGCCGAAACTTGACGGGTCTTGAAGCACATAAGTAAACAAACGTATAAATAAAATGTAGTGCAGGTTATATATCATATTTGTTCCTCATTCCAGAATGCAAGATACCATAATTTAGTGCCTATTGTTACATGTTTAGTGACCATTCGGAATAGACTTTCTCATCTCGATTCTCACCACATTTCCCCCATTCTCCAGCCTTACATCATTCCCCAAATCAAAGATAATAGAACAGTGTAGAGGTTCCCAAACTTTTTTTCCCCGTACACCACTCCGATATTTTTTTCTTCCGTTAACCTCTGCCTGCCGGATATTGATTTCTTCTAATCATACAAAATATTGGCTACCCTCAAAACCCCTACCCACAAAACCAATCAAAAACTTTTTTGCAATGGTCCATATAGCTATGTAGAATTAGGTACTGCCTACTTCTTTCTGAAATGCCTCTAAGTTCTTCGTTAGTTCTTATTCCGATCAGTTCTTCTTGTCATATTATAATATTCGATTCTAAAATGTCACCACATGGATCGATAAGCTAGTGTGGTATTTCGATAGTCATCTTCAAACCTAGTTTTGAAGTCAGTGTGAAGTACGTTTAAATGTTGAACGTACGAATCCAAACATCATATTCCTAGACGTTTGTTAACGACATTTGGGGAAACTGGGAAAATTCGCACCTTTCAGTGTTTTGCTACAATATATGGCAAAAAAACGAACGTAGACTCTATTTATATAATTAAAACAAATTTATAAAATATAGAATAAGTTATTTCTGTATCCATTATAAGAATTGTGTACACAATGTTGAAGATGACTTGATATAAATCATAAATCTCGGGGACCCCTAATTTTTTTCTCGCTGACATGGAAATCTCTGGAATAAAGTATAGGAGTACGGACCACTGGCTGTAGGCGATACTTGTCTTCTTATAAAATCTACTGTTTCGCAGATGGCTGAGATTTAGAAAGGTTGTTTTATTAATATTGAAAGTTCCCGAAAATGATTAATACTAGGGTTTATGTAATGCGTTGAAAGAGCTTCTATCGGATGCCGATAAATGCAAGCAGGGAAAGAGCTTCTATCGGTTGCCGACAGATGCCAGCAGGGGTGCCCGAGTTGGCAGTGGCCGTCGAGAGCGGGCTTTAAGTACCGATTAGATCCAATTAGCAGCCAGTATAGATAGGTCGTGTGACCGGTCGTTATAATTATTGTTAATGTGCAAACTCATAATAAACCAGTTTGTACAAAGGTTTTATTGTTATTAAGAAGTACCACCACACAACCAAATAGTGTTTAAATGTAAATAACACAAACATCACAGTAAACCTGAAACTTGTTGGTGTACAGGTGCTGCTGTTGGTGGTGGTTCAGACGGTGATATGCACCCGGGGGCAGCATGAGGAGCTGACGGAAATCTCGCGTCTCGCGGGGTCCAGCGACGAGGGAGACTTTTTGGAGCAGTTGCCGCCCTACAGGAAGAGAATGCCACTGACTGACCTTACTGAAAACACCGAGGTTAGTGTTATAAACTAACAGTTGTATTTTACATTCAATCAATTGGATTTAGAATTCAATGTATGTATATATGATTTTATTATGAGTCAAGTCAAGATAATTTTCTATTCCATTCAGACGAAATACTCGTCCGTTGGTTTGTTGGATGTGATAATTATTTAGTTCTAGCTAAAGTTCCCAGATTGCCCATGGTTTACATGGAGTTTATCGAAATCAGTTGTATGAGTCATCAAAATTTTGGTTTTAAGGGGCCGAAAAAGGTATGGCAGATTTGTATAAAGAACTATGCCACTCACCACAGAGTCTTCTTTATGTATATATATTATATAGTTAGACGAGCAGTATTATCGTGATTTATTTTTGGGGTTTTATGTCGTATTTCCCATACTCCTTCTTTGGCCGAATTTCGTACAACGTTACAGTGTCCATCATCATTACACATCTGATTAATGCTAATCAAAACTTTGACTAAAGAAGAAGGTAGCGCAACACGGCAGAATAGCCCACAAATAAATCATGATGGGAGGTTTAACTATTAATTCAATTATTCATATCCAATGTGTATCCTTGCACACATGTGTTATTCTGATTCATCTGAAACCTGTGTTCTTGGTTCTTCAGTCCGCAGGGGACGGTCAGGAGGACGGCATGAGCTCGCAAATTATGAGTACCGACAGGCTGCTGAACACCGTGCTAATGCAGATGCAGAGAGCCAGGAAAGAGGGAGAACTTATTGTTGGAATTGATGATACTGATTATGGATCTCTGCCTCAGTACCCAAAGCATAGAGATGAGGTAAGTGGCATAGAAAAGTATCGACTACAACTACTCGTCACATTATTTGAACATGACTGACATTTTTGTATGTATTGGACATTTTTATTGTTGTGACATAGAGTTCTAACTTTGCCTTACCATGTTCTGAGATGTCAAAGTTTGCAAAGACAATTTCTCATAATCTATAATTATCGATTTCTGATTTTGAGGTTCAATCTCGTGTAAATTATTTTCGTTTAACATATTTTAAAGGAAATTTAATTAGAACCTGAACCAGAACTGAATAAGAACCTGAACGTATCTTAGAAGGCATTCGGAAAATGTTGTTAGAACCATATTCAATTAATTATCAAGCTCTAGTTTGTTGCAAACGGTTCTATCTGCACGTTTAGATATGTTTTAAAATGGTAAGTATATTCCCTATTTAAATACGTTAAATTAAAATACTTTACACAAGATTCAAACTCAAATTCAGAAACTGGTAAATAGATTATGAGAAATCGTATTTGTAAACTTTGACACCACATATCTCGGCATAAAGTAAAGTAGAGTTAGAAACCTGTTCAACCAAAATGACTACTGTTGTTAGTAATTTATTACGTTTGTTGTGATTTCTGCTAGTTTATCTAACTTGGTATTTTTTATCGTTTTAGTCCGGTTATCTCGAATACGAACCCGAACCTAACTGGGACAGAGAAGAGAGGGACTATAAGAAGAGTAAATTACCGGTGAGCATTCATGAATAAATAGTGTACTTTGTAAATATTTTAAATTAACAAGAAAATGTGTTAATATGCAACTTTTGGTTTATTCTTTGTCTTCTTGGCGTGCATTTTCTTCTTGGAAGTATTGGAAGGAAAGTTCATCAAAAAGTGCGATAATTGTACGTACCTAAATACCGAATGTAAATTAACTTAGTTACACAATGTGCATAATATAAAGAGCTGTATTAAAGTTTTGAGATTTTCAAGGCAAAAATATTATCGTTATTTATTTTTGAGGTTTCATGCCGTGTTGCGCTTCCTCCTTATTTAGCCAACGTTTCGGACAGCGTTACACAACGTTCATCATCAGACCCACACCTGCCCTAATGATGGTCACTGTAACGCTGTCCGAAATGTTGGCTAAATAATACCCCAAAAATGAATCACGATAGCTTTCATACAAATAAAATCTTAAGCTAAATTCAAGCCATAAAAAATTATGCGTTAAAGTTATGTGCATGTGTATATAGCTCTTGCAGCAGTATTAATTATATCCTCTTATCAAGTATATATACAGGGTATTCAGGGGCGACTTGACCTAATTTAACCAGGGATTCCTGATAATATTTGGAGTAAACACGGTAAACCGAATTTTGGTCTCCGGTGATTTTGTTAATTTTTTTTCTTTGATTTAAAAAAAAAATTTAAATCAATAAAAATTATTATGTATTGGACAGTTGATCTGCTGATGGTCTGGTGACCATGTGGAAGAAAACAAATTGTTTGGTTTTGAAGAACATCTTGAAAAAAAAACGTCGGAAAAATTCACCGGAGACCAAAACTTCATTACCATTTTTTACTCCTAATAATGTCAGGAATCACCGATTAGGTTAAATCAAGTACGTCCCTTAACACCCTGTGAATATAAAAGTTTATAAAAAGGTTTCGAAAGGAGATTTTTTTACTGATTTTAAAGTGTGCATATTATGCCAAAATAATATTTAATCAATTAGTAGTAGCAGTAGCCTTTTACCTACACCAAACTGTATTATTTCTATGACTGAAGCCAAGTTGGCTTTCACTTTTGACTATATATAGTTGGTGGCACCGCCATTATTCTGGCTGTGAACCCCTTGCATTGAAATGTTCTAACTGTGAAAGTAGTCTGATGAATGTTTTAATCCTTTCTTTTTTTTCATTTCGTGAAATGGATACTTCTGCAGTCTTACGAACGACTGTGCGATGCCTGGTACATTCCTGTTCAGATAGATGATTTTGAAGGCGGACCTGTAAAATACACTGAGATTATATGTAAAGGGACCGAATACAACAAGGAGCCTACAAATCAAGTAAGAAAAACAAGGAGTTTAAAAAACTTACTCAAACTTTTTTTAATCTTCCAAAGATATTCATTATTATTTTATTTTATACTCCCCACAGGAGGCCCTGAGGAAAAAAAACCCTCAGGGCCTATGTCATCTTTAGGGATGCTGTGTGGAGGGTTTTTTAAGGAATGAGAGGAAAGTTCTGGGAAGGAAAATGGTTTAAGGGGTGGGTAAGAATCTGGGGTTCAGTGTTTCCTGGTCATCCGCCTCCAAGACCCAGACAAACCTCACCCCATGAACCCGGGCACCCCTGCTAAATCAGCAAACGTAGCGAACCACTTGGGGTGACCTATGGCAGAGGTGTTGGTTATCCAATAAAGGTTCCCGGGGCGGCGGTACCCATTCCCGCCTCCCAAATTATATTATGCCAGGTGCTAGATTGACAATGTCAACTGAATGCACGGCTGAAGTAGCTAGGTCATGATTACAACGTTTTTTTACTTATCCATCTGACCTATCCATTTTCTCGACTGGTGAACCTGGCATTAGAAACTGATAGTGGCAGACCGAATTTCAGTTGAAACCAAACTGTATTTCGAATTCTATTCTAGTTTCGGTCGAAATCTAAATTTAAGTAAATAAGTTTAAAAAGCAATACATACCATGAAATTAGGTGTTAAATAAAAAGGTCAATGAAAAAAAAAAACAGTTTAATCAGTAAATGGGTTTACTTTCAGCGCTCTTTGGTTCGATGTTATTACAATTCTTCAAACCCACACTTTAGGTACTTTAATAAAATTACAAAAATACAAAAAATCTTAGACCTGTATATTTACAACTAGCAGACCCGGCCACACGTTGCTGTGGCTAACGAAACACAACGCCATTACCCAACCTTTATAAAATCCACACCACCCGCTTGCCAGCTGCCTGCTGCCCGCTGCTGAATTGAATATTTGAATTTATCAGCTTTTCTCTACTATAATAAGCATGTATTATACACATAAACTAATTAACTCGCCACTAATTATACAATGCTTGCAATGCAACACTGGATATTTGAAAAGGGAAAATCAAATACCTACTTACTCTAGGACATCTATTTTCCAATTTCTTCCGTAGAACGAATTTCAAAAGTGACTATAGTAGATATGGCCCGCCAGCCGTTTTAAATCGCACAAAAATATGTTTTATTTCTCGGCTTTTCTCTAATATAATTTACATGTATTATACATATAAACATTCCTCTTTTCACTCTATCTATTGGTGAAAATCATATGAAAATCCGTTGCGTAGTTTAAAAGATTATCGCGCACATACATTTTGAGCGACCTCATTTTATACTATGTAATGATGATAAACAAATCACACTAATCTAATAATCTTTGTGTTGGAAATAAAGTTTAACGAAATTAATTAATATTGGACTTTATGACAACCTTTTCTAACAGCTTATTTTATGAGACAAAAAATAAATTTAAAACTAAATAAACCATTGAGTTCAGCGAGTAGCTCAATTTTAAACATTTTCCCCTTCCCCTTACATAACCTTCACCAAATATTACGTTTCATCTCTTCTTGGTGCAATACTCATTACCAGTACTTCACTACTTAGATTTTGTTATATAAAGTACGGTAACATTTTAGAATTTACCAGATTGTAAAGGATGTGTGTTTTTTTGCAGATATGTTCCAAGTTAAATTTTTCATGTCTCCAGCAAAATAGGACCATACAATTTACAAGAAGATACAAGGGAAGGTATGATCATTTGATTATTATTAGCAAATTATATTGAATTATTGAACGTATACATAACACAAAAATGTGCCCCAGGATTTCCTTTCAAAAGAAGAAATTTACCTATCGAATGTTAGTAAACTTTTTTTAGATGCGTTATATTCATTCTAATCGTACAAAAATGTAGCAACATTAATGGAAACGTTAGCCATTGAATGTGTATTTTAACGGGCCGCTAAAGTATGTCCAATGTTCACTAGACCTACATAGTTCAGTGAAACCACGCACAATGTCTCAATAACATGTATTCATTCACTCCATTAAAATATCTAAGCATTATTGGAAAAAACAAATACGCATTTCTAATAAAGAATTGATTACTAACGCATACAATAATTTTGGTACCTACTTTAAGAAGTGCCAATTGCGAAAATAAAAATTAAGAACTTGAATAATATTACGCATTACTCAGGAATATTTCATATTTGGTACTTTCTTATATGTGCACCAACGTATGAGTAAATAAGAGTTTAAATAAGCTTAAGCTAAAAATGTTTCATACCAAAGTTGCTTAGATATAATATGAGTTTTATAATGCCTAAAAACTGATAAATAGGCAAAGGGAAGAGGAATATAGGATAAGGATAGAAGATTCTCCCGATAAATTAATTAATTAAGTAACTTTTATTTTATTTCCATGTTTCGTTTTCCTAATATATTTTTTTTGTAATTTCTAGCAATGAATATATAGATCACAAGATTCGTATATTGTCCGGCTGCGAGTGCTACTGGCCAAAGCACAGGCTGGGTGATATGAGCGCGCACAAGGGCCCCACTTACCCCAAGGACTACTGACTCGCAACGGCAACCGCAACCGGCAACTACGGACCCCTCCACAGTGATGACGACAAACAAATGAATAAATAATGTATTGCACCGAAATATTAATAAATAATACCCAAAAGTAAAATTTTATTTTATTAACAGTCTATTTCCACATTTACAAAATTATGGCCTGTATTTGACGTAAAGGGTGGGTTTGTCAAGCAGAAAAAATGAACTTTGTAAATGTTGGATTAAAAGAATCACCGTCCAATTTTTTAATAATAATAATTGTCTCTATTCTAGAACGTGGTGATGTGAGGCAATAAGTGCAATCCCACACATAACGTAGGTATTTATAAATAAGAGTAAATACATAACAAAACCACTTCTAAAACTAAAAATGAAAACGAAAACAATGAAATGGAGAAAAGAAAGAACAAAGAAATAGAGAAAAGGAAAGAAAATAGAGTAGTACCATTAGAAAATTAGTAAAAAGCGTAACATAATTGTTGCGGCGGGTAGCAAATGTTACCTCTCAATAGATCGAGGGATCAAATGCTGCGGTATGTTGTGGACTGTATGCGGTTCTTAACTATTTTATTATATTTTAATTGCACTTACCCAGACTGCTTCCCTCTTCGTTCAGTGTTCACTGGAAAGGTAGGTATGTTAGTTTGGAGAGATTTTGGAAGGGAATGGCGATTGGGAATAAACGATTAATCGCAAAATAATAAGCGAGAATAGGTGACGCGTGGCGGTGGTACTTGCGAGTAGCTGCGGTTTAAGAGTTTTGTTTGCGGTTTGATTACTAAAAAGTAAAAGCGGTGCGGTTCTTAGGACTTGTGTCCCTTGCGGCGAGGCGAATTCAACTGAGGCAGAGGGCACCATATAGGTAGTTTCAAAAGGCAACATGTAACAATAAAGGCGTGAACAATAATACTTTTGAAATGAAATAAAATCATTATTGGTCCATCGGATCTGAGATTGTGGGAGACAATATCTTTCTCCAATGTTCTGCAATGCTCCATCCTGAAGTCAGACGGGATTCAATGATGTGGATATTTCCGGAGTTGTTAATCCTTCCTCTCAGTCCTGCAACCCTGGTTCTTAATAGGGCTGCAAATCCAGAAACTCACCCTCCGGGAACATTGAGGAGGCACTGCAATGCCTGAGATGTCCGGACATCAAATATACATTTTGAACACAGTCATAAGCTTACATATGTGTGGCGTATAGGTACAAATAAATTCTATTTAATAATTCAGGCCAGTCGGTAAGGTTGTTTATGATTTTATACAGCAACTTCGCATTTGATAATTATTGTCAACGTACACTCAATGAAGCAATATTTAAAAACTTTGTTGCATCCGGATAAATATTATTAAGTCGTTAGTGCAATTTGAAAGACATGTATTTTTAGTTTTGTTTATATGTAATTCATAAAAAAACTGTAGATGGCTTCTTACTTATTCAAAATACAGTTGTTTGATAATAACAACGTAAGTGAATTATTCTGTATTTCGTATTATGAAATCAAGCATTTTAGCTGCTTTGTTTGATATTTGATTCATATGACATTGATATTATATAAGATCGCGAATATTGCAGCAGGTTACAATTTTGTTTTCATTTAACAGATATATTGATGTATATTTTTTTGCTATTTCTTGGGACAATGGTAACATGACATGGTAACACTTTTAACAGTTTAAAAATAATGATTGATTTTTTTTAAGACCGATATTAATGCCCGTGAAAAAATATCTTGAGTTTCGAGAGAGAACCAATAATTTCTGTTACCACCAGCGCGACAGTATTTCAACTGACAATGTGGGTATTTTAAATTGATTGTGCAATGATATTTTGCACTGGCCAAGTAGGTAGGAACGTAGTTATCTTCTTTTTCTTCTCCCAAGTAGGGTATTTAGGAAGGATATGGATAATGGGGATGAATACATGGAACAGGATCTTGGGAAATGGATTAGTCCCAAAGCTGTTTCAACACTGAACAATATAATATTGTTTATCATACACTATTGCTACTATTCAACTGCTATAAATACGAGTCATACTTGCTTATTGACAGTACCAAAATGAAGACGAAATGTTAAAATTGTGTATTTATTAATTATCTCGTTACATTTTTGTAATTTTCTTAACAATTCATTCAAAATAACCACCAAATTAGACCCGTGCCTGCTACGGGTTTAATAATTTTGACATCTCAATATTCAAATATAAAATCCATGATAAAATGATAAGCTTTTTATATATCTAGAAGTAATTGTGAAGTTGACAGCGCGCTTTTAGCAAGATGGCACCATCATCCCCAAAGATGACATAGGGCATGAGGAAAATTATTTTCCTCGGAGACTTCCGTGTGGAGTTAGTTGAATGGTTGATCTCTGACTACCACTTCAAAAAGCCCTAAGTAGGATCTAAGGCTTAACAATTCTATATATTTCTACTGACGGTTATGAAGTATCAGTATTAAGTAAAAAAAAATTAACACATTAATTACAATTCATAATATTATTTAAAGCATCACACCTCACACCAGGGATCTTTGCAGACAATTTTTTGTTTCCAAATTTCTACATTTTGGTATGAAAACAAAAGTCGCTTCTAACGGTTTTCTGGTAAAAATTTAAAATGTGAATTAAAACGATCGAGAGTATAAACGGATGGCTTCCGTTCTTCGAAATCAGAAGGGAAAACGTTGTGCACAACTGGGTTAATTTGATGGTTAAAAATACAAAAAAAACTGCCCCCACGACTTAATATCAAGCGAAATAAAGTCTATCATTGAATAAGAAGAAGAACACTAATAATCTAAACGAAAATATGAAAGAGAACAAGACACAGAAAAATAGAAAGATAACGGTCACAAATGGGACTCGAATCCAGAAACTCTCATTTTACGGGGACAAACCCCTTATCAATTCGGAAGTGGCAGTAGCCGAATTGGTAAGGCGTTTGTCCCGGAAAGACGTGAGGTTCGGGTTCGAGTCCCGGTTGTGATCGTTATCTTTTTATTTTTCTGTCTCTTCTGTGCCTGTTTTCAATTTGGGAGGCGGGTATGGGTACCGCCGCCCCGGGAACCATTTAATGGATAATCAAAACCTCTGCCATAGGTCACCCCAAGTGGTTATCTACGTTTGGTGACTTAGCAGAGATGCCCGGGTTCATGGGGGATTTTTTCCGGGTCTTGGCGGCGAATGCAACTGCCCACCGGTTGTCTGTCTGCCTACAACAGACACAACACCTACAGCATCAATAATGTCATATTTTTAAATCTTAACACTCTAGCTCATAAAGACCATTTATTGGACCTCTGCCATAGATCACCCCAAGTGGTTTGCTTCATTTGATGACTTGGTAGGGGTGCTCGAGTGTTCATGGGGTGAGGTTTGTCCGGGTCTTGGCGACGGATACTTCTGCCCACCAGCTGCATGGCGGGCCGGATTGGGAGAGAATGGTTGAGGGAGTCCCTTTGACTTCTCCTGCTGCACTCACTCGGAACATCGCATTGCACCGCAGTTGGAGGGATAGATTCATACGTCTGTCATTCCTGGAGACACTGACACCCAGATTCCTACGCACCCCTAACAACCTTTTCCTTCCCATAACTTCCTCTCCTTTCTTTCCTAAAAAGACCCTCCACACAGGATCTCCAAAGATGACACAGGCCCGGAGGGGAATTATTTTCCTCAGGGCCTCCTGTGTGGAGCTAACGTAAAAAAAATCAGTGCAATTCACACGCGATAGAAGTGAAACTAGAAAGTCGCTAGATGTAGCTTCCTTTTCTATTGCCAGTTTATTTAAAAGTGGTTTGAACATTGGATATTGATTGTTTTTTGGATTTCGTAGAATTCGAACATCCGTTCGCTGGATGTCTGTCTCTCTGGCCACTGTCAAGCGCCTTACCATTTGCGCTATCGGATTCTCGCTTGTATTAGAATCGATGACCCGCAAAATAACAAATTTTAGTGATGCATTTCCGTTTCATCCGAATTTAAAATCACTGACGGGGCTAAAGAAGTTTCACTTAAAAAAAAGTGTCTTATTCTCTTTAATGTTTTCGTTTAGATTATTAGTGTTATCTTATTCATCAATGATATTTACATTGATGGGGATAACCTTTAAAAGTTATAAAATGTTCTAATAAAAATTTTCATAAAGATCAATAGGTATTCCATATAAATAAAATCGGAAACATTTATCCGAGATACTGTCTAGGTTACAAACCAGTTCTTTTTTCCAATGAAAAAAGTAGTTGCTAATAATATCCTTATTTGGGAGGCGGGAATGGGTACCGCCGCCCCGGGAACCTTTATTGGATAACCAACACCTCTGCCATAGGTCACCCCAAGTGGTTCGCTACGTTTGGTGATTTAGCAGGGGTGCCCGGGTTCATGGGGTGAGGTTTGTCTAGGTCTTGGAGGCGGATGACCAGGACATACTGAACCCCAGATTCCTACCCACCCCTTAAACCCTTTTCCCTCCCAGAACTCTCCTCTCCTTCCTTTCCTTAAAAAAACCCTCCACACAGCATCCTCAAAGATGACATAGGCCCTGAGGGAAATTATTTTCCTCAGGGCCTCCTGTGTGGAGCTCATGTAAAAAAAAAAAAAATTATTTACAAAAAATTTCTTCTTTATACATATAGGTAATTGCTGTGTACCTTTTATTTTATTGTTTTCCTGATAATAACAAACTAACGTGAAAATACCTAAATGTATCACATTGTTAACAGTAACAAACTTAATACCCACTGCTCTGTAATTACATTCATGATAACTACATTCATTGTACCTATGTACTTACTTATTTACAAATGTAATTACTGTGTACCTTTTATTTTATTTTTTCTTTTTCATAATAATAATAAACATACCTACTTTTATGATAGCAAAAAAAAAATTATTAAAAAAAAATAAACAAAAAAAAAATAATTACAAGAAAATTACCTACTTTTATATAACTAACTAACTAACCATCACGCCGTTTCCCCGCAGGGGTAGGCAGAGAGGACGGACCGCCAAACAACTCGGTCTTGGCACACACTCTTTGTCTCACTCACATTCATACATCGTCTCATACATTCTCTTCTATTATTCTGACTTTTGACATGACCCGACTCAAGTATCTGATTCACTTGATCGTGCCATGTCTTCCTCGGGCGTCCCCGACTTCTTCTACCATTCACATTCGCGTCGTATATTCTTCTTACACCACTTCCTTCGTTCATTCGCTCTACATGCCCGAACCATCTGAGGGTCCCTTTCTTAATCTTACTCATTATGCTTACATCAGCCTTACATTCTTTGTGGATATTTACATTTCTCACACGATCATACATTGTTTTACCACACATATGTCTCAGGGATCTCTTTATATTAATCGTTAACCCTTCAAAAATTTGGCTTTTTTTTCGGATGGTCAAAATATTTTCGCTTTACAATAAAATGCAAATATTTGGAATATTTCTGAACACATTCAAAAACCAAAAACTGTTTTAGAATGGTGATGAAATACGCTTTCAAATTGTAGAATTCGAAAAATAAATATCTTTTTTAAATTTTAAAATTTTTGCATATAAACATAAAAAAGTTTTCAAAATGGGTCACCTTATGTTTTTTCTAACTACAGTTACTGATAATAAAAAAAAATAAAAACAGATGCACATTTTATTAGACAAATGTATAACAAACACATTATTGTAACCTCAATTTTTTGTCGCTCTATGAAAATTTTTTTAAAAAAATTCCCGAAGTTTCAAATTCTTTTTTCAATTTGCGATTCAAAACTTTGTGTACATAAAAGTGTACATTTTATTTTTTTGGTGGCTATTTTTTAGAATGGAATATAAAGCATGATGTTTTTCCTTTCTAACAACGATTAGAACATATTTCTAACTATGATAGTAAGGGAGTTACGGCGTCTTATGTGAGACCTATGTGCGTTGGGACAAATCTGGTCTCCTGTGATTAAACGGGTTAAAAATGTTTTACACCACTGCAATACCGGTATGCTTCGAGTATATTTGGAATCACATTTTGTGTGATATTGTGACAATAATTATTGAATCTAATGTAGCGTGAGCCCAATTACGAATCCGCTGGATGAACTCCTTTGTAAACAATTGTAAACCTTCCTCTTCCCCACCTCCTTCCCCTCCCCACCAATTTCAGCCTCACAACATACCCCAATTGGGGATGCCATAGTCTCACTGGCTCCAGACGGGAGCAGTTGAGATTCTTGTGCGGTATTCACTGTAAAAAAAAAAAAAACTCGAATACTGATACCTACTTATGTTAGGCCTACTTATATCTTTCTAGCTCTGTTTATCATTTTATGTACTATATACTTATGATACTGCATACTTGTTATAATGCTCCTGTACAATTTATTTTATATGTAAAAGCCATCAAGGCGTAAAAAACAAATACATAAATAAAATAGGTTCAATTTTAAAGTCCATTTACGTTTATTCAAACACAACGATTTTACACAAGAAAAAATAAATAATCGGAAACGGAACGAAAAATATGTACCTAATTTTAAATAAAGAAGCAACTCATTAGTTAATTTATTCTGATGGCAACAAGAATCAGTGGAAGGGAATTAATATTTATGAAGCTCTGCGGCGAATGGTTGCTGACTGCACACTCAACAGCACAACATAAATTTCCAATTAAAGGGATACCTACTTATGTCTGTGATTATATTATTTGGTTAGAATTTTAATATTAAATGCTTTAATTTTAATTTTGATTTATATGATTTAATTTTAGTTTCTTAAATTATTTATTCATAATAATATTCTATTTATATGTGTATTATATTAGAGGATTGCTGAAAACTAGCTGCATTCCGGGAAAAATCCTGAATGTACAGTTGAGTGACCCATTTGTCAATAGAATCAATGTTAAATAAAGAAGAAGTATAAATTTGTAATTTTTTTTCGCAATTAAACGTTTTTATTATTATTATCTATACAAATTCAGAAACTTATGTAAAAAACTAATTACTTCCACTAAAGAAAATTTCTACAAAAAATATATATACGAAAACACCATAACTCCAAAACATTTCTGGTAAATATTTCGTAAAATTACTATAACAATAAATAGCAAATCGTCTTTCATACATTCATTGGATATTAAAAAATACAAGTACTACTAATCCCAAATTGATGGCTAATTTTGCTAATCACTATTTCACTTCAGTAGGAGCCTCTCTCGCAAATAAAATCCTTGAAAAATGTAAGAAAACTGAATCTGAACTAGCCAACATACCTACAACTGTTCTTAATCTTAAAACATTAACTTAAGATTCAAACAACGACTAAAGAAAATGATAGATGAGCTTAAGTCATCTAATGCCTGTGGGCCAGACGAAATGTCCTCAAATCTGATGAAAGTATTGAAACCACTCATAGCGAATCCTATTGCATACATTTATAATCTTAGTTTCAAGACAGGCATATTCCCAAAGCACCTAAAACAATCAGTTGTTATATTGATTCACAAAAATGGAATCAAATCGGAAATACATAATTATCGGCCAATATCTCTGCTCAACTCATTCTCAAAAATTATTGAGAAAATCGTAAAAAATCGTATCACCCTCTACCTAGAAACTCATAAAATCTTATCTAACAACCAGTTCGGCTTTCGACCAGGGTACCTAGCATATAGGTTTTATAGAAAATGTCGGTAACTTGTCATCGCTCCCAAGCACGACTGCAGGCCACTAACGAACAAATAACAGTTCACAACGACCAAGGGTTCCTAATTCATTTGACGTGAACTGTTAGTTCTTCGTTAGCGGCCTGCAGTCGTGCTCGGGAGCGATGACAAGTTACCGACATTTTCGATAAAACCTATATCCATCGACCATGCTAGGTACCCAGGTCTAGGAACAGAAAATGCAATTGCTAAACCGGCAAATATATTTTCAAATAATATTGACAGGGGAAATAAATCTATTGCTCTCTTCTTAGATCTTGCCAAAGCTTTTGATACCATCTCGCATAAAATACTTCTAAAAAAAAAACTAAAAGCTATATGTATTCAGGGACAACTACACAAGTGGATGGGTAGTTAAAAAATAAAATCAAACACAAACCAAAAACAACAACAAAAATTCCAACAAAAATGAACTAAGTAAAAGATACCCCATCTTCTAATCTATATTATTATGTGTATCTACCTATCTACCTTTCTGTATACCTACCTATCACTTTTCCTATCTTTTTATCAATCTTATGTTTAAATTGCATATTTTATTTTATTCCGTCTCTTCTCTTTTTTATTAATATTTATACAAAATATGTATGTAGGCTTATAATATGCAATGTAAACACCAGTTATAAGTATATATATACCTATTATTTTATTATTATTTTAATAACCATGCTTAACAAACTATCAAGCATTAATTGTTTATTTTATTTTACTTTATTGTTTCTGTTCTCTTTCTAGTTCTCACTATGCAAAATGTGTTCGTAGGACTATAATATAAAACTCAAACACCAGTTACCACCATATATTTTAATCATTTGCTTTTAAATACATTTTTATTTATTACTATTATCATTTCAACAACTATGCTTAACTAATTTTAATTGGTTATTTCATTTTTATTTTATTTTTTCTCTTCTCTTTTTTTTGTTTTGCTATGCTAAACAAATAACAGTTAGGTTCTATATTTTAAACTTTTTTTATTATTTTATTTTATATTCTTTCTCTTCTTTTTATTTCCTCTTTTTATTTCATCAATTTTATATCTTTTTTGCACAAATCATTCTCCACATGCTCATACCCATAATTATTTGACTGTCCTAAAACGGGATAATACTCCTAGTTGGGCAGTCATAATTTAATAAATAATGTATATAAATGTATAATATGTGCTAAATAAACAAATAAAAAAACATAAAAAAGTGAAAATGGTCATATACACATACTATTACTTAAATGGTCATATTATAGATATGTAAGATGTACACCACTGTCCTTAACATACAAATCTTTATAAACCTTATTTATATTTATGTATATTTATGATTATTGTCCATCGTTAGCGAAATAAGATTAAAATGTTTGAATAATATTTTAATGTTTGGAAGTGATTGAATTTATGGTGGTACGTAGGACACTTGATTGAGAGTCTCACGGGCCGAGGGCGATACTCACAGCAGGTACATACACGACTTACTCCCTTTTCATCACAAGTTATGTGAAGAACCGATGTGCTCACACTTACACTTATATGTTAGTTCGAGGGAAATTATTTAACCTGGGAAACATTTCAGAAGCTTTTCAGGTATTCCTAAGTTCCTTACCTTTCTTGGTTGAACGTTGCTAGCAGCGCTGTATCCATGCATTAATTTATAAGCATTCGTACATCATGCTAAGTTGGGTATCTAGGTATCCATATTTACATCTAATACTACATATATTAAACACATTTTAAACCACCTTGCTAATCGCGTAGTACACAAACAAAAATACGTCGTTCAATGAAATGTTAAAATAATATTATTAAGAAACTAAGCTTCAAACTATTTGGGTGACGACAGGTTTCACCAAGTGTCACAAATGCTGGTACACAGATGTCGCTAGTCTCCCGTAAATATTTAAAAATTTGGTACCATGTTGTATATTGTTCAATAGAGACTTGGTGAAAAAATTTTAAGGGTCAATTAATATTCAGAACTACAACTCAGAACGAAACCAGAATGAAACCAACTCAGAACCTCCTCCGAAAAGTCCTTAAAAATGATGAAAAAAATTGGGTTAATAGGTAGGTATGTTAGGTATGTTAATAGTAGGAATTCAAATAAATTATACTAAGTTTCCAAAATTAAGACACAATTAATGTGACGTGAAGTATATTTACTGATTTAAAACATTTTTTTTTAATGTATAATAACAAAGAAATAATAAAATCACTTATTTACAAAGCAACTAAACATCAAGGTATTTTTTTCCGAAAGGGAAATCAAAGAGGAGGGCAAGACACACAACTTTGTTCCGATACTTATCTCTTGCTTCATCCATTCTCACTTCTCGTTTCATGTATACATATATGTACGTATTCTACAAAACGATCATCATGTTATAATTATTATGATTCACTCATTTTTCCCCCGCGTAACTTTTAATGCATAAACTGCGGAACTATATTTGACAGTCGTTCAATGAGCAGCTTTCAAATTGATATTAGGTAATCTGCGTAACTTAGAAGTTGTATTTTTGAATAAGTTGTGTTAATGAGCACCTTGCAAACGGATTTTAGACAATCTGCGTAACTTAAGAAGTAGCGCAGAATGCGTATTGAATTATCCAGGCGTCAAAAGAGCGTCTTGCAAACACAATATGCGTAACTTAGAAGTTGTTGCGTAACTTTAGAAGGAATTGTATGTTTCAGGCACCAAATGATCACTCTGCAAACGGATTTTAGATAATCTGTGTAACTTAAGAAGTAGCGCAGAAAGCAGATAGAATTATCCAGGCGTCAAAAGAGCGTCTTGCAAACACATTTCGGCAATCTGCGTAACTTAGAAGTTGTACTTTTGAATGAATTGTATGTTTCAGGCATCATACGAGCGCCTCGTAAACGGATTTAAGACAATCTGCTTAACTTAAGAAGTAGCGCAAAATGCGAATTGAATTATCTAGGCGTCAAAAGAGCGCCCTACAAACAGATTTCGGCTATTTGCGTAACTTAGAAATTGTGTAAATTGTAGAATTATGTTATTCAGGCTTCAGATGACAAGAGGATTTGCGTTGGCTTGATGTAATCTAGATTGGGGATTAAAAATTTTCAAGCGTTCAGTATGCTCATTTCAAATAGTTACAAAACAATCTGCTTAACGTAGCAGTTACGTAGATTGCACATATTTGTAAGGCGCTAAGTGACCGTTCTTAAATCGATTTACCTGCGTAGATTTGATGTAATTTAGATTACGCAAAAGCATTTTAAGGTAGAACAACATTTCATTTCTGTGTAGTTTCGAAATTCGATACCTAGATTTTGGAAACGAATGAGTGTCTTGTTAAAGGATTTTCGGCTTACTGCTTAGCTTTCGAATGGTGCAGATTGTGGAATCATATTAATCAGGCGTTAAGTATGCGCATTTAAAAATAGGCAATTAGGATAAGCTTGAAGTTGAGTAGATTGCAGATACACTAACAGTCTCTAAACGAGCGCATCGGAAATTGCACAATCGTCACCAATATCTGTACCTATATTTTGTAAGAATATCCAAGCCACTTTTGCTTTTCTAGGATTCTTGCATTAGGCTTTTGACTCTTATATGATGTCCACCGGCTCTCCACCATTCATTCTTTGTGCGACGGTCTTACTCAATGCCAATTTTAGTTTCTGCTGGTATTTAATCTTTTTTTATTCCTTTCTTTGTGATTTTTTCCTTACCTTATGAAAGCCAGTCTCTTCCGGTGATGCTCCAAGAGCATATTTCCATTTTTACGAAGAAGTCCTCCACTAAAAAAACAAAAATTTAATAAATTAAAAACTTCCTCGAATTTAACAAAGCATTCACACTACACACAAATCTCCCTTAATACTTACCGATAAAGCCGCAACTTCCTATGAATGTAATTTTAAAGTCGGTAAATTATAACAATTTGAAAAAACTTTACAATATTCCTGTTTCATTTTGACTAGTTTTTAAAATGAAGGTAGGTTACTTACTTCCCGAAAATATGAGCCGCACTTTTAGCAGAATTTATGTGGAAACTGTTCCTTCCCTGCATCTGCTTTAGTTGTGTAATTTTTCGTAAATTTGGTATTTATGTATTTTTTCAGCTGAGCTATTTCTTTGCTAAACTTTCTTGGCCGGGGAAGAGAGACTTTAGGAAATAAGTTTTACCTACCTCAATATCCCAGGAAGCTTTTACATGAAAAGATAAATTTTTCATTAACCTGCTTTTTTGTTTAATATTATGCAGTGGCGGTTCTTCACAGGGGGACAATGGGCACAGTTCCCACCAGTTACACTCAAAACCTACTAAAGGAAATAACAGTTGATGCGTTGTTTTCACCAAAATGAATGAATTCTTTAATCATAAAAGTAATTAACATTTGCAGAAATAAAATACAAATAATTATTCCGGATGATTTTAATAAGACCCTACGCGCGTACAGTATACAATATACGGAGCACAAAACAGCGGGTCAATTTCTCAGTGCGCAGAATCTAATGCGCACTTCGGGGATGATCCGAAGGATCCCCATACTTTCCCTGCGTTGTTTCGCGATCGTATGCAACTGCGCATGCGCAGTCGTATGTGAATTCAAATACCCGCGGGGACAATTCTTTGGATCTCCACAGAAACATTTGTTTGCGAAATTTCGGGCGGGAATCGCTCGCGTTCAAATTAGTTTGATAATAATCTTGCAAGATAAAGCTATATTTTTATTATGCTATATTGTAAATTGGCATATATCTATAGATATTTTATATTATTTTGTGTTTAGATATCCGACTAGCATGATTATACCATAAATTTTTTTTTGAGAAATTTTATATTATATTCTACGGGTGGTCAGATTGCGGTACAGTACGTAAAAAAAATATGGATCCCCACCACTAAAGAAGTGCTCGAGCCGCCACTGATATTATGCTTTCCTCGCAATTGAAAAGAGTATTTGTATGCAGCCAGTGGCTAATTTCGTATTCTTCTTCACTTTGGTGGGCTGATTCTGTCAACGGGCGGATATCATTATCATTTAATGAATGTGGAGCACTGATTGGCTCTCGGAGGCCTCGTACTTAGGCTCTGCTTTGATGTACCGAACGGACTTTGGTTTTGATTGGCTAATGCTGTCTATGTGGCGTTTCGATGAAAGAAATTATAATTTGGCTTCCAATCTAGGCTAGTGTCACTTCCAGGAAATTGAAACCACGTGAAGCAAATTTTTTACGCAACATTTTGTGCACGCACTTCTGTTTTACTTTTCTACATTACTTTACATTTTAGCATCGATATATATGTAGGTCGATGCATTTTACAACAAATGATTCAGACTCAACGTAAGAATTAACACAGATTTAATATTATTACATAAAATACTGCATTGCAAAATTGACTGTCCTATTTTGCTTCAATTAATCAACATCCATACACCCAAAAGATTTTCCCGGCATTTACTACCCTTTTACTTTAACAACACCAGAACACTGTCACATGAAAATTCCCCGATTCGGAGACTTCACAGTCCCGAAAATAAAAATACTGATTTGGGAGATATTTTTCACCTTAAAAGTAACCAATATAAACATTACATTTTTTATGAGAAAAACTCGCTTTTTATAACTTTTTAAGGTTATTCCCATCAATGTAATATATCACTGAAGAAGAAGAAGATAACAATAATAATCTAAACGAAAATATGAAAAAGAACAAGACACAAGAAAAATAGAAAAAGACAATGGTGTTAATAATAAAATTGAAATATGAGATTGACAAATATGACGGTGACGGTTTGACAAAAAGTAGCAATAGAGAAATTGGTTAACGCGCACGTCCCGGTTAGACGAAAGGTCTAGGTTCGAGTCCCAGTTGCGACCATTGTCTTTTTAAATTTTTCTGTGTCTTGTTCTCGTTCATATTTTCGTTCAGACTATCTTATTATTATTATCTTCTTCTTCAGTAGAATAAACATTGTTTATTCCAATACTTTTATATAGACGTGTATAATTTCTATTATAATCTTCCTCATAAATAGAAGTGTATAATTTCTGCAATTTTTGTTTATATTTCACATGTTTATGTGAGATATCATTTTTACCATTTTTTAAATTTTAAAACGTGGTTTTGTTGTTGCATTTTATTCATTGTATTTTATTTTTTTATTGTTTTACTTTTCAAGTATTTAAAATAACAGTGATACTCAACTCTAAAATAGAATGTAAAAGCCGATCAGGACATGTAATAAATAAATAAATAAATTTTAGGCATTGAAGACACTCTTTATAACAGTAGCAAAAATAAATAAGTGTTTTGTTTGTCGAAATTATTGAAAAGCACGAACTAAACCGATTTATATATTTAAATTCTTTTCTTGTAAACAAAACCTAAGAAATTATATCGGGAGGTGGTGAGGACTGATTTTACTAATGGAGATTCACCATCAACCACCAAATTAATGTCATTATGCCATTTCAGGGACAGGCAGAGATGGTTGGAACACAAAAAAAAACTATAGCACATATTCCTGATGCCATTCCAAATTCATTCTTCATATCTTATAGGGAATATTGTTTGAAAACTTCTAAGGTCCTTTTTGAAAATAACAGAGGGCGCCACTTCCGTTTACAATAATCCGTGTACAAACATAGCTTAATACCTAATACTATCCGATTCTAATTATTTTCCTCCGTTAATCTGATACCTGATATAACCCCACACGAGTAATTGATATATTTGATTATGAGATTAATTAATTGTTCCCAGTTACGTTATTCATTTTTATTTTTATACTAGCTAACCCGGAGAACTTTGTACCGCCTCAGAATCAATAACTGTTGTGTTAACTTATTAGCTGAATTAAATTCACTTTTTTCATTAAGTTAAAAATTACACAATGAAATAATTATCGATGCGCAACTGTCCGTGTTTTGTTTTTTTCAGTATCAGAGATGGCGTTGTGTACGGATTTATATTTTATGTACGGCCGGCGTAGGCCAGTGGTAAGACTCTTGACTGGCACTCCGAAGGTCGCGGGATCGAATCCGGGCGTGGCAAATAAATTTTATTTGATTAATTTGTGTTATTTCACAATTTATTCATTTAAAATAATATGGTATATTTGCTGCACGTTCCAGAGTGGAAGATACTCTCAGTATCGCCCTGGTGTAAGACCACCATTCAGAATTGAAACGTTGCTTGAAATGGCTTTAGCCGTGTTTGGTGACCAGATCTGAATAGCCAGGTACTTCCTCACCTTCCTCTTCCCTATCTCCTTCCCCTCCCCACTACCTTCAGCCTCACAACATACCCCCATTGGGGATGTCATAGTCCCACTGGCTCCAGACGGGAGCAGTTGGGGACTCTTGTGCGGTATTCATGTAAAAAAAAAAAAAAAAGTGATTTTCTTACTTTTCCAATTGCTTATGTGAATTGCGTTTCATTTTCTTTATAGGTATGTGTGAGGGAGATTTATTATATTTATTGTATTTTTCCTGTAGAGAGGTGCAGACATAAGTTCACCGTTTGTCACATTTTCGACTGTTGACATTTAGTGTGTAAGAAAGAGGGCCGCATTACATGTTAAAAAAGAAAAGCGCAATGGCATATGACCATTTTGAATTTTTGGAATTCACCCACTACTCAATATTTGCGACTAGTGCATTTACACAAACGCATAAGACTAACTTAACCGCACAGCTTACCTTTTTTTAAATTAACCGTTCCAGACCCGAATTAAAACTGGTAGTGGTAGAATTGATGCTTGATAACCATTGGTAAAGTTATTTGAAAATTTTCGGTGCCTTCAACACTTGTTAAAAGTTATTGCTACTTTCATTTTAAATAACAGTAGGTCTCAGAGGGCGTATTTAACGTAAAATGGCAAACGTTCACTCGTAACAAAATTAGTAAAAATTAAACATTGAAAAAATACATTCAACACTTCGTTCGCGCACATAGCTGATTCTACCAGAAATCGGAAAACAGCAATTCTTATTAATTATAGATAGTAGATAAATGGGGAAAAAAACTGAAATCTATGTACTTACAAATATACACTGGGCCTGAAAGGGTAACTTCACACAGGCACTGAGGAAAATAATTTCCCTCAGGGCCTATGTCATCTTTGAAGATGCTAATTGGTGGGTTTTTTTAGTCCCGCGCTGAACAAGCGGGTTCCTTACAGATCGTCGGACCATCCCTTACTCATATCTATTCCTGGGACGTCGCCGATGTCCTCTTTCGCACATTGTTTTTGAAGTGAAAACTTCTTTAGCACCGTTGTGATTCGAAACTCGATGAAACGAAAAATAGCGTCACTAAAGATAGACAAATACATACAGTTACAGGATTTAGCCTGCGAGAGAATGAGATAGTATAATCGGTCTCCTCTTTGTAAGGTGTTTCGTAGCCTTTTTATCTCTTCTTTGTGCAGTGCTTCGTAGCCTTCTCACTCTTGTCGACTTTCGAAGGTTTCACTTCTACCGCGTGTGAATTGCACATTCTGATTTTTTAAATAATTTTTTTTGAATTTTTTTTGTTAGCAAGAAAGCCAAGTTAATCTGTCGTGTAAAGAGAAAAGGTTAACCCAATAATATTATATTCTTCCAAAGCCTTACAAAACCCTTGCAAATTTCTCGCTTCTTGCAAAATTCACCTCACTTACTTACACAAGTGTATTTAGTCAAAGTGCCTACCTAGTACATAGCTTTCTAAACAATTCAGTGACAAGGTTAAAGCATCTTAGTACTAGAGAGCCATTTAACCCCTCTGGTTTCGCACGCTTCCCAAGTTTTAAGCGCTCTGCCTTACGTTTCACCGTCGATACAAGGTTTTAGGGCTGTCGACCAAACGTGTTGTTGATATCCTTTGTTGTTGAACTTAAACTGTATTAGTAATAACACGATTCCTCAATTTTGCTTCCATTTATATTACATCCTTACGACTTAGTATTGGAAGGGTCGGCTCTGAGCCAAACGGGCGCCTGGCGCTAGAAAAGACCTCATCGGAGCTGTGATAGGTGGTTACAATCAGCGTCTTGGCTTTTTGGCAAGTAGATACTTCAATAGTACACAACTGCTAACCCTGTACAAATAACAAGGTTGAATTTGGCAGCCACCTCTGTTCTGGAGCTCCAAAATACCCTCGACTCCGTTCGGCGGTCCGTTTGATAGATTCTCCCATCTTAACAGACGGATTGCTTAGAGCACAGGCGTCGGGTGGGAATGCTATACTTGTTCTAACGGTATTACAATGGAAGATGCTCCGAGGAACTAGCGTCATTGATCCCTTCGGCACCGGTGTATAGTCGGGAAACACACCAAACGAGTGACCATCAGATGTGCTCGGTTGAAATTTGTCACATGAGGACGTGTCGCTTCTTCAACTCGTTCTTGTGTTCAACGGTTCGGCTGTGGAACGATTTGCCGGCCTGTGTGTTTCCCGCTTCCTACAATAAGGATGTCTTCAAGACCAATGTTCATTCCTTCCTCTCCTCAAAAAGACCCTCCACAGAGCATCTCAGATGATATAGAGACATCAGATGACATCCACACAGGAGTTAATGTAAAAAAATGAGGTTGAACGGAGTGGACAGCTCAAAATGAGCGAATAGATATAAAGTGAAGAAAGAGTCGGGCCATGTCATGAGTTAGAATAAAAGAAGAACATGTACGAGACGATGTATGAATGTGAACGAGGCAAGGACAAGTGCCAAGACCGAGTTGTTTAGCGGTTCGTCCTCACTGCCTACCCCTGCGGGAAACGGCGTGATGGTTTGAGAGACCGGGGACAATAGTACCACGGGTCAGTAGTACCAAGGCGAATAACTCCCTAACTATAACAGGTGCGTATACTATGTGTCGTCAGAAGATAGCCCTAATACATGCGGACAATCGTCAGTAGCGAAAAATTAACAAAAAAATTGCGTTTTAATTTAAAATGACCCCTTTGGGATGGTTGTACCGAGTTTTGCGGGGACGATTATACCGGTACAATCGACCCCGTGCTACAACTGAATACAACAATATATATGTATATATATATTTTTTTGTATTGTTCCTAAAAAAAATTATATGTATAATTTTTAGCCAGTGTGGTTGTTTGTCCGTAGTACAATTCTTACTTCCCATAATATGGTAAGAGGTTATTTCTTATTTAATTTTTCTTTTTTGTAGTTACATAGTTCATATAAGCTATAAGGTGACCGATCACACAACAAGCCAGCGTTTTTGTTATTTTTTGTTTGTTACTGTTTTGTTTCTAATAAATGTAGTATTTTCAACACTATGTCGTTTTTGAATACGTGTATTTTATGGTTTCAAATTTACATTATAATTATTTTAATTTAAATAAGACTTTTATACGAAATAGTTTGAGCCAGTGTATTTGTTCGTTGTTTATTGTCATAAAAAAATATTGCAAAAGGAATATATATACAATTTTTTTTTCTCTTTTTCGTGAGTTTAAAACGTGCTATGGTGTTAATATATATGTGTATTGTCATATTATTTTATTACAATAGTTAAGGTTCTTGGTAACACTTCAACTGACGAATTCTATAAGAGATTTCTTGTAGAATTCGTCATGTAATTGAAATTTTGAAAAGTAATTTTATAAACAAACAAAAAACTGTTTTTCCTCACCGAAATTATTAAAATTAAATAACTTTATTCATAAATTCTGTGTTTTAATTTAAATTACGCTACTGGTACAACTAACCTATCTGCCGTCGAGTATAAGCATTTTTTTCATAAACATTACACCTAAGATGTATAAAATGGTAAAAGTCAAATTGGTACAACTCTCCCCAATCTCCCCTAGTAGTTATTTAGCAAATATTTTATTTTATAATATAGATAATAGATTTCGACCGCTAGCTTGTTGGAACGTTTGGTTTTTTGTCAAGTTTCTGTTTACAGGAGACAGTATCTAAAAATCGTTAAAATTGCCTGGTTTGAACGCCATTAACAGCCGTACAGTATACAAACTCACCATACGAAAGAAGAAGAAGTATACAAACTAAACTTTTTTTTAAACATAACCACGTTTTGTTTAAAAAAAATCAAAATGTACATACCTACATATAGGGTGTTCTTCCAATATAGTTAAAAACTAAAATCGGTCCAGTTTTTGAGGAGAAAAATGTGGAATAGAAAATCTCGAATTTAATGATTTTATTTAGGTATTTTCAGTCTGAGTTACAGTTATCCCTTTCACTCAGTATTTGGAGGAGTAAGAGCGATAGTGACAGCAACAGTTTGGCAAAATTCCTACTGTCAAAATTTCTTGGTGACCGGGTCTCCTCTTAAGGTTTGACAATTAACGGAGCATTTAGCATTTCATTACACAAACAATTCATAATATCCTTCAGCTTAGAGATTCTCAACCCAAGGAACAAGGCGAAGATAAGTCCAGGGTAAGATAAGCATCGACAATTTCATACTCACCATAGCTAATTCATACTTACCTTATTATTACCAACCCAAGGAATAGGGCGAAGAAAGGTCCAGGGAAATATTATCATCTACAATTTCATAATTACCTTGTTAAAACCATAGCTCGATCCTAAGTAATGATTATTAAAAAACCAAAAATTCTTAGTAGACATTTATTTAAAAATTACGACATATTCAATAAAAAAATATTAAAGGAAATAACATAGATTGACAAAAATTATTAATTTATAGGTTATCGAAATAACTACATGGATAAATAAATTTGGTTTAATTTAGATTTTTTTTTTATTAATGGGCAATTAAAAACACAACAAATAATATATAGAACGGCAGGTAAGATAATTATAAATGGTAATAAGAAAAACATACGGGAAAATCTACAGAATGTTTTCTTTGTGAATCTTAAAATATTTGTATTATTTGGAAATGCCTTTCAAATTGTTCGCCAGCTGATTAAAAATAATTTATATACAACCATCAGCGAAAATGTTTTTATATAATAAAAAAAGTGATTAGATCCTAAGTTATACTTTATTAGCAATTAAGTGAACTTATTATAATTGAGACGCACTAAAACTAGGTATAAAAGGTTTTAATATTATATTAAAATTATTGATTCGAATAGAGGGATTAAATCATCTCTTAAAAATACTCTTACCATGTATTCATATCAAGTTTTGATAATAAGGTTGTTTCATAGAATTTGAATAAATCATCAAATTTCAATGTTGGTTTTAAAGTCCTTTTCAAGTTCTGTTATTATGCTAGTATAAACTAGTTTCTTCACAGAACTGAAGTTATAACATATCTTGAATATTACATTCACAATTCTTGAAAAATAACATCGACTTTTGATGAAATGTTAAAATTCTGTGAATCAATCAATCGGCCTAAGAGAATACTTACATTCCATTACATTATTAGAAGATTTATCAAAAGAAAGAAATTTTATCAATAATAATATTAATAAGTTGAACATTCGCCTCTCAGAAACGTCGTACTAAAAAAGTTCACATGCTATTATAAAGATGTCATTATTGGTATCTAGTATAGGTTTATTTTATTGAGAATTTACATCTGGTACGAATTTACTCGTGTATGTGCAATCATTAAGATATCAAGAAATTAATAATATAAACGGATTTCCAAAGATTATAAATGCAATTAACATTTCCGTTCAAGAATATGTTGCAGTGAAACCAAAACAAATATAAGTAGATAAATTCCAACGGATATGTATTGTGTTCATGCAAATTATGACGTCTGTTTATTTCTACATTTAAAAAAAATTGTAAGTGAATGGAAGAAGATAATTTATGTTCGAATAAACCTATTACATTGTATTATAATCATACTTATTTCAATAATGCCTACAATATGCTTAAACTAACATTTCAAATGGCACACGTACTTATCAAAATATTCATATGGAATCCTAAATATGTAAACACTTACGGTCTAATAAATATATTTTAATCCGATAAATAAATCCTCCCCAATCATATTTCAAACAAGAGAGCATCATAACAGTATATTATTATTTTTTTTAAATTTCGTATTGAAATTGTTATTTTAAATTAAGGCAATCATTTAAAATTAACGTTGTTTTAATAAATTACGATTATTCATAGCTCTCTACTCATAACGCCACACCTTCCCACGTCAATGTAGTGATAATTGGTCCCAATAATGGATTAAAATTTCAATTAATTGTATAAATTTCAAAAGAACGGCAAACTGAATATTTTGCGAGGAAGCCAAATAAAATTCACGAGATGTTGAAATATGTGGCGATATACAAATTAAATAGTTTCCTTCCATTTGCCGACGACTCTTTTATAAAACGCAGTGTTATCGAATTTTGATATGGATTCTGCTCCTCTGTACTTCGAATCTTTCAATGTGCTATAGTGTATTTATTAAAAAAGTTTAAAGTAATTTATTTCAACCACAATTGAAAAACTACTAGCATGTTGAAACTATTGCAATTCTTGAAATTTACATTCAAGTTTTCCGCTTGACTTTGGGTTTGAATTGAAAGGATCGTGGATCCTCCGTTAGTGCAACTTCTTGCAATTCAAGGAGCGAGTTACCGCTGAAAGTAGCATTTATTTTACAACGGACATTGCATCTGACATTCAAATTAAACCGATTTTGATGCAAAGTTTCGAATTTCATTCTGAACAGTCTACAATAAACGACGTACCTACCTCTTACCTGCTTGTCAATTTTGTATTCTCAGCACTGAAGGTGCGATAGTTTCAAGAACGATAATAATTATAGCCTCATAAAATTGTTAAATGAAGAAAAAACTAAATTAACTAGCTGGGTTACCCGGCTTCGCTCAGTACATCATCCGAGGGTGTTCTGGAATGTTTAGCAATGATGTTGAGGATTTCCTATTCCCGAAAATTCCACGACATACTCCGCCACTCCCTCCAGAACCATTTAGAGCTCTATGGAACCTTCCAGAACTTTCCGGACGACTGTTCTAGATATTTCATGAGGGCGAAACTTCCAACCCTTATATCTTCAAAAGCACGCCCTTTAGTTAAAAACGGGAACCGTCATCCTGGAGGGGGAATAGAGAACAACAATATTGTATAACCACCTTGATCGTACCGGAACTGGATTCTGAGTTTTTGCGAGCCGCACGTTTTTTGGACTTTCTTTTATAATATATATATATATTGATTATTTAGGTTAAGTTTGTGAAAAAAACGAAAATTGGCAAAAAAGCTAGTAAAAATATCGTTACTTTTACACTTGCGTACTTAAGATCAAAACATAACTATGTATGTCTATTTCTATGTAGTGTGTAAAGAAAGGTTGAAAACGCTTCCATGACAGTTGATCCCCGACAGTTAGCCCCACGGCATACTTATATGCAATATGCAGTCGGTTTAGGGAAGATACGGTGTACCAACTTACACAAAACGTAAATAAGTATCCCCGAAGGAGTGTGCAGGGAGAATGAACGGCAGAATAATAAAAATATAAAAAACATTTTTGTTCAAATGCATCAAGGATAAAAGTAAAAGGATAAGTACAAAAAATCAATTCGTGTCATATCCATATCAACTTATTATAAAATGTATTTTTGAAGTGTTGTTTCATCAACTGTTGGGTCACCGTTGTAATGGGCTCTCCTTACGACACTGCATGTAGTGACTGCGGCAGTGACAGCAGAGAGTGTGGGTTTGAGCGAACTAGCGCTGTCTCGTTCTAGCGGCCCTTTAACAAACGAGACAGCGCTAGTTTGCTCAACTCCACGCTCTCTGCAGTGTCGTGTGTAGGCCACTTAAACATGCCTAGACTTTCCACCAATGAACAGTGCTAATGCTTTCTAGAAATCATCTTAAAATGAAAAAAAAAGTTTATTAAGCATAATTAGTGCAAGAATAATATTTCATACTTTTCTGGTGGCTTATAAAGGTCAGTAATAAGAGAATAAGTTGCCCAGATGGCTCCTCGTTGCTGATTATATTATTAGAAAGGATGATTTTGAACACTTCTCTTTTCCTCGAAGCCGGGCGACATTCCCACGGGAATGGAAACAATTAGTGACGTGCAGTAACATTTGTTCCAATGCTTGCGAGTTTCTGGAACAAAATGTTGTATATTGGTATGTTTATAGATTGTTGATATTTTAGTAGTTATCAAAAACAAATAATTTACAAAAAATATTTTCGGCTACCTTTTAACTTTATTAATAATTTTTTATTTTATTTTACATTTTTATTTATTTGCGACCCGTTGATAAGTAAATTGAATTCATGTACATTTATTATGTCAAAACATGTACATCAATTGACGCGGTAACCTTAGTACCGAAATAAAAATGAAGCTTTTTTATACAAATCTATTTGTTCGGAATTGATGTTTTTTGTAAAATTTTAATAAATAATCATCGTGTTAGTTTCACGGTGTGTCAATTTCAAAAATGGAACATATTGTGACATGACGAAATCAGAAAAGCGATAAAGAATCTATGTTTCTTTGTTTATCCCGTATGCGTTCCTTCACTATATATCCGATTGCGATGAAACTTTGGTGATTTGCTGTGTGGATATTTTTTTGGATAGTTTCTATAAATATGTAATGATGGGCTCTGGCTTTATGAAATTATTTACCTGACCATCCATACTCCCGATTGCGCTGAAACTTTCACGATTTGTTGTGCGCACGCCCGCGAAAGTTTCTCTGTACAATGGTGAGCTCTGGCATTACGAAATATGTATTAAAAAAATTACAATGGGTTGCGCGCGGGTCGTTTGAAAAACGTGTATAATTCATGTAGCTTAGCGGCAGGAATAGAAGGCGGGAGGGGGAGGGGAATCCAAAAGAGGAAAGAAGGAGAAGGGTGATCGTGGGAGTGGAAAAGGAATGGGGAAGGTGAGGAGGAGTGGGGAGGGGCACTCGGGAGGGGGAGAGGTGGAAGAGTTCGCGGGAGCGGAACGGGTACGCGTGGTAAAAAAAAAACACATACAGGTGAGGGGTGGGGGACGAAGGAGACATTTTGAGGTTATCCACCACTTACCCGCCCTGGTATAAGTAACAGATTAATATTTTTAGATAACTATTTTTTTCGAATGAACGAAGCTACATTTAATTTAGAACGAATTTAGACCTCAAATGTCCCTGCATATGTTGTTAGTAAGCAGTATGCAAGTGCTTAGCGAGAAGTACAAGATACAATATGTTAGTTAGTTGAGACGAAGGAGAGGTAGAGGGAAGGATTTGCAAAGGAGACGTAGTAGCGGTAGGGGATAAAAGGAGGTAAATTTGCAAAATCCATATTTTTCATGCGGCTAACTGTAAGTGGGCTGCTTACGCGTCGGAAAGCCTTCTGATTTACTCGTGTATGCACCGCAAATATTGTGTATCCATAGCTCTTTAATAAAAGCACTTTCTAATTACAGTGGCATTGCAACGCATATTTTATTATTTCAAAAATGGAACTGATTTGTCAAAAATTCGGAATTCAGAATATCCCGTAATTTTTCACGGGTCTGCGCCAGTATCTTAATGTTTAACATAGCCCATAGGACTGAATTTATGATATAAGCTTCTTATTCTGATATTCCTGCAATGTTTAAGCTGGTTTACAATGATTTGTCGCACAAACAATTAATTGTCAGTGTTCCCAGTCGCTTTGGGACTTAGGAAGCTCGGCTGGTAATGACTTGACTGTAGCCTGCACGGTACAAGGTTTTAAACGAACCCAGAAGGATACTAAGTAGATATCTTGCACTAAGTTAAATTGAAATCCCATTCCCAGTTATCTGGACTGAAAACAATCGGAAATAATTATGTAAACAAATTAAATCGCTTAAATTATTCTTTTTATCATCCACGGTGATCTAAATAAAAATAATAAAACCGCTTGGTTTTGATCACTTTTGCGTAAATTCTTTTCTACCAGAGAAATAAATATATATATATATGAATTTGGTAGGCGGATATGGGTATTTATTGAAGCCAACACCTCTGACATAGGTCACCTATAGTGGTTGGCTACCTTTGATGACTTGGCATGGGACGAGGTTTTTCCGGGCCTTGGCGACAGATGCGTCTGTCCACCTGCTGTGCGGTGGGCCGGTTACCGAGAAAGACAGTCTTGATCGAGGCCTTTTTATCCTCTCTGGCTGGACTCTGTCAACCCATCGCTTTCATCGCAATTGGAGGGATGGATTCATCCGACACTTCTGGACACACTGACCCCCAGATTCCCATCCACCCCTCATACCGCATTCCTTCCCGAAATTCTCTCTTTCCTGATCTTAAAAAGACCCGGATGGAAATTATTTTCCCCAGGTCCTGCCGTGTAGAGCTAATGTAAAAAAGGTATAACATTTTTGACAGTGATTTCAGATGTTTTATATTTATGTACAAGTTTATAATTGCCTGTTGATGTTTCAATTGTTAAATAGTCCCAGCGAGAGCTCGAACTGACGTTATCGACACACGTCCCTTTCCTTCTCAAGCGTCTTGTTTGAAATGAGAAAAAGACAGAAGATACTAGAACGATGACACTGCGTACGATCTCTCACTTAGACTAGTGTACAAAACCAGTCGGCGTAGCACAATAAATACGATATTTTACAAGAGTGATCACAACAAAGTAAATGTTTTTATTTATTTTTTAATTAACGTAATGAGTAAAACCATTATTGTAATATTTAATCATGGAAGACAATGTTAGCGACTCTCTAACGAAAATTTGAAACAAAAAAAAGATACGGTCGCATCTGATTTTTTGTTTCAAAATTTTGATTTTTGAGTGAAGCTAATATTGTCTCTAACGATCAAAGTAAATGGGTTAATTTAAAGATATCATGTTTTACAGAATTTTTTCTTTAAAATGTGCAGTTTACTTCTTATATATTTAGAAATTGTGAATAATAATACTATCAGCCATGAGAGACCATTTTCATTACGGATTTATTTATATTTAGAAAAATTGATTCAGATATTATAGAATAATGATTTAACGTTTAATTTGCAAGCATGTTATGTTTTCATGGAAAATATTGAAATGGCGACTCATCCCGGGCACAAGGTTTCCACGTCACGTGACCATCTGTTATAAAACACTTATTTCCGATCAATATGTTGGTAATATAATCGTAGAAGCGATCGGCATAATCGACTTATCCATTTAGAAATAATAATTCATTCAAATTTATTCGAATGAATTAGTTGTGAAAAGTTCTTTCGAATGAATTAGTAGTCGAAATGATTCAAAAGATTTAGTTCCGATTGTTTTGAGGTCGATGTCTCCTCTCCCTAACCATCCCCTTTCACCTTTACCCCTTCACCCACCCCTCTCCAATCTCCCCCGATGACGATCGTCAACTTTCATCGACGACAAGGGAGGGGGGCGACAAATATTTAAAATTTAGGCCACCTCTTGGAAGGATGGGAGAACCAAAGAAATATTTTTAGATTTAGAAAAATGTTTCGCAAAATCATTAACGTTTTTCCAAAGATGCTAAATTCACTGAGTTCTTATGATTTAATTTTAAATTCATACCAGGTAACCATATTCTCCTAATATATCAAAGATCGGTTAGTTCAAACAAAATTCTTTCTAATTCATGCAAATTATACTTTCAAACGTAAGAATAAGAATAATAATAAGTAATAGCTCAAGAAAAGTCACAAACAATTCACAAACCATTCAATTAGGCATCAAATATGAAGTATTTTCAACGCGTTAACATATATTATATCGTCATATTAAATATTATTTAAGGTATACATATTTCGCTTCATATTTTTCGGATTCATTTCTATTCTACTTGAATTCAAGATATGTTTTCTGATTCGTCCATATCCTTAGTGTCACTACTTTACAAATTGATTTGACTATTTTCTTTGATATAAAATATATGGATCAATGTGTTTAAGGAACAACAGTTGAAATAAATGGTTCTTTGACGCATTGCAACAAAATTAAGGAATTAGTTTAGATTGATATAAATATGTTGGTACTAAGATTAGTAATATGAATACAGATTTTATGAACAAGCTCAATATCGTCGATACTTGTCTTACATGTTTGTTTAACAGTATTTTTTTTCAAACAGACTTTCCAAAATAAGTGATGAGTAATAGATTTATTATTGAAAACTATTTATGTTTAAATTACTGTATCATTATATTGGCAAACTTCGCGCACTTAGTTTTAATAAGAATTTTTCAATAAGTATAGTTAGCTCTTATAAACTTGGTGAAATTTATATATCGAAACATCGTTTGTCCTTCGAGCCATCGATCGGTGGCTACATTTCTTTTAATTGGGTTTTACAAAAAAGTCAGTCAAATTATGTACAATTTTTTAAATGTTAATTACGATTATTCTCTTTTATTTCAAACAGATTTTAGCCTTCCTATTAAATTCTTTGGGAAAAACATCACGTAGTGCTAGTTCACATGACAGTCTCGACGGTTCTCCGGTGGAATGTTGGCAGCTAGCTGCTGCGGGGGATCTCATGCTATTGGGGGCTGATGGTGGACACCACGAGGCTGTCGGCAGGCCCCAGGGAGAACGGCTTCTCCGAAATATCCGTCACTGGGAACTTGAAGTTGAGGTCGTCGTTTTCTCCGAAGATCACCAACTGATTATCGAATATCTTTTCGCTCTGAGGGCCTCTCTTGTCTTCGTTGGTGTAGTACTGGGCGGTTCTCCTCTTGGAGTAACAGATGCCTGCGGTTAGTGCGGCCAGCACGACAAAAAGCAGCAGAAGCAGGGATGCGATAATGCTGAGTCGACCCTCCTCCGCGAGGATACCCGCCTCGCCCATGAATCTGGCGCCGCTGTCGCCACACCACTCCAGTTCGCTCTGGCTGAGCCAGCCAAGCCGGTATCCCTCCAGGCTCTTGGGCGACACGCAGATCAGCTCTCTCAGAGAAGCGTTTAGGTAGCTCACCTTCAGGTGCGCCAGCATTGTACCGATGTGGCATACGTCACAGATCCACGGATTGTAATCCAACCATAGTTTCGGAATTTCAGCGAATCTCGATAGAGCCTTTTCATCCAAACCGCTTAAACGATTTTCGGTCAAATCCAGCTCCAAAAGATATGGGATAGGGGCTAAGGTTTGAACCGGGAATGTTGTGAAATGATTCCCAGATAAGTTTAACGATTTTAATTGTTGATTATTAGTAAAGATTCCAAGCGGCAATTCAGAGAGGCCCAAATTAGCTAATCCCATATTTCGAATGTTTACCAACAGCTGTAGGATTATGGTAATATCTTGGATTCCAATATGATTCCCGCTGATATCCAAAGTCCATAGCGAATCGGCTACAGGTTGCAAGGATTGCACGTCCAACCTGTCCAACTTATTGTAACTGATGTCCAGGTTCGTAAGTTTGGACAAATTGAGAAAAGCGGTAGGCGTCACCATCGCCAGTCGGTTTCTCGCAAGGGATAAACTAGTAAGGAAATTATTTTTTCCGAAGGTTTTTTCCAAGACGACAGGCAACTGATTTCCATCGTATTTCAAGACTTGAAGTTTCTTGAGGTCGTTGAATTCGTCCGACATGACGTATTTGAAATGATTTTCCCCCAAGTCTAGGTGCTGGAGCCCTGCAAGAAGGTGGTATAGTTGGGTATTGATCATTTTCAACTTACAGCGGCGGCATTTCAAAGTTTTCAATTCTTGTATATCTTTGAAAACTTCAGGAGCTAGTTCAACAAGCGGATTATCGCTCAAATCCAAGTGATTAAGTTTACCTAACTTCCTGAACAGTCTGGGCACTAATACCGAAATGCGATTGTTGGAGAGCGACAGAATCCTCAGTTCCATCAGGTAGTGAAAAGTCTCACTGGGCATTTCTTCAATTCTATTATTATCGAGGTACAGTTCGACAAGGTTGATAAGTCCCCGAAAGTTGTGGTCAACAATGGCAGAGATATTATTGTAAGTCAGATTTAGTAGCCTCAAGTTCCTGAGCCCCCAGAAAGAGTTTTGCCCGATGGACGGCACGTTGGATTGGACGATATGAATCTCTTCGAGGTTAGTGAATCTCTTTGGCTGTGTAAATATGGGACCGATGGTGAGATAGTTGATGTAGTCATCGTTGGGCGCGGAGATGATGATGACCTCAGTGGCGACGTCCATCTGGTCCACGGGGATGGACACCATATCCCCTTGAGTGCAAGATACGCCGATGCGCCCCTTGATGTCCAACTCGCATACGCACACTTCGGGACATGATGACCTGCTTAGCTGCCACCAAGCCATCAATACGATTACCACTTTCCACAACTTCGCCATTCTGAAACAAAAAGAAAACATTTATTAGGTCAAAAGGAAGTCGACAAACATAACACGGAGATGGAACAGCATTCAACTCACAAGGAGTAAGAGTATCTTGTCCTTCTATTAAGGACATAGGTACATTTTAGTTTCGGAATTGCACCCCAGGCGATGAAGTTTTTCCGAGAAAGCCATCTGAAACGAATTATCAAGGTTTGCTAACACCGCACCGTCTCAAAGTGTTGGATGCTTTTTCAGTGTACTCCGAGCTCCAACCAGCATGTAGCGGGCGATTACTGAACCTACTCCCCACGCCGCTCTCGCGAGCAAACGGAAACTTTCCGCCGCCCTTGTAAGCCGTTACGTGCGAAGGTTATGAATTATGAAAGTTTTTAAGCCGACAAAAAGGTTAGTTACGAGCTGGAATCTTGTACAAAATTTTGGTTTATTCTTCACGAATGGGCGATAATAAAAACAAAGATGCAATACATTTGTTGATGAGAGAGAGAAAGAAATACATTTCATGTTAAACCAAGCTCAATTTAATTCCTTGTTGATGAGCAAAGTATTCACAAAAGGAATATTTTGGTTGAGCCGTAACTTTATGCTGTACGTTTTCCGAAAAAATATTACCTCAAAGAAATACTTTAAAGATGCCTGAAATTTACATTTTCAAAAGCAATTGTATCTCCAATTTGTAACGAGTGGAATCTTAGTTTTTATGCAAAGTAAGAAAGCTTGGTGTGAAGTTATTGAAAATTTCGTATCCTTTATGAGAATATTAATGGTGAATTATTCTCCTCAAATTGTAGAAAAGGAATTTGAACTTGAGGAAAATTGGTTTTTATTCGAGGGGCTAAATTTCAGCTATGGAATCTTGGAGAAGCAGCCCCGGGCGCTACTGCTACCCCACTTGCATGACCCTGTCTTCAATATAACCCCTTTAAACGAGGTTTGTTTTGTTTGTAAAATGTGTGCCATTTATTGGGGATTGTTGTTTTATTTATTATTTGCATTTCTCCAGTTATCCGTCTATGCTGCTTATTCGATACGGTGCGCGGTGGAGTAAACAACAATAGTTTCGTAAAGTCAATACTAAGTTATAGAGATTCTATTATTTGTTTTATTGAATAGGTACAATGTACGTTCAAAATAAGGTCCGCATCAATTCACGATCGTTTTCGGATGTACGCAAATAAATTATACAACAAATAAATTATCTACTTGAAAAAATTATTGATGTAGGTATTTATTCATACATAATTAATTTAAATAGTTTATTTTTCTTATTGTTTATTGGTTCTATCATGCCATTGGGAAGAATGACTAGACCGTTAAACCACATTTCTTCTGAGATAGACATTTTAAATTTAAACCAAAGTGACTTTAAGATCGCAACAAATATTTTTTTAACAAAAAGCAGCGTCTCATCTGATATTGTTAACGTACCTATGTAATTTAAAGTATTAATAGCCGTAAATTGTGAAGGATATAATGTTTTTCGCAGTAAATAAATATAAATTAAAAAAAATGGTTTTTTTAATCTTTTGTTTTTGTGTCCATATTACATCGACCAAATATCGATGCGAAATATAAATATTATAATATATGATAAATAATGGAATTTAATTGCTTTGTCTTATATCTGTTTTGCATTGCGATTATCTTATATAAATAATAATTTTTGTTTTTAAAAAAATAATAAAACGTGTTAAAATAATATAGGTACCCAAGTTTCGAAGTAATTGTGGACGAAGATAATAATCAAATAGTTTGTTTAAGCATTGATTAGAAAACATGCTACCGTTGCCCCAGGAACCATTTATTGGATAACACATTTGATGACTTAGCAGGGGTGCCCGGGTTCATGGGGTGAAGTTTGTCTAGGTCTTGGCGATCGAGAGAGACTGAGGAGTCCTTTTTGAACCTTCTTAGGTAGAGGTGAATCCTTGAGAGAAATTTAGGTAAACAAAAGGGGGGAGGCTACGAAGCACAACACAAACAAAAATCCGATTATTCTATTTCATTCTCGCGCAGGCTAAATCCTTATAGACGTATGTGTTTACTTCTTCTTAGGGTGGCTTTTTCGTTTCATCGAGTTTCAATCACAACGGTGCTAAAGATGTGTTCACTTCAAAAAGTTCCGCTTTAGTTAGATTCCTACCTACCTGACACCGTTTTCAACACATCGATGAGTATTAAAACATATTAATGATTAATGAAAGTTATTTATTTAAAGATAAGAAAAAGGAACGTAGTAATCGGGAGATAAAGCGCCGCTCCCCTTACCCCCCCCCCCCCCCCTTCAGCCGAAGATCACTTTGGCAATATTTTTTCCCGCTCAGCCATATCTGCTTTCCCATCGCATGATCTTTACGGTATGATCGTAATTAGGTAGGAGATGACGTCACCCCTGACTGGCAGATATTGTTGGGTACATTCTGTCGTCCATCATCGCTGAGCCGAGAGCTTATCGTGACGGCAGCGCTAAACGTCAGCATTGATAAAGTATTGTACTCGTGTAATTCGCTTCTATATTAAAATACGGCTTAGCGTTTACTCTGACTCTGTGCGATCGGTTTATACACAGTCTAAACCGGCACGGTTTACTGTGTCATGATTTACAAAAAAAAACTTCCCTATATTTTCACCACTAAGCCTTGCGCAACCTACATTATGCCTACACGACATTTTTTCATTAAATTCTCAAGGCCCGATAGTGAAGGTATTCTTGCTTATTATTTTACGGTCGTCTTAGGCGGTAAAATCTTTAAGTATCGCCATCAAAACCCAACAAAAACATCGAATTACCTATAACAGCTATAAAGCATAAGATCTGTTTTTCTAAAAGAAATAAAACACTGAAACGGTCGGTTCAGGCATCACGGAATTTGAACAACCGTTCCATCTGAAATTTTTCAATAGCTTGATCGTTTTGATTGTTGATAACCACTGGTGCGCTTTTTGCCACAATATGGCACTATTTAAAATACCTCGAATTGCTTTGCTGCCAATTTTGGCAAATTTTCGCTTATTTGTAAGTAATTAAGTAGAAGTTTATGAATATGTGATAATCGACAAAAGATAGGTGAATTCATCGGATGTGTAGAACTATAATCAGATTACAAATCATCTCCATATTAAAATTCGGAGGTATGATTTTTTTAATGTTGGCGGAATATATTCTAAATGATCTTCAAAAAATCTCGAGCAATCGGAGAAAAAAGTTCTAAATTGCGCTTTCGCTCCAGTTGATAATGAACTAAGAGAGTATTTCACCATCTTCCTGATAGCTTATGCTTATCCATACGAGAACGATTAAATAAATAAATACTCACAACACTGAAAAAAACTCGGCTAACTTATTCTAAATATAGCCACTATTCATAGTTGAAGTACTGAATAATAAACTAAGGCTTTTTAAATAAATAAATTGTATTTCTTGGGCATTAACTATGTAACAATTAATAGTAATTTTGTTATGAAGAGTTTTATTTTCCATGTAGGTACATTTGTTACTTAAATTTTAATTTTATCTGCTACTGGTTTCGACACATCTGTGTCATTCACTGCAAACTTGGTGAATGACTCGGATGTGTCGAAACCGGTAGCAAATAAATTAAAATTTAAGTGACTAATGTACATGGAAAGTAAAACTCTTCAAAACATTTAACAAACATCAAAAAAATCAGGGTAATTTAATTTTTTTTGTTGTTTAAATTATAACATTGTTACAGCAATAAACATAACACTACGGCAAAAAAATAATGAAACACACATTTTCAAGATTTCTACGCCAATTAAGAGAGCCAGCTCTTGAGCTTGGTGTAGGAGTTATTTCATGAATTATATAATAGTAAATATAATCTTAAGTACTGGGATGTTGTAACGTTAAAAATTATACGGCAAATGAAGTTACAGCATTTTGATTGGTGATGTTATGGTTGTTATTTTTTTAATAATAATTTGACCTTTTTCTTGAATGATAACTAATCAGTATTTTTTTATTTCTTTGGGAAGACTATTAAAATATTTAATGAATCGAAAATGTGCGTTATCGTTTGGATAATATATCTCCTTAGGTGTGTTATTTATCAGTAATTTAAAAATATTTTTTCCTTGTAATCGTCAAAATCGGTTAGAAAATCAGAGCGCGCCCTGCCGGGCCATGCCATAAATCACAACAATTCAGGGATAATATTAAACAATTCCCAATAAAGACAATATCTAAATTCAACGGAAATTGATTGTACAAACGGAAATTAAGCGAATAAAATGATGTCTCAATTTCAGCAAACAATCAATCGGGTTTAGAGTTTAGATGAAGGTACCTACTTATGATCCTAAAAGATTAAAATTAATGGGACGTCAAAATAATAAAGCGACGCCGACGAGTACAAAATGATATTTTGCAAATAGAATTTTTAGATGTTCAACCTCTACGAAGTTAAACACTTATTTTTAACAATCATATCAAAATACACATTTTCGTAGACTTATTGAAAAGCAATTTACTTGTTTAAATTTACATACGAATCACCCACCATTCTAAAGAATATAAAATACTATTTTAAGAACTGCAAGTTTTTTTTTCTTATTTTACAATAAAGATATTTCAGTCATAGATAAAGAACACTTTATCCACGAAAAGTCAAATGTGTTGTTCCTTGGGGACTTAAGGGTTGTGATAAGATATTTGTGTGTGCGAGTATAAGGGACGATTTTGAGTGCTCACAAGCCAGTGGACCTCTGTTAAGTAGAATTATGGTAAAAGAAAAAGATAAGACTGGTTTGTTTTCCTTGGCTGGGCTGAACGTTTTACCCTAAATAAATGGGATTAATAAGAATATGAATAGGCCACGTGTACGAAATTTTATTTGTAGAGAGGACTTGAGAGCACCAACTAAAGGAGAATAATTAAATGTCATTAGGTAGAGCAGGTTAAGTTCATCCACCTCCTGCATTTATAGCTAGGTACATTTTTATTATGTTTATTGAAATTCTTATTTGAGGTACTCTGAAGGTGAAATAATATTATAGTTAACTAGCTTTTGCCCCCGGCTTCGCTTGCATATTCGCCCCCCCCCATCCATACCCGTTACATTCATTTTTCACGATGCCACCTATTAAAACGTAACAATCAAATACGCGCAGTTTCGCAGTTTCGCATTTTTTTTCATAAGTTTTTATTCCAGTAAAAAAGAAAATAACGTTTTCACTTACTTAACTAGAATATGGAATTATGTACTTTTTACATTATATTACATAGTTTTTACATTACATAGTTTTTACATTTCATAACCTTAGATTACATTAGATTGCAATACTAACATTTACATGATATTATATTACCATACGAATAATAATAATAATCTTTTTGCAAAAAATCTTTCAAAACTTGTCAAACAACCTCAAAATTTTCCTAATTTTCTAACTAAGGGCATTACTTATATGTTACCTAAAAGCGAAAATATTAATAATCCCTCTCAATATAGACCCATTACATGTCTACCGACAATATACAAAATTTTAACCTCTTGCTTGACAGATTTAATATATACTCATTTGGATGAAAAAAATATTTTATCTGAACAACAAAAAGGTTGTCGCAGAAAACATATGGGATGTAAAGAACAATTAGTTATTGATTCTGTAATTTTAAAACAAATTCAAAATCAAAAGCGTAATTTACATACTTGTTATATAGATTATCAAAAAGCTTTTGATAGTGTCCCGCACTCGTGGCTAATAAAAATATTAAAAATATATAAAGTTAACCCAATTATAATTAGCTTTTTGAAAAATATTATGTCCTTTTGGAATACAGATTTACTAGTAAATTTAAAAGGTAAGAAAATAGTAGTACCGGGCATTTCAATAAAAAGAGGGATTTTTCAAGGAGACTCATTGAGTCCTCTTTGGTTTTGCTTAGCATTGAATCCTATGTCTAAAATGTTAATTAAAAGCAAGTTTGGAATAAAAATTAAGGGTAATACAAGAGAGAGTAGTATAGTTTCACATCTATTATATATGGATGATATAAAATTATTTTCAAATTCTGAACCAAATTTAGAAAAAATGATTAAGGTAGTTAAAATTTTTTCAGATGATATTAAAATGACTTTTGGTTTAGATAAATGTAAAACGATCCATATAGAGAAAGGCAAAATTGTAGATGGAGACGAGGGTATATTTAGAAATTTCAAAATTAAAAGTATGAAAGGGGATGAGGTTTATAAATATTTAGGATACCCGCAATCGAATAGATTAGATCACACTAGTATTAAAAATGATATTAGGATTAAATTTCAAACTAGGATCAGAAAAATTTTAAAATGCAATCTATCTGCTAAAAATTTAGTAAAAGCAATAAATACTTGGGCAATACCTTTATTAACGTACTCATTTGGCATAATTAAATGGTCCAATACAGATTTAGATAGTTTAGAACGATTAATTAGAACTACGTTAACAAAGTTTAATTGCCATCATCCAAATTCAGCTATAGAACGAATTAATTTACCTAGAAATTTAGGAGGTAGAGGTGTAGTCAAAATAACATCTTTGAAACACAATCAGGTAGAAATGCTTAGAAATTTTTTCCATAGGAAAGCTAATAGCTCAGAAATGCACAAAATAATTTGTAAGGCAGATAGAAACATTACCCCTTTAAATTTATATGACGAGAATGCCAACATTCTTATAAATACTAACCAGGAATTATTAGATTCCTGGTCAAATAAAATTATTCATGCAAAACACTTCAATTATCTCAACCAAACATATGTTGACAAACTTTCGTCAAACAAATGGTTGAGTATTGGAGAGTTGAGCGCAGAAATAGAAGGATTTATGCTTGCCATTCAAGATAGAGTCATTAATACTAAAAATTATAGGAAGCATATAATCAAAGATATAAATCAAATTGATGATTTATGTAGAAAATGTTTGGCTTTTCCGGAAACTATAGAACATATTATATCGGGATGTTCTATATTAGCGCCGTCCGAGTATACATTTAGGCACAATCAGGTTTTAAAAATAATCCACCAAAGTTTGGTAATTAAACATAACTTGATTGACTGCCGTAATATAGTACCATATTATGAATATGAACCAAATTCATTTTTAGAAAATGAATTTTATAAAATATATTATGATAAAACTATACTAACAGACAGAACAATTAGTCATAATAGACCTGATATAGTTTTACATGACAAAATTAAAAAAATTACTTATATCATTGATGTAGCTATTCCAAATTCCTGTAATATTCAAAAAACTGTTTCTGAAAAAATTAGAAAATACACAGATTTAGGAAATGAGATTAAAAGAATTTGGCATTCTCGGAATATAAAAATATTACCATTTGTTATTTCGGCTACTGGCATTATACCTAGGTCTCTGATTCAAAATTTAGGCGTATTAGATTTGTCAAAGAATGTATATATAAAAATGCAAAAATCGGTAATTTTAAATACATGTAGGATTACAAAAGATTTTTTAAATATTTATATTGAGGGATCAGTAGGATTTATAGGTTCAATTAGGAATTCCACAGAGCCGAACCCTCTGATATGAAAATATCTGGAGTCGGTGAATTATTTTCCCATCTGGTCTCTGGTAGGTTGACATGTTGTTCTTGTATTGTTTTGTAATTATAATACATATAGTGCAATTTCATAACGTGGATTGACCAGATGATCATTTGGGAAGTGTGTGAAAGGGTTTAGTTTTTCCTGTGGGGAAAATTAAACCCGGACATTTAAATCTGGTGCGTATAAAAATGTATAGCTATTGGCTAAGGTCAAAATGTTGATTAGTACCTATTTTATACATATTTGAATTTTTGCCATGAAAGGAATCTCCATAGTAACAAATAACAAAATGACAGCGCACGTCAAACAATTACTTAGCAACGCTTTGCTTTTCGTCCGGACAATAAACGTATAATAAATAATTTCACAACGCCAAAGCTTACCAAAATATACAGCCTATATTACTCGAAATGATGTAGTTTTCTATTAGTGAAATAATTTTTAAATTTCATTCAGTTTTTATTGCGTGAAAGAATAACAAACATTCAAACATCCATCCATCCATACATCCATACAAACTTTCTCCTTTATAATATTAGTAGGATGTAAGTAAATTATGTACATAAGCAGTCCCTAGAAACAACCTACCTCATTACACGATAGGGGAGGAGAAGAGTTTAGATATACCTGAATGCTTTTCACCGCATCTTTATTCTGTGAATGGAAAGTAAGTAGAAAAGTTAGAAAGTAAAAATTCAGTTTTCACCAACCGATTCATTGAATAAATGAAAAAAATGGATTGGGTAGTGTTTCTAGAATATTGCACCTTTTACAGTATTGTCGGAATAAGTTCGGTTTATGTCCGAAATTCCTAAAAAATAAAACTAGTTATTTTTATACTAATTTGGGGTCGGGGAATCCGAATCTGAAAGAATTAGGCGGCGGCAAGCAATATTAACAGAATTACACGACTTTAAAAAATTTATACACATACAGTAAAATAGCCATTTTGGAAGCATTTTGATTCCTAGAAAATCAAACTAGTTATTTTTATACTAACTATGGGCCGGGGAATCCGAATCTGAAAGAATTAGGCGGCGGCAAGTAATATTAACTGAATTAAACGACATTAAAATTTTCTATACACACACACATGAAAATAATCATTTCGGAAGTATTTTGACACATGCAGTACAAAGATCATAGAAAAACAAGAAATATACAAAAACATGTGCCGGCAGTGTTACCAGCTCTCAAAAATATTTATCTCTATATCAATAATTTCCGACACGATAATTCTTCACATAACACATTAACCTGATGAATTACGACTATCTCAACGGCGTATTCTTAAACCAAAAGTATGAAAATTCGTAGTCTTAAAAATGCGTAACCTAACCTAACCTAACGTTAGGTTTGTGTAACATGGTTTGTGCCCCTTTATACCGCCTGCTCGCGTCCCTAACCTAACCTAACCTAACCTAACCTAACCTAACGCTAGGTTTGTGTAACATGGTTTGTGCCCCTTTATACCGCCTGCTCGCGTCACGGCAAAAAAAAATCCCTGTTTTCAAGTAGTTTAGCGGCTACGCTAGGTTTGTGTAACATGGTTTGTGCCCCTTTATACCGCCTGCTCGCGTCACGGCAAAAAAACATCCCTGTTTTCAAGTAGTTTAGCGGCTACGCTAGGTTTGTGTAACATGGTTTGTGCCCCTTTATACCGCCTGCTCGCGTCACGGCAAAAAAACATCCCTGTTTTCAAGTAGTTCAGCGGCTACGCTAGGTTTGTGTATCATGGTTTGTGCCCCTTTATACCGCCTGCTCGCGTCACGGCAAAAAAACATCCCTGTTTTCGAGTAGTTTAGCGGCTACGCTAGGTTTGTGTAACATGGTTTGTGCCCCTTTATACCGCCTGCTCGCGTCACGGCAAAAAAACATCCCTGTTTTCGAGTAGTTTAGCGGCTACGCTAGGTTTGTGTAACATGGTTTGTGCCCCTTTATACCGCCTGCTCGCGTCACGGCAAAAAAACATCCCTGTTTTCAAGTAGTTTAGCAGCTACGCCGGGTTTATGTAACATGGTTTGTGATACAAAAGAACGTGCCCCTTTATAACGCCTACTCGCGTCAAGGCATAAAAACTCCACAATACTAGTTGGTGTACCTTCCTAAAATATTTGAGAATCAATTATAAAAAATAAGTACTTAAAATATAAACATGTTATTTTACGTTATAAATATTAGTGCTTAATGGCAACACTTAATTTTGTGTGGTAAAAACATCTATGTTATCGTGTTTTTCTATGATCTTTGTACTACATGTGTCAAAATACTTCCGGAATGATTATTTTCAGGTGTGTGTGTGTATAAAATTTTTAAGTCGTGTAATTAAGTTAATATTGCTTGCCGCCGCCTAATTCTTTCAGATTCGGATTCCCCGGCCCATAGTTAGTATAAAAATAACTAGTTTGATTTTCTAGGAATCAAAATGCTTCCAAAATGGCTATTTTCCTGTATGTGTATAAAAATTTTTAAAGTCCTGTAATTCAGTTAATATTGCTTGCCGCCGCCTAATTCTTTCAGATTCGGATTCCCCGACCCCAAATTAGTATAAAAATAACTAGTTTTATTTTTTAGGAATTTGGCCCATAAACCGAACTTTACCCGTATTGTCAATTGACATAGTTTTTATGTTGATGTTCAGCTTACTTTTTAGAACACTTTAAGATCTGCATGAAGAAGCACGATTAATTCACATTACCCTGATGATGACCGACTGATTGAAGCATGTTCTTTAGCACGGTTGGTTCGGTACCCGGCTTGAAATCATTTGGATCAAGTTCGGGTAGCACAGCACGCTTACCGACTTACCCTTTTCAAAACGCAGTGTACTTACTTATTGCTTGCTGTACATGTTTACTCCGTGTTGTAAGTTTATTAAATAGCCACAGGCTACATATTATCCCTAATATCATAAGCCTTTTAATAATGCATAGATTCGATGCGTTTGCGTGTATGTTTGATTTTCATAGTACGTAAAACAGGAAGGGCTAAGATTTTCCAACAATATTAAGATTTTATGTGCATGTCATATTAGCATCCTTCGCAAAGCGTAATAAAAAGCAAATAGCTGGGTACTGACTTACAGAGGCGACACACATGACTCACAGCCGCACAGAGCATGCGTCATGCTGCTAGGAGGCGTGCGCGGGCATGGTTCGGCGAAATCGCACCGGCAGAAATGCGCGCGTTTTTTGTGTTCGTCCAAAATACCGGACGAACACAAAGGGCCGCTGATCTTTCATGGCATATCTCTCAGTGTCGAAGTTTTTAGGAGTACCTAAGCACGGTTCGAGTTGGCAAATTGGGATAGGATACAATGATAATATGTCTAGTTATTATTTATAAGTTAATAATGTTATATTTTGCATTAGTCAGAAGTACACTGGAATATGCCTCGCCAATTTGGAACCCGCAGTACACAAAGATAGCATAGAACACAATCAAAACATATTTATGAAATATCTTACCTTCAAATTTAAAAACAACATTTAATGCACACTTCAAACTTGGCAACAAAGGCGAGCATTAGCTGATTTGAAATTTTTACACAAAATTTTAAGTAATAATATTGACTGTACTGAAATTCTTTCCCTAGTTAATTTTAACTTACCCTTAAGACGTACACGCCGTTCAGAACTATTCCACACGTTTAATTACAAGACAAATGCAGCAAGTAATTCGCCAATCAATAGTACTCTTCAATGTGTTTAAAAATATTGGTCTAAATTCTAACATCGATATTTTTCCGAATCACTCTCTAAATTTAAAAAGGGCATCATCTCAATAATATAATTTGTTCAATGCACTTACATACATACATACATACTTACACACACACCTTCCCACTACGCACATCACCCGTAGGTCACTTGCATGGACTTCATAACGACTTGGAAAAAATCGTGTGTGTAGATTTTTTTTTACTAAGATTACGAAAATGTTAGTTAAATTTTTAGAAATGCACAGTTTTATTTTTATTTTTAAATAAATAAATCCATTATTTGGGCTTGTGACGTCACTAAATGAAAATGTTCCGTCGCCGAAAACGTTCTGTTTATAAATAAATTATTTTTATAAAATTCCACACTGATTTATTTTTTTATATGGCATCACTTTGATTTTAGGCGAATTTTTGAATTTGACATTGAACATTCACTAGATTTATTGTTTGTTCTCTGCGAACGTATCATTTGGTTTGATTTTTTGACAGATGTTATGACGAGAACCCCGTACAATTTACGTTGTCCATACGTGCTTTAGAGATATAATGATAATGGTGCGGATTTTAACAAAACCAAATTTTATAATATTCTTATTATTATTATAATCTACAAGTACAAGTATATTACATTTGATTTAGTAATATATACGTTGAACATAATAATGATTTATGATCTATAGATGGATCAAGGAAAAAAATATTTATGAGATTTAATATTTTTGGTATGCCTCGTTATTCTCCTGTGTCATTCGTGTGGAAAACGTTTTTTTGTTTTAAAAATGATTTTCGGCTATGTAATAATCGTTTTTTCGCATCTATAAAATTATGTCCTGTCTTTCCGGTTTATAAAAAATGGTCTGATTTTTCGGATTGAAATATTCAAAACATCGCCAGGGTTTCAAAAATACGATTAAAAAAAATACGGAATGTCTTAGAATATTTGACTAAACAGGAAAAAAATTAAAAAAATGTGATGCAAGTGGCCTATTTACTTAACATACAAACCATAAATAAGACACTACAAAGAAACACATCATAGGTACCCACCATGAAATATACTTAATAATTATAAATTGTTTTCACCACTGTAACTATTGTACTGTTTGTTTCTGTTTATAAATAAATTAAAAATAAGACATACACACATTGAAGATACATTTGATACGATCGTAATATTATTTCCCTGGGGTCAAGCTGACAGCTAGTTGTATTTGTATTTACTGTATTTCATTGTACTGTCTAAAATTGCATGTTACTTATTCGCCTTTCGAGCTGGTGATAGCGGTTCGGCGGCGTGCATCCCTCCAAGGTCGAAAGATTAATTCCTTCAAAATACATATTTTTGCTGTTTAATTAAGGGTGAAAAAATTGTATAAAATAATTTGTTACTCAAGTAATATATTCGTTTTTGCTTTTTGAAGTAAAAATTTCTTTCGCACGGTTGTGATTTGAAACTCGATGAAAAGAAAAATAGCAACACTAACAATAGACAAACACATACATCTGGTTAGATTCTCCCATCTTAACAGACGGATTGCAATCTTTAGAGCACAGGCGTCGGGTGAGAATGCTATCCTTGTTCTACCGGTATTACAATGAAAGATGCTCCGAGGAACTAGCATCATTGATCCCTTCGGCACCGGTGCATAGTCGGGAAACACGCCAAACGCGTGCCCAACATTTGTATACGGTTGACATTTGTCACATGAGAGCGGGTCGTTTCTTCGACTCGTTCTTATGTTCAACAGCTCGGCTGTGGAATGATTTGCCGGCCTCTGTGTTTCCTCCTTCGTACAACATGGGTCTCTTCCAGACCAATGTTCATTCCTTCCTCTCCTCAAAAATACCCTCCACACAGCATCCCAGATGACATAGGCCCTGAAGAAAATTATCCTCCTGTGTGGAGTTAATGTAAAAAAAATAAATCTTTATTAGCCACCGAGAGAATGAGACAATATAATCGGTCTCCTCTTTTTGCGATGCTTCGTAGCCTATCAGTCTCCTCTTTGTGTGGTGCTTCGTAGCCTACCCACTCTTGTCTACTTTAGTTTTCGAAAGGTTTAACTTCTACCGCATGTGAATTATGCAACATGATTTTTTTTATTATTAAATGATTAACTATTTTTTGGCGCACCGATCAGAAAATATTTGTAATATTATTAACATGCTCCTCATTTAAATCTGTCTTGGTTTATTTACCGTGAGACTTCGCCATGCGGGTGTTCCTGTGCGGCCGTGTGTAATGCACTCGCATCCGTAAGTCAATATGTAACTATTGATTTATGCGAAGGAAATCAATATCAAAAATCAATATTGCCCCTTGAGTAACGTTATGTGCATCTAGCGATGTTTTTGTCATTTGTACACGCAACTTAAGATGAAGTCGATGCCATATATACGAGGGCTATCCGTAAAATAAGGTCTCCAAGGTGCTGCGGTCGCAAGGAACAATTTTACGCGAGATCGGGGAAAACTGGCGTGCAGCCCGGTTTCCCTACGCCAAATCCCCACAAAGTTGCACTCTCTGCGACACTTAGTCTTGGCGTGGCAGCCGTACGCGTTGAAGCTTCCGCTTGCCGCACCGGCCAGGTGTGAATTATGCTCTATAATTAAATTTTTGTTCGAAGAACAGAACAGAAATTTATTCTCAGCTATTTGAAGTGTACGGAAAACAGTGTATGAGTGCGCAAACGTGAGCAAATGGTGCAGAGAATTTAAAAGCGTGCCGGACGGCCATCGGTTTCAGACGAAAAAATTTCCAAAGTGGAAAGAATAATGATTGCAAATCGACGGGTGATGGTTCGGAAGCTCTATGACATGATCCCTGATGTCAGTAAGACCACTATTGACAAGATTTTGACAAAAAAATTGGGAGACCACAAAGACTGCCCACGGTGGGTTCCAAAATGCTCACCGAAGATCACAAACAACAACGGGTGAAGCAGCCCGCAGATTCCTTGAGTGCTACGACATCGATGGCGAAGAATTCTTGAACTCAATTGTGACTGGGGACGAGACCCGGATACACTCCACGACCCCAGGGACAAAGGAATAATCTCAGTGGCATCATTCGGATTCACCGAAGCAAAGTTTAAAAACGCATTAGAGATCGTAACTCACACCTGACGGGTGCGGCGAGCGGAAGCTCCATCGCGAATTGTTGCCACGCCGAGACTAAGCGTCACAGAGGGTGCAACGTGGTGGGGATTTGACATGGGGAAACTAATCTACACGCCAGTATTGCAGGATTGCGCGTAAAATCATTCATCGCGACCGCAGCGCCTTGGAGACCTTATTTTACGGACCGCCCTCGTACTATATGTATATGAGGGCTGTCCGTAAAATAAGGTGTATATATGAAGTTGTTCGTTTTTCAAATTGTATAGTTTTCATAAAGCTGACGTCGCTCGATTTTGAACATTTACGAACATGTTGCGTCTCCCGAAGAGGACATGAACGAACGAGAGAAGTGAACTGAAAAGTTCCCCTGGGAGATTTCCGTAGAGTTAATAATAAAGTGTACACAAGAAAGGGCGCCGTCTGTGTCCAAGATTATATTATGAATGTTGGCGTTTTGACTTAGACATGAGACGGCACCAACATTTTGAAGTGAAAACTTTTATTGCACTTTTGAAACTCAACGAAACGTAAACGAGCGACACTAAAAAGAGACAAACACATCCATCCATCAAACCTTACCCACTTACAGTACATTCGAAGCGTCGCGCTGCGCGCATTGGCCGCTTTGATTATGAGCTCACTTTTCAAGGCTCTATTGGTTGAGATTGTGCCGGTGAAGGTTTCACTCTACCGCGTGTGTAAACTTCTTTAGCCCCGTTGTGATTAGAAATTCGGATGAAACGGAAGTGGGTCACTAAAATTTATTATTTGACGGGTCCTCGGTTCTGATATATTATATATTTGTTTTTATGTAATTAGAAATTGTTAGTTACCAGCCTCAGAACAGACTTTGTCTAGTGAGGAGGGTAAGGAAAAAAAAATCATATTGTACATAACAAATAATAAATAAACGCCCGGGTTGCCGGCACTGAATTGAATTGAAAAAAAATTGATATAATGCGGTAAATTCACGGCTCCGCGCGAGCCTCCAATAGCGTAGCGACGTAAAGCGCGTGAGACATCCAGCGAACAGTGGTTCGAAATCTACGAAATCAATAAAAATAAACACGAAGTTCAGAGGGAGATTCAAGTTAGTGAAGTTTTACTTCAGTCGTTCGGTCTAAAGCACACTCGTTTTTTTTAATATCTGAATTTTAGAAATGTGATTTTCTTTAAAAACTAAAAAATGTGAAAATATTTTAAAAATTAATATTTCATACATTTTTATCATTGAAACTCATTCATATGAAAACATTGTAAATTAGAATCATTAATGTTTTAAAGAAAGAGTGAAACTCGGTTTTGAAGCGAGAAAGACTGGAAGTCATTCCACGATCGAGTTGCAGAGCACGTGAACCAGATGTCGAAACGGCCCGTTGTCATGCGACAAATAATGTCAACCGTGTACAGTCTAAGTGCAGTTCCTTGTAATAAATTGAAATAATTACAAGTAAGTACATATTATTAAGGGAAGCCGTCCCGTGACAAATTACACAAGAATTTTATACAATGAAAGCGAATAAACAATTTTGTATGGATTTATTTTAATCTACCTACTACTAGGAATGATTGCAGTACGCTACATATGAAATTGAAAAATATATTTATTTTCCCGATCCAGTACTTATTTTGCAATTTTTGAGAAAATAATATCAACCAACAATCCCACCACTTAAAAAGATAGAATTGCACACATTTAAAAATATAAACAGGATTTTTATTGGAATATCGCCAAAATGTATTATTTTAAATAAGATCACATTTCACACGATCGCGCTTTCTTATCTTTCTGGAACTTTCCTTAACCTCTTCCTTCCACTTTTGTCTCAACCATTTTGCTGGTACTCCTTTCAACGTTCATTCCAAGCTCAAATCAGAGTGTGCAATTCGCACGCGGAAGAAGTCAAACCTTCAGAAAACTAAAGTAGACAAGAGTGGGGAGACTATGAAGCACTTTTTTTATCAATGTGAAGGGTGATTTTCTCCATATTTGTGTCGTCGAATTCCAGTGCACCTTTTCTATACATTTGATCATCTTATTAGTATTCGCGTTTTCTTCTTCGATGGCGGTAGATGTCGCTTTCTTTTGTGTTTTTTTTGCCTTTCATTTGGGAGCGGTTCGAAGATTGGATATTGATTTTACAAAAATATATATACCTACAAATATACATGTATATATTTTTTTTGATTTCGTAGAATTTGACCCTTGGTCCGCTGAATATCTAGCCGCTAATACTCGTCAGGCGCTTTACGCCATTAGACTATGTAACGCAGTAAACATTGGTCACGGGAAGTCTACGAAGACGTGACTCAATGGTCTTTGATCGCAACCAGAGACCAGATTAAAAATGGCAGTTCCGAGATTTGATTTGACGGGGAGCGCATCGAATTCCTCGTTGAGGAGCAGGAGGGTGACTTCTTGAGATGCGAAGCCGACGATCATCACCATGGTTTTAGATAAAACAGTTAAGATAAATATTACCCTGTTTCGCAGGAGTATGGCGCTCATTTTTAACCAGTAAGTCATTAACTATATTACCACTGAGAAATCTTGACATACGTTAACTTTGCTGATAGTAATTTTAGCTCATAATAAAATGTGATTAGGGAAATTAAAGAACAAATTCAAAGTAGAGTCCAATTTAAAGCAGAATCGCGTATTTTTGTATAATAATTATCTACGATAAACCAAACCTTTGTTACATTTCATATCGACTTTCATTTCTAGTTTTACGAGATTTCAATATCATGATGTTCATTTCAGCATTATACATGAGCAAATATACATCAAGTAAGTAAATCCGTAACAACTAGAGGAGACTCGCATGGGACCGTGGATTTCTCGTGTTATATTGCAACCGAGTACCCGTGAAATTAATAAATATGTTATTGCTATCTCATTCTCTCGCACACTAAATCCTATAGATGTATGTGTTGGACTCTTTTTAGGGTCGCTCGTTTCCGTTTCATCGAGTTTCAAATCACAACGGTGCTAAAGAAGTTTTCACTTCGAAAAGCCCCTTTTTAAATCATTGTTAGAAAATCGAAAAACTGTAGTGCAAGTCCTACGCCTTTGCTAAACAAAACATCAATTTGATCAAACACTTACATCAATGTACTTGTACTGTGATTAGTGATCCGATATTAGAAACATAACTAATAGAATGACAAATTTCATAAGAAACCCTTCAAACCACCATCCAACAAATGAATTGTTGCCAAACTCACTTCACAGAAAAAAAAACAAATCTGCGGTACTGACTAGATCTCACAGAAGCGTCAATTCAAGTCAACATGTTATAATATAATATTATTATGTAATATCATTATTATGTGATGGGTTATTGATGGATTTGACATCGGTGTGTTATTGTTCAATGAAGCTGTTAAGCGGCAATTGATTAAGTTGTTACCAGCCTATCCACCTGTCAGGGCATGTTCTTGGACCGGTTGAATTCCAAATTGGGGATGTGAAACAAAGTGTTGTTTTAAATATACAAAAAAAAAGAATAAACTGACTCAAATGAAAACAAATGACTTCGTAAAAACACCACTGTATAATCAATATTATTAACATGTTTCGACAACTAAGTTTTCTTCGTCAAGATATAGGGAACGTACCCATACTACGTGACCCACTTTTTGCAATTTTTTAACCCCCCCCCCCGGTGACCACGTGTAGTATATTCAAAGACCCCCCCCCCCCCCTCCCCCTACAGTTTTCACGTAGTAAATAATAAATATGGTTTTGAATCATTTCTTGCTGACAAAAAGGTTAAAAAATATTATTTGGCTTATATTTGTCTTTATTAATACAGCGCTTGCTGCGTGACGGCAAGAGTGCAAGCATACCTATTAATTACAAGTGGAAAAAATATAAAAAGTTAATAGAAAAAAAATTAAAAAGATCTCTAGATTGACTACGTGATAAAAACCTAAGCCCCCCCCATTGTGACCAAGCGTGGTATTTTGAAGATCTCCCCCCCCCTAAACGGGTCACGTAGTATGGGTACGTTCCCTAAGATTAATATTATTAGATTATTATAATTGATCAATCTTGTCCTGACGAAGAAAATTTAGTTTTCGAGACAGGTTGAAAGTATTTATTATAAGTGGTGTTTTTACAAAGTTATTTGTTTTCGTTTTATTAAATGACGCAAAAAGTCTATTTGCAAAGTTAGAAGAATAAAATGAAATCATGTCTTTAATAATTTTTGTAAATAATTAATATGCATGAACCACTATTTGGTAAATAATTAATTTGTTTAAACCAATATTTTGTATACTTTTTATTCCGAGCCTTTTGTTTTAAGAATATAAATAATTTTCCAATAAAATAATGGATTAAATAAAGATAATTATTATCATTGAATCGTTCTTTATTTAAACAAGATAAGAGAAAATATAGCAAGAGAATGTTCATTATTTAAAGTTTTAAAGCACTTTTATTACTTAGGAGGTATTTCACCATCATCTTGATAGCTTATTGTAGTGTACGAGGTACCTATCAACGCGGAGGGATCGGTTGCCGGAGATGTTGGGACAGGGATCGGTTGGGACAGGCCGAGCCGCGAGCACTCGCTGCGCGGCGCCGGCATTCCTTCGGCTAGCTTCTTTGAGCAAACAGTGTAAACCTTTATCAATTGTACTTATAATAAATATTCCGTCGTATAAAACGAAACCTCTTTCAATAAATTATAATAGTAGTATCAAGGACACTACACTTATTCATGGGATAAAGTATATATTGTTCATTCAGTTGATTAGTCAGCCATATCTTCTACAGTATGACATTTTGAAATATCATCCTAGTGACCCAGAAAACATCAAAATTAGATTTAATTCACTTTTTTCATAAGTAATCTGAGTATTGTACCATATAGAGGGTATGTTTTTATACATAACTACATACTTAACACAAATATATATTTTTTTGCAGATCATCTAACCAACTGGACGACCGATATGGTGAAAATGTTTTAATTATGATTATAGTTTGTATATATACAATATACATTAACGTCTAAATTCCGATTCACTTCACTGTTTGTTTCCACTTCATAATTTGACTTGTAATATATTCGTATCGCATTCTTGGGAGAGCTCAGCAGGAGCAAAATCGACAAGCCAAAGGATCATCAGCCTGTCGCAGGCTTTCAAGACTTTCAGGTGATCAAAGCAGTTGGCAAGCAATATCGTAATAATCTCGAGCCCGTCTCTGCCCTTTATTTGCAAAGTTCACCGCAGGGGCGGCGAAGGTATGATGCTAAAATGTAGAGTTTAGAAGAACATTTTCGAAACAAAAATTGGTTAATAATTTAAAAAAATATCGGGGGTATATAACCTACTTCATTTGATCAACCTATCCCAAAGTGACGTCGCCGAATGGATACAATTAATTGAAATTTCTTACTAAGTTCTCTTTTGCTGTAAAATATCAATTTTGCACTTTTCCCATTTGGATGGAGCCCATATTTTTGAAGTGAAAACATCTTTTGCCGTGTTTCAAAACTGTGAAATGGAAAAGAGACAAACACATGCATTTACTATACCTATAGGATTTAGCCTGCGAGAGAATATTAGGTCATTCCGTAGTCCAGTGGGTAAGACTCTTGACTCACAATCCGGAGGTCGCGGGTTCGAACCCGGCATGCGCAAATAAATTTTATTTGATTAATTTGTGTTATTTCACAATTAATTCATTTAAAATAATGTATAGTGTATTTGCGGCATGTTCCAGAGTGGAAGATACTATCAGTATCGCCCTGGTGTAAGACCACCATTCAGAATTGAAACGTTGCTTGAAAATGGCTTTAGCCGTGTCTGGTGATCAGATCTGAATAGCCAGGTACTTCCCAACCTTCCTCTTCCCCACCTCCTTCCCCTCCCCACTACCTTCAGCCTCACAACATACCCCAATTGGGGATGCCATAGTCTCACTGGCTCCAGACGGGAGCAGTTGAGATTCTTGTGCGGTATTTACTGTAAAAAAAAAAAAGGTCTAATCTTTGCACGGTGCTTCGTAGCCTCCCCACTCTTATCTACTTTAGTTTTCTGAAGGTTTCACTTCTACCGCGTGTGAATAGGCCACTTGTGTGGATTTCATAACGACTTGGAAAAAATCATGTGGATAGATCTTTTTACTAAGAAAATGTTAGTAAAATTGTTTAGAAATGTACAGTTTTTTTAATTTTTAAATAAATAAATCCATTATTTGGGCTCGTGACGTCACTACATGAAAATGTCCCGTCTCCGAAAATGTTCCTATTAATTTTGTAAAATTCCACACTGATTTATTTTTTTATATGGCATCACTCTGATTTCAGGCGAATATTTGAATTCGTTCACTAGATTAATTGTTCGTTCTCTGCAAACTTATCATTTGGTTTGACTTTTTGACAGATTTTCTGAAGAGAACCCCGTACATTTAATGATGTACGGGGTTCTGTTCAGAACGTGAAGATGATGTCGGTACGTGTTTTAGAGATATAATGATTATGGTGCTGATTTTAACAAAATAAAATTTTATAATTATTTTATAATCATTTTAAAATTTAAAAAAAATAAATGATTTAACAAAATAGCTGATTTTAACAAAATAAAATTTTATAATCATTTTAAAATTTTATATCACTGTCTCATCTATGGAGTTTTTCATAAGTAACCAAATATTTTTGTCCTACAAAAAGTTTCAAAAATCGATTTCTAGATTGCGTTTTTCACACAAAACTAAGTGTATCACATTAAAATAGTGGATCGTTTTCCAATTAATAAATAATCACAGTGAGAACAGATATACTACAAGAATAAATTTAAAAACAAAATCTTGAAATTAACATGACAAGTGATATTTGAATTTGAAACCATTTGAATTTGAATTTGAATTTGAAGTTTGAAGTCAAGTGACATTTGAAGCTATAGACAAAAAGTTAACAGAATATTCTACCATTCTAACATCTACCTACATCTAATAATAATCCATAATATTATAATGGAACAAGAAAACTCTGCCCAACAATTCCTGGTAAAGGCAACCTCTATTTTAAACCTATTAAATATCACCATAATGGACACATTAAAACAAATTCACCAAGGAACAAATAGCAAAACTCGCCCCTAAATTCACCGATCTATTGGGTAATGTCGGTCAAATAAGTGTAAAGTTAGGGAGCCTTGAAGGAGAATTGAAGACCTACAAATATATGTCTTCAAATCAAACACCCGAAAATGGGAACAGAACGTATAGTTCGATTACGTCCAACCAAGTCCTCCCGAAATATCCACCGAACACAAGAAACAATGCCCCTATACTTACTGCAAGACCAGCCGTACTTATCTTCCCCATAGATGACAAGTCACTTCCTTCCAGCAGTACTCTTGAAACTCTCAAAACCTCAACTAACCTATCATCTTTGGGAATTACAATCACAATTTAATAAACAATTTTGGAAATTTATTAAACAAAAACGTATTGATAACGATCTCCCTTCAAGTTTATTTTTTAATGAAACTCACGCCACCAACGATTTCGATATTGCCAACCTTTTTGCTGAACATTTCTCCTCTGTCTATACTGATAACATATGCACCATCCCTCCACTTAAATATGCTAATACTATTGACCTTAATAATTGCGAAATCACATTTGAAGATGTTTTCAATTACTTAAAAAATCTTCCCAGCAAAACGAGCACTGGTCCTGATGGTATACCTGAAATATTATTGAAAGAATGTAAATCTGTTGTATGTAAGCCAATTTGTTTATTATATAACTTATCACTATCATCTGCCACTTTTCCGGATTCCTGAAAGGTTTCCTATATACGACCTATTTTTAAATCGGGTAATAAGTCGTACGTAGAAAACTATAGACCTATATCGATTGTATGGAACGTGTCGTAGGAATCCGTGTGCATCTAACGAGTGCGCGAAAGCTTTTGACAACCATGGAAATTCAAGAATGGAATTTACGCTCCCACAGAGTACCATGCCGCCAGCACGACAATCTGAGAGCTGCTATTGGCTAGCGGAATTATGTGCATGTGGTGCCCCTTCCAAATGACTTGTCTACAACGCTATTATGTCCTTTAACTAACTAATCAATTGAAAACATAAATGAAATTGATAATGAATACATGCAGCAGCCTCATTGGACTGGAAAACACATCTGAATAACCACCTAATGCTTCCACAAGGGACTCCAGACAGCAATGATCAACGCCAAGGAAATGGCTGACTATTTACGTCACCCCCACCATGCGATCAGCCGAGCCACTATTGGTCAATTCTGAACAAAGGAAAAATCTGAATCGTAAATATTTACGACAGCGAATTCATCTTCCGAAAAATTTGGAGCTCAATTTCGAGAAATTGGGAATAATTTGGATCAAGAAATAAACATCATCACCTAAAAATGAGTATGTACTACAAAAACAACCCAAAAACTGACGTCTATCAGTGATTGTTGCACTTTAAGAAAAATATTTACTGTTTAAAATTGTACCTTATATCACATATGTATACTTGTACCTTTTCTTGTAAACACAATAAAAATGATGTGAAGCTTTGGGATCCTGAGTTGGTAAAATCTTGGCAATAACTATCACACATAATTTTAACACAGCTGACTTCCAATCGTAGCGACCAGGGAAATTACCTAAAACAAGTACCTTAGAAAAATTAAGGAGGTTCTGTCCCCCAAAAATCCGACCTGAGTTTGCCCTATAAAAATAGAAGTCAAACCGGTAGGAAGTCAGTTCAAAACTATCAGCCAAGAAGAAACAATACCTACTCAAGATACCAACAGTCTCCAAGTTCAAACCTCTTTTCAAGTGTTTTAATCAGTCTTAGATTCAGTTTACCTCTCCCAGTATCCCAGTAACCTAAAATCCTAAAAACCCCAGTCTCCCACAGTCTCCAAAGTGAAAAATATTTATTTTAATCCAGTACTCAAATCAGTTTTGCCATTATACCTAGAAGCATTTTTTGTCAAAGTAGTAAATTCATTTAAAAGACCAGTGGCATTCCAAAATCCACTGGCGTACCAAACTCCATTGGCGTGTCATTGTGGCCAGCTCCCTATTATATTTAGTTTATGTACAAACGTCTAGTACATTTGGTCCTTCGAGCCGGATCTACACATAACACGCCTTCAGTCTTACCCAGTGGAGATGCCGTCTCTTCGCAGTGGCCGTAAGACCCCGACATCTTCCGAAACATCGCTGTCTAAACCTAACGCCCCGGGAACAAGCCGAAACATGCCAGTGGCACCCCGTCGGACCCCGGGCCCACGCACCGTAGACATCGATGAGACGCCATCCAGCGGAACCCGCCACGATCTATCTGGTGCGAACCCTGCCAGGAACCCTGACCTCATCACTCTTGACCAACCTGCTCCAGAATGTGTCGCCAAGAGCCTCCACGGATCCAACAGTAAAAGCAGCGAAACAACTTCTGAATCAACTGAAGACTCCCTGCGATTGCTGCGCCGAAAGATGCGCATCCGGGACAGACGTCACGCCAAGCAGACAGCCAATCTGCTCGCAGCCCTGAACGCTGCAACACGCCAAGCAGTCAGCCAACCTACCCAGGAGCCCGCACCAACCAGCCCGACCCTGCGAGCCAACCTCGGTCAGGCAGTAATTCAAACCCAGGCACCAACCGGCCCGTCTACGAACGAGTTCGCAACGAGATATGCCACTCGAGTACACACGTCAGACGGCCCGTCTACCGGAGAGTTTGCAACGAGATATGCAACAACTCAAGTACACGCACCAACCGGCTCTTCTACTAATGAGTTCGCAACGAGATATGCCACTCAAGTACACAAGCCAGCCGAAGAGTTTGCAACGAGATATGCAACTACTCAAGTGCATGCACCAACCGGCCCTTCTACTAATGAGTTTGCAACGAGATATGCCACTCAAGTTCACAAGCCGGCCGAAGAGTTTGCAACGAGATATGCAACTACTCAAATGGACACACCAGCCGGTCAGCCTACCAATGAATTTGCTGTAACCGATCCAACCGGATACGCCGCCGCCGCCACCCAAGAGTACACACTACTGACGGGCCCTGCGAAGAACATCCCTACGGCCGAATACAGCCATATCGGACCCGAGCGCCCACTTTACAACACAGCAGGGTACCAGCATCAGCCAGCCTCCTCCGGCCAGGATTCCCCATTATTTACACCACCGCATACAGCCAATCAGACAGCACGGCACACCCGAGAATGGTTGCAGCATGGCAACGACCCACTGGCCCAGATCGCCTCTGTGATGGCAGAGGCCCTTCGCTCTTCCAGAACGCAAGATAGCCCCCGCACATTAGAAGATGATTCAAGAATGGCTGCCCTCATTGCCAGGCAATCCACAGCAAAAGATTTGCCTACCTTCTCCGGAGACCCCCTTGAGTGGCCCACCTGGAAGGCACAGTACGCTCAATCCACCGCCACCTGCCAAATGACTCCGAGTGAAAATCTCATTCGGCTGCAGCGCGCCCTCAAAGGCAAGGCACGAGATACCGTGGGTCCCCTACTAATGGATCCTGCGCAAGTCCCAGAGATCATCAGCGTCCTCGAGCAGCGATACGGCAGCGCTAACTCCATAGCAAAATTTATGCTAGACAAGGTTAAGAAACTACCTTACCTCACGACCGAGGTATCACTCGAGGATCTGGCAGATTTCTCCGGGACGGTACAAAACCTGGTGGCATCTCTCCGGATCCTGAAAACCGAAGGTTATCTCACCAATCCTGCATTAATGAATGACGTCACTGACAAAATGCCAAGTTCCCTGCGTCTGGCATGGCTTATCGAGATCCGCAAACAACACGCTCCGGCCACCATAACCCAGCTCGCTGCCTTTCTGAAAGAGGTGTCAAACGCAATTCCAAACAGTGGGATGGTGGACCACATACGATCTCGACCACGCCGTGAACAAATACATGCCGGGTACCAGGAGGAAGAAGAGAGTGATCGCATGCGGCTTCTACCGAGCCATGAGCAAATACATGCCGGACATCAAGAAGAAATCAGGGATGGCCCAAAAGAAAAGATTGCCCCCATAAAACGCAAAGTAAACGAGGAACATACTTACCCTGGACCAAGCCGAAAAAGAAAAACTGCTGATGAAAGCTGCGCCCAATGTGGCGGCGATCATAAAACCCGCGAATGCAAAGAATTCGCAGTCAAAGATGTTGAACTCCGATGGGAAACTGTACGCACGGGAAGATTATGCCGCAAGTGCTTAGAAAAACACCACTCACGAAGCTGCAAAATAAACCAATGGTGCAAAGTAGGAGATTGCAGATCCCCACACCACCCCCTGCTACATAATCCCGAGTTCGTACGAAAAAGCGCCGTGGAAAATGTCAACTTGTGACGCCAGGACTCCGGACAGAGAGTACTATTAAAAATTGCGCCAGTCATATTAAGCGCTCCAAACAAAGAAGAAGTGTCAGTGTTCGCTCTCCTGGATGAAGGATCCACAGTAACACTTGTCGACGCTGACACCGCAATACAAGTCGGAGCAAACGGCCCAGTTCACGGACTGCGAATCCACGGCGCGAAAGGAATGTGCACCTCCGACAATCTCTCCCAACGAGTGAAACTAAGAATACGAGGTGCAGGCAACAGTAATACATTCCACATATCTGCCAGCACAATAAGCAACCTCAACCTGCCGGAGCAACAGACCCAAGGAAGGTCGGTCGTCCCGAAGCTGCTAATAGGCCAAGATAACGCTCACCTGATCGTGTCAAGGGAAGTTCGTGAATGCAATGATACTACGCGAATAGCATCACGCACCGCACTAGGATGGATCGCTCATGGGGGAGTCAACCCCAGAGATAATAACACGACCACCACTTTGGCACTACAACCAGAAACGGCCGCAGACATACAGTTGAGGGAGCTAGTAAAAACCAACTTCGCCATCGACTCCCTCGGAGTAACCTCAGCCACCAGAGTCAATGCAAGCGAACAACAGGCAATTGCACTTATGAATGCAACTACCCGTCCTCTTCCTGTAGGAAGGTGGGAAACCGGTCTACTATGGCGCAAACCAGAAGCCACGTTACCTGACAATCGGCAGTATGCGCTGAAACGACTTCTGTCCCTGGAGAAAAAGCTAGAAAAAGACAAAAATCTAGCAGTGGCCTACAACGACAAAATAAATCAACTTATCAACAAAGGCTATGCCAAGAAGTTATCAAGCCATGAAGCTTCCACCACCACACCTCGCAAATGGTACCTGCCCCACTTTGCAGTAATCAACCCAAATAAGCCAGGAAAAATCAGAGTGGTGTTCGATGCCGCAAGCCGATGCCGAGGAACCTCCCTCAACGACCAGCTGCTTACTGGTCCTGACCTGCTGTCCTCCCTCCTGGGGAATATAATACGCTTCCGGGAAGGAAACATCGCTATTGCTGCAGACATCAAAGAAATGTTCCTGCAAATAAAAATAAGGCGAGAAGATCAGTCGTCCCAGCTATTCCTGTGGAGGACATCACCCCATCACGAACCAGACACCTATCAAATGTCATCGATGATGTTCGGAGCCACCTGTTCCCCAAGCAGTGCCCAATTCGTCCGAAATAAAGTGGCTGAAACATACGAGCACGAGTACCCGGCCGCCGCAAAAGCCGTACGCACCAAGTTCTACATGGACGATTACCTAGATGCAGCAGACACACCCAATGAAGCTGCTGCACTCGCCCAAAGTGTAAGTGCCCTGCTCGCGAAAGGAGGGTTCCACTTGACAAACTGGGCGTCCAACAGCCCGACGGCCCTAGCTAGCGTACCTATAGAAGACCGTGCCAGCTCCACGATAAAAATCAGCAGCGGAGGTCCGGAAACAGAGCGAGTGCTTGGTTTAATCTGGGACCCCACCACAGACCGCTTCCTGTACTCATTTCGTGAGGCAATCTCCCACGACACGGCCACACAACCTACCAAGCGGCAACTATTATCTATAGTAATGAAGATCTTCGACCCAGTCGGCTTCGTTGCCTGCCTTACCATCAGATCTAAGATGCTACTGCAAGCAGTGTGGCGCTCAAGCGTCGGCTGGGATGAACCAATTGCCCCTGAACACGCCCAGAGATGGACAGACTGGCTAAATCTGTTGCACACGAACAGCATCTCAATCCCGAGACGTTGCCTCTACAACAAATTAAACAACGTAACACTACACCTTTTCTGCGATGCATCGGAGCAAGCTTGCTGTGCCGTGGCCTACTTCACCGAAAAAATAGGTGGATCCTTACGAGTAACATTCCTTGCAAGTAAATGCAAGGTAGCGCCACTGAAGCCTCTCTCCATTCCACGCCTCGAGCTTCAAGCCGCCCTCATAGCAGCGAGACTAGCCCAGACGATCCAAAAAGAAAGCAAAGCCCTGATATCCCGCACCTGCTTCTGGACAGACTCCACAACTGTACTATGCTGGTTACGCACCGACCCACGCGCCTACTCAACCTTTGTGGCAAACCGATTGGGGGAAATAGACGAACTAACCAACATACCCGACTGGAAATGGGTACCCACAAAACTCAATCCCGCTGACATAGGAACACGAGACTTAGAGGTGCCAGACTTAACACCAGAAGGAAGATGGTTTACTGGCCCAGCCTTTCTCACTTCCCCGGAGGGTGCGTGGCCAAAAGAACGGGCACCCGCCCACAGGCCTGACGACCTGACACTAGAAGTCAAACCTCACTACGTTGGCCTTGTGTCCACCAGGGGCGAAGCACTCCCATCAGTAGAGCGGTTCTCCTCATGGCACAGGCTGATTCGCTCCACAGCTTGGATCCTCCGATTTATCAGACGATGCAAGATGGGGCCCAATAAACCAGTAGAAGGCCCACTACTAGCCGATGAGATAAAAGCAGCAGAACACAGATGGATCAAAAGGTCCCAGGAAGACGCTTTCACAACTGATCTACACATCATCCGACAAGGTCAAAAACTGCCTGCTGGCAGCCGCCTCAACTCCCTGAACCCATTCTTTGGACCAGATGACCTACTACGAATGGGGACCCGACTACAAGCCTTGGAAAGAACAAAGAGTGTGGCCCGAACTCCCATAATACTGGACGGCGACGAACCCTACACTCGACTTCTTATCAGTCACTACCACAAAAAGGCGGATCATCCTAGTACTGAGAAAACAGTAGCAGAAATACGCAATCATTTCTTCATAATACGACTACGCACAACAAGCAGGAAGATAACGCACGCCTGCCCCACTTGCTTCATACGACGCAGCAAACCGACTCCACCTCTGATGGGCGCATTACCACCATCCCGCCTGATGCATCACGTCCGCCCATTCACACACTGTGGGCTTGACTATTTCGGCCCTATGGCTATCACGGTCGGTAGGCATCGAGAAAAACGATATGGAGCCATCTTCACCTGCCTCTCGACACGCGCCATTCACCTAGAACTAGCCGCTTCACTGACTGCTGACTCGGCCATCATGGCCCTACAAAGAATGACCGCCCGCAGAGGACAACCAGCAGCCATGTACTCGGACAACGGGACAAACTTTCACGGAGCTGACACCGAGATGAGGGACGCCCTGCTGTCAATAAGTCAAGACGCCAGAATGATTGACGCAATAGCTACCCAGGGCATCGAGTGGCACTTCATACCACCACTAAGTCCGCACATGGGGGGAGCTTGGGAAAGATTAGTACGATCAGTAAAGAAAGCCCTAAGCGCTACACTAAAGGAAAGAGCACCAAAAGAAGAAACGCTACTCACCGCACTTGCAGAAGCTGAGTTTGTGGTAAATAATCGTCCACTCACCCACATTTCAGTTGACCCACGTGATGAAGAACCTCTAACACCCAACCACTTTTTGCTAGGGTCAGCCGGGAAGCGCCCTCAATTATCCTTCTACGACAAAAAAGAAGAGGAAACATGCCTACGCCGCCAGTGGCGCATCGGACAACAACTTGCAGACACCTTCTGGAGGCGATGGCTGCGGGAATACCTACCTACCATGGCTGTCCGGCAAAAGTGGCACCATCCAACTACACCAATTAAGAAGGATGACCTAGTGATCATCATGGACCCAGCACTGCCTCGAAACAGTTGGCCACGTGGCCGTATCATCGAAGCAATACCTGCAGCTGATGGACAAGTCAGAACTGCCCGGATCCAAACCAGCACTGGGATATACGTAAGGCCGGCAGTCAAAATCGCCGTCATTCTGCCTGCCACGCCAGCAACTGATGAAACTGTACACTCTGCGAAGACACCCGACTCAAAACTCAGACATCGGAAAAGGACACGCCCGACGAAGTAGCTGAGCACAGTCGAGACTGCACTGAGGGGAGTGTATGGAACGTGTCGTAGGAATCCGTGTGCATCTAACGAGTGCGCGAAAGCTTTTGACAACCATGGAAATTCAAGAATGGAATTTACGCTCCCACAGAGTACCATGCCGCCAGCACGACAATCTGAGAGCTGCTATTGGCTAGCGGAATTATGTGCATGTGGTGCCCCTTCCAAATGACTTGTCTACAACGCTATTATGTCCTTTAACTAACTAATCAATTGAAAACATAAATGAAATTGATAATGAATACATGCAGCAGCCTCATTGGACTGGAAAACACATCTGAATAACCACCTAATGCTTCCACAAGGGACTCCAGACAGCAATGATCAACGCCAAGGAAATGGCTGACTATTTACGTCACCCCCACCATGCGATCAGCCGAGCCACTATTGGTCAATTCTGAACAAAGGAAAAATCTGAATCGTAAATATTTACGACAGCGAATTCATCTTCCGAAAAATTTGGAGCTCAATTTCGAGAAATTGGGAATAATTTGGATCAAGAAATAAACATCATCACCTAAAAATGAGTATGTACTACAAAAACAACCCAAAAACTGACGTCTATCAGTGATTGTTGCACTTTAAGAAAAATATTTACTGTTTAAAATTGTACCTTATATCACATATGTATACTTGTACCTTTTCTTGTAAACACAATAAAAATGATGTGAAGCTTTGGGATCCTGAGTTGGTAAAATCTTGGCAATAACTATCACACATAATTTTAACACAGCTGACTTCCAATCGTAGCGACCAGGGAAATTACCTAAAACAAGTACCTTAGAAAAATTAAGGAGGTTCTGTCCCCCAAAAATCCGACCTGAGTTTGCCCTATAAAAATAGAAGTCAAACCGGTAGGAAGTCAGTTCAAAACTATCAGCCAAGAAGAAACAATACCTACTCAAGATACCAACAGTCTCCAAGTTCAAACCTCTTTTCAAGTGTTTTAATCAGTCTTAGATTCAGTTTACCTCTCCCAGTATCCCAGTAACCTAAAATCCTAAAAACCCCAGTCTCCCACAGTCTCCAAAGTGAAAAATATTTATTTTAATCCAGTACTCAAATCAGTTTTGCCATTATACCTAGAAGCATTTTTTGTCAAAGTAGTAAATTCATTTAAAAGACCAGTGGCATTCCAAAATCCACTGGCGTACCAAACTCCATTGGCGTGTCATTGTGGCCAGCTCCCTATTATATTTAGTTTATGTACAAACGTCTAGTACATCGATGTTATCTCATATACCTAAAATCTTTGAATCTATAATCACAAAAAAAATAACACCTATTTTCAAAAATGTGCTGATTGAGGAACAGCATGGCTTTAGATCTGCTAAATCTACCACTAAAAACTTACTCTCCTTCACCAACACCGTAGTCAATGGCCTAGAAGATAAATCACAAGTAGATATTCTATATACCGACTTTTCTAAAGCTTTTGACAAAGTAAATCACGCTATCCTCAAGGCCAAGCTATATGCTATAGGTATACGAAACCCTTTGCTATATTTCTTTAATTCTTATTTAAGCAATAGAAAACAACGAGTTAAAATAAATAACATTGAGTCTATTATTATTGAAGTAACATCCGGCGTACCGCAAGGAGCACATTTAGCCCCGCTTCTCTTCAACTTGTTTATAAATGACATTATTCGTATTTTCTCTCACACACGCTTTTGGCTTTTTGCTGATGACAATAATATCCTAAAAATAATCAAAAACTACCATGACTGCCTTCTTTTCCAATCAGATATTGACTCTTTCAATGACTGGTGTAAAATTAATTGCTTGGAACTAAATGTCGATAAGTGCAAAATTATGTCCTTCTACAGATCTAAAAATCCGATTGTTTTCGAATACAAATTAAATACTAATTGCCTAACAACTGTTCAATCTATTAAAGATCTTGGTGTCTCTCTTGATAGCAAGCTTTCTTTCCGGGAACATATAAATGTGATTGTTAATAAATCTCTCAAGCTTCTTGGTTTCATCACTAGAACCACTTCTGACTTCAAAAACATAAATACCCTAAGAACGCTTTACTGCTCCTTGGTTCGCCCCCATCTTGAATATGCTTGTATTATATGGTCTCCTTTTTATGCTGTCCATATTCGTCATATTGAATCCGTTCAACATCGGTTCCTAAAGGGAATTGCTTGGAGGCTAGGATTAGAGCGAGGCAATTACTCGTATGCTGAAATTGAACAAACTCTAAACCTTTCTCCTTTAGAAGACCGTCGGATAAAATCTGATCTCATTTGTTTCTTCAAAATTATTAACTGTTTAATCGACTCGCCTACATTACTACAACTCATCACATTTAATATACCTTCTCGTAGACTCAGAAATAAAGACCTGCTTTTCCTTAATCGGCACTCGACTAACTATGGTTATAACTCACCACTGTCTAGAATGTGTAGACTGGTCAACTCACGTCAAGACCTTGATTTTTTTGGTATTGGCTTAAATGATTTCTGTCGCTCTTTAAACAAATGAAGATATGTCCTATTCACCCTAATTTTTGCAAGGTCTTGCCGTGTCTTGACACTTATTTTTTCTTCTATTTTCACTGTTTGTCTTTGCTTTCATGTACCATCCGAATCCTTACATTGTTCATTTCCATACTTCGTGATACTTTGTTTTAAATTGGACGTAAGTCCGTAAATAAATAAATAATATTCTTATTATTATTATAATTTACAAGTACAAGTATATTACATTGAATTTAGTAATATAGACGCTGTACATTATATTGATTTATGATCAATAAGATGGATCAAGGAAAAAAATATTTATGAGATGTAATATTTTTGGTATGCCTCGTTATTCTCCTGTGCCATTCGTGTGGAAAACGTTCTTTTTTTTAAAAATGATTTTCGGCTATGTAATTATCGTTTTTTCACAGCTATAAAATTATGTCCTGTCTTTCCGGTTTATAAAAAAATGGTCTGATTTTTCGGAATGAAATTTTTAAAAAATCCCCAGGTTTTAAAAAATACGATTAAAAAAAAATACAGAATGTCTTAGAATATTTGCCTAAACCGGAATTTAAAAAAAAAGTGATGCAAGTGGCCTAACGCGCTGTTTTTTTTTAATATATTATAATAGTAAATTTCTTTACCTAAACATGGTGATGCAGACAAAATAATTGTAATTTTAATTAGATTTGTTAGTCGTGCTATTAAGCACCGAAATTTAACGGACAGAAAGACACATTTATTTCGACAGTTCAAAACAGGTTTAAGAAAATAACAATTATTTTAAAGTCCTTTCATTAAAAAAAAAGAGTGTGCTTTAGACCACACGACTGAAGTAAAACTTCACTTACTTATATCTCCCTCTCAACTTCCGTTCGCCTCGCCCGACCGTTCGCCTCGCCCAATCACACTTTTCGTAACGCTCTCGTCACGCATTCACCAGATTGCGTGACGAGAGCGTGAAGAAGTTTTACTTCAAAAATTCGAGTGCAGTTTACACGCGGTAGAAGCGGAACTTTACCAAAACAATCTCAACCAATACTTGAAAAGTGAGGTCGAAATCAAAGCGACCAATGAGCGCCGACCAGCTAATTTCCGTTTCATATCTCAACCACTAGGAGCCTTTAAAAATGAAATCATATTCAAAGCGGCCAATGAGCGCATTTAATACGTCGCAGTAATCGCCATTTCCGCTTCATCCGAAATGCAAATCACAGCGGGGCTGTAGAAGTTTCACTTCAAAAACCTTCACTAGTAACGATATCATACGTCAATGCTAGTAACCATAAAAACTGATTGTCAAGAACGAAGTTCTATAATCTCTTATTGACATCAAGCGGCGCTTAAAATGTTTTAATACTTTAAAATACTTTAATACGCCAGTACTTTTGAGTTGTTCGCATAAATTATTTATTTTCGCGATACTTTAATATTGCGATGACCAGTTTATCGAAGTCAGGCCGCCCATGTATTTAGCCCCGCCTGACTCTTTGAATGTTCAAAGTTAAGTTTTCTCAATTTAATTATTTCCTAGTCACTCATCGCCCCTCCGCTCGATTCTCCACGTTATTAAGTAAATATCAACAACGCTTCTGTATACCTACACCCCAGCGTGAATTTCTAAGCGCGATAGGAATTATTTGCCAGTGTATCTGATTGAAATCTGTGAATACAGGTGAATAAATAAATATTTAGTAGATTTGTTATAATACCATGACTTATATTTTTTTTTGTTTTTTTACCTCATGCTTTTGAATTACAATATCATGTACGTATAACTATTTCATGTGTATAGTGCCATGTCATGTATTTATATATTAATGTATGTATTACTATTTCATGTATATAGTATTGTCACGTATTCACATATTACTGTATTATCATGGAGGTATGTATTATGATATCACGTACGTATTACTATTTCATGTATATTTTACTTTGACATGTATTTACATGTTACAATATCATCATCATCACTCTTGACTCTACAACCCCTGGTGGGTCTTGGCCTCCTCAAGAGTCTTCCTCCACTCATCACTGTTTTGTGCCAGCTCTCTCCAGTTTACAATCTCCAAGGTGGATATAACTTTGAGGACGTTGTAGCTCCATCTTAAACTTGGTCTTCCCAGGCTCCTTCGCCCTGTCGGTCTTCAGATCAGCAGGGACTTTGGTGCTTGATGCTTATTACGATATTATGTACGTATCATTATTTCATGTATACAGTACTGACATATATTCACATACTACTATATTATTATCATGGAGGTAAATATTACGATATCACGCACGTGTTACTATTTCATGTATGTGATACTACGTCATGAATTATTACTATTTCATGTATTTATCGTCATGTATAGACGTATTACTACATTATTATTGACATATTGGAGGTATGTATTAGGATATCGTGTATGAGATGATATATATTTACATGTTACTACTATATTATCACGGGGAAATTTATTACGATATTATGTATGTACGTATTCCTATTTCATGTATATGTGTATTCATATATTACTATTTTAACATGGAGGTCTGTAATACGTGTCATGTATGTATAACTATTTTATGTAGGTATATATTATTATTTCACGTATTTACAAATTACCAAATTATCTGAAAGGTAAGTATTACTGTATTACGTACCTAGGTTTATTATTCTCCTTTAACAAGTTTATTAAATAAATTATATCCCTCAGGGTCTATTTTGTCTTTGGGGATAATATGTGGGGGCCTTTTTGAGGAAATAAATGGGGAATATGAGTCATGCACATGACATGGGAGGGGGTAAATAATGCTTACTCTGTATATACATATAGTGTGTTAAGGGACGTACTTGACTTACTTTAACCAGTGATTCCTGACATTATTTGGAGTAAAAAATGTAAATGAAATTTTGGTCTCCGGTGACTTTTTTTGACAAATTTTAAAAGTTTTTTTTTTTATTTTTTCTTCAAAATCAAACAAAAAAAAATTTCTTCTGCATGTCGTCACTGGTCACTCAGCCGGGTGTCCGGCGAACCTCTTACCCCGCCTCCAACTGTACCACAACTACCATTTTTTTATGTTTTTGTAGAAAAAAAAAAAACATCAAAAATGTCACCGGAGACCAAAATTTCACTTACATTTTTTATTCCAAATAATGTCAGGAATCACTGGTTAAAGTAAGTCAAGTACGTCCCTTAATACCCTGTATAGTCCAGGTTTTGTAGTCAAAGTATAAAAGCCAATTTTTAGACGCCTGAATTTGATAAAAAATACATTGAAAATACCTATTTAAACTAAACTTCGCGTATCTTTCACAGTATATAGATACATTTGTACTTATGGTGAATTTAAGAGTACAAGATTTAGATATACATTAGAAATTTCTCCTTAAGCATGAACTTTGTTTTACTTTGAAATATTAACATTAAAGTTTGTTCTTATTTTTAGTTTGAAAGATATCATCAGTTTATGATCAAAAGCAGTTGGAATTTGTACTTACTTGCTAACTGTATAACTTTTCCTACGAATGAAAGGGAGCATTCGCTTCAATGAGGTTCTTGTGGCAAATAAATGTAATATTTAAAAGAGTGCATGTTTTAATATTTTGTGCACACCGATGACCGTTAGTTGTTCAAACTGATACGAAACAGTTTGGAACATAAATTTAATGTAAAAGTAAAATCATCGACGAATAAAGGAAAAGAAAATTGCCATCACTAAAAATATGTGTATTAGAAGTTCAAAACGAATAAGGCTTCGCTATAGTCTTGTAATATAAAAATAAACCAAAATTCTAGTAGCATGGTTTTCATATTTATAAATGGTCAATTTAAAAAGATCTTTCATTCATCAATAGTTGGACATGTTATGTCTGTCTTTGTTGCTCTAACTCTAGTGATATTGCATAAAATGGGAAATAGATTGGTTCTGTTTTACATTGTTGATCTACTAGTAAAAATAGCTTCAAAAGTTATGAAAAGTATTCAATTTCGCTGACGGTATTTTTCGTTGGAACAAATATTGCCTGGCTTTAATCACAAGGGATTGCCAGTTTTTGCGAATGTCCAATATTTACACGGGGAAGTGCGTATTCTTTAATTTTATTCATGAAAGTAAAAGTACGTTAAATTTAATTTTAATAATATCTATCTACTTATTACTGTTTTATACATAAGTATGACCATCAAAATGTTAATAAGTATTGTCCAGTGGCGTTCGGTGTGACTGATTTTAGATTTTCGAGGTTTTTCTTGGAATTTTCACAAAGGAAAATATTTTGATCGTGTATGAGATTATTACCACCCATTTAAAAGTATGAAAATAACAAGTAAAATGAAAAAAAAACTACCTATGTCACTAAACAGATTACCTAACAGAAGGACTTGCACACCGATTCAAAAAATACACACCGAACATTCTGGCAAACGGATGTACAAAAATGGCGGTGTTTTCATTAGTTATTATTCAGTTTTAATGGTAAGTTATAAATATTGGTTCGATCTTTGCTGCCATTTTTGTATAAACCTTTAGGTTTAGTCATTGATCTACGCATACGTCATTAATCACATGTATAAATAATGGTTCCTCACTGACAAGTATTAAAAATCTAACAATTATAATATATCTACCACTGATGCGACATTGTTATGCAACGTACATAGTATTGGAAATAATCATAATTTTAATCGCAACTTAAGCATTTTTTTATGCATGGTACATTGCGTTTATCAAAAAAGGATATTAATATATAATAATTTTTGAAGTTGGGATATAAACTACCTTATAAGAATATACATATGTAATAAAATATATTCGGTATTAACCCACCGCCCGTCGCGCCTTTTTTTTTACGCGAGTTGTCGCGCGGGGTCGCTTAAGACCCCAAAAATAAATATGATTAAATTGTTGTTATAGCATACATTTTATGTGTTATTTTAACTGATTATAATTAGGTGATAATGACTGCATTGAAATAAAAAGAAATATTAAAAATAGAATATTTATTTTCAATGCGAAAGCTTACAAGTCAAGAAGGAACATTTTTTTATAATTTTAAATCATACCTTTTTAATAGTAAAGTTTAAAAAAATCTAACCGACTTCTATCAAACTTATAACTATTTGAGATTGATACAGACTTATTATTATTAAAACAAAAAAATATAATAACAAAACATATAAATTTTAATTTTTCATGATATTTTGTTGATTTTTTTGAGTCTCACGTCGAAACACAAATCTGTATCTCACATCGCACATTCGCAGACTGAATGTTCGCAGCGCTAGCGTCAAGTATAGTCCCTTTTAGGAAGCTACTTATAGTAAGGAATCAACGGGGAGATTTAAAATGTACATAATTAGCATTTCTGTAAAACCTGGGCTTTTAAAGACCCCACGCGACGGGTCGACGGTTAAATAATCTTTTCCGAAAAGCAATTATTCTGCACGCACAGATAAAAAGAAACTCAATACTCCTCACATTCGAAGAAAACAAATTAAAACATTTCCCAGGACACTGATTCCCATTATTCCCCTTTCTTTCCGTCTATAGCAGTGGTTCCCAACCTTTTCCTGGCCCGGGACCACTTGTACGTTTATTTTTTCGAAAGGGACCACCCCCCCCCCCCACAGGACGGACCAATACGTTATCCACCCTATAACCACTGCTTGTGGTCAGTAGCGTAGGCTAACATGGGTGGCACCCGGGAAGGATAGCACAAAGGGAGGGGCGTAATGGGATAGGGTAGGATGGGTTCTAGCAGAATATTTACCTCAACGGAGGGGCGGAATGGGATAGGGTGGGACGGGTTCTAGCAGAATATTTACCACAACGGAGTGGGTAGAACGGGGCAGGATAGGGTGGGGCGAAACAGAATACCATAATGGCCACTGACCACAAGGTACAATAATGATAAAATGAATATTGGCCCGATTTTTTTTATTCAAACTTCTCGACCAGGGACCGCCCGTGGCTCGTTTCCATCGCGGACCATCTTCTAGCCTCTTGCGGACCACTGGTTGGGAAACCCTGGTCTATAGCAACCTACACACTACACACCTCCATCGATATTCATTTTACATTACTATATTATCGATTTCGTTATCTTACCTGTATTTCCCCTTCGCGAATCTTAACAATGAATATTATTATTACCCAACACAGAAACAAATTAAAAAGAAAATTGAAAAAGAGAATTATGTTTCATTAATTGGAAACCTAATTATCCACGATTTGTGACAATTATATTTTACAAAATTTGTTTCCTTTCTGTTTAATAGAAAGGAAAATTTTTCCGGTACCAAAATTTCATAAAATGTCTGCGATGTCTTTACCTCCGTACCTCATCCATTTATAAATCTAGCTCGTGAATAATGTGAAAGATGACGATTCCGTAGAATTCTTTGTTTTCACAAGGAAGTAATTGTGTGGCTATATTTTCGAAAATTCCTCCACTGCATTTTCGCTACGCGATGATAAAACAAAAGTATCTCAATTTACCTGATTTGGCTTAACCGAAGAATTTTTTTTTTAAGAGGTAAAATCTAACTACTCAATAAAAAAGGTAGCTGTCAATAATATGGAAGAAAATTGTCGAAGAAAATTTTGTTAATTCTAAAAATGAAATATGAGAATACCAAAAAATACTTTCAAATAAGAGGTATCAGCAGCCGAATTGGTAGAGACGTTTGTCCCGGTAAGACGAGAGGTTCTTAGTTCGAGTCCCAGTTGCGATCGTTATCTTTTTGAAGTGAAAACTTCTTTGGCACCGTTGTGTTTTGAAACTTGAAGAAACGAAAAATTGCGACATTAAAAAGAGTTAAACACATACCTCTATAGGATTTAGCCTGCGAGAGAATGGGATAGTAAAATCAGTCTCCTCTTTGTGCGGTGCTTTGTAGCCTTTCCACTCTTGTCTACTTTAGTTTTCTGAAGGTTTCCCTTCTACCGCGTGCAAATTGAACACTCTGATTTTTATTTTTCTATGTCTCGTTCTTTTTCATATTTTTGTTTGGATTATCTTAGTGTGTTATCTTCTTCTTCAATGATATACTGAATAATAAATACCTAAATGCAAATAAAAATCCGAAAGTTTGTTTTGTGTATTTATTTTGTCGGTTTGTGTTCAGTTTCGGTGAGCCTGGTTTTTTAAAACAAAAAATCCGATTAACCGATAAATTTTTACATCTGTCCGAGCAATTCAGGAGTTGAGTGTATTATTGCAGATTACTTGATGAACCCCAGAGAATAGCCGCGTGATTGGTGCTTTCGAAACAACAATAATTGGGAGATATCCTAAATTCCAATTATGAAATGCCTCTACATTAGTCCTAATCGACATTCACTGACAGCATTCTACGCCCATAGAGATGGACTGACTCCCACGGTGATGCCGCTTCAACCTCTCATTCTGTTTCATATCTCGTTCACTAGAAAGAGGGAGAGATTATAAAGGAGCTATCATGGGTATTATATCGACTATCTGCTGGGATGCGGTTTTGGGCAAAAGTGGCTCTGCCCAATAATCGAATGATCTGGGACTAATTACCAATGCGCGTTGACACAATGCATTTATTTGTGGATCGCGGGAGTCGACATTGACAGCTTGTCATCGGTTTGCCACCAGGTGTCGCGGTTAAAGCGGTTGTCGCAGCAGCGATGGATGCCTGAGTATTAAATGAATCATTCAACGAGATGGGAATTACATGACTTTCAATGATATAAATAAATAGGACACAATATCATGCGTTTGATATTTCGTGCATGATGGCACATGGTCAACGACGTTGTGACTGACAGGGATACTAAAACCCTAAAAAAGGTAAGAAAAAAAACAAGAATAATTCCAATTCTTTTTGGTTTATTGTTTAATTTTAAGACATCAATATAATTATCTAAAAAAAAATCCTTATAGGAGTTTTAATATTTTAAAATATTACATAAAAATATAATTAGAATTAGGTTACGCAATCTAGAAGCCCTCTAAATTAAGAAAGCCGTTAATTATAAAATAAACATAATTAATAATCAAATAAATTTAATCCGACATTAAATGCATTCCGCTCATCTCCGCTGAAGCTGTTTCATTCCCCCCCTACTTACCCATCTAGTAATAATTTTGTCTCCCTCTTTTCTATTGTATCTCCTTCACTCATTGTTTTATTTTCTATTATTTCCCATATATATACATGTGTCTGTTTGTAATTTAGTTAATATAATGAAAACAAAACCCCGGTCGGCTGTTAAAAATTAATAATAAAAAAGTGGTTTATTACTAAGCGTATTTATTAAATTTATTTTTATTTTTTTAAAGAAATTTAATTGAACAAAATATAAACATAATTGATAACATAGTAAATATACATACATGACACATTTTATAATTTTTAACCTATATTTTTGAAGTGAAACTTCTTTAGCCCCGCTGGGATTTGGAATTTGGATGAAACGGAAATGACGCATTACTGCAACTGCGAAGCATCAAACCGCGCTCATTGGCCGCTTTGATTACGATGACACTTTTCAAGGCTCCTATTGGTTGAGATATGAAACGAAAATTACGCTACGTCTGCGCTCATTGACTGCTTTGAATACCTCACTTTTCAAGTATTGGTTGAGATTGTTTTGGTAAAGTTTCGCTTCTACCACGTGTAAACTGCACTCGATTATTTTTTTATTTAAAGATTTACTTCCTTAAAAAGAAAGGAAGGTGTTATTTTTTATTTAATTGTGTTTTTGAATTCGTTGAAACTATTTTTAACAAAAAAATCTAACGTAGCCCCACGAATGGTGAGTTGGCCGTAAAAATATTATACAAGCAAAACAAAATACGAGTATTACCAGGAAGTTAATATTGATTTAATTAGCAATTATAAATTGATTTTAAATATTCAATGATCAAGGATCGTCCTGATAATTGTTAATTACATAGATTCATTGATCTTCCACTTCAATTAAGTAAGATGAGTTCGAAAGGGTTAATGTGCAAATATTAAACTTCCAACAGTTATCAAGGGTTGAGAAGTGATTAACATTTAAATGACAATTTCGCGAGTTCTTAGAAATACTTAAAAAATAGTTAAATAATAAATTTGAAAGGTAATGGCGAGATGCGCAGGTAGGTATTTATGGTGCAGTAGGTTGGGCCATTAATATGAGAAGGATTTTTTAAGTGAAACTTCTGTAGCCCCGCTGTGATTCGGATTTCGGATGAAACGGAAATAACGATTACTGCACCTGCGATGCATCAACTTCGCTCGTGACCTCACTTTTCAAGTATTGGTTGAGATTGTTTTGGTAAAGTTTCGCTTCTTCGCTTTTTTAGATGTCGTTCTGGGTATCGTTAGGGGTCTAAAAAATTCATACGACTATAGATTATAACTATGTAGTATTAAAGTTTTCTGAATGGATAATGCGTTTGAATTGCCGTGCCAAGGTTGAATATGGAATCAATAGATTTATTTAAATAATAAATGAAAAAAGTAATAAAATAAACACATTGTGTAAACCGGATATAATTTTAGATTTTCATATCCAAAAGTATTTTCGTTATTTATTTTTGGGGTGTTATGCCGTGTTGCGCTACCTCCATCTTTAGCCAACGTTTCGGAGTGTCCATTATCCATCACACGCCTGCCCTATGATGGTCACTGTAACGCTTTCCAAAACATTGGCTAAAGGAGGTAGCTAAAAACAAGGAGGTAGCGAAACACAGCATAACACCCCAAAAATAATTTTAAAAATCTGTGTAAGCCGTTCATCATCGAGCGTCATAAGCAATACATTTTCCACATACGACCATTAAAAATACTAATTCATTTAAGTGTGTACTATCTGGAATATGAATAGGTATGGGCGTGTAAAATGTTTTGTAAATAATTACAATTGAACTTGGGGTAGAAACATTTTTAACTTTTCAGAATTCGAATGCGATATTTTTACTTCTGATACTCTTGACAAATTATTATTTCAATAATTTTAGCAATGACAATAAGACTTAAGGATATTTTTTTCTTTATCGCCCTTTCAAGCCCTGCAATTAGCGGAAGTTAAAAAAAATGTAGCTTTTTTATTAAACAAGACAAGATGGCTGACCAGAGAAGATTTAAAATGGGGTGAGAAATGTGTAATTATTTTTTTAATCTGCTTATCTATGAAAAAAATCAGAGTGTGCAATTCACACGCGATAGAAGTGAAACTAGAAAGTCGCTAGACTTTGCTTTCTTTTATTTTGCCAGTTTATTTTAATGCGGTTTGAAGATTGGATATTGATTTCTCAAAAATAAAAATGTTATTTTTTTTTGATTTCGCTATGACTTGTCAAGCGCCTTACTCGATGCGCTATCGGAGGCTCGCGCCGAGGCGCGAATTTAACGAATTATATTAGAACCCAGGACCCTTCAAATAATAAATTATTGACGCACTTCCGTTTCATCCGAATTTCAAATCACTAACGGGGCTAAAGAAGTTTCACTTCAAAAAGGCATTACTTGATTATCTCATTATCTAGGCTCACCCTGCTCAATATGCATTGATGGTCTTTATTCCGTTATACGTGTTGGGGTAAGTGTTCGTGTTAGTGTTGGTGTTGGTTTAAGTGTTGGTATTGGGACACAGTACTTAATTCACGGCCCAATTCACTGGCCATGTTTGCTCTCAAATAGCGCAGGGTTGTTAAGCAGCATGCGTAAACTTCAGTGGTCCCAACCGACACGCTACGTGTCTAAAACACCAATCATTTTAGTAGAGTTCAGAGGGAAACTATATTAAATTTGTTCTATTTGTTGAGGATTAAAACCTAATTATCAAATAATATCCACTAGTAGTACGATTTGGCTACTCCATAAATTTCGAAAATTCTTTTTTGCCAATCTTTCATAAGTCTGTTCAGAAATAATGTTATATTTGGGGTGACTTAGAGATTGAGACCGATAGAGTTGTAGCTCACTAACCGTTCTAGAGATAAACTATAGAGAACTAAAAAAAGAGATTTTATGACAACAACAGTAATCGAAAATCAACAGATATGAAGATGAGGTCTAAAAGAAGACGAGGAAATCGTCACATAACTAAATCTGGATCTACGTCTACTACTATCTGGTATACTATTACGCAATGTATCTTTAATAGCTACGAGATAAAGAAAATGCAAACATATCGTATTATAATCAGTGCATAATCTGCATCACGTACTTAACGGAACTGTTTTGTTTTGGAAGACTATAGATCAGGGCAGTCCCTGGTAGAGAAGTCGGAATAAAAAAAAATCGTGACAATATTCAATTTATATTTATTTTATCTTGTGTTCAGTGACCATTATGGTATTCCGTTTCGCCCCACCCTATCCTACCCCGTTCCACCCCGTGTCCCATTCCGCCCCCTCCTTTGTGGTTAATATTCTGCTAGAACCTGTCCCACCCTATCCCATTACGTCCCTCCCGTTGTGCTTCTGTGCTGTGCTACGGGTGCTACCCTTAGCCACTGCTTGGGGTCCCTGTCGAAAAAATTAAAGCACAAGTTGTTCCGGGTCAGAAAAAAATTGGGAACCACTGCTATAGATGAATACCAACTACCGGAAGATTATTAGTTTGTAGATGAATACCAACTATAGAAAATTTATTTGATTGTAGATGAATACCAACTACCGGAAGATTATAAAATTGTAGATGAATACGAACTACTGAAAGATTATTAGATTGTAGATGAATACCAACTGCCGGAAGATTATTATATTGTAGATGAATACCAACTATCGAAAAATTATTTGATTGTAGATGAATACCAACTACCGGAAGAGTTTTAGATTGTAGATGAATACCAATTAATTGTAATGAACTAGATCGGAGTTATTTTGAATGTCAAATGCATATATATTTGATATGGATGTAAAAGGCGAGTTTGCGTTTCAGAAGTTCTATTTACCTTTAGACCACTACCGGAGTAGTAGGTACCTTAGATATAATACTGATAATCTATCTATATGAGAGTCTATATTTCATTGTACCGGTACCGAACAAAACTACAAATAACTTTATTGCGGCTCCATTGCAATGGCGTAGTTATATATATAACACTTAAGGCACCCCAACCGGGCTCAAAAAAAGAAGATTGAGAAAAATGAAATTACGAATGTTAGAGGAGAGCGCTAGTATTTAAAACGACAAAATCGATGCGAAAATTTTAAAAATGTTTAATAAAACATGATTCGTTTAAAATAGAGCAAAAATTTCGCGGGGGTTTTTAAGAAACACTGTGAATTTTTCATACATATAACTTGTTAAATAACTGAAACAAACGTGTTTATAATAATTTTTGGAGCATACTTTGCGTTTTTTTTTTCTATCGAGGGAATTTTATATAATTTGCGTTTCGGCGAGGGGAATGTATAGATATTATCTTCAAGAATAACATATGATTTTTTAAGAGCTTTAAAACTTAACTTGAAGGGAGATATGTAAGAAATCGGTAGAAATTCGGGTAGCGGCGGCTTAATGAGGTATGGAATTTTAAATTCAAGAATACTGTGAGGCTAAATAAGTTGTGAATGGAAAATACCCGCCTATACTAAAGTGAACCATGAAAATTTAATGCAAAGCAGAAAATATAAAGTAAATGATTTCAAACTTTACATTATTTATTTTGTTACGCTTTTCTATTACATTGATTCATCATTTAAATAACTTGAGTAATATAGTGATTTATTTTTTCAACTAAGTCGGGATTTAATATTCGTATTAGGTACCTACCTCGTAATCCAATATCGATATCAAATTAATAAACAGATTCAAGTTTAACCAACAATGACTTTTGACACTAACTCAAATGTCTGCCGCGTCTGGTTACATTAAATGCGGATGATGGATTTTCATCTCCTGTATAATAATAATATATCCACGGAACACGGCGAACAGCGGTTGTTGAATTCGCTGTCATTAAAATACATCGATACTCATTGTTTATTGACCTGACAGGTGACAGCTGTTTATGTGTGATAATTTTGATGAATAATTTGAATTATAAAACAATTAGGCAAAGTTTCAAATATTTATGAACGCAGTAATATATTTTATATGCATTTTCTTGACTTTACATATTTTTTTTGAAGTGAAACATCTTTACGTATGCTTGACTTGGGGATTAAGCTGGTGAATGCGTGACGAGAGCGTTATAAAAAGTGTGATCGGGCGAGTCAAGAGGGAGATATAAGTTAGTGAAGTTTTACTTTACTTCAGTCGTGTGGTCGTACCGCCGCCCAGAGAACCGTTTATTGGATAACAAACATCTTAGCCATAGGTCACCCAAAGTGGTTCACTACCTTTATTGACTTAGATGGGGTGCCCGGATTCAAGGGTGAGGACTGTCCACGTACTGACGGCGGATATATCTGGCCAACTACAGTGTGACAGACCGGTTTGGAGGGACTCTTTACCTCTCCAGCAGGACTCTAGTTATGGGAGGGATGAGTTCATATGTCCGTCACTCCTGGACACACTGATCCCCAGAATCCTACACAAGACCTCATGTCTCTTCCCAGATCTTTCTCTACTTCCTTTCATCAAAAAGATCCCCCACACAGCATTCCCAAAATGACAAGAATTTTTTTTACCTCAAGGCCTCCTGTATGGAGCTAATAAAAAATATTTTTTTGAGTTCTAACAAAACACAGTAGTAGATAACTACCTACATTTTGTGTAGATACACCGCTTAATTTTTCCGACCTGCAAGCTATTTTATTAATATTTTTCATCAACACAGAATTTTAATTTAATAAAACCTTCTTTTCTAGAAAATAATTAAAATTCGACAAATTAACCTTTTTTCTCTTGCAGATTAATTAGTAAATTTCCAACCGCCAACAATAAATAGGCACATTTTAATTTTCATTTAATTACATTTGGATTCAACATCGACACCACCGCCATTTTAATTAACATATATACCTTGGAGGGTTGGAATCCTTTCATTTCGATAAGTAACCTGAAAGTACAAGCACCCCTTAATATATCTATGTATCTCATTTAGGTATACGTGCTATATTGCGAACAACACATCGTTTCCCATGAAGTACCTACCATTGATTTATCCTACTAATATTATAAAGGCGAAAGTTTGTATGGATGTATGTTTGTTACTCTTTCACGCGAAAACTACTGAATGGATTTTAATGAAACTTTACAATAATATAGCTCATACATTAGAATAGGCCATAGGCTATAGCTTAGAGCTCTGGCATTATGAAATTTATATTCCAAAATTGCAATAGGACGCACGCGAGCTGTTTGAAAAATGAATGTAACCGGTATGGAGGGGCGGTGAGGGGGGGATAGGATGTGGGGGCAGGGCGGAGGGGGGGTGGGGGGATGGGGGATGCGGGAGGGCTAAGGGTGGAGGGGAGAGGGAGGAGTGAGGGAGGATTTGGGGGTGGTGTAGGGGAGAGGGGTGAGAGGGGGCGGGGGAAAGGAGTAGGGGGGGGGGGGGGGATTGGAGTGGGGATAGGAAATGTGGAGGAGGCGCTGTGGGTACCCCCCTAATACTATGCGAGCGAAGCCGGGGGCAAAAGCTACTATTTTAATAATAATAATAATAGCAATTGGATAATTTGTGGAGTACCGTTTTTGTGAAAAATTACCTCGAGGACGCTGTACAATTTATTTTGAATTCTTAGGCTCTATTTAATTGTATTATTTACAAATAGTTACATAACACATACTCACAGGTCATACTGGCAGGTCACTTCCGATAAACACACTTTAATTAGAAAGTTTATGCTTTGAGAAGATACGGCTTTTCACGCGGAGAACATTATATTTAAAACACTGGACATTTAACGATTTTAGATTTACGACCTCCATCACTGTTAGTATTATATTTATGAGAAGATTAGTGGGAAAATAGGGTTGATATTTATTTTGAAAGAATCAAGAATATAGTTTCTACTCTTTAGGGCTGAAAATTTTTTATGAAACCTTTATAAAAGCTTACAAATAAGAATTATCTTAAATTCTAATATTATCTTTGTGCTTTTGCAAGTTGAAAATCAAATAACGAAAAATATTGAGGTACAAATTGCGTCAATTCAACCTAATGAACTGACGTAGTTTATTTACTTTGAAAAGTAATTCAAAAAATTTTCAAGATTCTTTCACATTTGCAAAAAAAATCATAATGTGCAGTACACACGCGGTAGAAGTGAAACCTTCAAAAAACTAAAGTAGACTACGACTACTAGAGAGGCTACGAAGCATCGCACAAAGAGGAGACCGATTATACTGTCTCATTCTCTCGCAGGCTAAATCCTATAGAGTATAGATGTGTGTTTGTCTCTTTAAGTTGTCACTTGAAAAATTGTAAGTAAAAGAAAACTAAAGTAAACGGGAGGGGAGGCTACGAAGCACCTTACAATGAGGAAACCGATTATTCTATCTTATTCTCTCACAGGCTAAATCCTACAGATGTATATGTTTGTCTCTTTTTAGTGTCGGTTTTTCATCGAGTTTAAAATATTTAACAAAAAAAATAAAAATATATATATATATGTATATACAATGGCATCCCCAACTGGGGTATTTTGTGAGGTTGAAGGTAGTGGGGAGGGGAACGAGACAGGGAAGAGGAAGGTAGGGAAGTACCTGGCTATTCAGATCTGGCCACCAAACACGGCTAAAGCCATTTCAAGCAACGTTTCAACTCTGAATGGTGGTCTTACACCAGGGCGATACTGAGAGTGTCTTCCACTCTGGAACGTGCCGTAAATATACCATATATTATTTTAAATGAATAAATTGTGAAATAACACAAATTAATCAAATAAAATTTATTTTCCACGCCGGGATTCGATCATGCGACCTTCGGAGTGCGAGCCAAGAGCCTTACCGCTGGACGCTGACTTTGATATGGCAAAGCTTAGAAATATAGATGCATAAACATTACAGTGAACCGATGTCGCCGAAGTAATGGGTCTTACCAAAGCAATGGATCAACAATCCGACCTCTAAAAGGGGTCGAATTTGGTAAATCCTCGGAAATTCGTTCCAATCTTACGGTGGCTATAATTCACTACAATGGAATGCTTCCTTGCTCTGAATTCACTAACACAACATTTGCCGATTCGCTCTACCTACGCTAGAATACGATCAACATACTTACTTTTCGTTACCAGACAGTCTTGGAGAATATTCACTTTAAAGAAACACATGTTCAAACCAACTATTCCATATCCCAACGAACATTCATTCCAAAAACCAAGAAATAATTACAACAACATTTTCATAGACAAAGACAATATCTACTCATCCTAAAGTTAATTTTTTCAAAAATGTTGCTTGAAAAGATAAAATCATAACTAGTTCACTACGCAGTATGTAATTAGGTACTAACCTTGATATACTCGTATGTAGCTAGTAGGCACTGAACTTAGATATCTATCACCATTATTAAACTTTTCATATTTTTGAAGAATTAGATAACAATAATAATCTAAACGAAAATATCAAAGAGACACAGAAAAATAGAAAAACATAATGGTCGCAACTGGAACTCGAACCCAGATCTCTCGTCTCTCACGTCTCGACGAGAGGTCTAGGTTCGAATTTTTTTGTACAGGGACCTACGTATAATAGTATATAACTGTCCAATATCCGCATCGCCCGGGGATGAAGATTGTTAATCGATTTCTTGGCACAAAAAAATGAATCAAAATTTTCACTTCTACATTAAGTAGGCCATAAATTCATCAATCTATTTATGAATAAATAATTAATAATTATCTATGATTAATTAAATGAAATTTTCACGTCAACTGTTTTCCTTACTTTTTCTCTAAGCGTGAAATTTAAGGTTTTTCACAATTTTTAAACGAAAAATGTTTTAATAAAATGAAACAATACAACTTTGTACAAACCACTTATAAAATGTGCAAATCCTACCATAATAAAACATTGTTCTAAACTGTCAAATTAGTATAAGCTTTCCCTGACGAAGGAACGTTTGTTCCGAAACCGGTCGGATTTGCACATTTTATAAGTGGTTTATACAAAGTTGTATTGTTTCATTTTATTATAATGGATAACCACAAAGTAATAGCTACATTCAAAAAAAAAAAAAAAAGAAAAATGTTTTAAATAAATGAAGACAATATAAGCGAAACTCAATCGAAAATCTGGAAACAGAAAAATCAGAAAAACATATTGACACCTCTGGGACTCTAACTCGAACTCAAACTCGAACCGAGTCCCAGAGGTGTCAATATGTTTTATCTGATTTTTCTGTTTCCAGATTTTCGATTGAGTTTCGCTTATATTGTCTTCATTTATTTAAATATTACAATTTGAGGTTTTACTCATAAAGTTAAAAATTAAAAATAGAAAAATGTTTTTTTTTTATGTATCTACACAAGGGTGTTAAGACGGAAGTCCGATGGTATTTTTAACGAGTTTAGGCCACCTTAAAAGGTCGGATGTCCTTAAAGTGTTAATGAGGGAAATATGCTTGTTACCCAGAGACAACATTTTAGCATGTAACTTTATAATGTATAACATAGGCTATTTGTTATTAAAAATATTGAAAATAACCAACAAAAATATAAGCGATAATATGCCATCTAGTTTACAAATACAAATCGATTGAAATAAATTGATTGATGAAAACAATATTAGCGAAACAAAATCTGAAACAGAAAAATCAGAAAAAAATCAAATAAGTCAAATCAAAATTAATAAATCAAAATTTTTACCTACGTATATGGATTATTACATATATCTAATATTTTAACTCGTAAAATAAGACAAGCGATTAACTAGGTATATACTAAATAATATTTAATAGTTTTTTTCTTTTGGAAAATAGTTTTATCTTGAAGAAAATATTTTTTCGAAGTGAAACTTCTTTAGCCCGGTTAGTGATTTGAAATTTGGATGAAACGGAAATGCGGTAAATTCACAACTCCGAGCGAGCGTCCGGTAGCGCAGCGGTGTAGAGCGTCGCTAATCTCAGCGGCCAGAGAAATCCAAAAATGAATAAACATTTTTATTTTCATAAATCAAATGCAGTTTACACGCGGTAGAAGCGAAACTATACAAAAAACGATCTCAACGAATACTTGAAAAGTGAGATCAAAGCTAATCAAAAGAGATAATCAAAGCGGACAATGAGCGCGGTTTATACATCGCAGTTGTAGTAATCGTAATTTCCGTTTCATCCGAAATCAAAATCACAGCTGGGCTATAGAAGTTTCACTAGCGACTTTCTAGTTTTACTTACACCGCTTGTGAATTACACACTCTGATTTTTGAAGTGAAACCTCTATAGCCCCGCCATGAAACGGAAATGACGATTACTGAACTTGCGACGCACAACTGCGCTCATTGACCGCTTTGATTATGATGTCACTTTTAAAGGCTCCTATTGGTTGAAATATGAAACGGCAATTACGCTGGTCTGCACTCATTGGTCGCTTTGATTATGGTTGAGATTGTTTTGGTAAAGTTTCGTTTCTACCGCGCGTAAACTGCACTCGAATTTTTTTTATAAATACTTTCACCTTCACGAATCCTACACTTTTTTCACGTGTCGGCATTTCAAAGCTTCAAATGAGTTAATCTAATTTAATAAAATTCAAATTTAGGTAAATGGGAATGAACCTAAATCGTATTGAAATAAAATAAAATCAAAGCAATTATTATTGCTACTTCGGGTGCAATTTGTCCCAACACAAAACTGATTCTAAACCTGGTATTGATTTCACACAATTATTGATATTTCAAGGACATTGTTTGTTCCAATTCCCACTCAGCTGGATTTCATTGGGTTGGTGGATTTGCGGTTTGAAAGATGAGATCGCATGTCCATTATGATGTTTGCGATTCGATCAGTTAAAGTGCAATTGAAAACTTCAAGTTCTCATGGATGGAAGCGCGGAGAGCAAAAACTCCGCGGGACGGGAGCGAGGGAGTACCGGACACGAAGTTTCCCTAATCACTGTAAAAAGCGTCACAATTGAAGTTGTGAGAGGAACAATGACGTCATTTGAAACTAACATATATATATTTAAATGTTTAAGAGATATTCTAAACGAAAAATTACTTAGAACCACAAACTTTGCTTTCTGTCAATCAATTATTCAATATGGCATTATAGGACGGGGCGGTACATATACAAATCAAACACAAAAAAATTACATATCACAAAAACTAATAATATAAACAATTTTAAAAAATCCTTTTATTCAAACAATTTAAGGTCAGAAAGTGTGCATTATACTTTTATCATACAACATTACAAATTTATAAAGATAATATTCAAGCACCCTTTAAAAATAACAGAATACTTAGACAAACATCAATACTTCCTACTCCAATATGTAAAAAACAATAGGACAGTTAAATCGTAAATATCTCTGAGTTAATTTTTTTTATTCACTTTACGAAAAAAATTAGAAACATAAATAGCAATATAAAAATATTTAAAACTCAACTTAAAAATTATATCGAAAGTTCAAACTGAATAAAAAAAAAAAATGATAATAATAAATTATAATTTTAATCATAATTTTTTAAAACCAATAAATTAACACCCCTCCATATAAGCCTTGCTTATTTATGTGGGTAAATCGAATGTATATATATATATATATATTACGCACCAGATTTAATAATAATAATAATAATAATAATGTTTATGCACTATCCTCCCCAGGATGTGAGGAGGATAGTGCAATCCCACACTTCCCATAAAGTTGTACATATTTACAGAACAGATAAAGTAAAAAAAAGTAAATAGAAAAAAAAAGAAAAAAAAATAATAAAACAAATAAATAAATAAAAAACATAAGCGATAATAGAAATAAAATAGATAATCAATTATAAAGTAGGACGTGGTCTGGAGTGAGCTAATGTCCGGGTTAAATTTTCCACACGAAAAACTAAACCCTTTCACACACTTCCCCAAATGATCATCTAGTCAATCCACGCTATGCAATTGCACTATATAAGTATTATAAATACAAAACAATACAAGAACAACATGTCAACCTAACAGAGACCAAATGGGAAAATAATTCACCGGTTCGGCTCTGAGGAACTCCTAATTGGACGTTTAAATCCTACTGATCCCTCAATATAAATATTTAAAAAATCTTTTATAATCCAATATGTATTTAAAATGACTGATTTTTGCATTTTTATACATAAATTCTTTGACAAATCTAATATGCCTAAATTTTGAATGAGAGACGTAGGTATTATGCCAGTAGCCGAAATAACAAATGGTAATATTTTTATAGTCTGGGAATGCCAAATTCTTTTAATCTCATTTCCTAAATCTGTGTATTTTCTTATTTTTTCAGAAACAGTTTTTTGAATACATATTACAGGAATTTGGAATAGCTACATCAATGATATAAGTTAGTTTTTTAATTTTGTCATGTAAAACTATATCAGGTGTGTTATGACTAATTGTTCTGTCTGTTAGTATAGTTTTATCGTAATATATTTTATAAAATTCATTTCCTAAAAATGAATTTGGCTCATATTCATAATATGGTACTATATTACGGCAATCAATCAAGTTATGTTTAATTATCAAACTTTGGTGAATTATTTTTAAAACCTGATTGTGCCTAAATGTATACTCGGACGGCGCTAATACAGAAGATCTCGATATAATATATTCTATAGTTTTCGGAAAAGCCAAACATTTTCTACATAAATCATCAATTTCATTTATATCTTTGATTATATGCTTCTCATAATTTTTAGTATTATGACTCTATCTTGAATGGCAAGCATAAATCCTTCTATTTCTGCGCTCAACTCTCCAATACTCAACTATTTGTTTGACAAAAGTTTGTCAACATAAGTTTGGTTGAGATAATTGAAGTATTTTGCGTGAATAATTTTATTTGATCAGGAATCTAATAATTCCTGGTTAGTATTTATAAGAATTTTGGCATTCTCGTCATATAAATTTAAAGGTGTAATGTTTCTATCTGCCTTGCAAATTATGTTGTGCATTTCTGAGCTATTAGCTTTCCTATGGAAAAAAAATTCTAAGCATTTCTACCTGATTGTATTTCAAAGATGTTATTTTGACTACACCTCTACCTCCTAAATTTCTAGGTAAATTAATTCGTTCTATAGCTGAATTTGGATGATGGCAATTAAACTTTGTTAACGTAGTTCCAATTAATCGTTCTAAACTATCTATATCTGTATTGGACCATTTAATTATGCCAAATGAGTACGTTAATAGAGGTATTGCCCAAGTATTTATTGCTTTTACTAAATTTTTAGCAGATAGATTGATTGCATTTTAAAATTTTTCTGATCCTAGTTTGAAATAATATCATTTTTAATACTAGTGTGATCTAATCTATTCGATTGCGGGTATCCTAAATATTTATAAACCTCATCCCCTTTCATACATTTAATTTTTAAATTTCTAAATATATATTATGTTATCAGTTGTTGTATAAAATTTATTGTAAATTATATATCTTTTGTGAATAATTCTTTTTTTATGTGTTTGTAAAAGTGTTTCAGCTAAAAAAATGATGTTGGTATTAATTAACGTCGTTTATCTTATTTACATGAGCACTGTACAAAAGGACAAATGCCCTAAGGCAGTGGGGCAATCGGGAAATGTCGCAAAGCGGAGTAAAAAGGGGGAGGGTATAGATAAGAGGAAGATAAATGTTGCGAAGAATCTGTTAATTCAGATGTGGTAACTACAAAAAAATATTTCAATTTTGGGTGGTGGTCTCTGATTAGGACAATTCTGGGACTGGGTATGTTCCACTCTAGGATAAAGTGTAAATTATGATAAATTTTTGAAGTGAATACTTCTTTAGCACCTTTGTAACATGAAACTCGATGAAACGAAAAATAGCGACACTAAAAAGAGACAAATACATACATCTATAGGATGTAGCCTGCGAAAGAATAAGATAGATTATCTAATCGGTTTCCTCTTTGTGGGGTGATTCGTAGCTTCCTTACTCTTTTTTTTTAGTTTTCTGAAGGTTTCGCTTTTACCGCGTGTGAATTGCACACTCTTACTTTATTTTTGTATAATCATTTTTTTAATTGAACCGGCAAGCATTACATGAATAGTAAGTTAGTTAGCATGTTAGTAATCAAATAGTTGTAAACAAGTTAGATAGCAAGTTAGTATGATAGTTAGTAAGCAAGTTTGTAAGCATGTTAGTAATCGATTAAGTAAGTAAATCAGTTATGAAGTAAGTTAGTAAACATGTTAATAAGCTATTTATAAAACAAATTAGTAAGCAAAAAGAACATGTTAACAAACCAGTAAACAATTTATTCAAAACCGTTTAAGCCTGAATAAAATCAACAAATATTCGCGAACTCACAAACCAAGTAATACTTTATTAGAAAATGTTATTACATACGAGAAAGATTCAATACGTACATTTTGCCCACAGCAATAAGCTCTCAGATAATATTTATTTTGTATTATATCCACCGGCTTAGTGTGTTCTGTCCACCGCCCCCCCGTACCGCCGCCCACCGCCCCCCGTCCTGCATCGACGGCCACCTACCGACGTCGACGCTACACCTACCGGGCCGTAGTGGCCTATAATGTTGACAGAAGCCAAGTGCCTGCGGTTTGATCGACTTTTTTTATCCGACAAGAATTGGATCGCTCAGGCCGTATCGGGTTCCCCGTGAATGTGGAACCTGTTTCATCATATCATTATGTGAGATACATTTTTACTATTTCGAGAAATTAATCGAGTGTACTCGATAAATGCGTATTTTAAAAGCAACCGTATACAAAACAAATAATATCTACAATACAACTTAAATTTCATAAAATATTTTTTATAGTTTTGCAAGTTAACGTGGTATTTTGCGTGACAGCTACTTCAATTTTTGAAGTCGATAAATAAGACTTAATTTACAGTTTTTGAAGTGAAAATTTTTTAGCACCGCTGCAATTCGAAACCCGATGAAACAAAAAAGCGATATTAAAAATGGACAAACACATGCTAGATAGACATATACAGGATTTATCCTGCGAGAGAATGAGGTAGAATAATCGATCTCCTCTTTGTTCGGTGCTTAGTAGCCTTTTGGTCTCCTCTTTATGCGGTGCTTCGTAGCCTTCCCACTCTTGTCTACTTTGATTTTCTGAAGGTTTCACCTCTACCCTTCATAACTCCGCACCAGAAATAGTTACACGAGTTATCCGTGTGTCGCCGTGTAGATCTTGAGGTGTTCTAATAAACAAACTGAACACAAATACGTAAATGATACCCGGTGACAAGCGATAGACGTTTTCTCGTAAAAAAGTAACGGTAGTGTAGAGATACCCATCGCAATTTTTTTTATCTATAATATAAAAACGAATCACTGAATGTGTTGCTAAGCGCATAACTTTCGAACGACTGAACCAAATTGGATTTTTTTTTGTGTGTTCGTTATTTTCAGGATAAGGATTTTATAAAACTTCCGGTGAGCTCTGGCATTATGAAATTTGTATAAAAAAATTGCTCTTGGTGGTACGCGAGGAAGCGGAAAGCGGGAGGGAGGGAGAGATGGGGAGGGGAACCAGGGAGGGGGAGGAGAATCAGAAAGGGGACCTGGGAGGGGTGAGGGGAACTCGGGAGGTGGGTTTGCGGGACGCGGGAAGGGGGGGGGGGAGTGGAGTGGGGAGAGGGACGGTAGAGGTGACGGAGTGAAAAAAGAGATAAAAATTAATACTAAGGTTACTTCTTATACCTTTATGCACTTTATCTCATTTGACAAAAAATTACAACATACACTTAATATCTTCGGTAATATATAAAATAATGTACACCATACATTTACTGAACTACAATAATTAAACTTAAGAATTAAAATATATAATTTAGAAAAAAAACATTCACCGCTGAGGTAATAAATCCACCCATTAAAACGAGTGTGCTTTAGACCACACGACTGAAGTAAAACTTCACTAACTTATATTTCCCTCTCAACTTCCGTACGCCTCGCCCGATCACACTTTTCATAACGCTCTCATCACGCATTCACCAGCTTACTCCCCAAGTCAAGCGTACGTAAAGAAGTTTTACTTCAATAAATAAACTATCTTATCTATTTCATATATTATTCGAGCGATTATTTGGGTTCAAATATTTTTGGCAAACCACAGTAGATGGAAAATTATCTTTAGGTGACCGATATCTTTCTGTACTGAAAAAAGTAACACAAAACAGTACAATAATACGAACGGAATAATCGAAAACAAACTGAAATCTATTATACCCGCAGACCAAAGAGATTATTCTAGTTGTTACGAACAGGAATAAATCTATCGTTTGTTCAATAATCGCAAAAACACATTGTGGCGTTATTTTTATTGAATGTTGAACAAAAATTACCGACATTTTATTTCCGAAATAAAATATTCTATTTCCGCAATAAAATAAGTCTTTTGCTATAAGTTTTTAATGAAAGACCTAGTGAAGTATATGTTCCCACCTGGGCACACTATTTAAAACATGCGTACCTTTACCTGAAATATGCACTAGAATATCTAAAATGTAATTTAATTTTAGACTTTAATCTCAGGATATAAACTTTAATTGGTATCAAAAGAAAAATCATAATATAATATTCTTTGTGTAGATATTTTTAGCACATTATGGGTACAAAAATATTTATTTTTTTGCAAATATACCAACAAGGATTATTGACATAACAACATGATAATGATTATATCTACATTTTATCGGTGTTGACATGTTACCGAATAAAACAAATATTTTTGTACCAAGTTAATGTTCAAAAAACATCTATAGTTTTTGCTACTAGGTCCTGAGAACGGCTTTTGGTTCGGCTTCGCCCCGACTATTGTATAAATATACGACAGGAACTGGTACCAAAAATAGCCGGTTCCTCGGATCCAGAGATAGTTAGTCACCGGGACAAAGTAACCGCGACAGGCAATGACGTAATATACAATATATGTACGCGTGATATTATTCACAACTGCCAAGTTTCCATATCCGGAGAGATTCACGAAATTCAAAATCCAACAGTACCTACTTCTGCCTGCCAGAGGTCATCGTTTGGCTTTGCTTTCATTCAGTTCTATTAAAAAATAATAATATTTGGATGATTTATAATAATACAATAGTTGGATGATTTATACAGCGCAGTTTTGTGAAAAATTATCTCAAGGGCGCTGGTAAATGGCTAATCATTTTTAACCTTCTTATGATTTGAAAATGCATTATTTTTATATAGATTCATAGTTTAATTTTTTTTATCTATCCTACATACTTTAATCTATGTTTTTTATATCTACAACTTTTTCTTTATCGTTTTAATCAACGTTTTTTAAATAATACTATGATTTTTTGCGGAAATTTCGCTGGTTCATGCAATCATGTAATATGTAATTAGGTACCTTAATGAAATATGTGTAACTGTTGGTTTCCCAAATAAACTAAAATAAAATAAAATAATCAATAATGTAGATTTGTACACAAATTCCATGTACGAAAACGGTTTTAGCGGTGCTCTTAGCCGGATTCTTAAATTTCAACGGTACAGTCTCTAGGGTATAAATACTGTTTGATGATGATGATGATTTTTCTATCGATAACACTTAAAATTGAGGTTAAAGGTCATGTGTAAGCAGGTTTTAAATAATGTGCCTGTTGTGGGAACACTGGGAACATATATTTTAAACTTTCAATAAATACTTCACACGAAAAATTTCTCATTTTAGTAAGGAAATCGAATATTTATTTCCGAAATAAAATATTTTATTTTGGAAATAGAATATTTTATTTTGTAAATACATTATTTTATTTTGGAAAAAGATTTTTTTTTTTTTAAATGGAGTTTTTATTTTGGAAATAGAATATTTTACTTCGGAAATAAAATGTGGGTAATTTGGTAGTAGATAAGAACCTATTATTTTATGACTGAAATAGTGAAAATACAGTACAAATACAAATATTGGCTTCTGAAAAGCTGAAAATACCCTCTTTTCTGAAACGTGCACTGTCGAGGGGCTCGTGGAGCGGTTCCAATAACACGAATATTTGTCTATAAGAAAGAGAAGGCGCAAGTCGAAATATTTTTCATATTATAGTGCGGCGCACCTTCCCGTCTAGATGGGCAGTCCTTTGGAAAACAAAACTATGTCAATAGGCCCGCAAGTGTTGCGGATCGGATGTCCGGGAAACAATACGAGGGTTGGGTATAGTCCTGCCACTCAGAGCTCCGCTGCGACTTCTCTTTCTGTTACACGTGACGTTTATGAGGGAGAGGGAGAAGTTTCGATGGATTCATCAGCAGTAGGCCTAGTCGGGCGGCCCGTTCGCACTATCCGCACGACTCCAGGACTAGGGCTACGCTGTACTACGGGCTTTATATTAAAAGGGTAGGTAAATAACGAAGAAATACAGCAGTATAAATAAGGTTATGCCTCATAACAATAGAAGGCTTTTTGTATAGGTACTGTGTACTTGTGATGGGCAATATCGAAACATAGTGACGTTTCGAAATAATATTTTTTGTACGAAACGCCTTAGTGCCATGTGGAAGTGACATCCATATTTTATTACAATGTAGCTACCTATATTCGAAAATATTTAAAAATCAATTACATAATACAAAAGCATTTTTGATTTGATGATCTGGGTGGCCGAGGGGCAAGGCTTTCGACTAGCAAACCGGAGGCCGCGGGTTCAAATTATTTTTATTTCCTATATTTTGTTATGAATTGTTTTGTATATTAATTTGAGTACTGTGGAAATCGGTGGTATGCGTTTGGTTTTTAAATGTACTTCGTTATGTATTAAGCACTTACAAATTATGTATTAAAAATCCACATATTATTATTATTTTTTTCTTTATTTCTTGCTATTTGCAGTTCACAAACTGATTTTATAACGAATGAAAAAACTAATTTTCTTTTTTGTATAACGCTATACTTCATCTTTATATCTGGGTAGGTGCCACGTGTAAAGCCCATTTAAGTTATTTTTGTCATCTAAACCTTTAACACAGTTTTTGACATCTGTATGCACTAAATCATGGAAAATGTAAAAATGTGTAAGAGCCCAGAAGGGTGTTGATTAACAAATAAATCAATAGTATAACTCGCGCCAACAACGTTCATAAAAAAAAATACTTGGATAGAATGTGAATATTCATTAAAAAACGTTGGAATTCCATATTGTCGTGTTATTATGCTTTTGATTGCAGTTGATCACAAATGTATAGCAAGCTGAAGCGGACCTAAAATCGACTTTTAATGGGGACAAAAATAATGTAAAAAAAAAACAAAATGGCGTCGATTGGCCACGTGATGAGGTTATTAGATTGGAATTTCTGTGAAACAACCCAATTTAAGTTTTTGTTAAACGAAGGCTGAGGTGCGACAGTATCATGGAAATCGTATGTTTTTTTACTTCCTTATCTTGGAAATTCTTGTCATTTGTCATCACACTCATCACACCTCTTTAACTATTCGGTTTGCCTGGGAGATCTCAATGTGTACCCAACATATCTGAACCATGAATCCTCAGTCTACCTCTTTTATTTTCTGATGCTTTTATCAAGGTCCACGCTTCTTTATTTTTGAAAAGTATTTTGAATAAAATGTAGTAGATAAGTTCCTATCTGATTATTCACAAACAATGTTGAAGATCAATTATCTCTGAACAACTTTATGTTGACGAATGTCGGTGGACGGCAAGTTTGTTAAAGGAAAAAGTGGATGATCCCGCTATCCACCCCCCCCCCCACCCTTTTTATGAAGTAAAAACTTCTTTAGCACCGTTATGATTTGAAATTCGATAAAACGAAAAATAGTGACACTAAAAAGAGACAAACACATACATCTATAGGATTTAGCCTGCGAGAGAATGTGATAGAATAATCGATTTAATCTTTGTGCGGTGCTTCGTAGCTTATTGGTCTCCTCTTTGTGCGGTGATTCGTAGCCTCCCCACTATTGTGTAAATTAGTTTTCTGAAGGTTTCACTACCACCGCGTGATAATTGCACACTCGGTTTTTATTAGCCCTCAAATTTGTGTTAGTTTATTGTATTGGTGCAAAGCATTCCGCGAAAATATCTCTAGAAACTGTCTGTTGTATTGTGTTATCCGTAAAACGAACCCTATGTGAGTACATAACAATGCAGGGACCTAATACCTACTGTCCGAGTATTTTCGAAAGGCGTTACAAAATGTAAACCACACAAAAAGAGTAAATGGTGTTGGCAGTATTATGCAGACGTTGATTTTTTTTTGTAAATACAGCACAAGAGTTCTGGTGCGCCCTGCTGTCTGGATCCGTAGGAAAATAGCATATACTTTCGAGGTATGTTGTCAGGCGAATGAAGTGGGAAGAGAAATGTTGGGAAAAAAGTACCCGGCTATTCGGATTTAGTCACCAAACACGGATAAATAAATTTCAAGCAACGTTTCTATGCTAAATGTTTGTCAACACGGCGATACTCAGAGGATTAATCACTCTGTAACATACCGCATAAATAATATAATATCGCACATCCCATAGAAAAGCGTCGAAAGTAAAAATGTTCTAGTTTACATTGATTCTCTGAAAAGTAAAGTCATTGGAATTATCTATACCCTACAAAAAACCGTACTTTAGTTAGATTACTCCCATCTCCGCAAGATGTCGCTAGTATCTAATTTCGATGGGTCCGCTTGTTCATCATTGATATATTTGTTTTCGCTCTCCTCTCTCGTAAAATTATCTTGACTTTTTGACGACACTTTTCTGCGGGTTGTGCGATATATTATTTTATAATGAAGAAAGGCGCATTTTTTTAAAAATTCTGTACCTCTGACTCTCCTAAGTCAAAGTATTTTGACGCTGAACGGCATTTATTTATATTTTAAACCAGCTGAAGTCCCCGGCGATGCCCAGGCTTTACATATAGTTTTCGAAATCAAATGTAGACAGTGACCTTCCTATGCATGCAAATCAAATCGCCATAGGCCGCTTGCCAGCCCGCTCGTCCACTTCATCACTCTATCCATTGGTGAAAACCGTATGACAATCCGTTCAGTAGTTTTTGAGGTTATCGCGAACAGACAGACAGACAGACGCGGCGGAGGACTGCCATTTATAATATGTAGAGGTAAGTAAAACATTGGTTTACCTAATCAAGTGACTGATCTCCAGCGAAGTATTTTATTCCCTTTCTAGAGAGACTTCACGAACAATATGTTTTCTTGTTAGGAAAAGGTCGATTGACTTTACGATTGTATTTTATTTAATTGATGTCTTCTAGGATCTTGATAGGACCCCTATTATTGTTAAGATAAGTAAGTCGGACGGACAAGATGAGATTGAAGAAAGCTAATGGTGTAAGTAATCGAAATGGCAAATAATGATCATATCAACATGATCGTGGAAAGCCAACTCGTATAACATATTATACAGGAACTCCTATACATAATATATATAATATCTACGTTGGAGGTTTATAGTGAGCCTCGTGATGCCTCTTCGATCAAAATATGCCTCTTCAAATGAGAGGTTACGTTCATGAATTCTTTAGAATTTATTCCAATTTTTCGTATAGAATTTTCCCCCGATAAAATTTGTATGATGATATATTATTATGCATATGACTATGGGAAGTTGGTTGCCTGAGTGTTATATCACAATATTTAGATTTCTCAAAATCAGTGTACAGAAGGTAAAGCAGGTACTGAAAGACCAAATTTGAACAGAGAAGCATAATAATTATTAACCTTACTTCCAATTTTAAAGAGTATCTGAAGAATGGTGTCGCGACAGTCCAATTACTCTAAATATTATAAAGTTCTTCTGTATTTAAATACAGATCATCTTATTCGTAAAAAATAATAATTACTTAACCGTAAACCCGTCGCGAAGAATGCTGGCGCAAAATTTTCGCTGTGCTTTAGCCGATTTTATTTTCGTAATAACGTATTTGTATTTATATTTTGAAAATTGAAATTTTTGTAAATATTATCATTTTACTGTACAGTATGTTGATATTTCTTTTTATAAAAGTATTATATAATCTATCATAAGTATTTTCCCCAGAACAGCTACTCATATGTACATAACCTTTTTGAACGTGGCTCTTGGCAAGTGCGGCGCCCGATATGTTAAAATGGGCACCATCTTTAACTCAAATTAAACGGCAGTCAATTTTTATCACGTAAGTACCACGTATCTCGTAAATGAGCTGGCAAGCATAAACCCAACTAACAATTCTGTCGGAACTGGCATAATTTTAATATAAATATATATATATAATATGTTGATAGGTTTAATTCCTTTTTATTAATTTCTAAATAAAACACTTGTGTTGCAAAGTTTTTTCTAACTAAGAAACGACATTTATGTTTATTAATATCACTTTGAATGCTTTTTTCTAACAATCAAATAATAGAATAACAAAACAAATGACAATCGATGGTTGCATTCTAATTGACATTATAGGATTCAAATTTAAAGGGAATATATTTCCTTTACATCTCCCCCCCCGCGGGAAAGAAAATTATTGCAAAAATTTTCATTCATCTTCGATATCCTCTTCATGGTTCATCAATGCAGGTGCTGGAATTAATTTCGAGATGTGGAAAAAATTTGATTCTAATTTTTTTCGACCAGTATTTATCTTGTAAATTGAGTTTGATAATTTTTCTATTATTTTGTAGGGTCCGATTCTCAATTCGTCGAGCTTCTTCCTGTTAAGTTTGTTTCCATTCTCCACAAAAACAGTATCACCAACTTTGAAGTTAATATGTCTCCTGGTTTTATCGTAAATCATCTTGTTGTAATTATGTGACTTTATAGTATTTTCCAGAGCTTTTTTTCTGTCTTGAATCAAATCGATGTCAGTCTTCTTAAGTTTTAACTCATTTGGCAAAATCGTAATATCTGTGCCGTTAAGTAGGTACTGAGGCGCATAACCAGTGACAGTGTGCTCCGTTTCATTATAGTTTTTTACACAATTACGGGCTATAGTTGTCCAAGCCACTTTTAAGTCATTTTCGTTGATTTTGCATCTAATTTTATTGACTAGCGTTTGATTTAATCTTTCATTTAATCCATTTGAGAAAGGCGAGTTTACTGCAGTAAAAATGATTGGAATATTTTTTTCATCCAAAAATTTTTTGAATTCTCTAGAATTAAGACCCGGATATTGGTCTGATAGTATCATGCCAATGTCATTAGTTTCTGTGGAGTTTAAGAGTTTGATGAAATCGTTGGTATTTTGAGTTTTTGACGTCAAAATATATGCAAACCTCGTGAAATGATCTGATAGCAGGTGCAAGTATCTCTTTGTTGACCGTGAACCCCCAAAACCACCTATCGTATCAATAGAACATATTTCAAAAGGTTTTGTTGCGGGACCCAAGTAGGACATCAATCCATATTTATTTTGACCTCTTGATTTGTTCTTTAAACATACTGCACAACTTTCGCAAGTTCTCTTTATATTGTTTGTCATGTTTTCTGATGTGTACCATGAGCTTATCATTTTTTGCATTTGATTAATTCCTATGTGACCTAGGTCTGTGTGAACATTTTTGATAAAATCTATGCTGAATTTTTCTGATAGAATTATTTTTTCTTTTTTTTTTACTTTCTTGTAATAAACATTATTCTTCGATATCAATTTATCTTTTCTGCACTGTATCTTCTCATTTTTGACCTGATCTTTTAAGATATCTTCTAATTTTATTAAGTTGACAACTTTTAATTGCTCATCTTGGTTCTCATCTGGTTCTAAGACTGGGTTTCTGCTTAGACAATCAGCTTCAATATTGTACTTTCCTGGAGAATATTTAATTTGAAAATCATATTGGGATAAGTAATATGTTAAGTCACCAAGCTCTTCATCGGTTCTAGATTTGATATTCATATTTTCCAGCGGTTTGTGATCTGAATAAACTGTAAATGGTTTTCCTATCAACCAGTATTGCCAGTATCTCACTGCCTCTTTTATAGCTAAGCATTCTAAGTAAATTGCTTTTTTCTTTTTCTGTGCGCTGTTTAATTTTTTCGAAAAGTAAGCAACAGGTTTTTCTTTTCCATCAGATTGTGTCTGTTTCAAAATAGCTCCAACACCCTCTAGAGAAGCATCTGTATATATATTAATTGGTAAATCTTGATCAAAAATTTCCAAGATCGGTTGTGAGCATATTAGGTTTTTCATCGTTTCAAAAGCATTTTGGCATTTATCAGTCCACATAAACTTTTGATTTTTCCTTAATAAATTATGCAAAGGATCTAGTATTATTGCACTCTTCGGAATGTACTCATGATAAAAGTTGATTTTTCCTAGAAATTGTCGCACATTCTTTTGTGTTTTTGGAATAGGAAAATTCTTTATTGAAATCAAATTATCCTTTACTGGCTTGACTGAATTATTCTGAATTATATGACCCAGATATTTTACCATATCTGATGCAAATGTGCATTTTGTAAATTTTAATCTAAAACCTTCTGTTTTGATTGCATTCAGCAGCTTTGTCAGATGATCAATGTGTTCAGCAAAAGTTTTTGAAAAAATAAAAATGTCATCTATGTAATTGACAGCAAATTCGTTTAGTTTATATTTTCTCAATATATTGCTTAATATCCTCTGAAAAATTGCCGGAGAAGTCTTCAATCCAAAAGGCAGGCAGGTCCATTGATAATGTCCCTCCTGTGTTACAAATCCTGTTTTTTTTTTGTCTTCAATCCGCAATGGAATAGACCAAAAGGCTGAGTTTATATCCAGCGTTGAAAAAAATTTGCAATTTCTGGTCTTTGTCATTAGGTCTTCAATCAATGGAAATGGTTGAGCTTGAGGTATTACTATTTTATTTAAGTCTCTGAAGTCTATGCATAATCTGGATCTTTTGTTTTCTTCTTTTTTAAATGCTAGAGTGACCGGTGCAGCAAATGGACTGTACGACTCTTCTATCAGTTTATTGTCTAATAATTTTGCTATTTGCTCTTCTATTTCCTTTTTATCTTCTACACTGCATCTGTAAGGCCTCTTACTACAATATTTATCCACTAATAAGTCTATCTTCGCTTCATATCCATTGACAGTGCCAACATCATATTTACTCTTCGCGAACACTGATGTGTATTTGTCTATTAGTTCATTTATTTCTGTTTTTTGATCATTATTTAAATGATTCATTGTTATTTTAAAATCTTCTTCTTTAACATGTTCGTTAAAATTAATTCTGTGTTTTTCTATATGATTAAATTTAGTATTCGTTTTCATATCTGTAGAATATTTTTCTTTTTTATTTGTATTATTTAGGCAGAGTTTCTGTGATATTTGTAAGTCTTCACTTTGGATAAGTTTGAAGTCTTTTATCATGTCTAATCCAATCAAAAAATCATACTTGAAATTGTGTTCATCAATAATGTACACATCAACTTTATTCTCCAATTCAAAAATTTTTATGTTTAACGTTGTCAAACCACTCGTCTTTTAAACACCATTAATCGTTACTAAATTTGCTTCATTCAAATTGTTTCCTTTTCCTTTTAGTTTCAATAATTTAGAATTAATTAGAGAAACATTTGAACCTGAATCATAAATTCCGTATATTTTTAATTTATCATTTAGTAATAGTTTGACTTTTATTAATGGTGTTACTATTAGTTTTTTTGATCATTTTCATTTAATTCAGTTTCTATCACTGAATTGTTTACATGTTTAATGGCATTTCTCTTAAATTTTTCATCCTCTTTTGTTTTGAACCAGCATGTAGCTTCAGGGTGGTAACGAATGCCCTTATTCAATTTTTCACAAATTTTACATGGATTTTTACCCCCATTTTTATTATGTTCTGCATTTCCAAATGTTTTCTTATTCATAAATCTTTTTTTGTTGACCATATGTTCATACTTGTTTACTTCATTAAACAAATCTACAGTATCTTGTAATCCTTCTCTATCGATCTTGTTAAGTATGAATTCTGGTAGTCCGGAAGCAACAAGATCTATCAAAGTACCGGTGTCAATTGATCTTCTCACATCCAATAGAAGTTTTTCTTTTCTCATAGCATAATCCAACAGAGAACCATCTTTGTATCTAAATGATAGTGCGTATGTGACAGGGTTCCATCCTTTGTTTGCAAATGATTCACAGAATTTGTTTTTCCATGTTGACCACTCTGAGTTCATTGTTAGTTTTATAATCATGGAACTGTACCAGTCTATACAAGATTTATCCATGAACAATCTGAGTATTTCTATTTTTTTTCCATCCATGGTCACATCAAACCGCAAACATTCTTTTTCAAACACTTCCATCCACTGGCTTGCATTTGTATTTTTAGTGCAGAATTTTTCTATAACAAACTTCTCAGCAATGTTTTTTAAGCTCTGTTGCTTATCTTCCATTAACTTTTCAATTAATTTTCCTAATGCATCTTCTTTTTGATGTACTTGTAAACTTTTTTCGTCCAATTCTTCGAGGTATTGGTCTCCAAACTGTAGGTTTCCATCTTCGTCTACATATGTTTTTTTTAGTTCTTCTGTCATGGTTAACCAGACTCTTCTAACCTGGTATCTTTTTTTCAAACTATTTTTTATTTTTCCAAAAGCACTAGTTTTCATTATCTCCTCGTGATAGCTGGCGGATCGTAGCATTTCTGGTATTGTAAACACTTTTCCATCACTTGTGACTATTTTTGTAATGCTAATAATATTTGATCTGCCATCGCATCCAGGTAATAGCGTAAATTCGAATTGAATTTTCTCCATTTTTGGTTTAAAACGAAATGTCGTTTTATAATATGTTGATAGGTTTAATTCCTTTTTATTAATTTCTAAATAAAACACTTGTGTTGCAAAGTTTTTTCTAACTAAGAAACGACATTTATGTTTATTAATATCACTTTGAATGCTTTTTTCTAACAATCAAATAATAGAATAACAAAACAAATGACAATCGATGATTGCATTCTAATTGACATTATAGGATTCAAATTTAAAGGGAATATATTTCCTTTACATATATATATTTTTTTTTTAAATTTTAAATTTTTTTTTTTAAATGCCTAAACGGGATTTTTTTTAAAAATGTGATGTAAGTGACCTATTGGAGATGACATATTAATTAGTATCACTGACTTCGGTCAATAAAATAAAATACCCTTTGTTGAAACCATCTTTAGACAAAAGCATTTTAAATAAATTAGTTGTAAACTACACAATACGCTACTAGCCATGCAATGTTCAAATACAATCATAAAATGAAGAATTGGATTGCAAAAATAGGTACTTACGTAGATAACTAACCAACCATCACCCCGAAGGGGTAACTGCCAAGCAACTCGGTCTTGGCGCGCACTCATTTCATCATTCACATTCATACCTCGTCTCATACATACTCTCCTATTTTTCTTAATTTTGTTAGTTTGTAGAATTATTAACCTCAACACAGGCTTGTCCTAATGAGATTATAAATTGTATTGTAAAAATTATACCTACCATATAAAGAGATAATAAATAAATAAATTCTGACTCCTGAGATGCCCCGACTCGCTTATCTGATTCACTCGATCGTACCATGTCTTCCTCGGGCGTCCCCGACTTCTTCTACCGTTCACATTTGCGTCATATATTCTCCTAATTAATGTACAAACATCTAACCTAAATAATATATTCTTGTCAAATTTACTTTACCATTACAATATTAATTTTATTTCGTTTTTTATTTATTTATAAACTTGTAATATTATTCACTTTATGGGATTAAAATGCAATTGCTATAATTTTTCTTTTGGTTTTCACTTGAAAATTGTTCTATCATGGACGCAGACAGAATTTTTTTTTTTTTACTTGGGTCCACACAGGACGCCCTGAGGAAAATAATTTCCCTCATGGTCTATGTCATCTTTGGGGATGCTGAGTGGAGGGTTTTTTTAAGGAAGGAAGGAGAGGAGAGTTCTGGGAAGGAAAAGGGTTTAAGGGGTGGGTAGGATGGGGGTTCAGTATGTCCTGGCGATCCGCCTCCAAGACATAGACAAACCTCACCCCATGAACCCGGGCACCCCTGCTAAATCACCAAACGTAGCGAACCACTTGGGGTGACCTATGGCAGAGGTGTTGGTTATACAATAAAGGTTCCCGGGGCGGCGGTACCCATTCCGGCCTCCCAAATTGAAAATATTAATTATAACATTAATTATAACCTTACCTTACGGCTACTGGCATTATACCTAAGTCTCTGATTCAAAATTTAGGCGTATTAGATTTGTCAAAGAATTTATATATAAAAATGCAAAAATCGGTAATTTTAAATACATGTAGGATTACAAAAGATTTTTTAAATATTTATATTGAGGGATCAGTAGGATTTATAGGTTCAATTAGGAATTCCACAGAGCCGAACCGTCTGATATGAAAATATCTGGAGTCGGTGAATTATTTTCCCATCTGGTCTCTGGTAGGTTGACATGTTGTTCTTGTATTGTTTTGTAATTATAATACTTATATAGTGCAATTGCATAACGTGGATTGACCAGATGATCATTTGGGAAGTGTGTGAAAGGGTTTAGTTTTTCCTGTGGGGAAAATTAATCCCGGACATTTAAATCTGGTGCTTAATAAAAAAAATGTATGTTTGTTGGTACGCCAATATGTACCTCCTATATCTGTCTCAACACTGGCATCGCTAAAATCACTTATAATCACATTTATGAGATAAAAACAACAGCATATGCAACTCACACGCGGTAGAAATGAAACCTTCAGAAAACTAAAGGAGACAAGAGTGGGTAGGCTACGAAGCACCGCACAAAGAGGAGACTGATTATACTATCTCATTCTCTCACAGGCTAAATCCTATGTTTTTGTTTTTGTTTCTTTTTAGTGCCTCTATCTTTCATCGAGTTTCAAATCACAACGGCGCTAAAGAAGTTTTCACTTAAAAAAATAATACATTCATTAAAATTAAAAAGATGGCAGAAACGATAAACGTTATAAGCTACTTAAAATAATCATAGTGAAGTGAGGGTTGCTGTAAAAAAAAACGGAAGGAAGTAATCGTATTTACAACGGTTTAGGAATTTGACAATAACGTGCTTTCAATACGTTCATCTAGTTTTGGGACCACTCGAAAAACATCCCTGAAATATTATAATAAATTGACTGCGCCTTTTCCATCTTCAAAGGCCCCGTAATTCCAACAACATAATAATGAGGATTATATTAGGCAGGAGGTATCCGCCGGTCAATGGAGGGTCCCGTCCTTCAATTTCATCATGCCTGCTTTCAATTTGGAATTTTTGATAAATGCTTTTATTTTTAGATAGTTACCTCGACAGGGTTATTAAGAAAAGTTGCAGTATTTTGATATATATTCAGCTGTAGTTCTGTGAACAGTCCTCACGTCCAAAAATTATTTTAAAAACCAAAACCAAAATTTCCTCTGAATTCAGTAGCTACTTCATTACTGACTGACTTTATTTATTAACCCCACGCTTTATAAATCTAACTTTGAAAAAATGAGTGTGCTTTAGACCACACAACTGAAGTAAAACTTCTGCTCCATCTATATGATAGGAAGGGAGAAAGAAAATGTGTGCTCGCACCTCTCTCTCTTGCTCTACAATAATATACGAAGCGTTCGCCTCGCTTTTCGTAACGCTCTCGTCACGCATTCGCCAGCATACTCCCCAAGTGAAGCGTGCGTAAAAAAGTTTTACTTCAAAAATTCAAATAAGCAATTTTAGAATTGGTCCGAAGAAACGTCATTATCTCAATGCCAATTCATTTTTCAAACATTCTTTAGTCAGGTAAGCACAATAATATTGATTAGATAGATTTGATCCACGCTCATGTGAACTCTAGCAGGATAAAAAGGCAGATCTAATCAAAATCAATCTAATCCAACACGTCCACCGTCTTGAAACGGAAACGGAATGTACAAACAAATTTACAGACAAACGTAACGCAAAATTGTCGAGTTAAAACAGGACTTCGCTATGGTCTATCAATTTTATCTATTAAATCAAAGACTACAATCGTCATCCAATCGACGGGGTTAAAAATTTACAAAAAATTACAAAAACAAGCTGTGACATAAAAAGTAACTAATACCCGATTCCAAGGAGTGAAACTAAACTGAATCGCTGAAAATCGATTCGGTTTTTCACAAAAAGTCTCTAACGATAGGATAAGAAATTTTCGTCTTAATGTCTGGACTTTCTAGATCAAAGCAACTGTCATTAATCAGGAAAAGAAGCCATATTGTAAATAGTATTATTCTTAAGACTTATACTTAATTGAGAGAAACAATTATTATTGTTCAAACCGTATTAAAATTAAAATACAAATTATTTTATAGTTTTGTCTTTTATCTACAAAAATACATAAGATAAAAGACAAAACTTAGAACGACGATAGGTATATATATAAATTTATTTATTTTGGTAAACATCCTTTTACCCAAATGAATATTATACCTTTAAATTTAAGAGGCCTATTGTAAATTGTGTACGATGAGATAGGACCTCTTTTGACAATTTTCAATAATATTTTTGCAGTGGTAACGAATGGAAAAGCTACCTAACGGACGTAAGGTAGAGTAGGTCCCTAATTGGGAGTATGAGATTCAATTCAGGCATTTTCTGGGGAAATATTATAGATGAGGACTTTCATATTATGATACCATGAGAAAAATGCTAAAGCAAAATAATCAGGTTTCGGTAATGAGCAATTGAAGTCCAAAACTACGTTTGATGACAGAAAATCATTAAGAATCGTATTTTTAATAAAAATCATTACAAGTGTTGTGTTATTTATTAATTTTGACAATACCTTGTTAAAGATTTACATTTAAAAAATGCAATAAAATGTTGCTGTATACAGTTATATTCAAATTGACAATATTTTTAAAAAAATATTTAGATATTTTTATACCGACGCCGAAGCGACGCCGCGACGTGTGTATTTAAATATTCGTCTTTTATTTCAACCGGCAATGTATTGTTCAGATAATTTATTTAGTGTTTTTTAGTTTTTTTCCAGACATGTATTGCAGTTTTGAGATGAAATTTCAAACAACTAACACTATTTACCAATAAATGCCAGGAGCCATATACAAAATGAAAAAAGGGATTTGAAATTCGGAGTGGGGAGGGGTCTGGATTGGAAGAGAAACTGCTCACGTAATTAAAGTATGCCTCCTTATTGTGGCGGATTCTCCATGCCTCTCCCTGTCGCACCGCTCCTAAGATTCTTCGAAGTACCTTTCTTTCGAAGGTGTTCAGCTGTTCCGCAGAATTTTTAAATTTTTTTATTTATTTATTTATATCTATATATTACAGTTTACACCTTATTGTTAACATTTTTACATATGTAATATATTTTGAAAACATTTTTACATATTAATATTACATTTCATTATGTTGTGTGTTAGGTAGGTTTGAGAAGGTGAAACTGTTGGTTGGTAATATTGTATGTTTCGTGAACACCTCATTAGGAGAACCTGTGCTGAGGTGTTTACGTGTTTATGATTAAGTGTGACAGGTACAGGTTTATGTGTTGTAGTAGAAAGTTAGTTTTTTTTCTTTTTATTAACATTTTAATGGTAATTGTACATAGATTACTTAGAAGAAAAAAAAATATATATATAAGGTATATATGTATATATATATAATATATGTACATATGAATAGTTGGTAAATTTTTGAGAGACATGTTTATTTATTTTACACTTCAGTGTTTCCACCTCACATCCATAGGCCAAGATAATTCTAATAATTGTTTTGTATAGGGTTATTTTGGTTTTCCTATGGACGTTTCGGGATTTGAACACTGGCAGCAACGCGATGTAAGTGTTGTTAGCAGCTGTGATGCGCTTTCTTACTTCTACTGGGTATTCGTTGTCTGGTATCCGATGGAGCTCAGGTAGGTAAACTCTTTGACCACTTCAAAGTTATAGGTGTCTTTAATTTTCATATTGTCTTTTTTCTGCGGTGTAAAAATACCTAATGTGTACACTTTTGTTGATGACCCTGTGCTTTCTCCTCCCCCTGCGCAGTTCGGTATTGACAATGGTCGAGTACCTCGCCTTGTTATTTTGGCTGGGTGTAAGTTTGTTTGGGAGCAGCTGCGCCTCGGATTAAATGCCGTGCGGAGTATCTCTCGGAAAAGCGTTGATAAACAATATATAAGATTTGCGTTTACTCTACAATTATAACAAAATTCATAAAAAAAAATAAAAAAAAGGGATCTATTAAAAACTTTTTCAGTTGTGAATTTGGTATGATGAAATCATATTTCGTTTGTTCTTTCCATCCTACTGTATTTCACTACTATGAGGCTATAATAATTATAGCTTATTAGTCTCTCCACACAGCACCTTTAAAGGTGATACGGACCTTGAGGGAAATTATTTTCTATTTTCTGTTTTGAAAAGGAAAAAAAAACAGAGTGTGCAGCAATTCACACGCGATAGAAGTGAAACCTTTAGAAAACTAAAGAAGATAAGAGTGGGGAGGCTACGAAGCACCGCACAAAGAGGAGACCGATAGGCTATGAAGCAGCGCACAAAGAGAAGACCTATTATACTATCTCATTTTCTCGCAGGTTAAATCCACGTGTTTGTCTCTTTTTAGTATCGCTATTTTCGTTTCATCGAGTTTCAAATCACAATGGCAGTAAAGAAGTTTTTACTTCTAAATATCTTTTAACAGCCTGAATACCACACACAAGAGTTCCAACTGCTCTCAACCATCTGTAGACTTTTGGCATCTCCAATTGGGATTTGTAGTAAGGCTGAAAGTAATGGAGAAGGAAAGGAAAAAAGGAAGAGGAAGGTGGGGAGGTTGATGGATATTCAATGATCACCAAACATGGCAAAAGCCATTTCAAGCAACTTTTCAATTCTGGATGGTGATCTTCCACCAGGGTAATATTGAGAAATTCGGCCACTCTGAAACGTCCCGCAAATAAATTATAAGTAATTAAATGAATAAGTTGTGAAATAACACAAATTGATTAAATAAAATTTATTTGCGCACGCCAGGATTTGAATCTCCGGATGGCTTATCCCTCGATCACGGAGGCCGTCACTTCTCTTAAGTTAGGTACATCCCTCTCACCAAATCTCACTCACATAATAACGTGTAATATTATATTTCACCCAAATAAAGCTAAAAAAAAAACTTACAGCGCCAGCGTAGAATTAAAAAAAAATCAGCCGTTTTCCATAAGGCATATTTTTGTATGCAAAGTAAGTAAACAAAAAATACATTTTGCATACAAAAATGGATAACCAAATAACAAAACATTGTGAAACATGTTGATACATTTCGTTGTGGAAATTGCTTTAAAAGGAGTAATATTATACCGCCATAATCTGAGGTTTATTATCTCGAACGTTGAAAAATAATTGTAAATTTCCGTTATTTCTCAAAAGCGTTTTACGACATTTTTTCAAAATTTTTTTGAACGCTTATTTAAAGTTTAACACATTTTGCTTGGTGAAAATACGAACATTCAAAAATAGCTAAGGGTAAGTCCTTTTGAAAATGTGCGAAACGAAGACATTCGGTGAATACCTCCCCAAGAAAGAAGATGGCCAAAAAAATTAACCAATCTTTCCTACAGACCCAGTGATTATTACAGATCCAAATTGTCAATTTATTAATTACTGCTCTCTACCGCAGGGCTCACTTAGTTATTTTTTCCAATGGAAAAAAGAGACGCTTCGAATTCTGAGAGGAAATAAAAGAAAACTGTTAAAGTTTCGCACCTATAGAAAGATTTAACAAAGGTATATGACGTAAGTTTTCCGATCAATTCAGAATATCTGTTCCTTCTCGGGTGCTTTACGCAGCCATAAATCATTGTTGTGCCGCTAACTCTTTTATAGATTGGAGGGATTTTTTCATGACTTACAATAAACTGCTAAGTTTGTTGACTAAAAATGTATATGACACCTGCTACCGAAAAACTACATAAGACATCTTTTGTTATTGTTAGGTGACCGCTGCGCCGCGACGCTGGACTTGAGTAAATTGGTGCGATCTTTTTCTTTTAAAAAGCTTTGTACTTCAGACCTTAGCTAGAAGATGTATCAAATGGAATTAACTTGGACAATTGCAAGGCTCCGTTGTTCCCAAAATCTAATGGAATTATTTCAGATGACAAGAGACAGAAAAACGTCATGACCAAGTAGATGACGCAATTGATGCAACCAAGAAGCAGACGGAGGAAAAGGTGGACTGATTACGTGGCCTAACATTTGAGAAGAATCGAAAAGTGGGCTGGAGATGAATTAATAGATGCGGCTGGAGCTTGTGAAAACTCGTGCTTGGAGGAGTATAAATCTAACTCCAGAAAGTAATATCCCCAACAAAACAAAAAAAAGTATAATATTTGACTATTCAAATATATGGTATATTATGTATTTACCTATTTAATTCTGATTCCCTTGATTTGTTTCACGTTATCCACATCTAAATTGTGGAGCAAGCTATTCCGATTTCATTTAATACTGGCTCTATCTATACTCATAGGTTTCGAGTAGTGGGCTCGTGGCTCGTGCCTTCTCAATTGCTGAGGAAACACATGTACTTACCAAATAGGCAAATATAACTGCTTTACAAAATCTTAATACACTAAGGCACCCATCGGGGACATATTAATTATCAGTATCTTGATTGTGTAAGCCTGAGATGTATTGTGAGAACCTACAAACTAGTTATTTTAGAATTGAACCAAAATAATCTATGGTTATGGGTGAAGATACCCAAGATTTGCAAACAATATAAGATATATCTAACAATACTTATGGTGTTACGTAAATTAAGTCTTACTTAAGAAAGTTGTAAGTGCTTAATCCTGAACCTACCAACTTTTATACTAATTTTGTCTCTGTGCTTTTTACGATGAAATATTCATTTTAGCTTATTTTTATATTTTTAAATTCGACATTTATGCGAAATTTGAAAATAGTTAATGTGGTTAATTTTCAAATAAACTTTGTAGGTACACCTACCCATTGATTAATGAAGCCAAGAATATTTGAAAGTATCATTAAAAGGGACATGATTTTAATTTTTTGTCGCGTCTAAAATATTCTATAATCTTATTGTTTCTCACATCAGCAACTACAGAATTTTTATTACTTATTACGACGATCACGCCTTATTTCTATCTATTAAAGATTTTATTTTATTTATTTAATTAATTATAATGTATTACAAAAAAAACATGGTAACACATTATTCCCAATGAGTTAAGAAAAAAACTCATTACGGAAAGGACAGACACGTCATACATAAGTACATTTTACATGGATATTACACGTTTAAAAAAAATACAAACATATTGAAAAAAAAAGATGCACTGTCAAGAATCGAGATTTTAGAAATACTGAGAAACATCCATACACATAAAACATAAAAAAAACGTATGAAGGCGAGTGAATATTTAAAAAATTTAAAGCGAATCATTTAAAAACATTTTCAGAAAATATTCCGTAAGTGTTTTAATTAATATTTTTTGTAAGCTACTGGTTGCCTTATTTCATGAGGTAATGCATTGTATTGTCTATATGTTGTAGTGAGTTAATTCCAAATTTAGTTGTGAGGATAGATGATTTTGGTGTATTTGATTTTGGGATCGTGTTTTGTGCTGGTGTATGTCTGAATTAAAGGCTAGTCTGATGTTAGTGTGAGAGGATCTATGCCTGATTTGTAATATTGCACTAGTGATATTGTATTTAGGTCGAACCGTAAAAGGAAGTATGTTTGTCTTTGAATATGTATGTTTGATATGTGTATCCCACGGCAGATGGTAGATATTCCTTAACGCTCGATTTTGATAATATTAAGATAATATAGTAGGTAAAATTAATAATAATAATAACGTAATATTTGTATAGTACATTATGTTATTTCACTTTAGTGCGCTTAACTACAATAAGCTTAAAAATAAGAATTATTATAAGCAATAATTATCAGCCTGAAACACTCATCCACATTGAAAAATCCTCCGAGAAAAAATACATGACACCAACGGGACTTGAACCCGTGCCCTTCTGATTGCCGGTCAGCTGCTCTCCCAATTGAGCTATGGCGGCTTATCTTATACCCGCCAAATGATTCAATATAATACTAGTGTTTCATTCAACAATTACTGCTTATTATATTTTTTCCACCTGAAAACAACCAACTTTATTTTTGCGACAGAGACACTGTTAGTGTTAAATCCGTCGCTAGGTGGCGTCGAGACAAATTATGTCTTCATTTGTTGGGGAAATACTTAAACTTGTCAAATATTAATTATTATTAAAAATAAGAATTAAGTATTCGGTTGTCGTATACTTAAGATTGCTTCTAGAATGCTACTTACGAGTTCCTACAAAATATTCATCTAATAATATGAAACATAGAATATTTAGTACACGAAACGTAGAATATATAGTACAGAGCAATGTTAAGAGAACAAAAATTAAGAAAAACAGTTTTAAAACAGGACAATAATAGTAAACAATAGCGGGGCTATAATAGCATAGGACAAGACAAGAACATTGTGTCTAAATATATTATAAAACTGGAGGCCCCTTATGTTCATTGTGTGATAAATGCAGTGATTAAGTGGTAAGACATTGAGTTTCAAGTTTTTATTTTCATTTCGGATGTATTTACGAAGGTAAGCACACTTTTATAAAAAAATCAGATATTACTGAAGATGACCGGTCAGTGGTTGAGTGAGCATAGCGCTTGGGTCCCACCCGAGCGTCGCGTGTTCGATTCCTCGGCTGGCTATGTCCTCCATCACAACACAAGCAACATTTTCGGCTTTCTGTGGTGGTAGTAGGAGATTTTCAAACATTGTTGGGTTATTCGTAACCCGGGAATGTTTGTATTTCTTTAAAAACATTTTTGATTACGCCACTAATACACCAGAGAGTCTCTTCAAAGCGCTGTTTTTTTTAACCTATTGTATTTTCTGACAAATATTGGTGATTTGTTTACGAGATACTCCGTTTCGATAATAATCAATTTGGGAGGCGGGAATGGGTACCGCCGCCCCGGGAACCTTTATTGGATAACCAACACCTCTGCCATAGGTCACCCCAAGTGGTTCGCTACGTTTGGTGATTTAGCAGAGGTGCCCGGGTTCATGGGATGAGGTGTGTTTAGGTCTGATGACCAGGACACACTGAACCCCAGATTCCTACCCACCCCTTAAACCCTTTTCCTTCCCAGAACCCTCCTCTCCTTCCTTTCCCTAAAAGACCCTCCACACAGCATCCCTAAAGATGACATAGGCCCTCAGGGAAATTATTTGCCTCAGGGCCTCCTGTGTGGAGCTTAAGTAAAAAAAAAAAAAAAAAAAGTACCCGACAAACAATATTAAAGTATTTTCATAATAACAAGAAATACATAAACATTTCTGTGCGTATAAGATTTGCGGCGTAAAATGTCTCCAGCACACACAGTACACAGGGGTGTCAGCGTTAAAGAAAGGCTCAGGGTTTGAGTAAAGACTTTTTGTTCCACCCATTCCCGTGTACACATTTGAATAAAGATGTTAAATTTTACAAAGTCGAGCGCTTTGCCGAAGAATCAAGCGGCTCCAAACTTTCCGGGGTCTGTTGACAAATTACAATGATTCAAAAGAACGAAAGGACGGAGCGGCTGTTACGTGCCCGCAATTAGAATGCTGAACGGGTAATGGTATCTATTCAGGCGGATCAATGCAGTTGTACAAACGGCCATATTTACGGACTGTCAACGATCTGCTTCCGGCCGACGTACAATTATTATTATTGTGTATGGTGTACACGGAATATTTGTCAGGTTCAATACCTCTGATCGCTGGCGGACTCCCTAAAAGGAACAGCTCGATGTTAATCCTCGACAATGATGTTATTTGATGGACGATCCTCTATCTGTCCTTCGTTCCCTGGGATCCTCTCTGTTCCTCTGCTACGTTGTGCGTTGTGCGTTGTGAGTGCGTGACTCGGATGATGCTACCTAATATAATATTGAAATATTGACCCGCGGCTCATGGGAAAGAAGTGACACACCAAAGAATCAATACTGACTACACGTTATCTCTTATTGCTCTTTTTCAAAGTACTTAAAAACTTATAACTAAAAAATTGACGGATTACCGATTACGTTATTTTTACAATTCCTTATTCATTCTGGAGCCATTTGTTTCCTTTTCTTAACGAGATGTTGAAAAATTAAAATTACAAATTATCAACCGTTATTCTGACACGTCTGTTTTCGGAAATCGAATAAAGGCCATACTCGTCAAGTTCGTCACGGAATTTTCAAAATGTTGGGAAAAAATGAAAAAAATATTGAAATGTTGAAAAAACACCTTAAGCGACAGACAGGATTCTAAAAGAGTAGGTACATACAAAAATACTTTTTATCTACGAGTGATTCAGGTTTTCAACGTTTTGTAATAACTACCTTACATTATTTGCTATTGTTCTGCAAATGTGTTATCGTTCAAATGGTTACCCATTCAACTTAACGGACATTTTAGCCGATTTGCAATTATTGGTCAACATTTACATATTCAATATTATTTGCTCTACATGGATTATATGGTACCAATAATATTTGTGTACCAGATTACCAATGAGAACGACATTTGATTCAGAGATAGGCACAACGGAGAAATTCATTTGTAAATAATCCAAACTAATTTTTTTTAAACATCCAAACGAAACAGTTCCATTTTTTTCGGGTTAGAAAAACTTTTGGAGTCGAGTCTAAGCTTCGACGCATTTTAAAAGACGTTCAACAGCGGATATTAAACTCCAAATTATCCTAAAAAATTCCAACTTCTGACTCGCTTTACTCGAAAATGAAAGCTTATAAAAAAAGTTACAGCACAAAATCGACTCCAAATGTGATGTTGTTTCGGGGTCCCGCTTGTGCTCCGAGTTTCCAAACACCGTGCATACTCTAATAACAATTATAGTGAGACAAAATACAGGACAAAGCATTTGTACATTTTCACAAAACGAAGTAATTGTTTCCGTTTTAATTATTCCACATTGTCACACAAAAATGTTTGCTTCGTATGAAAAAACATGCATTTCATTTTCAAACATGTTTTCTGACGGGTAATTCGAAATATCATTCGGTTACTTTGAAATGAATATTTTTCGATTATGGCCGTCACAAACATGAAGTCTCCAACATCAAGAATAAGCACAGGCAAGTTGCACTGAATAATATTACCGAAATTGTTCATGCAGAGAAATATCATCAAATGCCTCCTGTACAAAAGCTGTCGGAGTGCTAAAAATAAATGATTTGACAGGGGTTTTTCTGTGAACAATTTATACGGACAATTGAACGCATTCCTACATGCTTCCTGTATCAAAAGGGAAATAAAAAATATTGATATTCAAAATAATTGGTTGACTGTTGTTTCTATTAAAATTCGTTCAACTAGAGATGAATGGTCGCATAGCGACGTACGAGTACATCGTGGAATTAGTTTTTGACTGTTATTGTTTTGAACACCGTGAAAGCGAAAATACGTTTATTTCATAAAAAGAAGGAAATATTAACGAGTTAAAAAAACGTGAAACAGAACAAGACAGAGAAAAAAAATCGAGTGCAATTCACACACGGTAGAAGCGAAACTTCACCATTTGACGCTTTTGACAGTGCGCAGTTTGACGCTTCGTAGGTATTGTAATGCGTCATTTCCGTTTCATCCGAATTTCAAATCACAACAGTGCTAAAGAAGTTCCACTTCAAAAAAGGTAACAGTCGCAAGTGGGAATCGAACTCAGAATCTCTTGTCTTACCGGGACACAGTGCCCTAACGAACATGGCCATTGGGATCTATTCCTTTAACATCATTTTTCCCGACTTTTTTGACGACCTCCGTAGTCCAGTGGGTAAGACTCTTGAATCACAATCCGGAGGTCGCGGGTTCGAACCCGGCATGCGCAAATAAATTTTATCTGATTAATTTATGTTATTTCACAATTAATTCATTTAAAATAATACATAGTATATTTGCGGCATGTTCCAGAGTGGAAGATACTATCAGTATCGCCCTGGTGTAAGACCACCATTCAGAATTGAAACGTTGCTTGAAAATGGCTTTAGCCGTGTTTGGTGACCAGATCTGAATAGCCAGGTACTTCCCAACCTTCCTCTTCCCCACCTCCTTCCCCTCTCCACTACCTTCAGCCTCACAACATACCCCAATTGGGGATGCCATAGTCTCACTGGCTCCAGACGGGAGCAGTTGAGATTCTTGTGCGGTATTCACTGTAAAAAAAAAAAAAAAAAGTCTATCTAGCGACCTACTGACCGTATCTTTTTCTGATTTTCGATTGAGTTTCGCTAATATTGTCTTCATTTAAAAAAAGAAGAAAATATTTGTTTATCTATGTACATCAGTTCAGCCAATTGAGCTTTGGTAAAATCACACTGCTTTTACGTCAAAGCATTTATTTTTCCTTCATGAGCTGTGGAGATTTGAAAAAATAAGATAAGCCGTCAAAAAAAGAGCTCATCAATTGCGAGTAGTCGAGACGAACAATTAACAAAATATTTTCTTTATGATTTGATAGAGAAATGGTTAACCTTGTTTACAATATAATATCGTTCGTGGATTTTGGGATCGTATCCGATTGGGAATATCCGTTATCCAAACTAGGCAATAGAAATCATATAATACCTATAGGTACATATTTTCTTTTTTTCTTCCTATAAACCTCGATCCTTTATACTGTTTTTTCATCGCGTGGCATTGTGTCTATTCAAACACCCGTTTCTGGCGGTCCGCATTGAATGAATGAAGACTACTACCAACTATTTTAAGAAGATACCATTATTATGATTGTTATAAGGATAAGGCCGGGAGGGGGGAAAGGGGAGGGTTGTGATTTTTCTAACCGCAGTCGTATCTCGTAACCCTTGTTGACCCCGTGGACAAAGTAAATCAGGAAATAACTACTGCGGTAGGACACAGGAGCTAACCAAAGATATGGTCCAGGACCGGTGGTGATATTAAATATTTTGATAAACATACATTGCTCTGTTCGGCGAGGGCTAGTCACACATGCTACCTTATTTTTCCACTTTTTCTTGTGAGCATACCACACAATAAACCTAACAGTCCGGGGCCTGTGAGAGTATGGCATTAGAATTGGGGTTTGTTGTGATACTGAAGAGAGTGGGAAAGATATGGATATGGAAGTCTAGAAGTACCTAGCTATTCAAATCTAGCAACTTTTTGATTTTAAGTGGTGATCTTTCACCACGAATCGCTATTTTTTTCGACAGTATGCATTGTAAGAATTAAAATTAGAAAGGGACGCTTAGATGGTTTGGGCATATAGAATGGTAGACGTCAGGGACAATAGGGCAAGATCAAGTGAATCAGATATTTGAGTCGGGTCATGTCAAAAGTCAGAATAATAGAAGAGTATATATGAATGTGAATGAGAGAAGGAGTGTGTGCCAAGACTTTAAAATTTAAAAAAAATACGCAATTTACACGCGGGAGAAGCGAAACTTTTCCGAAAAAATCACAACCAATGAATGTATGAAAAGTGAGGTCTTCTACCGCGTGTGAATTGCACACGCGGTAGAAGTGAAACAAGAATTTTTTGAAACGAAACTTCCTTAGCCACGTTAGAGTGATTTGAAATTCGGATGAAACGGATATGATGCACTACGGCACCTGCGAAGCATCAAACTGCGCTCAAGGCTCGTATTGGTTGATACTTAAAACGGAAACGACGATAGGACTGCGCTCATTGGCCGCTTTATTTTTTTACGAGTCGTCGGAATATAATGCGTAAATTCGCACCTCGCCGAGCGCGTCCCATAGCGCAGCGGTATAGTGCGTCGCAAATCTCAGCGGTCAGAGAAATACAGCGGACAGAGGTTCGAATCCTACGAAATCCAAAAAATAAACATTTTTGTTTTTGTTAATCAATATCCAATCTTCAAACCACTTTAAAATAAACAGGCAAATGAAAGCGACATCTGGCGACTTTCTGGTTTCACTTTTATCGCGTGTGAATTACACACTCTAATTTTTATTTTTTTTATTTTTTAAATGCGGCCCTGTCTAACGCAATGTCTATGGGAATGGGGAAGGTCCTGGCCATTATTATTGAACCGGTCAATAACGGCCCTTAATTATCCTGTGAAACAGCGTAGCCCTATACAGTACACAGTAGCGACCATTCCGACACTTTAAAACTGAGGATATTGGGTGTTGTCCTGGTCAAGTGAAGGGACCGGGCTTTAACCAACTTTAGGTTTGTATTACTATTTTATGCCCTGCTTATGAAACTTGGATGGGGTTATAAGTACTTAGAGGATTAAAATTTACTAATTTAATACGTGGCAGTAAATTAAGCTGTTATAAATGGAAAATCAATACATTTCATAAACTAAAATTTTGATAAAATTAATTCTGAACACCAATTACAAAACAGAGTGTGCAATTCACACGCAGTAGAAGTGAAACCTTCACAAAACTAAAGTGGACAAGAATGGGTAGGCTACGAAGCACCGCACAAAGAAGAGACCGATTATTCTATCTCATTCTCTCGCATATATATGTATGTATTTGTCTCCTTATAGTGTCTCTTTGGGTATGGGTACCGTAGCCCCGGGAACCATTTATTGGATAACCGACACCTCTGTGGCAGGTCACCCCAAGTGGTTCGCTATGTTTGGTCACTTAGCAGGGATGCTCGGGTGGATTGGGTGAGGGTTGTCCGGGTCTTGGCAGCGGATGCGTTTGCTTACAAATTGCGTGTCAGGTCGGATCGGGAAAGACTGGTTGAGGGAGACCTTTTTATTACTCAAGCAGTACTCTTGGAACATCACCAAGCACCGCAGTGGGATTGTAGGATTACTCCTGGATACCCCATACCTTTTTCTTTCCCATAACTTCCTCTCCTTCCTTTTCTACAAATATCCTTCACACTGCAACTACTAAGACGATATTTTGGATTAGGTAATTATTATTGATGGTAATTATTTTTTTCAGAATATCCTGAGTAGAGGTAATTAAAAAAAAAAGCTTTTTTTAAATATAATTCTTGTATACCTAAATCAAACAAGGTTTCAAAATAATATGTATTTTGTGTTTTTTTTTTGATAGACGAATGTGTATTTCAAAGTTCAATAACTCACGGCGAAAAGGTCGATGCGAAATAACATATAGGTACTTAGGCTTAAAACAAACTGCCTTTCTTCGCTCAGAAGTCGGAATAATACCTCTGTCGTTTGCCCAAAACTAAGTTTTATCGAGTATCATAATGAAAAAAAACACAGTTTAATATGCCTCACCTATTCAGTGTTTTTGCTTATTAAAAGCTGTCTTATGGCTCAGTATTGAAAAATGGTTTTACAGTTTTAAACATTGAAGTATATTTTATTATGCTTTTTTACTTTTTATTTCAAGGGGCTTAGAATTTAACATAGAATATTTCCTCATTTATTACTCAGTTCAATTTGTGATTTTTGTAAAATAGCTGCCCTTTTGCTTATGATGGCAGTATTAGCAGCTCGTAAAAATGTTGAAATTTTTTACATTACATTTAAAAAGCATTCCTCATTTCATCCGAGAGTATCAAAGGTGGAATAAATCAAAGTTCATATTTATTTATTAGTTTTATTGTTATTTTAACTTTCCATTATTGTGTTTGTTTTAAAAGTTTTTATTATACAAATGCAGTTTTACACATTCTAAAACAATTTGTGTGTTTCATTTTATGCATTTAATTGTTTTTAATGATATTTTTAAGTAATTAATCATCGCCTGTATTAATATTTTGTCTATATTTCTTATTTGTCTAACCATGTTTGTCTTTTGTTATTTTTAATATTAATCTTATCCTGACGAAAACTTTGTTTTCGAAATACGTTGATAATATTGATTATATAGGGTGTTAAGGGACGTACTTGACTTGCTTTAACCAGTGATTCCTAACATTATTTGGAGTAAAAAATGTTACTGACATTTTGGTCTTCGGTGATTTTTTTGATTACTTTTTCTTTTTTTCAATTTTTTTTTCTTCAAATTCAAACAAAAAAAAATCTGTTGCATGTCACTGGTCACTGAGCCGAGTAACCGACCAACCCTTTACCCCGTCTCCAACTGAAGAACATCTACCATTTTTTAATGTTTTGTAGAAAAAAAAATTAAACATCAAAAATGTTACCGGATACCAAGATTTCATTTACATTTTTTACTCCAAATAATGTCTGTCTAAAGTAAGTCAAGTACATCCCTTAACACCCTGTATAGGTGTATAGTGGTGTTTTTACAAAGGTATTTCTTGTGGTTTAATTAAAAATGACGTCACAAAGTGTATTTGTAAAGATTGAAGAAATAAAAGTTTTTTTTTTTTGGTAGAAAGCAGTCACTTTGTGGTTTGACATATTAATTAAAGGAAAACAATCACTTTGTTTGTAACCACGATTTATTGATTTAATTTTTATTTACCAACCGGTTTCGCTTAATACAAGCATCTTCAGGGTATAAATTAAAACTGATGAAAAAATACATTGTGTGAGCTTATATATACATACAGACAGTGTAATTAACATCCTACATAGTGATAGAGAGAAAGAGACGGGTATATATAATGAATAATTACATTATATCTACCGAGACAAAATGTCATTTGAACAGGTGATTAAGGAATAAACTGGCTACGGGTTTTTTTCTAGTTTATGGGAAATATTCCTAATATCGGACTATTGGACACATTTAACTGATTATTAAGGATTTGGGTTTTTGTTTTAACGGCTTTCTTTATTTTGAGTGCTTCTAAATTATTAAGCCTGTTACCATGACCATTTCTGTGTAAAATCTTAACACCGGTGTTTTGATTGAAGGTATGATCTTAATCAATAAGGTGATTAGCGAATTCCGAAAATCCATTATTATTTAAGCATCTAAGATGCTCTTTGATTCTAATATTGACATTACGCGTCGTTTTACCTACATAAAATGATGAACAATCATTAAAATCTAATTTATATATTCCGGAATGACTTAGTTTTTCGTCCTTATCTTTCGAATTAATTAAAAACTTTCCTAAATTATTTGTGTAAAATGCCGGTCTTATTTCGGGAGGTAGATTTTTTACACTGCAGGAAGAGAACTGATTAATGAATAAAATACGACGCCATTATTATTATTATTATTAATATTATTATGATTAGTAAATAAGAAATTCTTAGTGGCTATTTGTTTTTGTTTTTCACATCATCTTCATTTTCTTAATGCACTTATTATTGGCTGCTATCTTTATGCAAGATTGCTCATCAGATTTGCAGAAAGGTCAATTGATGTCGCGAATTAAAATTAAAATGGATAAAACGTCAATAAATATTCATCCTAGACTTGCAGAAAAGTCAATAGATGTCGCATATTAAAAATAAAATGCTTAAAAATTTATCCAGACACTATCTAGATAGCATTTAGTTCGGGTTTAAATCTTGCAATCATATACAAAGATGTGGCCAATAATATACGTGCGTCAAGAAAATGAAGATAATGTTGGTAATTCTTAGTTGAAGAATGATGCAGTTAAAAGTGACCGAATTGGATATAGACACCTTAGCTCATTTGGTAAAGCTGTTGCTATGTAAGAAGAAGGTCCTGGGTACGAGTCCCAGAGGTGCCAATATCTTTTTATTTTTATTTTCTGTTCCCAGATTTTCGATTGAGTTTCGCTAATATTGTCTTCATTTAATTAAATATTACAATTTGAGATTTTACTCATTAAGTTTATCTGGGTAGTATGTTTACGAGAGATGGGAAGGCTGATAGAGATATTGAAAGAAGGGTAAATGCCGGTAACTCCATTAATGGAGGACTGAATGTCGTTGGCGCTAATAAAAAACTGTCAAAAAAAGCGAAGCTAGCAGTCCACAATGGAGTCCTGGTACCTACCCTGATGTATGGCAGTGAGGCATGGAACTGGCAGAGGAAGGATGAAAGTAAACTGAATGCTGTTGAAATGAGATCCCTGAGACGTCTGTGTGGTAAAACCATGTATGATCGTGTTAGAAATGTGGATATCCCCAAAGAATGTAAGGCTGATGTAAGTATAATGAGCAAAATTAAGAAAGGGACCCTCAGATGGTTTGGGCACGTAGAGCGAATGAGCGAAGAAAGTAGTGTAAAAAGAATATATGATGCAAATGTGAATGGTAGAAGAAGTCGGGGACGCCCAAGGAAGACATGGCACGATCAAGTGAATCAGATACTTGATACGGGCCATGTCAAAAGTCAGAATAATAGAAGAGTATGTATGAGACGATGTATGAATGTGAGTGAGGCAAAGAGTGTGTGCGAAGACCGAGTTGTTTGGCGGTCCGTCCTCTCTGCCTACCCCTGCGGGGAAACGGCGTGATGATTAGTTAGTTTAGTTACTCATTAAGTTAAAAATAAAAATAAATGAAAGGTCTTTCAGAATTCATTTTTTTGAATTCATTTTTTTGAATCGTGTCACATCAGGTGTAGTTTGGTTCGGCTGTTTGTCATCTAATATAAGGTATAGTTCTGTATTTTGTGTTAATCTCATGTGGTATTGTAGACTCTGGCGAACCTAGAATGGCCAAGTTAACAGAGTCGCATTTGTGCCAACTATTTATGCCAGGGCAGAAGCCTTAGTTAGTGAAACAATTATAGAGTAGATATAGTTGAGAAGTCAACACAAATGATGTGTGCCTCCGAGACCACTCTACCTTCTCCGCATTGCCCAGCGGTGCAGCTCAAAACGAACTTAGTTGGTTGTCTACATGCATTACTGAATACTATTATCTATACATGTTGACAAGGCCGGACTTCCGCTACAGGTCCGAGAGAACTGGGCCTAGGGCCCCTATTTCGGGGGGATGGGATTTTTTATGACAAATATTTCAACAAATTCCCTAGGGCCCCCAAACCGTAGGGCTACTTTCCAAAATGGTACACACGCAAGACACAGGACTTGAATATTAATATTTCAACATTTTTTACGGCTCACTTCGGTGGGGGCTCGGCTAGATGCCAAAATAGTTCCAGGAAAATAATATAAAAAAATTTCCATAGGGCCCAAATCGCTAAAAGAGCCCCGGGCTCACTTTTTTATATACTTGGAAAATGCTGCGTGTGCAATGCTGAAAGACTTAGATAGCGGAGGATTGCACTCAAACGCCTGTGTTGGAATCTGACGCATTTTTCCACTAGGATACTAGCTGGCTCAGCAGATACGTTTTAAAGGTTTCTATTTTAAACCATAAAGATTTCTATTAAACAAAATATTAATCCAAAGGAAAGAAAAACTAAAAAATAAAAATCCAGAGGATTTTTTGGTTTGCTCTAAGAACTACGAAAAATTCGAATGCGGCGCTTTCTCCGTGCCACGAATATTATAAATCATATTTCATTTATTTCATTTACACCACATAGGTATCATCCTCGATTCGGGATACTACAGAAAAATACTTCGGCTGAACACTTTTTAAAGTCTTTTTGAGAATAATATTCAATTTTCATTTGACCTTTCCAGATGCGACCGAATATTGTTCCCTCCTCCTCACCCTCCCCCTGGGAGGGGCCAAGACTGTGTAAATTGCCTGGGGCTCACAGGCCGCTAAATCCGGGCCTGTATGCTGGTGTGTCAACTGCATACAATATATAACACGCTAAACACAATACCACATCTGATGGTTTAGAGGCAACCAGGTTTATAAGGAGATGAAAGACTATCATCGATCGAGGGAGGGAAGCCGCTACGACAAAAAGAGCAAAGTGTTTATTTGCTTTTCCCTAAGCTACGTAAAAGCAAAATCTTCTCTCGCAAAAAGATGGAAACTCAGCAATCTCTTATAAAAAAGTGAAAAAGCCGGGTGACAGGCAATGAATAAAAAAACGATTAGACAAAATAGAAACACATTCCAAGACCAAAAGAATCAAACACTTGAGTCGGGTAATGTCATGGGTAGGAATAATGGAAATTTATAAGATATATACGACGATTCATGTTTAAAATAATAAATTATGCGGTGTTTCACTACTTTCTAACAAACCGGTATATATTTAGGCTGTTAGTTTAGTGACGAGTTGACCAGGTTCCTTCCACAGTGCAACAATACAAATTATCATTAATCAAATTATGTTCAATTTTAATTACACGACAGTAGAGGGCCAATTACGTTCCTCACTGGTTACAGAGATTGCCACTTAACTTAATATAGCAGCTCCATGAATGAGCGATGTATATATAACTCGGTATAAGCAGAAGCGCTTCAAAAGCGAGGCAGCACAAGAACAGTATTGAATATCAACACCATTACAATCAATACATGTATTTCCCGCTCTCTCAAATAGAATTCAGTGTCTGAACTATGAATTCACAAAATGCGGGACAAAGAAGAGAGTTCCTTGAAAGTGGTACGTGTCAACCGTGCATAGACTGACGAATTCATGGAGATTGGTCTTCACCTGTTGATGTGGTGCCCCATTTTCAGCTTAGGAAGATTAATTCACGTTGCACAAAGGCACAATGCAGTCTTACGACCGGACGTTGCACAATGTAAGACGGTGATATGTCACAAGGACTAATTGACATCCCTCTTGGTAGAGTTCACAGTGAATATCATGTATTACAAGCGATTAGAATAATAATTATTACTCATGAATATATTACATAATACCACAAACGAAATAAAGATCATTATTTGGATGAATCCCGGAAAATAAATTTTAATATTGTAAAGAAAATAGAGACAAATCACAGTACCTAAAATTCACGTACCTACTTATAAAGGCAATAAATTAGTATTTGGGTGTAAAAAAAAATATTGCAAACCAAATTATTCAATGGAAAATCTCAAAACTAAAAGGTACGAATGCAGGTGTTCGTTGCAATGATTAATACATATTTAAGTGAAAACTTGTTTAGCACCGTTGTGTTGTAAAACTCGATGAAACAAAAATAGACAAACACATACACAAATACACTATAGGATTTAGCCTGCGAGAGAATGAGATAGCAATTTTTATTTTTATTTATTTCACAGATACGCTCCAATATAATAGTTGTTCAATGGAACAGTACGTTCCAGACATTCAGCGGCCCAAGGATCGAATCCTAGGAAATACAAAAAAAATAAAATATTTTTGTAAAATCAACATCCAGTTTTCAAACCACTCCAAAATGAATAGGCAAAGAAAACACAAAAAAAAGCGACATCTAGCGACTCCGAAGAAGAAAACACAAATACTAATAAGATAACCAAATGTATATAAGGTTGACTGGAATTCGAAGACGAAAATATGGAAAAAAATCATCCTTCATATTGATAAAAAAGGGCTTCTTAATCTCTCCACTCTTGTCTACTTTAGTTTTCTGAAGGTTTCACTTCTACCGCATGTGAATTGCACACTCTGATTTTTTTTTGCATAGATTGAAGTGTTATGTACCTAAATGTCCATTTTCCACCAAACACTATAAAAAATCTCTGTTAATGTCCCCTTTGATGAAGTAGGTAGAATTTACAAATTGCTCCTATTGATTTTAATAGAAGATATTTTGTAAAGTAATACTTTTATCAACCAATGTCTTCAATAGATTATTTCATGTAGGTTAGTTCAAAATAATATATAATTATGTTTTATGTTTCTTGGTGAACACTTGAATATTCTTCAAATTTTCCACGCCTTATTTTTGTATCAAATAACAAAACACAATCGTCTTCGCCTCGTTCGCAGAATGCAACATTGACGAGTTTATGTCCAATTACAAGATAGAAAGTCAAGTGCCAGCCTGGTGTTGCGAGCGTATTCACGAAAAGATACTTATTTAAATGGACCGGTCGGTAGCACTTTCGCGAATTACTTCCAATTTATCGCAAGAACAGTAAAACAGCCCATCCCCCGACAATAGGGGTTGTGATAAGTGAAGGAGGATGAAGGCTTTTGTGTTCTGGCGGAGCTTGCGATAACAACAGTGTAGGACGTTTCGGGAAGATACTGGCGTTCTTTTTTTGTTTCACTTGGATTATGAAATTCTTCGACGCAAATTGAACGGGGTGGTAGCGATAATTTATTTCTCTTAGACTTGGGGAATCTCAAAGTAATTCGTTCCGACTTGAATGTGGGGATTGTATGTTAGCGTTATTGGCCTAATACGGACGTGTGGTGGGTATAATATTGAGATCAGTAAGTATTCATTTGGATAAAAATTTAGGATATGCAATATGTAACTCCGGAATGTCTTTCCGAACACATATAAATTCCATCTGTGACAGGGCGTACAAACTTCTAGGATTCATCATAAGAGTGACCAAACCATTTAGGTCTCCACATGTAATCAAAATACTGTACGTCTCTTTTGTTCGCTCAATATTAGAATTCGGATCAGTCATATGGAATCCCCAATACAAAGTAAATATTGAAAGGTTAGAAAGAATTCAAAAAAAGTTATTGAAACACCTGGACTTTAAATCCTTTCGAACTTCAGAAAACCTAAAAGACTCGTTAACATTCCATAATTTATCAACTTTAGAAGATAGAAGAAATATATCCGACCAAAAATTTTTATTCAAAATCATTAACAACGTTGTTGACAACAACTATCTTCTAGAACACATTAATTTCCACTGTCCAATAAGAAACACAAGGTCAAACCAACTATTCCACATCCCACACTCAAAAACAAATTACACACAACATTCATTTCTCCGAAGGACGTGCACAAAATACAATGATATCTTTTACGACACTGATATTTTCCATTTGTCCTCAGGCCAATTTATTAAATCCATAATAGGAAAAATTAAAACAAATTGTTAATTACGAACTCTCCACCCCTGCTGCATGTTATTTTTTTCATTCTCATTATGTTGGTTTTCCTTCTTTTTATTATAATAATAATATTTGGATGATTTATATATCCCATATGCTTTAATTTGTGTTTGTGTTTTTTTTTCTTTCATTTCTGTTGTATATATATATATTTTTCTTTTTTTTCTACCACTTTATGTTTTCTTCAATGTTTTTCCATGTTTATATATTATAAATTGTAGCGGAAACTTCGCTGGTTAATGCAATCATGTAATATGTTACTTTCTTATTAAAATATGTATAACTGTTTGTTTCCTAAATAAACTAAAATAAAAAATAAAAATAAAATAAAAAAATATGTACTACAGAGGGTCGCCGAGGGCCTGGTAGGAGAAAAAGTCTTGGCTGCGAAATGTACGAGAGTGGACTGGTATTAGAAGTATGGAGGAGCTATTCCGGGCAGCGCAAGACAGAGAGACATTTTCCAGAGTGATCGCCAACGTCGGAAGGATAGGGCACACCAAGAAGAAGAATAATATGTGCTTAGGTATTAAGAGAAACGGGGCAGGGGTTAATTATTATTGGGTAAATCTTACATAAGGTAGCAACATACTTACATATAATCATAAAAAATAGTCAATTGTGCCAATTAAACACTTTTCACGGTTGATTGTTAAATAAAAGTGTGTCCATATAAATGCTTTTTTTGTTATTAAAGTTAATTAATATTATTGAGAGGGTGGAGAGCAAAATAAACCGTAACAAAACATTGTTCGCTTCGAAAGAAGAGAAGCTAGCAGTCCGTAAAATATATCACACATAGACAGAAATAACTATTCACATAGACCTAACCCATATAAAATAAATGAAAATAATAGAATCCTGTCAAATTTTACTCCATTAATAGAATTAACTATTTCATCTCACCAACATTTGTAAGATAACTCTCTTTAAAAGATTTACCCACCCTTCCAATGACTTTTCTCTTTTATTCTATTGAAATTAATATGTATTTTACCTTAAATATTCTTGTAACTACGATATTCATTTCTATACTTCTACGCTGTCTTGACACAGGTATATCCTAGTGAGTTAGGCATCAAATAAACCCAATGTAAGTATACTTTTTATAGATAATTAAATTAAAAAAAATAATAATAATAATGGAGCGCTGGTACCTTCCCTTATATTTGGCAGTGGGACATGGAACTGGCAGGGGAAGGATGCCGTATGTGTGATAACACTGTTGCATATTTGGGCTTAAATAAAGAAAGAAGTGTGAAGAGAATATTTGACGCCACTGTGAATAGCGGTAAAAGTAGAGAACGCCCGAAAAAAGTATGGCATGATCAAGTGAACCAAAGACTTGAACCGGGTCACGTCAAGAGTCAGAATAGCAGAAGAGTATCTTGTATGAGACGATGTATGATTGTTAATGAAGTAAGGAGTCAGCCGAGTTGTTTGGCTGTCCAGCCTCTATGGCTACTCATACTCATACGAAACCGCATGATTGTTAGACCCTTTTTGGTCATAAAAATAAGAAAGTATTTTCAGGTCATTCAGATGAATTACTTAAGTGCCTTATGCTTTGTCAAAGTGTGCAAATAGTACAAATACAAAATCGTACAGATCCAAGAGGTAAAGTCCTCTGATTATAAACGTACCCTATTTTAACATCAGTCGAGAGTATATTACCTAAATAAAGCTTCGATTCCATTTAACGAGAAGTGTCACCGTTTATGTCAATTATCCCATTCTTCGTTGAATTTGAGTCTTTAAAAAAATCATTGAATTTTATTTGATTTACAAAATGAGATTTTTTTAGAAGCCGGAGTCAAATTCGATCAAGCATGGCCTTTGCGAGTTCTCGTGAAATTGAACGTTCCAATAACACTAAATAAAATAAAAAAATTCTCGGGAATTGAATGTCGTCCCTAATAATGTTTGAAATGTCATTCTGAATTGTCAGTCACTTCACAAGGCATTTCCAGTCATTTGTTCCATATATATCATTGTTATGATATGTTTGTATATCAGTTATGAAATACGTACCTACTGATAGCTGGGATAAACGAAAAAGAACCTCTAGATAGGTATTTTATTGTTACTATTCCTTTAACTATTTTATTCGTATCGAGTAAAAATCAATATATATGATAAAAGAAAGTGTACAAAGTTTTCGTCCAGCTAAAATTCAGAAATGAGTCCTGGTACGATCAAGGGAGTTATACGGTGTGGTAGCCCTCTATCCCCCATCCATGAAGAAGGTTCCCGTTTTTACCTCAAGGGCACGATTTTGGAGATATAAGGGCTGGAAGTTTCGCCCTCTAGAAATTTATAGAATTGTCCAGAATATTCGAAAGCATTCGAGAACATTCGAAAGCATTCCACAACATCCCAGGACACGCGTTCTAGAATATTGTGGAATTTTCGGGAATAGAACATCGGGAACATCATTGTGAAAGGTACGTTTTTAGATTTTCACAGCCAAAAGTATTTTCGTTATTTGTTTTTGGGGCGTTACGCCGTGTTGCGCTACCTCCTTATTTAGCGGCTGAAGAATTTGGGGATCTTGTGCGGTATTCAAATAAAAAACGGGGAGAGGAGGTTGCGCTGACGAAAAAAAAATCAGAGTGTGCAATTCACACTTCGTAGAAGTGAAACATTCCGAAAACTTAAGTAGACAAGAGTGGGAAGGCTACAAAGCCCCGCACAAAGAGGAGACCGATTATACTATTTCATTATGCAGGCTAAATCCTATGGATGTATGTGTTTGTCTCTTTCTAGTGTAGCTATTTTTCGTTTTATAAAGTTTCGAATAAAATCGATGCTAAAGAAGTTTTCACTACAATAACATTATCATTTGTTTGATGTAACGAACATTCCACTTTTGAGTGCGTGAAACCTTATGGTGCTAAGTACGGTTTTCGCCATTTTGCAACCGCATCAGCTGAAGGAAAAGATCCGATTCTTCGACACGAGGACCATAACCCAGATGTTGGTGATGTTGAAAAATGAATAAGCTAAAGTGTTCGAGGTTACACATAACGTAGTAAGGACCGCGACGCGGTTGGCTGAGCGTTCTAACAGTGTAAAATTTGCACATTGAGTGCTAAGAGCAACTAGGACAACAAGACTAACAGCGTGTTGATGTTGTGGGATAGACTACGTGCTAAGCACCTAATAGCTGGGTCTAAAGTGCGAGGATTGAAAATAAAACAACCTTTTCTAGATTAAAATACATGTGCGAAATCGAAAATGAATTAACTTTATTTTAGTTTTTTGTTGTTGAATATCCCTACTCTCAGTGCCTATGGCATCACGTGATGGGGTATTTTGTGAAGCGAGAAACAGTGGTGAGAGGAAAATATAGTGGAAGGTTTTAAAAGTCACCAAACACGGCTCAAACCATTTCCAATTTGGGGGGTGGGTATAGGTATCGCCACCCCGGGGAACATTTATTGGATAACCAACATACCTGTTATAGGTTGTCCCAAAAGGTTCGCTGTATTTCATGACTCGGGGGTGCTCGGGTTCATGGTGTGAGGTTTGTTAAGGTCTTGATGGCAAATGCGTTTGCTCACCTACTGCGTGGCGGGCCGGATCGGGACTGTTTGATTGAGACCTAACCTAGATCTCTCCAACCGGACTCTCTACCTATCGCCTTGTAACGCAGTGGGTGGAATAGATCCATGCGTCCGTCATTCCTGAACCCAATCACGTCCAGATTCCTACCCACCCCTCAAACCTTCATCAGGACGATACTGAGATTATCTACCACTGCATATGTCGTGAGGCTGAAGGGGTTCGGGAAGGACGAAGAAAGGTTTAGAATTACCGGGCTATTCAGAATTTGTCACTCAATACGGTTTAAGTCATTTCAAGCAACACATTTAGATTCGGATGGGCGATACTGAAAGTAGTTATCAAACATTGTATTGTGCCTCAAATTTTAAACATTAAAATCAATAATAGTTTGTTCGTTTGTTATATACAATGGTAAACTCTGGCGTTATGAAATTTGTATAAATGAAAATGTGTGTATTTCATATATTTTAGTGGCAAGGAGGGAAGGAAGGAGGGGTAGGGTCACAAATAAGGTGAGTTTTGCAGGAGGGATGACGAGGAAAGGGAAAGGCTGGGAAGGTGGAAGGGGAACATGGGAGGAGAATGGGACGCGGGAGGCCAATAGGGACGCATGGGAAAAGAAATTAAGGCCGAAAAATCAGATTGCGAAATTCACAAGTGAAACTAGAAAGTGATAGAAGTGAAACTAGAAAGTCACTAGTTGTCGCTTTCTTTTATTTTGCCTGTTTATTTTGAAGTGGTTTGAAGAATGGATATTGATTTCACAATTTTTTTTTCGGATTTCGTAGGATTAGAATATTCGTTCGCTGGATGTCTGTCTCTGATGACTTCAGCGCCATACCCGCTACGCTATCGGTTTATCGGACCCACCAAAGAATACATTTTAATGACGCATTTCCGTTTCATTGGAATTTCAAATCACCAACGGGACTAAAGAAATTTCACTTCAAAAAAATGATTTTGAATGTAGGTACTAAAAATTTAATTTATTTGCTAGCACCGGGTTTTAAAACAGCGACTTACTATTCCGAGCAAATAGTCTTAACCGCTCGGCCAAGCAAATTATCACCCATGGCAATTAAAATGTATTTTTAGCAAGGATAACATTTTTTCCCTAAAAACTCATTAATATTAAATTGCGCAACGGAACCTCCCAAAAGAGTATTAAAATTCAACAATGAGCCACCCTACACAAAACCGTTCACGTATTAAATAGTCATAATTACAAAATATCCACCCTCGGCAAAGGCGATAAAAAAGTATACGACGGTGTCCGTTTATGACGCTATCATTTCATGGAGCCATTATATATATACCAGCAGTTAAAGATATTAGTTTAGTGTCAATTAATTAACGAAAAAATATTAATTTATAATTTAATTTTAATCAATTTTATTTTAGTAAAGTTAACCATTAGACAAAAATATAAGTGTGCAAAGTAGACAGAAGTGGGGAGGCTGCGAAGCACCGCACAAAGAGGAGACTGATTACACCACCTTATTCTCTCGCAGGCTAAACCTTATAGATGTACGTGTTTGTCTCTATTTTTCGTTTCATCGAGTTTCAAATCACAACGGTTCTAAAGAAATTTTCTCTTCAAAATGACTACCACCTACCTTCTTGCTATGAGGGTTACATAGCAAAATCATTATTAATTAAGGTGTTATCTATTATGAAAATTTTATTACTCGATTTTGCTACAAATGGTTAAGTATAAGAATTCCAAGGGATTTAAAACTTTCATATCGGGACAACCGTTGTTACAATAACATAAAGCGAAACTGTCAAAAAAGAAACAACAGAAAAGATTAAAACTAAATGCAACTGCACAAAATAGTCTCCACGTATCCCTATTAAAACCGGCCAAGAAAGTTCCGTGCTTTAACATTGTTTGCGTCTTTTGATCGACCCAAGCTGACAGGCGATGCTGTCCAAACACAAAGTCCGGAATAGGTTATTTCCAATACATCAAAAACCCTGAGCCCTTAAGTTTAAACTATAAATCATAAAATATCCGTAGGTACTAGCTGACACACTATTAGTTATTGAGAATTCTGAATATAATCCAGGGTTTCAGAGAAACTATCTTACCATGCCGAGAGATAGGTAACTCTTGTCTGGATTGGGGAAAGTTTTCATATTTCATTGCACGCTCCGCAACAATTTTTCAATGGAAGAATGAAAGAATATTTCACTAAAAATGGCGGTAAGAGCGTCGTAGCTACTTTTAATCCCTCTGTGTGCACCACAATGCGTCCATTAAGTAGCTATTACGGCGAACTTACTGCCACGAAGAGAGGCCTATTGTTGGGAGACATTTGCCAAAAAAATATATTAAATTCAACGCCGCATTTAGGCTTCTTAAAGTATGCACTTAATATAAATTCATTACTTTTGTGTGGAAAAGATTTCGCGTATACATATTAATAAATGACATCTTACTTTGGTTAATCACCACAACATCATTCTCGTATCATTATAGAGACTTCTACGTTTGTACCATTATAGTATGGCAGAAAATAAACGAGAAACGATTTAGACAAGTCTGGGGTTAATGTTAAAACTTGTGACGTTACGAATGAAAAAAAATGTCACGGATTCGTCATTAAGAACAGCGAAAGCAAAGCTTCGCGAGTATGAAGAGAAATTACGACGACTCTTAAATTTGACGGAAAAATTGTAGAGCTGGTTTAACGAAGCTTGTTAAACGGCTTGCATTCAGGCGAACATCAACTTGTCCGACACGCGACAATAAGGTGAGACAGCTTTTACTGCTCCAACGTTAGCATTATGTCCTCCAGCATTAGGGCCTGTACTTGCATGTACCAGGCGATCTTCTATTTAAAAGATACATTTATTTTTACGGTATTAAAATACCTTCAAAACATGATTACATAATTACTTTTTTCCACGAAATACAATAATAATAATTGCTACCCTCGAACCAACTTGTCCATCAAACACGTCCAAAACGAACGAATTAAAAATTCACTTTGAAATGTTGTTTCAAGGGAAAGAAAAAGCGTTCTGAAAATAAATAAAAACGTATTCATGGAAATGGCGGAATTTGACAATATTTACCAGTTTTATCTGGGCGGCATTTAATTTTATTTGAATAATAGATACTCTTCTTTGTTTTAAGCACTTGTAGTTTGAAGATAGAATGGTTCTCATGTCTCATTCGTACGATGTTAATGTTATTTGTTTCCGTCACGCCAAACTAAACACGCTTTTTATAGCTACTTATCAGTATTTTCCCGAATCACAATAATTCTTCACTGGCAAGTACTTTTCTAGAGCAAAAAGTGGAATTTTTTGAAATTTTAGTATAAAGCAAGGAACTACAGTGAAAATTATTACGGATTTAATAACGGAGAAAAAGTATTACAATATTAATTATGTGTGTTACAAACCAATAATACAGGATAAATAATAATGTAATTTACTCGTAAGGCATAGAATATTATATAAGGATTTAAAAAAAAAAGTTATAGTTGTACCAATAAGAAAACCAATACAGTTTACCAAAATAATAATACTTTGATACATTTTTAGAATGTGTAAATTAGTTGCCTTTGAAACTTGCAAAATTGTCAAAATATATCTAAATTAAGCTTATTTGCAAGGCGATGAATTCTAGGAATTGAAAAATAAACATATTAATTAATATTATGTAATATTTGAAAGTATCTGTGATTCGATTTGCCTGGCAGGTATATTAATGCAAATTAGTTCCAATAATTCAGGGCTGTCAATTAGAGATGTGATAATTTTGAATAGAAATAACAAATCAGTTAACACTCTTCTATTTGGAAACTATTTTAATTTATCAAATTTAAATTTTGGTACCGAAAGAATTATCATTTAAAATTTTTATCATTTTTAAATTTTGTACCCTTTCCAATGATTGAGAATGGATTTTGTAGTACGGTGACCATGCGGTTGAATTGTATTCTAATATACTTCGTGCTAACAAGCGATACAGATGTTTTAACGTTGACACACTTTTAAAATTTGCCCCAATTGTACAGCAAAAATTGCATCAATTATGGCAATGGCTATACATTTGGGTACACTGTAAAAATAAAAGTGACGAGATAACGAGAGAATTGAGTCTGGTCTTAACTTTGTGGCAATTCAAACTAAATCTTCTTTTGGTCAAAAAAATTACTTCTATCAGGCTGCACTCATATTTAATAGCCTTCCAGAACATATTAAGTCATCTAAATCCTTGTGCATTTTAAAAAAAATGGTTAAATTATTCGTATTAGCCGAGGATTGCCAATTGATATTTTCTACATTGTCATTTCTAAATTAATAGCATATTGATTATTTAACTAACTAACTAACTAACTAACCATCACGCCGTTTCCCCGCAGGGATAGGTGATTATTTATTACAGTATATTTACTGTTAATATATTATTTTTTATTTTCTTATTAACTTACCATTACATTTTAATTTTCTAACCGAACCTAATTTTAAATATTATAGATTAAACAACTTGCAAAAAAAATGTTATTTCAAAGCTAATTTCAACATATGGTCACTCTACATGTTTTACGTTATAATGTATTTGTTCCTATAGTGCAGTAGAGGCCCATTATGTGAGAAATATTATTGTAACAATATTGTCTTTCAACACATTATTTTGTGTACTCTATAAAATTGTTAATCTCAAGTCAAAATGAAGTTCAAAATTTCAATTTAAACAATAACACCTAAATTAAAAAGGTAAAGAAACAATAAATATATATGGGTTATCGTATCCCATAACTTTGTCAAAACTAAAAGATCACACGGATGGCATTTCTAAGGTGTCACTTACACTATAAAATACAATCATATTTTAATGAAAACGGTCACTTAAATGGAATGAAAACAATAATGTTGTGATGAAAACGGTTTCTTTCATATTTCACTTTAATATTGCATAAGAAAGATTCGCTCTAATGTAATCGCTTAAAAATCATTGTTTTGTTTCATTTTTTTATTATTTACACATATTTAAAAAAAAAACCTAAGGACATATATTTTTTTAAATTTTATCTATTGTTGAAAATGGTATGAACTAATGATATAATGAATGAGAACATTTTGTCTGATTTCTTAACACTTTGTTATTAATTCATATATTTTTATCACTTATTATTTTCTCTGTTTATCATTTTATTTTTAAATTTTATTATTTTGCTTTTACTTAACTGTTTTGCATGACCGATATTTGCGTGTGTTATTTTATTAAATTGTGAAATTATTAACCCCGATACAGGCGAACCCCAGTGGGGTTAATAATTACTTGCTAAAAATATATGTACATAAATTGTGGAGAAGCAATAAATAAATAAAACGACATTTTACAATTAAAAGCTGTTAAATTGAAAAATGAAAACATCTCGAATTTGGCTTTCAAAATCACAAACTTAGTATCTATCAAACGACAAAATTCATTTGCCGTTGCGACATACCCGACTCGCCGTAGATTGGGTGCTTTTTACCGGGCCTTAAATACTTTTTTTGAAAATTGTCTTTAAATAAATATAATTATAGTTCTATTTAAGTTGGAAGGTCAATTTTAAAATTAAAAATTGACTGGAGTTTCTTGTTAAAAATAAAAACGCCAACGACTGAATAAATTGCCTATTAGAATTTGGTAACAAAGAAAACAAAGCTATGTATTCTTGTTCCACCTACGCACGTATTCATCAACGTCGAACGAAAAACAAAGTACGTCGTTTAATATCAATTCATTCTTAGAAGAAAGAGCATTTCCCCTTAAAAGCAGAAAGCTTTGGCACAATACAATAAATTATTATACTCTGAAAAATGTAGTTGAGACAATGCAGGATGATTTATCATCACAATTAGCGCCAGCTCAAGGAAACCATACAGTAATTAACATAATTTATATTCCCGCGAGGATCTATACAAACTAGCTCGAATTTAACGGCAACACTTGAAGCACCAAAAAAATCTTGACGTTTGATTTAGCATCGTGTGAAATATAGCGGAGAGGCCGATGGCGTTGGAGTTTAATTGTCCTTTGTATTACCCGAGACTGATCCCCGGAATATGAAACTTCAATAAATTCACTTTAACGGATATGGATGTCCTTTATGAACGATTATAATATCTGCCAGGAGCTCGGCGCGGATAACATTTGCCCGCCAAACTATTTAATAAGGGCATGGAGAATTTCACGACCTTTGAAATTTCAGCTACGCGGGGTAATCGGAAAGGTTTCATGTAACTACATTTATTACCGCAGAACCATTATGTACAGAGAAACACACATTTATGTGTGCAGCAACGTTATGCGATATTGAAACCTTGGGATTCGTATTATTAAACATTGCAATTGTCACGTCTTGTGGTTCTGAATATGAAAGAGCAAAACGGGAATGTACTCGTAAATCGTGCATTTGATTCTCAGTAACATTTTGGCGACCCAGTCTCAGTGCTATTATCAGCTCTTGACTCAGGAGTTCAAGGTTTAATTCACCACGAGAAATGAATTATTGTTTTTAGCATGGAAGATACTCTCAGTATTACCCTGGAGATAGACCACTCAGAAACGGAACATTACTTGAAATGGTTTTAGCTACGTATGTTTAGTTTCCACATCTGAATGTCTAGATATTTTCGACTAAACCAATTGGTCTTTTCCCAATTTCTTCAGCCTCACAGTAGTCCACTGTCTTCGGGCAAATGGGACTTTGTGAGTTGTCCCAATAAAAAATATCGTATTTGAATCGCCTTGGCACCCATTTCGCCAAATTTCCTTCTGGCTTTTTATATCCAAAGAGGTTGTCCCTCGGTATCATTTTGTAGATGTGAAGTTCTTGCCATCGTCCCAAGGGTTGAATTCCTTGATGCTAAAGATGTCCCGAAAGTGTACCTATCTGTCTTTCTTTAGACCTTAAACTAATTTTGACATCGCTTAAATGAACAAAAAAAAACATATATTTTTTTACATTAGTTCCACACAGGAGGCCCTGAAGAAAAAAATTCACTCCGGGCCTATGCCATCTTCGGGGATGCTGTGTGGAGGATATTTTTAAAGAAGGAAAGGGTAGAAAGTTCTGGGAAGGTAAAATGTATGAGGTGGGTAGGAATCTGGGGGTCAGTATATCTAACAGTGGCGGATGTATGATTCCATCCCCCCAAATGCGGGGCAAGGTGATGGTTTGAGAGTCTGGCTGGAAAGGTCAAAAGGCCTCCCTCAACCAATCTCTCTCGGTCTGGCCCGCAGCAGCAGGTGGGCCGACGCATCCACTGCCAAGGCTATCCATCCTTGCATCCTGAACGAACCCTCCACAGGGTCTCCTGTGTGGAGCTTGTATAAAAAAAATCATGTGCAGTTCACACGCGGTAGAAGTGAAACCTTCACTCGCATAATCTCAACCAATAGGAGCCTTGAAAAGTGAGCTCATAATCAAAGCGGCCAATGCGGTAAGGTTCATTCTATCTCATTTTCTCGCATGCTAAAAAAGATTTTTGGGTTTGTCTCTTTTTAGTGTCACTCGTTTCCGTTCCATCGAGTTTCAAATCACAACGGCGCTAAAGAAATTTTCACTTCAAAAATTTAAAGCAAACGGATTTTTTTAGAGCATGCTTGGAGTTTTTAATTCTGTGAAAAGGCGCCAGTCATTTTTTCTAAAAAAACTTTAAAAAATTTCAATCAAGCCATAAACAATAGTCTGTATTGAGTTGAAAGATATTTCATTAAAAATATTGGAAATAAATATACTATTTATATCACGATTATTTGCAAATTTGTTTTCACAGCGTAATAAATACATTGGTGTCGATGAAAAACTTCGGGTTAAACAATGAAATCCACGCCACACCATTTCGCTAATCATTATTCATCAATAATTGTTTGTTTATTCAAAAATATATATCCCGTGATTTGCCGCAATAAAGCCGCGGTTTAACTTTTAATCGCTTTGTTCGAAACGTGTGGTTTTTTTAAAATTGTATTATTTTAAAATTAAACGCCATTCACTTCGCCAAACGCCATTCGCTAAATAAGGGTAGATCAATGATACACATTTGTTCTAATATTATATTGTCGCTGTAAACTTAAGTTAGTGGGGAGTTTTATTATTTCTTTCTTAACCCTTTAAGGACGGATGCGATATAAATCTAAATAAATATTATAAATGCCTTTTTTATATATTTAAAAAAAAACATTGAAAACAACTTAAAACTCACATAATGAAATTTCTACGCTGTGTGAAATGGAGGATGAATTACCTGGAACAAAATAAAAAAAGTGTCATTAGGATACAGTCAGTATGATGTCAATTAATTTCGTTAATCACGCAAGGTATTTATAATAACAAATTAAATAACATCCTTTAAAAAACAGCTTATCAAAAATAAATATATTTAAAATGGTTAAAGTGATTAATTTTTGAGGGTTTTTTTTAATATACCTAATATAAATAATGCTAAATGTAATAACTTTGTAAATTATATCCCCAAACGCATTCAATAATACCTAAGTAAGGCACAGACATCTGATTTTGTAGACAGTTAAAAGAAAAGTTATTTTTTAAAACGTTGTTTTTTTCTGACATCAACGGCCTTGAAGTTTATTAGATCTTAAAAGTTTGAATCAATCGCATCTGTTATTTTTATTTAATTAATTAATTTTCAATTTAGTAGACAGATATGGGTACAGCCGCCCCGGCAGTCATATATTCGATAACCAACACCTCTGTCACAGGTCAACCCCGGTTCATGGAGTGAAATTTGGTCGGGTCTTGGCAGCGGATGCATCTGCCTACCAACGCGTGGAAGGCTGGATTGGGAGAGACTAGTTGAGGGAGACCTTTTGATTTCTCCAGCAGAACTCTCTCAGAACATCGCTTTGCACCGCAATGGGAGGGACGAATTCACACGTGTGTTACTTCTAGACACACTGACCCCAAAATTTTAACCGACCCCTCTTACCTTTTTCCTTCCAAGAACTTCATATTCTGAAAAGACCCTCCACACAGTATCCCCCAAAAATGATATACGCCCCGCATTTTTTTTTTTTACGTGAGCTCCACACAGGAGGCCCTGAGGAAAAAAAAATCCCTCAGGGCCTATGTCATCTTTTGGGATGCTGTGTGGAGGGTTTTTTTAAGGAAAGGAGGGAGAGGAGAGTTCTGGGAAGGAAAAGGGTTTAAGGGGTGGGTAGGAATCTGGGGTTCAGTGTGTCCTGGTCATCCGCCTCCAAGACCTAGACAAACCTCGCCCCATGAACCCGGGCACCCCTGCTAAGTCACCAAACGTAGCGAACCACTTGGGGTGACCTATGGCAGAGGTGTTGGTTATCCAATAAAGGTTCCCGGGGCGGCGGTACCCATTCCCGCCTCCCAAATTGAAAAATCCCAAATTGATGTAAGAAAAATAAAAATTATAAGGGTGCAATTCACACGCGATAGAAATGAAACCTTCTGAAAACAAAAGTAGACGTGAGTGGGGAGACTACGAAGCGCCGCACAAAGAGGGGACTGATTATTCTATCTCATTCTCTCGCAGGCTAAATACTATCAGCCTTACTAAAAAAAACCACAGCGCGACCGATTGACTGTATTATTGCAATAACATAAATAAACCTCATATACACTTAAACACGTTTTATTACCAATAACGTTTCTTACGTGGTCACGCTGTTAAAACGCATTGAAGATGTGACAACGTTGTATATGGTTTTAATTTACTAGGAAACAATGTTGTTTTAATTTTTCTCCGCAAGGGGCATTATTGGCGCGCCTATGCATTAGTTCTTCGGCCCGCGACAGCCCGCGATGACAAAACAGCCCGGTGTGTTTTATGGCGGGATATCGAAAATTTTGTGATTTTACTTAATAATTTCTATTGTAGTGACGAATTTACTCTTCTGTTCACATAATTGATATATTTACCATGTTATTTGTGTAGTTTACATCAGTTTAATCAAGTTATTGTACAAACGCCGTACTTTCAAAGTTGAACTGTCAGAATATTGTTTTTTATAGGTTACTTAAAAGTTAAAATTTTCATTTTAAGATGTTTATTTTAAGAGAATTTCTTAAAAGTGATAATTTTTTATAATATTAAAATCTAATACATGTTTTCGTAAACGTATCAAAAAAATTAACGTCTTTAGAGATGCAAGAAATCTGTTTTAAATTTCGGTATTATTTCTAAGTTATTTTTTTGGCAATAAAAAAAAACTTTGAATTTTTTTTTATTGTATACACGATGAAAAAGTGAGGTGCTAGTTTCCTTCCAAATTTATTACATAAAAGGACTGTGTTTTTTAAATTTTGATTTTATTTAAATTTCTCTACATTTTGGTCAAAAATGTTGTGGGAGGAAATTTTTTTCCATTTTTTTCCGAGTTTGAATCTTAAAATATGGCAGTTTTTGAAAGCTAAAGTGTATTTCAAATACACATATCTAAAAGGTAATTTTATCTAGTTTTCATAAATGGTATTTGTTTTTACGACACCTTCAAAAATAAGAAATATATAGAGCATTAAAAATACTATGGAAAAATTACAAATATCGTTCGGACATCAATGGTTAAAACAGAGATAAACTACCCTCTCGGCCGTGGAAACCATGTGTATTTCTTTCAAAGAACAAATTTTTAATTAGTAATGTTTTCACATCCGCGGCCGTTTGTCAATTGAATAAAATTTTCACTGGGTTTTTTAGTAAGGCTGTTAAGATTTATGTGTTTGTATCTTTTTAGTGTCGCTTTTTCATTTCATCGAGTTTCAAATCACAACGGTGCTAAAGAAGTTTTCACTTCAAAGATGTTTTTTGGCTATGTAATTATCCCTTTAATTCTTTGCAGTGCTTTTTTTTAAATTGAGTTGTCATATTTACTTGAAATAAATGTAGTTAGTTTTGATTTTTCATGTTTATCTTTAAAAAGAAACCTTTTTTGAAAGGTATGTGTCCAACTACGGATTTGAATAATTTGATCTTCAATATTTGAAATGCGTTTGCACTATTAGTGTCCTAGTACCCACCATTACTCGTACCTCTTTACCAAGATGTTTCCATTTGAAATTCACCAACCAGGAGTAATGGAATTATTTTTCGAATTGGCGGTCCCGCCATAGAATTGCTAGTCATGAAAGGGTTTAACTCAACGGTTGGTTGTATCAAATATGTAAAATACATAAACAAACAAAGTTACTTTGATATTTTTTGTAGCCATTCGCGCTGTATGGTAACCGACACGTGTAAGTCAAAATTCACATGAAAACCATTTTCATAGATGGTTTTATGGGCAAAGTTGGCCCGTCACGACCCGATTCGATATTCACCGCCTGTCCGCCACAATGGTGTTGTAAAACACAATATCAAATTGTTGCGCAAACTGAGTTAAGAATCCATAGGCAAAAATCAATCACTATTACAATGGAGTTATGATTTATTTTCTAATACACACGTCAGAAAAATGAACTTTATGGATTGGTAGGTACATGTTCAGGAAGCCTAATGTTAAAAGTATCATTATCAAATTTAAAAATTGTTTTTTTTTTTTTTTTTTTTTTTAATGGCTTTTCACCCCAAGGGAGTGTTCTGGCCAGTGTCAAGTGAATGCTTTTGTGAGTGTAATTTTTGGTTAATATTAGCTAATTTAGTTTTAATAACAAGAACCTATCTACATTATATAATAATACTATACAAATAATAATACACAAAATGATTACAATAAAAATGATTTTAATTAAACATAACAAGGAAATTAAAAGATATCACAATTTATTGTGCGTAAAAAATAAAATAATAAATACGTGAAACTTAACTTACAGTTACAAATTGATACTGTTAATTTTATACACGCGTTTGTTTACAGAAGATAACAGGCATGCAATGTTGTAGGGAGGCAATATGCCCGAACTGATTAGGTGAGGGATGAAATTTTTGTATGAATTATTTAAAGGGCAACTGAAAAAAAATATGATTGAGATCCTCTTCACCAAGACGACATTTACACATCGCAGAATTTTTAACATGAATTTTTGTCAAGTGAACATTGTGGCAGCAATGCCCTATCCGCATGCGGCAAATGGAGGATGTCGAGAATTTGTTAAAAGAAAGTCTGGAAAACCACGGTTTTGAAGGAATCGTTGGCTGAATTGTGAAAAATTTATATCCTTTTGATTGACTAGATTCTTCCCAATGATTCTGCCATATGGAAATTATGTTTTCCTTCAATTTTATGAAAATGTCATCGGTATTTAAAAATTTATATAAAATATCCCCCGAAATAATGGCATCTTTCGCCAATGAATCGGCCTTTTCATTTCCAGGGATACCGCAGTGACTAGGTATCCAAGCCAAGACGATTTCTTTGTCAGAGTCGGTTAATTTATGAATTAAAGTACGAACTCCAACACAGAAATCGTCTTCTGGGTAATGGAAGGGGGAAGAGTTTAATTTTTGAAGTGCACTCAGGGAATCGGAGAGAATTAAGAAGTTTCCAATGGGATCATCATCAATGTATTTGAGGGATTCAAAAATGGCTATACATTCAGCAGTGAAAACGGAAGCCTCTTTTGGAAGTTTAATTTTTCTATCGACTTGATCTGATGGGCAGTGGAATGCCGCTCCAACATAGTTTGATAAGGGAGACTTGGAACCATCCGTGTAAATAATTTTCCAGTTGGAATATTTCGAATTTAAAATTTGGATAAGTTTTTTTGGAGCTTCGTGATTGTTAATTACGCCGACAGAAAAAAGAATATTTGGTTTACAAAAATGAATACGAAAGGAGTATTGTTGAAAATATTCGGGAATTTCAACTTAAATTGAAAATGACAGTTCTTTGTTGCCATAATAAAAAACTTTTTTTTGTTTTCCACAATCACAGCCTTACTAAAAAACCCAATGAAAATTTTATTCAATTGACAAACGGCCGCGGATGTGAAAACATTACTAATTAAAAAATTGTTCATGGAAAAAAATACACTTGGTTTATACGGCCTGAGAGGGTAGTTCGATGTCTGAAAAAAATTTGGAATGTTTTCCAAAGTGTTTTGAATGTTCTGTATATTTCTTATTTTTGAAGGTATCGTAAAAACAAATACCATTTATGAAAACTAGATAAAATTACCTTTTAGATTTGCTTAATTCAAATACACTTTAGTTTTTAAAAACTGCCATATATTAAGATTCAAACGCGAAAAAAAATGGAATTTTTTTTTTACCAAAACATATTTGATGAAAGTGTACAGAAAATTATAAAAAAGCAAAATTTTAAAAATACAGACATTTTATATAATAAATTTGGAACGAAACTGTCACCTCACTTTTTCCTCGTGCATACAATAAAAAAATAATAAAAAATTTCCAAGTTTTTTTATTGCCAAAAAACTAACCTAAAAAAATAATACCGACTTTTATAACAGATTACGTATTATTAATTTCATTGATACGTTTAGGAACACATGTATTAGATATTAATATTAAACAAAAACACCACTTTTATGAAATTCTCATAAAATAAAATCCTTTAAATGTAAATTTGAATTTTCATGTTTTACATAAAATACTTATTGACATTTCAATTTTCAAAGTATGATTATTGTTATAATAACTTGACTAAACCTTATTAAAAACCTCAAAAACACGGTAAATATATCAATTATGCGAATGTAATAGTGAATTAGTCATATTAATAGATATTACGATAACATTTGTGTAATATTACACACACACCCGCGGAGTGAGATTTTTTTGGCGGTTTCAACGCGAATGACGAATGCGCAGGCGCCGCCACCTAGCGGTTCTGTAGGAAAACAAACAATTAAATTATGTACACTATGAAAAATTCCACTGTTGCCAGATTTAAAATACATTTTAAGAAAAAATCTTATTAGTAATGTTATCGTGTTTTAGTGTATGTTTGTTTTATTCAGGTTGCTGCAGCAACACAGGTTTTTTTTAGTAAGGCTTTTAATGTTTTTTATTTTTTTTTGTATATTTTGGATATTCTCGTAACATTTTCTAGATGGTTTGTTCTTAAGATTTTTATTTCAAATTTGTTACTTAATTTTTATTTATCTGCTTTTGGTTTTAACACATCCGTGTTAGATACGAAGCAGATATATACAAATTAATACCAAATGTATAGGTGCGTGAAAAAAACTCTTCAAAACATTTTTTTTTAAATGACACATTTTTATAACTCATTTTACACTGCTGCTTTTGTATTTTTCACTGCTGCATTGTAAAAACTAAACATTATATTTTAATGTACGAGATTAATGTTGATATGAGATATAAGATTGAATTGACGTGTGAACCGACGACGGATCTTGTTTTACATACCCCTACCAATGGACAGCCCCACACACACACAAAAAGTCTTCGAATAGTCCACAATGTTCCAGAACATTCCACAACATTCGAGGGCGTTCTGTAATGTTCGACAATGATCTGGGATGTTCCGGATCCACCAGACTATTGCCGAATATTCCATAACATTCCAAAATGTTCAATTCAGGGGTGTTGTGGAATGTTTTGGAATGCTCTCAAATACTCTCGAATATTCTTGACAGTTCTAGAAATTTTTAGAGGCGAAACTTCCAGCCCCTTATTTCTTCAAAAGCACTTTCTGGCAAAATCGTGAACCTTCTTCATGGGTGGGGATGGAGGGCTACCACACCATATAACTCCCTTGATCGTACCAGGACTTGTTTCTGAGTTTTAGCGGCATGCACATTGTACACTTTCTTTAATAATATGCATTGATTATGATATTGTTGCATGACCCTCACCACAAACAAGAACTTTGTCTGTTTTGTGAAGAATAGCTAATCTTCATTTAATTCTACTTTACGTGAACTTTTATTGTACAATATTTAATTGGCAAAATAACATATAAAAATATATAAGGTTCATTAAATAATAATAAATAAAAAAAATGTTTTATCAATGTCCAATCAGATGGATTACACCTACTTGGCAGATCATATCTGAAAATATCAATAACCCTAAGAGATGAAGTTGTTTTAACTTGTTCCCAGAAAGCGTGCACAGTATCGTGTATATTTTTACTTTGGTAAAAGCTATGGGTTTAAAATGCGCCATATTTGAAAGCAGGTGCAGAATGGTAAAGGTAAATCACTCTAACAGATGAGTGGATGTCTGGCTATCGATGCGCAGAATATAGCGAAGCCATTACCAAAAGACGGTCCTCACCAGGAATCAATGTCATCCATTGACAGCTGATTACCGCTTCGATTGGCAGGGACTTTTTATAAATCCATCGGAACATAATCTTAATTAGTTATTTCAGAATTAGATTTCAAAATAAAAATCCGCAACCAGCGCAGGTTATTAAAACAAATATAACGTTTGGTTGCAATTTAATTGAGAATTGACGTAATAATTAAGAAATTTTCGCAAGCTGGTTGATTGATTGGTTGATTGATTGGCACTGCGGAAAATAAACTCCCTCAAGGCCTATATCAACTTTGGGGATGCTTTGTGGTGAATCTTTTGAAGGAAAGGAAGGAGTGGAATTCTGGAAGAAAATGGGGGTCAGTGTGTTCAAAAAACGAAATTTTTGTCTCCGGTGACATTTTTGACGTGTGTTATTTTTTTCAGCTTAAAACATAAAAATCAGTAGGTGTTGGCCAGGTAGGGTGAGGGGAGGGGGTCAGGCGGTTACCGCACTGAGTTACTAGTGAAGTCATATGGAAGAAAAAAATATTCTTTGGTTTTGTAGAAAAAATAAATACAAAGAAAATAGAGTGTAATTAACACGCGACATAAATGAAACTAGAAAGTCGCTTTCTTTTGCCTGTTTATTTTAAGGTGGTTTGAAGATTGGATATTGATTTACAAAAACAAAAATATCTTTTTTTTTTGAATTTCGTAGGATTCGAACCTCTGTCCGCTGGATTTCTCAAGGCCGCTGAGATTTGCGACGCACTATAACGCTGCGCTATGGGATGCGCTCGGCGAGGCGATTTACGCATTATATTCCGATGACCCGTAAAAAACAAAGCGGTCAATGAGGGCAGACCATCGTCGTTTCCGTTTTATATCTCAACCAATAGAAGTCTTGGGCGCAGTTTGATGCTTCGCAGGTGCCGTAGTGCGTCATTTCAGTTTCATCCGAATTTCAAATCACTCTAACGGGGCTAAGGAAGTTTCACTTTAAAAAGACACCGGAATTAAAAATTTCATTTACATTTTTTACTCTAAATAATGTCAGAAATCACTAGTTAGATAAGTCAAATACGGTGACCGGACCGGTGACCGGCCAACTCAGAAGCACCTCAGAAAGGTAATTAAAAGTAATGATAAAAAATATAAAAAAATCGGCTATTTTAAAATGATTTTTTTATAACTTTTAATGACCTTTATGAGTTGTTTCTGAGTAGGTTTCATTCTGAGTTGGCATGAAACCGACCGGAACATTCAGAATGAATTCAACTCGTGTGTAAAAATGTGTAAAAATTTGTTAAATAGGTTGAGTTAAGTTAGGTAATGGGCTATTTTTAATTTTATTTCATAAATTTTATTGACTTTTCAAAGAGGTGTTGAGTTAAACTGATTCTGATTTGGCACGGAACTATCAAGTACGTTCTTTAACACCCAATATATATACTAGTGAACTAAGTTGCAAGTTTTTTAAAAATTGTATTAATATATAAAACATAATACATGCGGAAATTCAAAATATCATGTCTAAAAAGTTATGCAGAAAAAAAATCATTACATTTATCATTTGACTAAAAAAATTTAAAATACTGCGGTTAAATGACTATTTACTGTAAGCTTTTGTATTGCCAGCCTGTCAGATTCTTTAGCAGGCTACTACGCAGCCCCAACGGCAATAGGACATAATACTGAACGATACATTATTCGATACTGAAGGTTATTAATGATATCGATTCAACGACTTTTCAAGCCGCGCGCCAGTTTATTTAGTTGAGTTCTACGCCCATTGTGTCATCGCCTTTGTTTGCCCCGTTTTGGATTTTTGCATAGCCCAACAACCCAGCAATAGCCCAGCAACCCTTCGAGAGACGGCCCCATTGTACGAGACGAGGCCCGCAGACACGCGACTGCTCCGCTTCTACTTATTTCGATTGCAACCCTCTAACTACTGTAAATTGTCATTATTTTGAGCCGCTGCATTCATCGAATGCGAACATTAGGTACCAAGGATAATCAGAAATTTCCACGGTTGATGGATTTTGCAAGTATCCTTTTGTGTTTAAGTGCCAGCTCGACAAATGCCATTAAATTGTACTAAGCTGATGAAAGTATTAAGGTATTGTAAAACAGTTTGTGTTTGTTAATGATTTTGCAGTATCTTGTAATGGAATTGTATCTCTACATTTCTGACAAGCATTCAAGTTAAATTGCAATATATATATATATATATATATATTTTAATTAGTAAAATCAATGCGTTTTGCTACATCTAAAAAGAATGAAATAAAGTATAGCAGAAAACAATTTATTTATACAAAGAATATTTATTGTCTGTGGCGGTTGGCCGGGGGCAGACCCCGGTGGTGAGGTATTTGTGAGGTACTTTTATTCCAATATTGATGGAAATTTGCAGACTTGACCTTCACGACAAGAGGAGGGTCACTGTCTACATCTGATTTCGAAAAAGTCTGTGCGTAGCCCGAGCAACGCCCGAGACTTCAGTTAGTCAATAATAGTTTTGTTAATAACTTGTTTCGTATAATGAATTATCTGTAATAAATATATGAAATGAATTTAAAAAAAAACACGTGACAAGTAGTATGGAAATTTAGTGAGCAAGTAAAATATCTGTTTTCCATAGTTTTGTCTTTTGAAGTGTAACTTGTTTAGCACCGTTGTGATTTGAAACTCGGATGAAACGGAAACGACTCTAGAAAGAGACAAACACATATGTACATTTAAAGGATTTAGCTTGCAAGAGAACGAGATATAATGAAACCTTACCGCATTGGCCACTTTGATTATGAGCTCACTTTTCAAGTCTCTTATTGGTTAAGATTGTGTGGGCGAAGGTTTCACTTCTACCGCGTGTGAACTGCACTCGATTTTTTTTTACTTTAGCTCCACACAGAAGGTAATAAGGAAAAAAATCTCTCAGGGCCTATGTCATCTTTGGGGATGCTGGGTGGAGGGTATTTTTAGGGAAAGGAAGGAGAGTAAGCTCTGGAACGGAAAAAGATATTAGGGGTAATCTTAACAGACGGATTGCAATCTTTAGAGTACAGGCGTCGAGTGGGAATGCTATCCTTGTTCTACCGGTATTACAATGGAAGATGCTCCGAGGAACTAGCACCATTGATCCCTTCGGCACCGGTGCATAGTCGGGAAACACGCCAAACGCGTGCCCAACATTTGTACACAGTTGACATTTGTCACATGAGAACGGGTCGTTTCTTCGACTCGTTCTTGTGTTCAACAGCTCGGCTGTGGAATGATTTGCCGGCCTCTGTGTTTCCTCCTTCCTACAACATGGGTCTCTTCAAGACCAATGTTCATTCCTTCCTCTCCTCAAAAAGACCCTCCACACAACATCCCAGATGACATAGGCCCTGAGGGAAATTATTTTCCTCAGGGCCTCCTGTGTGGAGTTAATGTAAAAAAAAAAAAAAAAGGGGTGGTTACGAATCTGGAGTCAATACGTCCAAGAGTGACGAACATATGAATCCATCCCTCCCTCTACGGTGCAAGGCGACGGGTCGTGAGGGTGCGGTTGGAGAGGTTAAAAGGTCTCCCTCAACCACTCTCTAACGATCTGATCCGCCACGCGGTAAAAACATTACGCGCATTTTTAAACATTGAAAATCCCTAATGATTGAAATGGAAAAAATATATGATGGTTAAGTCATCACAATATGATAATAATATTCACGTACATGTTTATATATACATATTCACTAATCCTTTACATTTTCCCAAAAAGATTTACGCAGAACATTTATAAAGCTTGGTTCATCAAAACAGTGGAAAAAAAATCCTCGCAAAAAACCTTTTAAGAGCAGGTACACCGCCCGCACCTGTAAACCAACCCGTGCACCAAAATGTACCCACATCAACCACCGCTCATAATGATGTTCATTTTGACTGCTCGGTTCAAGCCCCGTGTGTGTTCAGATAACGAACCAGCTATATAGCTAAAATGCTGAACCGAAAGTCAAAGCTGCCGGTTCTAGCAATAGTTGAAACCACAAAGAAACTGATTGGCCCCAGCAGAGCTTACGTCTCAAGACTCGGCTGTAGTAGATTTACCCTGAGACGTTGAAAGGAAACCATTTGCATACACTGTATTGAAATATGCTTCAACTGCCGCGGAGTGTAAACTATGTACGTCCTTTATTCTTATTCGGGAACAAGGCTGCTGGGGAATATGCTGATTTGGGTTACTTGTTAATTCTTACGTCATCCTGCATGCGCTTATTGTGCAGAATATGCACCGAACAGACATTGTACTCTATGCAACTTGCTAGCACTGTGTAACACGATTTGCAGCTAGTTTATATTTTTATTTATTGGTATATTAATCTTTGGGCAATCACCAGTTGAATATTATCATTTTTAACAATTTTCACGATGTACCAAATGGTAGATTTCCTTCTTTTCTCCACAGTATTGGCCTTGGCTTCGACCATATTCTGTCAGTTGGTCAGGATATTTCCGCTCTGCATATAAATTCAAATAAACGGAATATTTGTGAACATATCCGGAAACTAGAAACTGTTTATGAAAGGTGATTAAATACGCTTTCAAATTTTATTACAAGAATAACCAAGTAATTTATTAAATACTAGCTGACCAGGAAAACTTTGTTCTGCCATATACATTATTTGTAGTGAATATTTTGGTTGTTAAATAAAAAGTAACGAATGTATTGTAAGTGTGTGGAGATGGGATCTATAACCTAAAGAGGAATGGAGCGCTGTAGACGATGACCGCCGATAAAAACTAAAAAAACACCAACCATTCATTTTCTCATTGGAATGTATTTCATTAAAGTAACGGACAAAATATATTCATTGTTTGATCTCTTAAAAGTTAAATGTTAAGTGAAAAGAAGTACGTACTTAATTTTTTTTTTATCCTAAAGTATGAAAATGAAATAAATAAAATCAATATTAATTTCGAAGAGCAATTGAGTGTACAATATTTTTTGTCAGTCCGTCTTTAGCTAACACAAATAACATTGTTAACTGTTAATACACGCACACATATAGATAAATTAAAATAATATGTACAAAATTTTGCACGCACTCCCAAATATACATAAAAAATTTCATACAAATCGGTAGTGCGACCACAGGTATCGTGATACGAGATTTTTAAATTTATATAGAAGATAGTTTTTTTAATGCAAACTTTAAAAAGTTTTAAATAGCCCGCCCACCTTACTAATAAACTAAAAAATCACAGATTTTTTATTAGACATCGCCCAACTTAAAAATCACAGATTTTTTATTAGATAAATATTAATATAAACATATAACGTTGTTATGGTACGCCCAAACGACAAAGAATTCAAACTCCTAATTCGCCGCAAACTACACAACACCCTGCTCCCCCCCTGTTCCCTGCTTCCTACTTCCTATCCCATCCGCCCACCCGCACGCGATCCCTTCCAACAGTTGAGAATTGCGAGCCGCCTCGGGCACACGTTAAGCCCGCGCGTGGATTCCCACTGTTCGCGCCCGGCGTACTATCGCTCGAATTGTACTCAAATATAACCTGCAATGTTAATTCAATAACCTACGGGTTTAGCGCTGATATTTCACCATGCCTGTGTAAACTTCGGTTCTGTCCTAAACTCGGGAGGTCCCCCTGGAAGCCGGAAGACGAAGACCCCCAACATCATGTAAGCTGTACAATTGTTTCCTCATTTGATTGTGTCCTTTAACGATAGACTGTAAACTCCCGCGCAAAGCCGTCACTCAGAGAGTTTCGTTTAGGGATCTTGAGGTTATAAACACGATAGCTAGGATTGTGTAGTATGTATTTCTTGTGTTGAATTGTACTGTAATGACCTATGCACTGTGTTTTAAATTTGCAATACATGAATCTAGTTAACTCAATCCTGTTATTATTCTGCTACGGCAGGAGGGTTTCCTAGAGGGGGAGTATCCTGCCAGACGACTGAGATGCGAAGGAATTTCTGAAGCCTCGAGCGACCCACCACCTGAATAGAGGGTAAATCATGCCTCCCCTGAGAGCTAGCTTGGGACATGTTTGGGGGCCCGCTCCTAACACTGGCGTCCATAGTGGGGCCCAGAATTTTTTTTCATTTTTGCCATTGTCTCAGTCGCCTTACGGAGTGCTCCCTGTCGAAATCTTCCCCGCATAGGAACTGTTTGTAAACATTGATTGTACTGTGTCTTGGTGTTTTATACCCAGTGAATAATGAATTCTGTGGGAAACCACAGAAATCCATTTGCAAGTTAAGTCCATAACGCAGATTTGATTGCAATTATAAAAAATTGCGTCAAAGTTGAAAACATGGCCATTTTGTATTAACCAGAAAGACGGCAGCATTTAAACCGCGAATCTGACTGCGCACGCGCCGACCCCTTTGTTCACAAAGCAGCGGACGAGCAACAGTAATTCGCGCCAAATCAACGGCCCGATGTTTCACGCGGTAAATACATACCTAATCTCTGAGTTGCGCGCGCACCCACGCGCATCGAAGCACAAAAGTGCGTTTATCGCGCCAAACTCCAACGGCAAAAATCCGTTTGAATCAGGCAGAACAATTCCCTGTCACTATGCAGTGTTTTGAATAATAAAATCGCCCTTCTGTCACTAAGGTCGGAAGCAATGGAGATCGCTATTGTAAATTTGGTTTTGGAATTCCAATTACCTTGTGGATTCTTTAATTAAAAAATCTCACACTCACGTTTTTCTTGCACAATATACCGATCGGCCCACTTGTTGTGTCTGTCAAATTAGTACCACGTATATTTCACCAAATGGACAAAATAATGACTTTCTTTCCACATCCTACGTTATAGGTACCGCATTTTTTTTCAGCATAAGTGTAAAGTGAATTGTGTTTTTTTTCCTTACATAAAAAAAGTGAAATAATAATAAAACCAATGATTGGTTCCATGAAAAAATAAAATAATTTTAATGTGGTTTCGTAACAAATCCCATATTCAGTTATTTTCATCCGGAAGTTTGTCCTTATTTGCCAGAAGAGTGCCTTTTGTGAATTTTAGTGCCTTTCTCAGTGCAAAGTGGTTTGTGAAAAATAAAAAACCCGTTTTCTAAAGGTCAGTCCTGGCAAAATTTTTTGGAAATAAATAAATACTTGTGAATTTCACAGTTTTCTCAAAAGTGGTTTGTGAAAAATAAAAAACCCGTTTTCTAAAGGTCAGTCCTGGCAAAATTTTTTGGAAAAAAAATAAATACTTGTGAATTTCACAAGTTTTCTCAAAAGTGGTCAGTGAAACACAAAAACCTTTACTACTTAGGTCTTTCCACGCAAAATTTTTTCTTGTGCCTTCCTTTGACAAAGATTCTGGTGTCATATATACCAAATTGTAGTATGGAATACAGTTTTCTATAACTATTTTAGAAATACCAACCAGTGATTACCAAGTGAAAAGTGCCTCACAAAATTAATTTTGCGTTTGCTAAAGAAGACCCCTGGCAATTTTTTTCACCACCTGGGAAACTCACAATGGAAAACAATCAAGCTATGGCATCATCCAATTTGGGCATCATTCCCAACGTGCACAACTTATCCAAAACTCACTTACAAACTGCTTTAAGGGATAGAGGACTCTCGCCATCAAGCAAATCTAAACCTACATTAAAGGCTTATGCACTTTTATTCAACAAAAAGTACATTAAGAGAATAAACCTCGCCCCCTCAAGCGAAAATAATTCACGCTCGGCTACGCAAGTTTTGAATAATCTTGTTCCTAACGAAGAACCTATGCCACAAGTAATGATAAAACAGGACATCGCACCCACCTTGACACAAGATAAAACCTACGATTTATCCTCTTGGAAAATCAATTATAATGGCGTCTCCGATGTACTGGATTTCATTGACCGTATTGAAGAAACGGATACAATCAAAAATATCCCATTCGAGATTCTACGAAAAAACTTCATAGAACTCATCTCCCCAGAATTGATACCCTGGCACCGCATTCAAAAAACTAAATGCAAAGACTGGAATAAACTCAGATCTGCCCTAATCTCGAGCTTCGGAAAAACGGAAGCCCAGCACCGGATCAAATTATCTTTACTATCTATTAAACAGCTAGTAAATGAACCTGTAGCAACATTCATAGAAAGGGCTGAATCCATTAACATCAAGCTTTCACATCCTGTTTCGGAAGCTGAACTATTACCAGTCATAACTGATGGCCTTTTAAGCAAATACGAGAACATCATTACCTCACAGAAAATTGCATCCCTAGCCCAGCTAAACGAAGTCTGTCTCCTTCTGGAATCGTACCAGGATAGGAAAAACATAAAGAATGTGTCAAATAATGTAGTTGTGCCAAGCCGTTCGTCTGGTTTAAAACCAGAATTCAACAACAAAAAAGTGTGCTCTTTTTGCAAAAAAGTAGGCCATCTGGCCACTACTTGTTTCAAGCAAGCAAGGTTTCTGGAATCTAAGGAACCCCGAACTTTCAAGAGGCATCACTCTAGGGACCGCTCTCCTCCAAGCAACGAACTGCGCAACATTTTCAAGAAATCAAGGCACAACATGGAAAGGTTACAAAACCCAAGCGATGTCAGACCTCAGGTGGATTTCTCCAAGCCCCCACCAAATTTCTACATGAAGAGGCCAAAAAACTAAATAATAACCTCTCAGGCACCCATTCTGAACCAAGGTCTAAAGAATGGACTGATTGGTTAGCACACATTAAGTATTTTAACCAGACCTTAAATGTTTCTTCGGTTTGTTGCAAACAAGCTAAAGATGGGAGACCCTATGCTTTTTTCTCTGTTAACAATGTGCCCTTTTCCGGATTACTTGATAGTGGTGCATCTGTCAGCTGTCTTGGCAACAATGCTCACCTGCCTTTTGTTAACAGTGATTTTAGAATTTCGCCCCAATCAACACACCTGACGACTGCGGATAATGTTTCTCAACCGGTCATCGGTGCCCTTGCCCTGCCAATTAATTGTAACAATAAAATAGTTACAATCAATTTTCTAATAGTGCCCTCTATATCCCAGAATTTCATCCTTGGCGTTGACTTCTGGAAGGCATTCAATGTTGCTCCCCAAGTATTTAATACTCTTGGCGAAACCTCCACTGCTGCTCAAATTAGTGAGATCCGCACAATAATACCTCACGAAAATTTAAGCACGGACCAGGCTCTCCAACTAAAAGAAATGGTCAATAAATTCGAGTCAATATCTTTCGAAAAATGTGGATTAGGTTTGACAAATTTGGTTGAACACCATATCAAAACCAATGGCCCACCCATCAAGCAACGTTATTACAACTTAGCCCCCCAAAAACTTAAACTTTTAGAAAACGAACTTGATGAAATGTTAAAAATGGGTGTGGTGGTTCCCAGCAGAAGTGCATGGACCAACCCAACTCTTTTGGTTTCTAAAAAAGACGGCTCTGCACGTTTCTGTCTCGACAGTAGACGTTTAAACTCTTGCACGGAAGCTGATGCGTATCCCTTACCTCACGTTCTCGCAACCTTAGACAAGCTGCGTAACGCCAAGTTCATCTCTTCTGTCGATCTCAGCAAAGCGTTTTGGCAAATACCCTTGGACGCAGAATCGTGCGAAAAAACTGCTTTCGTTGTACCTGGTAGGGGAATGTTCCATTTTAAAAGATTACCCTTTGGTCTAAAAAACAGCCCCGCCGAGTTACAAAGACTGATGGACAAACTTTTCGGTCCTGAAGTCGATAACAGCCTGTTTTGTTACCTTGACGACCTCATCATCGTCAGCGATACCTTTGAAAAACACCTATTAATGCTGGAAAAAGTTTTTCAACAACTCAAGTTCGCTGGTTTAACCATCAACTTGAAGAAGTCTGAATTCTGTAAGTCCCGTCTACGTTATTTGGGATTCATTATCGACGAAAAAGGTCTAAGAACAGACCCCGCTAAGGTGGAAGCCATGGCAAATTTTCCCCGACCCAAAAACGCGAAGGAAGTCAAAGGTTTCCTTGGACTTGCAGGTTACTCCAGGAAATTCATCAAAGACTTTTCCACTATCGCAGCCCCCTTAAATAAAATTACCGGCATCCGTAAAGGTGTCAGCAATTTCCGATGGTCTGTCGAAGCTGAAGAAGCGTTTACAACTCTAAAAAATGCCCTTCAAAAAGCTCCCGTTCTGAATTGCCCGGATTTTGCACTCTCTTTTACCCTCCACACGGATGCCTCCAATGTAGGAATCGGTGGAGTCCTTACTCAAGAATTCCCAGATGGCGAACACCCTGTAGCGTATTTTTCCCGTACATTAAACAAACACGAGAAAAACTACGGAATTACCGAGAAAGAGTTATTGGCTGTATTGGATTCTGTTCACCATTTCCGCGGTTACATAGACGGTAGCAAATTTACTGTAGTCACAGACCATAGTAGTTTGAAATGGTTGATCTCTTTAAGTAATCCCTCCGGTAGGCTCGCTCGTTGGTCCTCCCGTTTGTCTCAATACAATTTTGATGTTGTTCACCGTAAAGGCGCGGACAATATTGTTCCCGACGCCCTTTCAAGAATTGAACTAGCTTCATTAAATGTTGACACAATTGCCCCCCCCTCCATCTACAAAAGATGAATGGTACTTGAAAATCTTCGAAGGTTGTAAAAATAACCAACAAAAGTTTCCTAATTTTATCATAAAAGAAGGACAACTATACCGTAATTGCAAGGTACCACTATCCATCCTCGAAGATTACTCGTGGAAACTTGTCGTTCCCCTCGAAAGTAGAGAACAAATAATTATTGACAATCATAGTGCTCCCGACTCCATACACCCAGGAAATTTCAAGACGTATAAAAAGATCTCCTTGAAGTATTACTGGCCTGGTCTCTTCAAGCAAATTCGCAATTACATCTCTTAATGTGAAACTTGTAAAGCTTATAAACATAGCACGGCAGCACCTGCCGGCCTAATGGGTAATCCCAAACGTGCCGACAGACCCCTACAATCATTGTCAATGGACCTCGTCGGACCCTTTCCCCGAAGTTATGCCGGACACATGCACATACTTAGTGTAGTGGATGTTTTCACTAAATTCTGTTGGCTCTTTCCTTTAAAAAGAGCCAACGCGTCCGCCATCATCAAACTTCTGGAAAAACACATTTTTATACCTTACGGAACACCCAGAACCGTAATTGTTGATAACGGAAAACAATTTATTGCCCAAGAATTCAAAGATTTTCTTGCCAAATACGGAATCAAGGATATTTACTATAATACCTTGTATACTCCACAAAATAACACCGTCGAACGTTATAACCAAACAATCAACACAGCTCTGGCTATTCTAGTTGATAAAGATCAACGTACTTGGTGTAAAAACCTAGATAAAATTCAGGCTGCAATGAACAACACTGTTAATCTGGCCACTGGTTACACACCTTTCTTCTTAAAACACGGTATGGAACAAGTTGTTCATGGTTCTCTACATAGGAACACTAACTTTCCTACGTCAATTGCCACCACAAGCAACCCTACCGCGGACTATGCCCATCGTCTGGAAGAACTGTCGGCCATCTACAGTGAAGTCACTGATGCTTTGCTCCTGGCTCATCAAAAGAGTGCGGACAGATACAACCTACGTAGGAAACATGTCACCTTCAATACAGGAGACATAGTTTGGAGAAAGAACAACACACTTTCCCAAGGAGCCATGTATTTCTCTGCCAAGCTGGCACCACGTTTCGTGAAGGCCAAAGTCCTAAGAAAGATATCAGATCTAGTGTACTCCTTGTCTGACTGCTCTGGAAAACACATTGGTAATTACCATATTAAGGATATCGCAAAATCTGGAAGTGAGGAGTCAAGTAAAACTGCCCCCACTATCTCAGCAAACTTAAAATGATCCAGTGTGTATCACCACAACCTTTTTGTAAGCACACCAAGTCTTACAATGACCGGCGTGTAAAGTGTCAATTACATGCCCACCCTTTCGTTGATAAAACGAATATTGTTAAAAAATCATTTTTGTAAATTTATGTACAATCCACGGTGTAGTTTGCCCCGTTCATGTTCGTGAATTGGCAACCACCGTAATTTTTGTCTCACACGTTTTTTATTTTTTTTCTTTTTTCTTTCTTTTTTCTCACCTGTTCCAAAATTGATCACTTTAGAGCAGAGACACCCCTCGAGTGACAGTGTTCGGGAAGTCATGAACCCAATCATTGCCTCTCAACCCCTCACACTACGCAACGTTCATGCCATGGCACGCTTTGCCATGTAATGCAATATTGTAATTTTCACCATTTTTGTTTGTTGTTTTTTTTTTTTCATCATATCGGAAGGAATCTCTTCATTTTTTTTTCTTTTTATGTTCTGTAAATACTGGAGCGTCGTTCTAAAATCGATTTGGTAAACTCGAAAGCGTTAAATCACGACCCAGGACTAGTAAACCATCTCAACATGCTCCATATTTTACCCATCATGGTAAAGATAAGTGGTTACTCACATAATCACATTCCTTGTGTATAGTAGTTTTCAATTTTTTCTCAAATGTCAAAAATTGATGGCGTCCTACCCGAGCTCTTTGCTAACAAATTGGATTTTGACACATCCATTTTGAAATCATATGTATATAAATAAAGGAAAAGCCTTTAAATTGGTCTTTCCATCCTTGTACAAATCCTCATGGACTCGTTTCAACTAAAGTACGTAAAACCAAATACTCGGTCTTTTGTTGTTATAAGAAGTCCTCGATTTGTCCCTCTTCACAACATGTATGTCTTGTATTACATGCTTCAACCCTTACGGAAAAGGTTAATAAAACCTAACGGCAACCCTGATTTCCGTACATAAATAACCGCAGTTTAACGTAAATCATCAATGTTTTGTTTGATCATCGTTTTACAAACATAGGCATTCAACTCCTGTTTCGCCATTTAACCAAGTATTTGCAACCTAAATTGCACATAACCTGGTATGTTGTAACCACACAAAGGGTATGTAAAACCACAATTGGTCCCTTTTATTTGTCCCCACTGAAGTTTGCTGCAATAGACAGTATGTAAAACCATGTAGGTCTGTCTTTGTTTGTCACATGGTGTAAACAGAAATGTACTCTGTCATCACCCCGCCTTTATAACATACGAAGTGACATTAAATTGTTTACCTCCTTGTTATCCTATCGTACGCTCCTGGGCTACGGAGTTAGTTAATCTAACAAATCTTTATAAACTGTGTTAAAACAAGCATAGTTAACGTTTATTGTGTTGTATTTAAACGTAACCCTGTTACATTATAGGAGAGATCCTTAGAACATCCACCATTATAGGAGGGATCCTTAAAATACCTGCCGCGATACGAGAAGTTCGTCATAATCACTTTTTTCTCATAGCTAAATGTTATTGAGCTGGTCGTGTGACATATTTGTCATGAGAACCATTTTGTACATTCTATTTTGGTCGTGTGCCATTCATTTGTCATGAGAACCATTTTGTACGTTCTATTTTGGTCGTGTGCCATTCATTTGCCATGAGTACCACCCTTTTCGTATAACCTGTTCCGGTCGTGTGTCATTTATTTGTCATGAGTACCGCTTTTATGTATAAATGTGTATAAACTCTGTACACGAGACGTGGAGACGTAATAACAATACTTACCGTGATTCGTGTGAACGACATAATATCGGCTTTGCTATCTTCTTTAGGATGCATTGTATAAACTCTTTGACTTCTGTCTATAATTGAGTTATATCTTGTATGTACTTACATATTTTGTACACTATACGTGGAGACGTTAAAACACTTACCATGAGTCGTGCGAACGAAATAATATCAAACCCTTTGTGTGCGATCTACGAAATGTAGTCCACAACCCTTTGTTGTCATTCAACGCCAACGCCCGTGGACTTCCTGTTTTTTTACTTCTTTGCAAAAAGGAAAGAAGCCCAGGAATATCTACTATCCCAAAAGGACTAGTTTTCAGCTTCACTGTCAATTATGGGGCATAGTGCTGTGGGAGTTAATCGATTGAGCACAAAAAACCACCTAACTCGTTGTCTGGAGAACGAACAAGAAAACCCCCAGGTTTGTGAAATTGGAGCAAGGGTCTGTCTTTTCTCACAATCATGTAGAAGTTTTTAAAATGACCCCTAATCTTTTGCCCAATACACGCGAAAGATTAGCCTCTTTGATATAATGTGTATTCAAATGTCTCCTCATCCTTTTTGATAAATGTAAAGAGTCAGGAAATCTGCTGGTTGATTATGTTTCATTTTCACATAGAGTTTGAATCGGAAATTGGTCCAGTCTCTAGCAAGTTTCGCAACTCGTCTCCCTTCTCCCCTCCTCCTCCCATTCCCCATGTTTCAGACTTATGTTATGAAGTGAAAAATCTGTCGTTGACCATATCTCGCCCTCACTTGGAGTTCGAATAGGTAACTGTCCGGTTATCTACAGTTTTTCCCCCTCAATCTCTGCATATGTCTCACCAGTTTTTTTTCTCTCTTTTCTCAATTCCACGAAACACATTCATGAATGTTGGATATGTACGATATGCACTTGGCGTACCGTCTGTCTCCTTTTGACAACCTTTATTCATGAATTGGTTTCCCTTTGCCGTGACTAGTTCACGATTCTTTGTCTCGTTCTTTGAAATTCTACGAAAATGTTACCATCTCATGTTAGCATAGGCCATAGAGGGCCGGTTGTTTTTTAACCAAGACATATTGTCACTAGGCAAACGCCAAGTCATCCTGGCAAAGGAAAATGTTCATGTAATCACAATTTAGTTAGGAATCTCTCTTCGTCACTCTCTGGGTCGGTGGTTAAAATTTCGTTATTTCATTATCTGGACACATTTTGTTTCTCTCCAAACCTTTTCTTCATTGGTCCCTAGGCAGGTAAACTTCAAGAATTTTGCTCTAATAATAATTCCTCCCGGATTTAAAAAGAAGCCCAGGCGGATGTCATCACCAACAGCCAAGCTGAGCTTCACTTCCTGACAGCACGCGCTGTGGTTACAAGGTCTCTCCTGCTGCCATTTTCTACGCAATTGTTCCTGAAAGCACAGACCATACCGCCCATACGTATGTTGTCTTGTCGTGCCACAGCAAGCTGAGTTGTCCCACTATACTTTATGACACTCTAAACTACCTTTTGGGCACGCTAGCTCTTAGGTTTGTTCTTACTCTTGCTATCAATGCCAACCTTGTCGTCTCTTGCTCTGTCATGCAGTGACACATATATCGTCATGTGTAAACTATCATTACCTTGACCCACCAGTATTCGCTGAATGCGCACCAATACAAGTTATCTTGAGCTACATTATGCTTCAATAACCATTATATACGATCCGTGTTTACCATAATAACACTTAGGATTCGCACTGGCATGTCTGCAGATACTGGATTCTTCTCTTCAATGACCTCTGTAACCATAGTCGCGGCACAGCAACCACAGTCTCCACTTCGTGAACTTCGACGTCTTCGACAAAACCAAGTGTTTTCTAAGGCCCAAGTGTACTCCTGAGCGTTGTCTCAAATGGGTCTGATTACAGTGATAATGTAATCCTTAGAATCCGTGAAGTCACGTCCTTTTCTTCGAAATTCTCCGAAACCAAACAAATCCACGCTTCACAAACTTAGCTCCAAGACCAATGAAACCTTAGAATCACACACTTTTTCTCTTCTCTTGTACAAATGTATTGTCATTCTTTCAATTGCTTAACCATGTGTATTGTCATTCTTTCAATTGCATAACCATGTGTATTGTTATTTTCAAATGCATTACCTTGTATGTTGTTTTACACCATGTACTTTTCCCAAATTTGTCTTGTCCAAACATTGTATGTACCCCCACCCATTCCCTACAAACATTGTGACCCAAACTATAGCATAAAACTGTATGTTCTAGCTAGGAAATCTCTCAAGCAACGAATCTCTCAAAACCCCGATGGAAGCATAAGAGGATTTTTTTTCCCTACAGCTCCATTGCCACGTCGCTTTTTTTCCAAGCGCGGGGGGAAGTGTTATGGTACGCCCAAACGACAAAGAATTCAAACTCCTAATTCGCCGCAAACTACACAACACCCTGCTCCCCCCCTGTTCCCTGCTTCCTACTTCCTATCCCATCCGCCCACCCGCACGCGATCCCTTCCAACAGTTGAGAATTGCGAGCCGCCTCGGGCACACGTTAAGCCCGCGCGTGGATTCCCACTGTTCGCGCCCGGCGTACTATCGCTCGAATTGTACTCAAATATAACCTGCAATGTTAATTCAATAACCTACGGGTTTAGCGCTGATATTTCACCATGCCTGTGTAAACTTCGGTTCTGTCCTAAACTCGGGAGGTCCCCCTGGAAGCCGGAAGACGAAGACCCCCAACATCATGTAAGCTGTACAATTGTTTCCTCATTTGATTGTGTCCTTTAACGATAGACTGTAAACTCCCGCGCAAAGCCGTCACTCAGAGAGTTTCGTTTAGGGATCTTGAGGTTATAAACACGATAGCTAGGATTGTGTAGTATGTATTTCTTGTGTTGAATTGTACTGTAATGACCTATGCACTGTGTTTTAAATTTGCAATACATGAATCTAGTTAACTCAATCCTGTTATTATTCTGCTACGGCAGGAGGGTTTCCTAGAGGGGGAGTATCCTGCCAGACGACTGAGATGCGAAGGAATTTCTGAAGCCTCGAGCGACCCACCACCTGAATAGAGGGTAAATCATGCCTCCCCTGAGAGCTAGCTTGGGACATGTTTGGGGGCCTGCTCCTAACAACGTATATTAATATATTTATTGCATTATTAATATTTTCATCACCTTGTAAAAATATATTTTTTTAAATAATTTTTTTCAAATTGCGGTTGGAAATTTTGATTTCGCAAAGGTGTACATTTAAAGTCTTATGTGGTTAACTTTTAGATTTGAAAGTATGTATATCGTTGTGGTTTCTCCTTCCAATACCGTTTAGATCATATTTCTCTCTATGGTTGTAAGGGAGACACAACGATTTCTATAAGATCTATATGAGTTGTTCCGAAAAGAGAAAAAGTTAGCTTGAGGAAAGGAATTAACAGCGGTGACACTAGAATTATAAAAAAACAAAAAAATATTAATCATAATATAATAAGATATTCCTCAGAGCCGAACCCTCTGATATGAAAATATCTGGAGTCGGTGAATAATTTTCCCATTTGGTCTCTGGTAGGTTGACATGTTGTTCTTGTATTGTTTTGTATTTATAATACTTATACAGGGTGTTAATGGACGTACTTGACTTACTTTAACCAGTGATTCCTGAAATTATTTGGAGTAAAAAATGTAAATGATATTTCGGTCTCCGGTGACATTTTTGATGTTTTTTATTTTTTATTTTTTCTACAAAAACATAAAAAAATGGTAGTTGTTGAACAGTTGGAGGCAGGCTAAGGGACCAGTGACGACGTGCGGAAGAAATTTTTTTTTGTTTGATTTTGAAGAAAAAAATTTTGAAAAAAAAAAAAAAAAGTCGTCAAAAAAAGTCACCGAAGACCAAAATTTCATTTACATTTTTTACTCCAAATAATGTCAGGAATCACTAGTAAAAGTAAGTCAAGTACGTCCCTTAACACCCTGTATAGTGCAATTGCATAGCGTGGTTTGACTAGATGATCATTTGGGGAAGTGTATGAAAGGGTTTAGTTTTTCCTGTGGGGAAAATTTAACCCGAACATTTAAATCTGGTGCATAAATAATAATAATAATTATTATGTTTAAAAAATCAAACAAATGACTCATTACAGTAATATTCAGAAAACTGTCCTATCCTGAAAAATGTACATATATCATAGTCACAGTTAATGGTAACAAAAATATTCTTAAGTCATTGGATTTAAACGTATATACATTTTATTTTATTTTATATTCTTTTTTAAGTGAAACTTCTATAGCCCCGTTGTGATCGGAATGCGGATGAAACAGAAATGACGCATATAGCACCTGTGAAGTATCAAACTCCTATCAAGACTCCTATTGGTTGAGATATAAAATGGAAATGACGCTAGGTCTTCGCTCATTGGCGGCTTTTGATTATGACCTCACTTTTCAAGGCTCCTTGGTTCTTCATTGGTTGAGATTGTTTTGGTAAAGTTTCGCTTCTATCGCGTATTAACTGCACTCGATTTTTTTCTCTTCCATTATCCTTTGGGTTCTTAGGGTTGTTGATAGAAATATAGAATTTATTTAGTTTTTCAAGATCGTTATCAGAGTATACTAAAAAAAGGAGTGTGCTTTAGACCACATGACCGAAGTTAAACTTCTTTAGCTCCATCTGTATGATAGGAAGAGAGAAAGAAAATGTGCGTGCGCACTTTTCTCTCTTGCTCTTACAGTGTGATATAGACAATAAGCCTGCACTGGGTCTTAGATACACGAAACGTAACTGGCTATGAGAGAAAGAGAGAAAGAAAATGTGTGCTCGCACCTCTGTCTCTTGCCCCTACAGTTATGTACGAAACGTAACTCTCTCTCTGTCTATCTTCACTAACTTATATCTCCCTCTCAACTACCGTTCGCCTCACTTTTCGTAACGCTCTCATCAAACATTCAGCTTACTCCCCAAGTCAAGCGTGCATAAAGAAGTTTTATTTCAAAAATCATTGAGGCTAATATGTTTTGAGTTCTCGTTGAGTCTCACATAGATTGTACAACATATATAATAGGGTATTACATTATTTCATGCCAAAGAGGAAATATAACGTTTGATTTTTTACGACTTAAACGATATGTACCTAACATAAAACTCATAAAAGCGGCAACTGATTATATTTCTACCCTCGTCTAAAACTGACATGAAACGAATCAACGATGTTTGAAACATTATTTTCAGTTTTGAGTTGATTCACAATAGATTAAAGTTTTGTTAAATATAGAGCGATTGATATCATATTAACAAAAAAGTTAAGCTTCAATCATTTTTTCATAATAACAAACAGTACAGATATTATATAAAGGATGTAACAGCAGTACCTTAAGTATTTTAACCCGTGATTCCGGAGCATATTTGGAGTAAAAAATATACCTACATGTAATTTTGCTGCCGATAACTCTTTTTTTATTAAAAACTCCTTTTCAGAAGCCGCCACTGATCCCACATCTACAAGTCATGAAGGGATCAGGTGACTCGTCGCTGTGCTTTACCCGACTACTCAGTTGCGACGCGTGATGGAATAATATTTTTGTGGTTTTTAATTGAAAAAAAAATCAACGGAAAGCAAAATGACATCTAATTTTTTTATTCCAAATGTGCCCAAGAATAGCTTGTTTAAATCCTTCGAGTACCTACGTGCTATTTTTATTTTTTTTATATTTTGAATTTTTCATTTTGTCTATATGAAGTTTATTACACGCGTTTTTTCATATCTGTCTCACTAGCATATACATGTGACGAGACAGACGTAGGGGCAAATAAATGTATACAAACATACTCGTAGTTATGTGTATGAATATTTAAGAAAAAAAAACATTTTGATTTCAATACTTTCAAGAAGAAAGATAATAATTGGAAGTATGAGTAAATGAGAAAGTATGTGTAAACCACCCAGTGAGGCCAACATCATTGAATTATGTAAAAAATGTAAATAATATTGCAACAAATAAATAAATAAATAATGTTATACCTAGTATGAATGGAACACGAAAAAATACGGTTTTGCGGTGAGATCGACGGTTTATCTTAATGCCTCCATGATGCTGTCATCTGACGACAAAGAAGAAGTGAGATTGTTATCACAAAAAAATGAGTCTTTTCACACGGACAGAATTTTTTTTATTACTAAAAGTTTGTTTTGGAAAATTTCTTATTCCGAGCTTCATTAAATCCATTTAATAACCGGTCTTAGAAGTTGTCTTGCAAACTTTCGCGAAATAGGTACTTATTATTTCTATAGAGAAGCAATAAATGTTTGAAAACTTTTTACGTTTTGATTTGACAGAGCGACGCTGAAAGTTTTTATAGTTTCCTGATCGTAGGGTCAACAACTCTCAGAATCTGAAAAGTACCAAAATTTTGTATGTATAAAGAATAGATGGTTTTCAGGCGATAACGAAAAACATAAAAAATCAGAGAGTGCATTCACAATCAATTGAAGTGAAACCTTCAGAAAATTAAAGTAGACGAGAGTGGGGAGACTACGAGGCACTTTTTTTTATCAATCTGAAGGATGGTTTTTCCATATTTTTGTCGTCGAATTCCAGTGCACCTTTTCCTATACTTGGTTATCTTATTAGTATTTGTATTTTCTTCTTCGGAGTCGCTAGATGTCACTTGAGTTGTTTGAGCAAGCTTGTCAAGTTTGAGCCAAGCTAAACCAGTCCTCTTCCTTCTTACTCTTACGTGTCTAGTTTGAAAACGAAAAAGGCAGTAGATATGCCGTCTTTGGGGACGCTTTGTGAAGGGTCTTTTTAGGGAAATGAAAGAGAAGTTCTGGTAAGGAAAAGAGTGTGAGCGGTGGGTAGAAATCTGAGGGTCAGGGTGTCCAGGAGTGACCACATATGAATCCATCCCCCCCACTACTAACACGGCGATGGGTTGAGAGAGTTTTCTTTTGCCCGTTCATTTTGGAGATGGTTTGAAGATTGAATGTTGATTTTACAAAAATAAAAATATAATATATATGTTTCGACCCTTGGTCCGCTGAATGTCTGGGCCGCTAAGGTTCATCAGGCGCTTTATACCACTAGACTAAAGGAGACTTGCTCGGGATCGTGGATTTATTGTATTGTATTTGAACCGAGTACTTGTAAAATAAATAAATATAAAAATATTATTGAAAAGTCACTTGCTGATAGGGTAACTAAATTGTAATGGTATTGGAATTATTCTGTTTACAATAATAATAAAATAAAATAAAATAATATATTTTATTGCTATCTCATTCCGTCGCTAAAGGCTAAATCCTGTAGGTGTATGTGTTTGTGTCTTTTTAGTGTCGCTTGCTTCCGTTTCATCAAGTTTCAAATCACAACGGTTCTAAAGAGATTTTCGGATCAATATATTTGTTTTCTTAACGCACCTAATTTTTCTGATATAATTGAAACGGCAACGTATTTCTGCATCAAAGTGACGTGAAATGAATTTAATAAATGCATTATAATGACCGTGAAGTGTCATTTTTTATTTGAGTAACATGCAAAAACTAACACAAAAATGTCATATTTTTAGTATCTAAACAACATAAATGGATTCATATTCGTAGAACCATTATAATGCTTAATTCTAAATTATTAGCTAAATGAGTATGTTTATAATAATAAGCTAAAATAATATTATTTTTGTTTGAACCGTTTTTGTTCATCTTCCTCTAGCCAAATCTACAGCATGTTAAATTATATACATATATTTATTATTCACAACTTAATCCTTAAAAAAAAAAAACTTTATTTTATTTTATTTTAAATCAGATCTCAAAACTATGGTCACCCTAAAAGTCTACATTAATGTAGTACCTAGCGCCATCAGTTTAGTAGGTACCAGTAGGTACCCATAATCTAATCTCAATCTGTAAGAAATACAACAATATTGGTCTTTCAAAATCTGTATAATTTTGTGTTATTTTGTTAACTTGTATAATTATTGTTAACCTCAACACAGGCTTGTCCTAGTGAGGTAACAAATTGTATTGTAAACATTTTTACCTACAGTGTAAAGAAACAATAAATAAATAAATAAATAAATGCTCTTCGGAACCATAATGTAAAACATAACAGAGCCTTTCGAAACAATGTCTATACTCAAACTCGCATGTTTAATTTTTTTTTTGAATGGCGTACCATTATCATAAAGCTTATAAAATCACGTTATATCAAGACGCTCTACTTCGAAAGGTGACACTGATTACTATGTTTTTTGAGTCCCCAATGTACACATCACTTAAAAAATATTTCGATAGTTTAAATATATTAAGAAATTTCCGCCTTAAATATTTATCAAAAAAAATATTTAGTTTTAAAGTTGAAAATGATAAAATTCATTCCATTTTGCGGTAATTTTTTTTCACTGCTAGAATTAGAAAGATAGAAAATTTACTATATTAGCAAGTTAATTCGTTTGTGTGACTCACTACTTGGTAGGAACAGCAAATAAAAAGTAGATAGAATTGAAACGTAAAGTTCATTTCAATTCACATCTCATTTACTATCAGATTGAAAGTTAACATTCAATTCACCAAAGGTGGATGAGTTTATTAACAAGGAACTTGGGCCACAGTCCTCCCTAGCTTGCCTGTCTAGGTTGTGAGGCACAGCGGATAATTGAATTCTCATTTGCTGAAAAACATACCCGTAAATACTTTCCTTTGTTAAAATATGTAATCGACTAGAATCCGGTACATCTATTGGCCACATGGGATTACGAAACTCAAATTTCGTTACTCTATTCTCTATTCGATGTTAATGGAATCCAATGATCATCCAAATTCATGTTTACTGCCGAAGTGTTCATGCCTACGCAATATTCTGAACATGGATTTATGTATTCTATTTATTTTAGAAAGATGTATCCTGTGAAATATGGTAGGCCTAATTCAATTTTAGTAAGTGTATTTCATGCAATTTAGAAAACAATTCAATTATTGTACTAAATATAGAAACACACGCAAAAAGTTTTGGCAAGCACCTGGGTAGTTATCAAGCAAATGGTTGAAAATAATGCTTAAAGGTGAAAAATGGAATGGAATACTTTGTTTGGGACAGTTTTGTCCAAATTGTCGCCAAGCACGAACGTATTAGCGGCATTACGTTGTTGGTCAGAAGTTAACATTATTGTGAACTGCGAACTAGGGAAGCTCAGGCCTCGGCCCCCTCTAAGCCACCCCAATCCCCCCCCCCCCCCCCACCGCCACCCTTCTAAACCTTCATCATCCTCCACGTTGCTTCATTCCGTCACAACTTCAGAACAACTTACCCATAGACAAGTTAACAACTTCATAACCATAAATATTTATTCAACGGTTTCAAATTAATTAGCAACGATATTTCAATTAATGAATTACCAGCAAAATGATAAAAGTTTTAACTGCGCATTGATTCAAATCTTAAGAAAAAACTAATAGTTAATACCTGAATTAGTAAGACAAACATTTCTGTATATAATTAACCTTTTTATTGTACCACATTATATTATTATGTTGCCGCACAAGTGTCCCAACTGCCCCCAACCGCCTGTCGTACGTGAAACAATGGCATCCCCAATTCGGGGTATGTTGTGAAGCTGAAGATAGTGGAAAGGGAAAATAGAAGGGAAAGAGCAAGATGGGGAACCATCTGGCTATTCAGATCTGGTTACCTAATACGGCTAAATCCATTTAAAGCAACGTTTCAATTCGGAAGGGTGGTCTTACACCAGGGTGATTCTGAGAGCATCCCCATAGAACGCGCCGCAAATTGGTTAATTTGTGAAATAATACAATTCAATGAAATAAAATAAACTTGCGCACGCCGAGATTTAAACCCTCGACCTTCGGATTGTTAGTCGAGGGCCTTACTCTATATGAGTAGGTCAGTATCTTAAAACTACATAGTTCATGAAAATGACATTGCTAGCTAAAAATAGTTCGTTGATATATGTAGGTATCCTAAACAAAGGTTGTACAAATAATATCAAAACTCCAGCGATCTATCTTTAGAGAGATTTTATAAAGTCATAAGTACAAACAGAATTCTGTTTAAAGTTAATATTGTTGTTCACGTTTAAAATCAATGCCGAAAGACAATCTCGTTGAAATCGCTTTGACTTTGTTTGGACTGGTACCAATCAAAACACAAAAGGTTTTACCTATAGTTAAAGTTCCGTTTGAAAGAAATAGCGGCAATTAGCACGTGAACAATTTGTTTAACTTCGAAGCAAAAAAAAAACATTTAAAAAGAAAACCAGTGTAGGCAAATTGAATGGCTGATCAAAGCCGAATCACCATAATTAAAAGCGTAAGACTAAATGGCGTATGAAGACAAGCCTTATAATTATTGGTCTTCGCGATAATCGCTGCGACCATTTTGGTTAATTTTGTTCAAAACTTGAACGTAGAAAATCATGATTCCATTCTACGTTTATTATAAAATCTTTTGGCCTTTTTCTTAACTCACTAAGATGAAACAGATTGTTAAGCAAGTTGCAGCAAAGTTTTAAATTAAAGAAAGCTTTTAAAAACACAATCAGATTCTTGCTTCCACGACTTGCATTATTCGGAAGGTTTTAAGAAGACGTTTAAGCGATCTCATAAGTAGGCGACCGATCTTATCTCAGGTTTTAAAAAATCTAAAAATTACTTACTTTTTTATGAGGTAAGGTGGGAAGTAGAAACTACTGAAATAATGACTTCATTACTCGACAATTCAAAGGTCCAACTTAACAGAGCTTAATCGCAGTCGTGATTTCGATTAAGATTGCACTTTCAGTGAGGGAACATAATAATTATGATTATAATCAAGACGTTCTTTGTCGCTGAGAAGTTTTGTCAATTATCGGCGAGCGGGGTTTATGGGGGCTCGTATTTCCGTCTGTCGAATCTACTGCCGGCCGCAGCACTTCAATATCCAATCTCTATTTTTTCCAGGCGATCGCCCGCGGAGGGAATTGGGAGCATCCTGTCATGTTACGTCACCGCCTCATGACGTATCGGATCCCAGCCCCTACCACAGGGATGGCGAACCTTTACGTTTGATTAGATCATAGACGTGCCATCAAATAATTTTGAATTTGTGATTATTGGGAAAATTATAATAATAAAAACTTAGTATCAATTAAAAACTCTTTACTTACTACTACTAAATAGGAACATTTAGAATTATACGCGTAATTTAAATTGAAGTAAAATTAGTGTTACTTCTGTTGATGCAGGTTAGATGTGAGTGAGCGGGCCGGATCGGTAGAGTCGGGACGTGAAATAAAAGGCGTCAGTCGGTGTAGTGAGTCAGTCTTTATTGTTGCGCTACGTAGCGAGGTCGGAGCGGAGCGGAGTGACAGTGGTGCCGTTAGTGTTGCTGCTGCGTGATGATGAGTGAAGAAGGTCAGGAGACTACGGCAGTGAAGATCACTGGTCTTCAGAGAGCCGGCGTGTTGCTCTACACCATGGCGGTGTAGAAGTGACCTTGGTCCAGGCGGTCGACCGTCGTCGTGTTGACGAGGTATGGCAGCTGTGTGGCCTTTGAGTCGACACACACGCGTGACGCAGGAAGGAACCTTGAGAGGCGATGAGGATGCTGGTTGCTGGCTCGTTGCCGGTTATTGGTTGCTGGCTCGTTGCCGGTTGTGGTTGCTGGCTCGTTGCCGGTTGTGGTTGCTGGCTCGTTGCCGGTTGGTGGTTGGTGAAGTTCCTCGAAGGTGCTGGAAACGTTCCTGGTGTCACACTAGACAAATGTTGTTCACTGCTAACATATATATTCACAGGCACGTACTTAGTCGCGGCACTGCTCGGACTGTGTTGCTTGACCGATGAATGGGAAGGTACTGACTGACTGCAGCGGACGAGCGATCGGCTGCTTATATAGCCGCGGCGAGTAATTACTCTCACGGTAGGTAATGCTGGGTGAACTCACGCAAAGCTGAGATATCGCTCGAACCTTCTGTATGCATTTGAATGGTACAGCCATACGTTCTAGGCCTTTCGCGTAAGTGGCGGAATTATTATTTACGAGGCGGCGCGGCCGTAGTAACTGACTGGAAGTATTTCGTAGTTTCCAGCGCGTTCGGTCGGAGTCCAGTGGCGGCGCAATTAATTCGGCACAAGTGGCCGCCACAGATGACTAATAGCATATGTTAGGGTTATAAGAAGTTACTTTTAGCAGAATGCATGCTGAACTGGAGTCATCTGCCAAACGGTAAATAACCGATTCTTTAATGTTATTCATCTCTGAAAATAGTAACTCGCAGGCATAGGTTGATGAAAATATTGTTAAAATAGTATGAGCCAGCTTCTTCAAACAATTATATGTGTCTGGTAACGCATTCCATGTTTTCAAAATTTTGTTATTAGCAATTTCACTCATATTACCTGTCAATCTTTCTGTTTTTAATAAATTCTAACTCTCTCATTGTTTCAACAAATTTTTGAATACATATTGAACTAAACTGGAAATCAATCAGCTGCATTTCAAATTCATCAATTTCCAACCAATCGAATGAGGACAAATTCAGTTTATCAAATGACGTCACATAACTTCACACTTTTTTCGTAATGCATAATAAATTTTGTGATCACTGATCAGTGACGTGCCCAAAATATTGTGTCGCGTGCCATTGGTTCGCTATCCCTGCCCTAGCACAATCCAGCGATCCGACCAAAGCGACTGATAGCGGGGACCCAAAATTACAATAAAAACTTCTACAACGCTTTTAAGTAAATTTATGTCAGATATTGGTGATTCTTGGAAGATACAGTGAACGAGCTCACTAATCCTGATCTCCAAGTCGAAATAAGGCTTCGTCGCACAAATCCGTGGCAACTGATGGCAAATGTAAGCATTTGTTACAGTGGCATTAAAGTAGAAAATGTTCTCACGTTTCTAATATTTTCTATAAAAATGTACAGCCACCTTAATAAAGATTCTTAGAATGTGAAGACTTCATTCTGAAGGTATTCGTTCATTTTATTCGCATTCCTCCAATTTCGCTAGAAACAATTTCAATGGCTATCATCCCAGTAACCGTAGAGTCTTTCCTTTGAACGTTCTTAATTTCTGCGAATAAGATGAACTGAACGTAGCGTTGAGTTATGAAGTTGTATAACCAAGTACACAAACGGGCCGCGTATAAAAGAACTACAAACAATAATCTCTCAAAACAGATCTAACAAACAAAATGTAGGTTCATTAGTAACGGTACATAATAAACTTGGTCTCAAATCGAGTTATTCTGTTTGTCCGGACCGCGCTTTCAATGTAGGATCTAGAACCTAGCCACTGAGGATTCATTACTTGGTACTTAAAAACGGATGCGCTGGGCAACTTATACTGGTGAAGGTAAATAAAGCTCGCCGAGCGAAACCTAATAACGTCTCCTCTTTGTAAGGCGGCTTTTAGATAAAAATATTCATATTTAGTTTGGAACGGTGAATTTAAATCCGAATGTGCATTTTTCTCACTTTTTCTTTCACATTTTCAGCCACGCTGAAGATTTCCCCGAGCGTTTTACACATTTCTCGGGAATATTAAACGGCCTGATGAAATTTATGCCTTTAAAAAGGGTGAACGTTAAGCGCCCAAGTGATAAGAAGTAAGTTAAGGAATTTAGTGCTGTTTGTGAGTGTCTTAAGGTTACTCTTCTGCAAGATAGTTATTTATGCAGGTAAGGTGAGAAGTTATTCATCGTCATAATATTCATCCACTTTTCCTGGTCGGGTGAGGATTCATTGCCTCAATAAGGCTTCTCCTGGCGTTTCCACGAGACTCCCGAGCTACTTCACTGCAAGTCCACTTTACATAAGTATGAACATCAAATTTGGATGATTAACTAAATATTGCGTTCTCGGGTGCATGCTGCCCATATTAGATGGTTCAGGAGAACGAGAGTTATTAATCTCAAAATAGATGGTAATTTAAGTCTTATTTTTCAAAAACTTCGTGGAAATTCCATTGGTGAAAATCAACTGGTTACGTAATATATGTAGGCACTTTATATTACATTTATTTGATTACATTATTATTACACAGATAACATCGCGACCAGTATAAAAAAAAACAGAATGTGCAATTCACACGCGGTCGAAGTGAAACCTTTCGAAAACTAAAAGTAGAAAAGAGTGTAGAGGCCACGAAGCAACGCATCAAGAGGAGACCGATAGGCTACGAAGCACCGATTAGTCTATATCATTCTCTCGCAGGCTAAATCCTACAGGTTTGTCTCTTTTTAGTGTCGATATTTTTCGTTTCATCGAGTTTCAAATCACAAGGGTGCTAAAGAAATTTTCACTTCACAAATCAATTTTTTAGAACATTATCATTTTTTTTCTGCTTGAAAGTTGAATACAAACTATTTTAGCCAGTAACATTGTTACAATCATGAGCTAAAGAGCTTAAAAATAATAATTTATAATAATAATAAATATTTATAAGTTTAAGAAAGGTAAGATTAAGATTAATATTAGATGGCTTGGGTATGTAGAGTGAATGAATGAATGAAGAAAGGAGTGTAAAGAGAATATATAACGTAAATGTGAATGGTAGAAGAAGTCTGGGACGCCCGAGGAAGACATTGTACGATCAACTGTTATTAGAATAATAGAAGAATATGCCAAGACCGAGTTGTTTGACTGTCCATCCTCTCTGCCTACTCATTCAGAAACGACTTGATGGTTAGTTAGTTAGTAAGTAGTTTAAATCAAACGAATGTTTATATGCATATCATGATATGTATTTATGTAACTAAGAATATAAACATCTGAAGCTAAAAGCATTTCACTTGAAAATTTTATGTGTTTATTATCAGTGAGTTGAAACGGTGCGCTTGGACTGAAAATAAGTGATTTATTTTGGTGGCGAAAAAGGTTAATAACACCCGGGCGTTTCCACAAAAGTTATTATTAACGATAAATTCTCGGAGTGCTGAATTAGCCAATATTTCGGAACGGATTGAAATTTTTCACTTGAACTTGACCTGTGGAAGATTAAACATTCGATACTTGGTATAGGACCAGGAGAACTAACCCTTCTGGAACACCCGCACACATGTTTTATATCAAATTCGCATACTCGGCATTTTGTAGAGTTCAGTCTTTTAGAACAGCGACCTGCAACCATTGTGCCAAGTCATACGAACGATCCCTAAAACACGATTCTTGGTCCGTTTCAGATTTTGGTCAAATTGTAATTAAATTATAATTATAGTTTGAGGGGGTATTGCCGCCCCGGGAACCATTTATTGGATAACCAGCACCTCTGTCATAGGTTACCCCAAAGTTTGGTGACTTAGCAGGGGTGCCTGCACTCATTCCTTTAAAATACCCTCCACAGCATCAGCATCCCATAGATCACACAGGAGCTGACGGAAATTATTACGGAAATCAATTTAAATTCTGGGCGTCCTGTGTGGAGTTAATGTAAAAAAAACGATCAGCTTACAAGCTTAAATACATGATTTTTATGCTTGGCAGCTTTTTAAATTTTGGTCAAAACCTGAAATGGACCAATAATCGACAAATCAAAATGGCTTTCGTTGATTTTGGATGGTCATCAAATTAATGTGACAAGATTTCGAAACACCCCTTTAACAATAAATTGTACTTAGACATTTTGCTCAACCATATTCAAAGCAATAAACACCGAAGACATAACATACTCGTAAATGTGCATTTTTCCATGTATAGAACAGATTGACGATACTAGTGAAGCATTTTAAAGAGACCTTTTTGCGTGTGTGGTGTGTGGATAGGTAAAAAATAATTTAAATTAAGAATGTAACAAAAAAAGAACAACATTGAATCGATTGACGGGTCTAAATTTGATGAACGGCGGTACTTTAAAAGTACACAACTGCTAACCCTGTACAAATCGCAAGTGCGCCCCACGGTTGAATTTGGCAGCCACCTCTGGTCTGGAGCTCCAAAATACCTGAAAAATACCCTCGACTCTGTGCAGAAACGGGCGGTCCGTTTGATAGATTCTCCCATCTTAACAGACGGATTGCAATCTTTAGAGCACAGGCGTCGGGTGGGAATGCTATCCTTGTTCTACCGGTATTACAATGGAAGATGCTCCGAGGAACTAGCATCATTGATCCCTTCGGCACCGGTGCATAGTCGGGAAACACGCCAAACGCGTGCCCAACATTTGTACACAGTTGACATTTGTCACATGAGAACGGGTCGTTTCTTCGACTCGTTCTTGTGTTCAACAGCTCGGCTGTGGAATGATTTGCCGGCCTCTGTGTTTCCTCCTTCCTACAACATGGGTCTCTTCAAGACCAATGTTCATTCCTTCCTCTCCTCAAAAAGACCCTCCACACAGCATCCCAGATGACATAGGCCCTGAGGGAAATTATTTTCCTCAGGGCCTCCTGTGTGGAGTTAATGTAAAAAAAAAAAAAAAAAAACCTTGGAGGAAATACGCATTATCGATGGGCACGTGAGGGGACTGTGGGCGGGTGTTCCAAACTAGTCGGAAAAACTTTTTTGAAACTGTCAAAACCACCGGTGTGCTCAAAAACATGCAAACGTGTCCTCTTTAAAATGCTTTGCCTTTTAAATGTATACCTGCTACTAAGAGAAACGTTATTCGTTACATCGCCTAAATAACTAAAATTAAAGATTTAACCTAGAACTGAAACCAACACCATCGCGTCATTTGAATGTTAATCTTAGCGGAGCCATTTCAATAATATACCTCGGCAGATGTTTAATATTAGGGAAAGCAATAATATGAAATTGGAAAGCGAAGAAGGAAGCATTTCCAGCGCCATGCAAATGAAGTAGGACCTTTAGTCAAATAGCTGGTTGGCCCAAAGATTATCAGGAAGACTTCCATTTCTATACAAAACTACATAGTATAATGTGCTTATCTACATACAATGGTGGTTTTATCTACATTGCTTAAACATGCTTACTTGCTTTTTTTTCCATATTTTCAATTTGCTTTGTGTAATTGTTATTTTTAATGAGATGGCAATATGGTGAAAGGTAGATATTTGATGGTAGATATCTGCAAAAAATGAAAATCGTGCTATTGACTTATTTTAATTCCTTTTTGTTAATTTAAACGTCTGAATTTCCGGAATTTTAGATGAAATGAAAAGAAATATATATTTCTTATGTGCTTAATTCTTGATCTAAAAAACAGTAAAATGCAGAAATGAAACATTAAATAGCTTTGCCGCAAAACTACAAAATCGTACGTCCAAAACTGTACTTAAGTGAAAACTTCTTTAGCACCGTTGTAATTTAAAACGAAAAAGCGACACCAAGAAGGGATAAATACATACATTTAAAGGATTTAGCCTGCGAGATAATAAGATGGAATAATCGGTATCCTCTTTCGGCGTTGCTCCACAGCCTATCGGTCTCCTCTTTGTGCGGGCTCCTCCTCACTCCTGTCTACTTTAGTTTTTTGAAGGTTTCACTTATACCGCGTGTGAACGGCATACCCTGGTATTTTAAAATATAAATACCGCACTAGAGTCGCTACTGAAAGTCTAGAGCTAGTGAATTAAATTTTGTAAAGATTAAGGGAGTGGGGAAGCTAAGGAGGTAAGGGAGATGAAGGTTGAGAATTACCTAAGTATTCAGTTCTAGTAGCCAAACACGTTTAAACCAACGCGACGTTTCATTTATGAATGGTGTTTTGTGAGTATCTACCACTCTGGACCATTCAGAATATGGTAGGTAATCTTAGTAATTAAAAAACTTTCTGAAGGCTGCTCCGAACCCAATTTAGCGTTAAGAAAATATGTTCATTATTTTGAAATTGAAAATTTTTTTTTTTTTTTTGAAATTGAAAATTTTATATTTTTTTTGGTACAGTACATACAATAGATACATAAATATAATGAAAGTATATAAAAAATAAAAAAACTTAATACAATTATTTAATACAAATATACATATTTTTTTTTAAATGTACTCCCATAATAAGCAAATGCTTGTGTGTACGGGAGGAAGTATTATTTGTTAGGTTATTTTGATTTTTTTATTTATTTAGTATATATTAAGAATAAGAGAAACATATGTGTGTATATGTATATATTTTTTTAATTATTATTTATTTTTTTTAGTTAAGGTTTTCAGTATATTTTTTTAATTGTGTTTTGAAATTTTTGTAACTGTCCTTAAGGGATCTTATATTTTCTGGTAATTTATTAAAGAAATTTGTTCCTAAGTATTTATAGTTTTGTTGACCCAAAGTTTTTTTACAAATGGGAATTGGTAACGTGTATTTTTGCCTAAAATTTACTGTGTTTTTGAAGGGTATGGATTTGTTTAGGATATCCTCTTTGTAAACTTGTAAGGTTGAATGATACAGGAAGAGAGTATTTAATTTTCTGACTTTAAATTCTTTGAATATGAGTTCAGATGGATATAGAAATGATTTTTTTAGTATTATTTTAATTATTAGTTTTTGCGCAATGTAAAGAGATTGTGTGTGAGTTTTATAGGCGCCACCCCATTTATCTTATCGGAATATTTAGTGGAAGACACTCAATGCAAAATGTTTTAAAACAAATAGTAGGTAAATGAATATATACAATTTAGAATTTAAAAAAAAATTACATTCTAATTAATCAATGTACACGACTCATGGTAAATATTCATTGATACTATTTTTTTCCAACATTTAAAAAAAATGCAATGCTTTTGATCATCTGAAAACACGCTGACGTAACACTGACAGTCATTGGCTTAACTCGATGTCGGTCACTCAGTGTGATTGGCGAGAGCGGCCGGTGACATCTCGTAGGAAACTCAATACCTACTTTTCGAGATAGGTTTTTTTTGGTGGCGAAAATTATATCAGCAATCTCGAAGCAGCATCGCTTTAAAAGTATGTTACTTGTTCTCTTCTTCTGAATATAAGTTTTTAAGTAAAATTAAATTTTGTATTTTTGTATCTAATTTTAAGCCCCAGCATTTTAATTTTATTCGACATATTTCCCTTGATAGTTTTTAAGTTCTTAAAAAAAATATGTGAAATTTTTGAAGATAATATCTAGGCATTTGTTGAGCCCTAGCCGTAATTACATGAAATTCCCACGATACAAAAAATCTCAAAGTATGCTCCGAAAATGATTAAAAATACATTTTATTCAGTTATTCAACATGCTATAGATATGAAAAATTCACAGCGTATTTTCGAATGCTTTTTAGACATTTGTTGAGAGATTTTTGCTTTATAGCCGTGTTTTATTAAATATTTGCACAATTTTCGCTAAATTGTAATCGTTTATTTAACATCAGCTATCTCCCTCCAACACTCTTCTTCTTTTATTAAACCATCTTCTTCTTTTTCTTTAACGCCTACAAATGTGACTACAAATAACGTGAATTATAATCCATTTACATCTTTAGAATGTTTCCTTTGTTAATATAGTAACATGTACACATCAATAACTAGCGGTTCTGTAAACAGTGTAGCCTTCGCGTCCAAAAGAGTATTACTTAATTTTCTCTTATTTAATAAATTAAAACCAAAACTTCCTCCGAAAACATAAAATTTCTAATCAGATATTTCAATATATACTCGTACCTACATAAACCGTATGTTTTAAGAAAAAAAAAACGCATTTAAAATAAGGAATTCTACAATTTGTCCAAAGAAACGTCACTAGCTAATTGATTGTTTTTGTGTATTCAGATAGGTAGATTGGAACCATTTGAAAAAGATGTGTAAAGCGTCGCGGTCGATGACAAAGGGCGAGTTTATAAGCTATCTGCGAAATTCACTATCTGTTAGTAAACTCGCCCATCATGTCACCGTGTTACTTGCTAACTAGCAGCTTGTTTACAATCTACGAAAAAAAGTTGAAAGGTCGTCAACTTTACTCGCCTACACGCTTGCTCGTGATTGGTTTATTTATGTTTCCAACATGGCTTCCGATAAATAGCTGATTTCGACTGACAAAAATCTGAAGAATTCGTTATTCTTGTTACTGGCGCTAGCAGCAACCTCAGTTTCCTACGCTTCTGAGCGAGTGGACAGTTTTGTGTGTCATCATGACAATCTCACTCCGATTTACCCGCTTTTAAACTTAGTAGATAGTAGCTTGTAAACTCGCCTTGTGTCATCGACGCTTAAAGAAAGTCCAAATAAGCGCGATGATTACACATTTGAAATCTCAGCACACAGCACACAACATCTCAGCACACAGCTCAAAATCTACAGAAGATTTATGGATTAAATTTAAATTAAATGAAACATCCAGACAATCCATTAACTTATGTTTGGCGTATTTGCCTCCAGATATACCGATCGAAAATCTCACAGATTTTTGCGAAAAGTGTCATACGACATATAATAACTTATCATCAGACGATGTAACAATAATAATGGGTGATTTTAATGTCCCATCTATTCAATACTCACCGAATGTCAATGTAACCCACACCAGGCCAGTCTTACATAATAGCCAAAAATCGATATCTCTACTAGACTTTCAAAATTTGACTGGACTTAATCAATTCAATCACGTAACTAACAACACAGATCGAATTTTAGATTAAGTGTTTTCAAACCATAACCTCAACATTAAAATTGCTTCACATGTGCTATCCAAAATTGACCCTTATCATCCTCCCATTGAATTCGATCTATTAATGTCCAAATACAGACCCCTACCCACTAATCCAGATCACATCAAATATAATTTCAAAAAAACGGATTACATCAAATGCAATGAAATGTTATCACTTAATAACTGGGACGATCTTAACACCTTGAATTGTAATGACTCCCTACTACATTTTTATAACTTGTTATGGCCATCAATTGAAAGATACACTCCGCGTTTAAGAATCAGGAATAATAAGTTTCCAATTTGGTTCAGCAATGTTCTGATCCACCAACTCAGAGAAAAAGAAAAGTTCAAAACGAAATGGAAAAAATACAAAAATCAATGTGACTATGACAGTTTTTCTATCTTGAGGGCTAGAGTAAAAGTATCCATACGTACATGCCTTAAGGCCCATGTAGATTCAATAGAAAATTCTCTCCCTAACAGTATCAAAAATCTTTCAACTCTTATTAATTCGAAAAGAATTTCTATTTCTCTCCCCAAAATCATGCATCTCCACGACAAATCAGCAACAAATGGAGAAGATACTGTGAACTGTTATCTACTTACTTCTCTTCTGTTTTTAGCTCACCATCCAATTCTAAAAGTGACTCTAAACTTTCTTCCCCACTCTATAATTACCCACTGTCTCAAATCAAAATAACTTTAGACGAGGTCAAAGAGAAATTGAACTCTCTTGATATCAACAAGGGTTCCGGCCCAGATGGAATTCCTCCACTATTTATTCGAAATTGTGCAGATCAGCTTGCAGTACCATTACACAAAATATTCATCAAAATTCTGAACGATGGGGTATTTCCGGATCTGTGGAAGGTTGCCCACGTCATTCCGATCCATAAATCTGGCAGTAAAAATGATGTAAAAACTACCGTCCTATCAGCCTTTTATCTTGTTTTGGCAAAATATTCGAGTCCATTGTATACAAAACCATCTTTAACCATGTAAAACATATACTTAGTCCTTTTCAACATGGCTTGATAGCTAAAAGATCCACAAATACTAATTTACTCGAGTATATGGTCTTTCTGTGTAAATCGATGAATAATAAAACACAGGTAGATGCCGTGTACACCGATTTCAGTAAGGTCTTTGACAAAGTTAGTCACTCTATCTTAATGAATAAACTGGATAAAATCGGCATTCACGGAAATCTGCTTCGTTGGTTAGAATCATATTTATCACATAGAAGTCAATTAGTTACTGTCAACGGTTTTAACTCTTCCACAATGTTAGTTACGTCGGGCGTACCCCAAGGATCTCACCTTGGACCCTTACTTTTCTTAATCTTTATTAACGACCTTACATACAAACTCCGCTGTAATTTTTCTCAATATGCTGATGACCTCAAATTATATAAAGCAATTAAATCTATGAAAGATTGTGAACTCTTACAACAAGACCTTAACACAATATCTACCTGGTGTGTTGACAATGAAATGGAACTGAATATAGCTAAGTGCAAAGTTATAAATTTCACCAAGAACACCAAGAAAACTCTGTATTCATATAGCATATGTGGTCAGAATCTAGAAACAGTTGAATCAATAAAAGATTTAGGAATTATATTTGACAACAAACTAACATTTAATCAACACATTGAATACATTGTGTGTAAATCAAATAAATTACTTGGTTTTATTGTAAGATCAACCAAACTGTTTAAGAATTCTAACAGTCTAATAATTCTATTCAATTCCTTAATCCGAAGTGTTCTTGAGTACGGGTCAACAGTCTGGAATCCACATTATATTACACAGATATCTAGACTCGAATCAGTCCAAAGAAAATTTACACGGATTTTGTCTTACCGATCAAGTGTCTATCATCTTCTAGACGGGTACGAACAAAGACTTAGACATTTCAAATTAGAAAGTCTGGTTAAAAGACGAAACATAAATGACCTCTTAATGCTTTATAAAATTGTGAATAATCGTGTAGACAGTAACTTAGTCAACCAAATCAAGTTATACGCCAGGCCCAAATCTACCAGAAACCTTAACATATTCTGGACTGAAATTTTTGCCAAAAATACTGGATATTTTAATCCTATGTCCAGAATGTGTCGATCATACAACGATCTTGTTAAAATACACACTTTCATAGATATTTTTCTAAATAATGTAACATGTTTCAAAAAATATCTCCACGAATTGTGCACCTAAAAAAAAAAAAATTTATAGAAATAAAAATTTGTTGTTTTATTATATCTCAGGAAATACTTCATAAATATTGTATACTTATAATTTATTTCAATTTTGTATTTAAGTTTTTTTTTAAGTTATATATAAATAATACTTGCGTTGTTTTTCATGTGTTTGCTTCTGTAAAAATTCAAATGTAATTACTGCAGACACATTAGTCTAGAGATATTTATATTTGTATTTTAATTTATTATATTTTACCCACAAAAATGTTTTATAAATATCCTGTTTGTGTCTCAAATAAATAAAATTAAATAAAATAAAATAAAATGAAAAATAATCTCTACTGAGACAAGACGAAATTTACAGATACATAAAATTCAAAACGTTTAAGTTTAAATAACTCGATTAAATTAAATAGATTTCTTAGAAATAAATGAATTATCACGTTATGTCAACATTGCGGAACAGTAATCATTGTCTTCATATTTGTGTGTAATATTTGGGTTGTGGTCGTAAGTTTATAAAAATCAAAATATGTATTTCTGGGTTTGTATGTATGTCCGCTATGCGTTGCTAAACCATTGAAACTTTGGGGTTTGATGTGTGAAAAACTGAATGAATGAATTAATGAATCAATTAATGAATGAATTAATGAATGAATAAATGATGAATGAATGAATGATGAATGAATAAATTAATGAATAATGAATAAATGAATGTATGATGAATAAATGATGAATAAATGAATGAATGATTAATAAATGAATGAATGATGAATTTAAGAATTAATGAATGAATGATGAATGAATTAATGAATGATGAATGAATGAATGAATGAATGAACGAATGAATGAATGAATGAATTAATGAATTAATGAATGATGAATGAATGATGAATGAATGAATGAATTGAGAATGAATGAATGATGAATGAATGAATGAATTGAGAATGAATGAATCTTGAAACTGAATGAATGAATGAATGAATAAATGATTGAATGAATTAGTGAATGAATATACATGGATTAAGGAATCAGTGGTATTTCCACCCAATACCATGCGAGCGAAGCCGCGGGTAAAAGCTAGTCTATTATAAAAAACATTTTTTTAAATTTGAATTTGAAAAAATAAAGTTTTTGAATTTATCGAAATTATATCTCGATGCTCATAGAAAGTACCAAGTATAAAATTGAAGGAGACTGGCCCCCGTTACGGGCCGGATACCAAATAACCACAACTTTAGGGATAGCGGCTGTAGGAATGCTTTTGGTCGGAGAACTCGACAAAATTAATATATTGTGTCCGCGTTATTACGCCGTACTATTTGTAAGGTAACCAAATTAATGATTTTCAATATTTCAAGGACGACCCTGTGGAAGTTTGTAATTTTAATCTATTTAGATAATTATGACTTCACACAATATTACTGGTCATTTAAATACCGAAGATATTTCAGGCGTAGGTATGTAAACAGGTATCCTTTGTTTTAAAGAGTTGTATTTCACGACTACATTTGTTAATTAATTCTAAAGGTTTCGGCACACAATCAAATCTGATTGTTGATTTCTGAATTTGTTTAAATTTTGTGTTAGTTTTAAGATTGCTAGTGATTGACACGGATGTGTCATGATGAACAATGTACTCGTACATGTGAAATAAAACTCTTCAAAATAAAATGTATTGAAATTGTTACATTGTTAATGCCCAAGAAAGACAGGAAAATAGTTACCTAAATTCTAAACTTACTATTTCATAAGTAATGTTGTGTTTCACCGATTTTTTAAGGTAACATTATTTTATCATTGTAAGTTTAATACAGTTTTATATTTTAGCGACCATTTTGTTTTTAGCATTTTCTCCACATAGTAGGCCCTGAGGAAAAAGATTGGGCTGATGTCATATTTGGGGGATGTAACATTGAAAAAGAAGATAATACTAATAAATCTTAACGAAAATATGAAAAAATGATCAAGACACGGTAAAATAAAAAGGTAACGGTCGCAGCTGGGACTCGAACCCAGGATCTGGAGTCTTACCGGGTTGAACGCCTTAACTAACTCGGCCATTGGGATCTGTTATTTTTAAGGCATTTTTGTCATATTTCCAATTCAGAATTAACAATATTATCTTCGACTAATTTTTCTCATATTTTTGGCCGCTACCTATGATCACTAACTTTCTATTTTTCTGTGTCTTATTCTTTTTCATATTTTCATAAAATCATAAAATTTAATAATTATAATATCTAGAGAAAAGAGTTTTTTAATGCCGTTATTAGCCTGTTTTATTTAAAATACGTTATAGGATTCGCTTCCATATTCGCCGACTTCCCTAAACCTTCCCTAAATTTAAACCATAGCTCCTTATCTGTTTTTTTTCCATTAGCTTCACACAGGAGGCCCGGAGGAAAATAATTCCACTCAGGGCCTGTGTCATCTTTGGGGATGCTGTAGAATGTATTTGTAGGAAAGGAAGGAGAGGAAGTTCTGGGAAGGAAAAGGGTAGTAGGGATGGGTAAGAATCTGGGGGTCAGCGTGTCCAGGAGTGACGGACGTATGAATCCATCCCTCCCATGGCGGTGCAAAGCGATGTTCTGAGAGAAGTCAAAGGGACTCCCTCAACCATTCTCTCCCGATCTGTCCTGCCATGCAGCTGGTGGGCAGACGCATCCGCCGCTAAGACCCGCACAAACCTCACCCCATGAACCCGGGCACCCCGGCTAATACAAAATAAAAGCAATAATTCTTCTTAAAAAAAAATAAAATCGTGTGTGTTACCATCAATACACGCGCAACTATTGAACTAATTTGCCAATTTGGCTTTGGAAAAAATACAACTTACACCAAGACAGTTCAAACTTATGAAAAGGCTTTAATATTTAAAAAGCACAAAAAAATTACTTCACGTCACCATTGTACTGTAGTGTGAGCTAGGGAGACCAATATAAAATTAAACATCCTGAACTCAGAATCCATGAAAAGTTGAATACCTATCGCAGAAGAGAGAATGATTAAATGATGTGAAATCTAGTAAACATGATATCTATCACTTTGTTAAGTGATAGATATCATGTTTACTATGATATCTATCACTTATGCATAACTCTGTATGTACATTCTGCAGAACACTCTGTATGTACACTCACCATAATATTATAGTAACGACTCGGTCTATTAACTATTTTCAAAAAGAACTCAGTTTCCTTCCTAAATACCCACAACGAAAGAAGGGTCATTTATAAAATGCAAAGTGTTACTTTCCGTCAGTTTTCGCCAGCGTGTGCCTTTATGGAAATAATACGGAAATATATGTACGGTGATAATAAGAAATAATATACTGGTATGTGCGGTGCGAGGCCACGGAAAGTGCCAGGTGAGGAATTTAATGAACCCATCTCGACCGGCCGTCAGTATATCATGATTTAGGGGGCGTTCGCAAATAGGCTTGTCCCTTATAATCTCCACGATGTATATGTTTACAAACTGAGATACAAATTTGCCTGAAACTGAGGCCGTATCCGGAGAACCGACACTGCTGCAAAGTTAAAATTTAATACTTTGCTCAAAACTGTACATATGTATAAAAGCGCGCACTACATAATATTATCATACGTGGACGTACCACATGGGACGTTTGGTACTAATTCTAATTTGTGAAGGATTGGTAATATGTTGGGAGTTGGTACCTAATTTCATTACGAAGAAAAATATTTTCATCCTGTATTTACTATTTACTTTCTCAAATACCATTTAATTAGGCGATAGACAATATACAAGTGGAGATATTAATAAATAAAATATGGAATATCGAGATACATGATGAAAAACTATAATTTATACACCAACATTACAAACAACAGTATTAAACATTCAGATTTTTGCTAAGAACCATTAAAAACTTTCATTCGCTTTCAGTCATGAAATTTTATTTGTCTCATCAGTTCGTATCCAGTTAGAGTATAATTCCGTTATTTGGTCACCTCAGCATAAAGTTTTTACGATTTATAAATTTTAATTTAATTAACCCGTAGAATAAATTAACTTTTCTTTTTTTATTAAATACCTTAAAAGTACATGTATTTGTGGATCGGCGAAGGATAAGGAACCTATGTTTATTTTTAAATATATTGAAAAATCGGAGTTCAAAGTTGTAAACATTATAAACATGAAATGTAAACATTATGTCGGTACCCAATGTAAAAACCCCATCGGCATATAAAAAAAAATAATAATGTAATTATTTTTATGAATATGAATGTTGTGTCTTATTTTTCAGGTTACTATCACGTGTAGATACATATCGTTATACATACTGATTTGGTTTATTTATGCTGTGCGTTAGTCCTGTCTGAAATCTGGTTCGATGAACTCAAATTTACTTTGAATTTATATGCTTATCAGTTTCCAAAGTCGAATTGGTTGTGTGAAGAATTAGGACAAATAACAAGCAGTTACCTATATGTTACATGTACAATGTGATGACACCTACCAGAATATTAGGGTATTCTAGTCCAGAAAATAAATTTTTTTAGATATTCAAGAATATATCCTTAAAAGGATTGTTCAAAATTCTAATTATTTTAAAAGTAATAGCCATTTTGGTTCGACCGGTTTAGACGGAATCTATCTAAAATCTAAATAGAGCAAAACTACTTTTTTCGAAACGTTTGTAATAAAATCTCAAGTTCTAAATGACTGATTTTCTTGAAAATTGGCATGATTTTTTTTTATATATTCCTCTATTATATTAAATGAATTATTTATGAAATTACACAAATTAATCTAATTAATTTTATTTGCCCACACGCCGGGATTCGATCCCGCGACCTTCTGATTAAAATTCAAGAGTCTTATGTATACAATGTTTGAAAATGTACCAATGTTGTCATTATTTACCTGCTGACAAACTACATAAGTAGTTTAGCGGGTTTAAATGTAAATAAATAAAAAAAAAAAAATTACACCTCCACCACAGAAGTCGTGAAGTGAAATAACTACTAAAAATGAATTGAATTAATAAAATTTACTTGCGCACGTTGGGATTTAAACATGCGATCTCCGGATTAAGCGCACTTGAAGTGAAACATCTCAAAACTGCGCTATAAAAATAGTACGTTATTATTATTATTATTATTTGCAGCCAAGGATCATAACCAGTCTAGCCCGTCAGTCAAGTTTAATAATTATTATTTGTTAAGAAAAAAACCTTTTTCGTGTTGCGTATTGAAATTGAAGTCTGTCAATAAATCTTCAACACGCTTACGATCATCAAGAATTGTTTCCTTGTTCAAATTTATCCGTAATGATAATTTTTCTCTTTTTTACTGCTAATTGGAACGCACTATTGTTTTTAGTTAGGATTGCCTTATTTTAAAGGCAATACCAGAACAATGGTAGTTGGAAAGTAGGGCATTGAAACAGCTGCGAGATACCTAAAAGCCAACAATTCAACATTGTGACTTTAAAAGCGAGTGGTATTGTTGTGCGGACAAAAATCATTGTTTGGATACTTTTTTAGAGTTGATTGTGGCGGAAACTTTTACCACATCCCTATTATACGAGCAAGTGGTAGGTAGGAAAAGTTGTACGCTAAACTAATACCTGGAGGATTATTTTTATAATATCATCAATATATATATTATAAAAGAAAGTAGAGAAAAATATGCGTCCCGATAAAACTCAGAAACGCGTCCCGGTACGATCAAGGGAGTTATATTGTGTGGTAGCCCTCTATCCCCAATCAATGAAGAAGGATCCCGTTTTGAAGATATAAGGGCTGGAAGATTCGCCCTCTAGAAATTTCTAGAACAGTCCAGAACATTCGAGAGTATTCAAGAGCATTCCAAAGCATTTTCCCGGAACATTCTGGAATGTTGCGAAATGTTCGGGAATAGTCTGGAACGTTTAGGAACATCCCGGAACATTCCAGATCATTGTGGAACATTCTAGAACACAATGCCTTTTTTGTATGGGTGGGGCTACCCATTGGTAGGGGTATATAAAGCAAGATCCGTCGTGGTTTCGAACGTCAGTTAAATCTCACATCGACTCCCTGAGCTAAGCCGGATACCCCAGTATCACATATTTATACATTTTAATCAGAATTTACAGAACGTCACGCGGTACACGCCTTAAATACGAGATATTTTACAATTTTTTATTAAAAACGTTCTTTCAAAGTTGCCGACTTTGCGTCCTGCTGGTGACTTCCTCGAAATTGTATCGTCACTTTTAATTAATCTGCACGAGATAAAAATCCCCTAAAGACATCCTGGGATCACGTGAAAAAGAGGACCCTACCGCAAAATACCCAACGTTGGCATCCTCGGCTAAAAATAAATTGAATTTTACATACGTACCTCTTGCTGGCGACTGTCGACATGCAAAGTAAGTTCTGATAATAAAAAAATATATAAATCGTTCAGCTCAGTGCAAATTTATTGAGTACAACAGTCTTTATATCATTTCGGAATTGTTACAAAGATAAATCGATGTGTTTTCTATTGTAGGAAGAGCTATTATTATTCTTTGTGAAACATATTGAGAAAAAAACTTTTCAATCTCTTCCCTTCTTTCCCCTCTCACATATTGTATTTGCGAGGATCCTCGACCTTCTGTTCTGTCCTGCTCCCCTGATGCTCCTGTCCGGTACAGTATATATAGTTTATAATAGTGTTGTGTTTCTGCTTGTGCCACCCCTTAACACCATGTGTTGTTCAACAACATTTTTCTTCCGTAAGCCCAAAGTATTCCTCATAATATTGTAAATCCTACGTGGTCCAACTGCCGGACTCGAGTTTGCCAAAGTAAATATTTCTCATTATTTTCGTTCCTTTGAAGAAACTTTGAAGCAAATTTATAACATCCCAGTGAAGTATATCGCGGGCTTAGGTTAGGTTAGGCACCCGTGATTCGGAACTCAAAGAACAAAATGTTACAAAGAATGTACTTTGTACATTACTGACGAAAGATAAATTCACTCACTATGTACCTCTTGTTATTACGGTGGTTGGGAAATTTGTTTCTATCGAGCGGAAAACTGGAGCCAGTTAAATTACCGCCGTGTGCAAGACTTTTTTTCAGAACAGAATAAAATAGCTGTAGGTAATTTTTGTTATACAAGGTGTTAAGGGACGTACTTGACTTACTTTAACCAGTGATTCCTGACATTATTTGGAGTAAAAAATGTTAATGAAATTTTGGTCTCCGGTGACTTTTTTTGACGACTTTTTTTTTTTTCAAAAATTTTTTCTTCAAAATCAAACAAAAAAAAATTTCTTCCACATGTCGTCACTGGTCATACAGCCAGGTGTCCGACGAATCCCTTAGCCCGCCTCCAACTGTTCAACAACTACCATTTTTTTATGTTTTTGTAGAAAAAAAAAAAAAAAAAAAACATCAAAAATGTCACCGGAGACCAAAATTTCATTTACATTTTTTACTCCAAATAATGTCAGGAATCACTGGTTAAAGTAAGTCAAGTACGTCCCTTAACACCCTGTATATTAGGTCTTCCTTCTATGCTGTCCATGTTCATCACGTACAACGACGCGCAATGCTTCTTGCTAGGAATTGCTTGGAGATTAGGACTTGAAAGAGGCGAGTACTCATTTGATGATATTGAACAAATTCAAACCTTTCTCTTTCAGAAAAGACGTTGAAAATACTTTGGTCTAATTTGTCATTTAAAAAGTATGAACAGTCCCATTGACTCATCTTCTTTGTTACAACTCGTACAGCTCAACAACCCTTTCCGTAGACTTCGAAATAATGAATTGTTGTTCCTCAATCGACACTTGTTAAATTACGGATAGGTTTATTTATTGTCATTTGTCCAAAATGTTGTCAAAGCGTTTAATTTTTTTATTTCACGGAATTTGAACAAATCATTAAATTCAGAAGTTAATTTTCAGGTTATGTGAAAGTTCTGATATTATTTCAGTGCTGTAGTAACTGACCCATAATGATAAAATAACAGAACTTGAAAATTAACTTCTAAATTTGAACAATATATCAAATTTCATAGTCAAAATTCAACAGTGGTTAACCTTGTATTTAATTATTAGATCTGACTAGCCACGCGCCTCCTAGTCCGCTTTTCACCTAATTTCTTTCCCTGAATTAAATTTGGAAATTCAATTATTTTTTTAAATTAAATGAAGACAATATAAGCGAAAATCTTAGAACAGAAAAATCAGAAAAAGGTACGCATCTAGGACTCGAACCCAAGACCTTCGCCTTGCCGGGGGCAACTCTACCATCTGAGCTAATGTGTCCCTATCCGGTTCGGTAATATTTAACTGTATCATACTTCGACTAAGAACTGCCAACATTGTCTTCAATTTGAGATGAAGAGATCCATTTAAAAATAGTTACTTACATTTTACCTATAAAATAACATGTATTACGTACCTGTGTGAATAATATTCGGTATCGTTTTAATATTAGTGAAAATGGATTATCTCTTTTGGACAAATTTAAAGTAAGTTACTGTCTCGATCGTCTTCTATTATAATATAAACCTGGGGAAGTAGTTGGCTGTTTTTACGAGGGCGGTTGTAAAAGAAATTTTATCGATAGGTTTCAATCTAGCCGAGAGATGTGTACATCGCCCAGCCGAGCAGGCAACAGTACGTCCTCCGTCGCTGCGTAAAAACGGGTACGAATTGACAATTCCATTTTACGAGTTTCCGTAAAAACGAACTGTCATCAAAATACGTCCAAAGCTTTAACTGTTTATCGCCGCGTGGTGACTCCGTATATTTAGCAGTGCTAAGACGAACAATATCTCTTTAACAACTCCTCGGTTGGCGGCGAGACGCGGATAATTCGATTCCGCCGAGATTTAATGAACAACAACAAAGAAATACTGTTTTTGAATTAATTCTCTTAAAACGATATTCTCTTTTAAAAGGAATGTCACTGCTGTCTCTAGTATACGTATAAATCCCATCAACCCGAAGCGTGAACCTACATCTTCCCCGAGTGCTCTACCTTCAGATGCACGCAAGAGCTTCTGGAGACTTGCCAAAAAAGGCACTTGTCATTCTCGCCGAGAAGATTTTATTCATAAATCCTCCCAACATGTGAAATGCTCGTGCGATTTCTACTTAGATACCTGCTAAACTGTGTTTACCTACAGCATAATATTATTTACTGCAAAATAATAAAATAATGCACCTCACTATTTCACCTCTTTTCATCCAAATTAATTCCTACAGATATAAAAAATAAATAACATATGTGTACTTGAAATATTACATTTTTGTAAAGTTTTTTTTTTTTTTTTAACTGATAGTTTAGAAAATATTCAACGTCATTTTAAAACGACTGTGGTTCCGAGAGGTAATTGACGTACTAGTATGAAAATGGACCATATTCTGCAAAGAATATTCACAAAAAATACATCAATTAAAGACAATATCATGTCTACTTATCACTTGAAAGTATTATTGCTCAACTCATCAAAACACATATAAAATGAATATAATAAAATAGTCATAATATTTTAAAAGTGTTCTCATATGTTTGCGTTTGATAGTATAACCTCAAACGACCAGTGTCGTTTTGAAATGACACGATACTTTCGGATGCTAAAAACAAATATTATATCAATTTTTTTGTTTTATTTTCATTATAATATGAAAGAATGTACGTTTTACTGTAAGTAAAAATGGAAAAAATATATGAAAAAAACATAAATACCCTGTCCGTTTTAATACTGCAATTCCCTCGGATCATAGCTTTTCAAAAGGTCTGATCAACGATTCTTATTTACGATATGAAGTGTGTACGCAATGCAGCCGACGCAACGAAAACAATCAATGTTGCTGGGAAGGATTCACTGAATAATTTGTAAAAAACCGCAAATAAATTGGTTCAGTAGTTACTTAGTAAACTTCACGTCATTTTAAAATGACTCTGATTGAGAAAGGGTTAACGTGTTGCCTTCAATTAATACAGAATTTTGTGTGAAAATTTGGTTCGAGCTAACGAGGAGCTATTTACTTTCGAGTTTCTTTTGAAATTTTCTTCCACTTAGTTATGAGGTAGAAGCCTAACACTCTGAGAATGCAACCTTAAAATTTGAAAATTTATAAAAGTTTCCTAGTTTAGAAATCCTAGGAAGGAAAACTTCAAAGTGAGAGAGCTTATTAAACCATCAAAGTATGATTAATTTTCTAGGAAGTGGAAAATTGATGATGAGTAAACTAAAGAAAGACGTATGACGTTCAATCAGAAAGTTTTTGTGGCATTTTCCACTTTAATAAACGTTTTTCATCTTTCACCTACTATCTTCACTTAAAGTCTTCGCCGGTGATTTCGATTTGGGTATGCTTTCATTGCATTTTTTCTTATTTTATACAACGCAATCGAACATTCAAGAAACTCTTGGTACGGGTTTTTTTACAGAATTTGAATAATTCATCAATTTCAAATTTATTTTTTAAGATCTCTAAAGTACTATTATTGAAGTACCTACAATGAAACAAATGGCTCATAATGATATAATATCATAACTTGAATAGAACCTTTACGGAATTTTAAGTTAACTTTAAAATCTGGTGAAAGGTTCAAATCTGTGACAATCCAATTAGGAGATTGCAATAAATATTTTTTTATATACGTATATTACCAAAATTTACTTTAATACATTTTCCGCTTTTTATAAAACGCCAGATCACACTGTGCAGGAGATTTTAATGGGTCACTAAAAAAATAGTACATATCCTGCTGACCCCACACAAATCTGAAGTGCCACGACTTTTGATTTTGGTAGCCACAGAAAAAACCCTTAACACCGTGCAGAAACGGGCGTTACAGTCATTACAAATGGAGTGCAATCTTTAGGACACACATGTCAGATGGGAATACTGTCCTTGTTCTATCAGTATTTCAATGGGAGATCCCTTTGGTGCAGGTGCTTAATCGAGAAACAAGTCAAACGCGCGCCCAACATAATTTCTGCCATTCGTTCTTGAGTTCACCAGCTCGGCTGCGAAACGATTCTACGTTTTCTCGTTACCACTCTCCCTCAATATGGCCATGTTACTCCTTCCTGTCTTCGAAAAGACCAGTCAAAAAACCATACTGAATCCAAAGATGACATAGACGGCGAGGGATATTATTTTCCTCTGTGTGGCTAATTTAAAAAATAAGAAGTAAGGTTTACACAATTTCGCGCGAATTCGGTCTAATAATATAATTGATGATGGTTTGGTTTCCTGGGATTAAACCCAGCATTTCGTATCAGACAACTAGAATTGGATCCACAAAATCTCTAGAGTCAGAAGAGGGGAGGGCACTTAACAATGGAACTGATTCGAGCATTCGTCCCTTCAGACATCGACTTGATATGTGACATCAGAGCTAACCGATGCGATGTAACGATGGAAACAATAGTCGAGGACGACTCCCTAAATGCCTTTTTGAGGACAGTAAAGCGCAGTAGTGCAAAAAAATCCGTAAAAAAGGGTTGTATTTTAGGGGCTTAAATATCTTTGTTATGCAAAGTTTGTTGGGGTTTGTTTAGAGGGTTGTTAGTCGACTCCACTGTCATAACTTTCCCAACTTCGGTGGGTGACTGTATATTTATGCATACCTACTTGTTAAATACCTTTTAACTTTTCACAAAAATTGGCGTTCTCTCTCGCATTTTTATTTACGCGGTGTGCCCGTGGGAGATTTTACATTCCAGAAAGGTACTTTCATAATTTACAATCACCTACTTTTGAATTTCAAAACCATTTATTTAAAAGTGATACAAAAAACAAAACGTGGTTAAAAAGTTTCGCTTATGGCTGAGGTTCGTAGAAAATGTATTAAATTAAATACATTTTCTACGATCCTTGGCTTATGACAACACATTTGAGTTCAATTACTTAAGATTTCTAGAATATCGTAAGGTGAGTTAATTAATTAATAAATATTGACTAACGACTCAGCAGAGTTTTCCTAGACTTAGACTCGGACGACAAAGATTATAAACCGTGCTGAAGTAGTATACTGTTTGACACACGTAGGGTTTTCTTTGATAACCATATTATGAAATAAAAAATAAAGCACTGTATATTTGCGCCCCCTTCTAAAGTGTGGGAATGAATTTCAGAATTGAAACTGTGAATATGGCTGTAGCTAGGTTTTGTTACCAGAACTTATTTGAATTTTGAAGAGAAACTTCCTTAGCCCCGTTAGAGTGATTTGAAATTCGGATGAAACGGAAATGACGCACTACGGCACCTGCGAAGCATCAAACTGCGCTCAAGGTTCCTGTAGGTCTGAGCTCATTGGCCGCTTCGTTTTTTATGGGTCGTGCGAATATAATGCATAAATTCGCGCCTCGCCGAGTGCGTCCCATAGCGCAGCGGTATAGTGCGTCGCAAATCTCAGCGGCCAGAGAAATCCAGCGGACGAAGGTTCGAATCCTACGAAATCCAAAAAAATAATCATTTTTGTTTTTGTAAATTAATTTCCAATCTTCAAACCAATTTAAAATCAACATCTAGCGACTTTCTAGTTTCACTTCTAACGAGTATGAATTAACACTCTTAAGTTTTTTGCATTTACCCTTCTACACTTTTTTTCCGCTTTACAACATTTTCCAATACTGACATTCCTTAAATCCACCGGCCTTTAGTAGGTAAGTGTGCGGGATATCATTAAAAAATACATAATATCTAAAACCCACCTAACCTTAAAAAAACACTATCTTTCTTAAATTGAAATTATGTGTTGGTAAATATATCAATTTCGTTCTTTGAATTAGTGAAATTACAACTGATCGTAATAATGCAATAAATCGATAAAGTTCCTAACGATGCACAACACTATATTTTAAATCTTCACATGTAGCAAACACTTTGTGGGAATACATAATTATAATAAACACAATTCAATAACTTTGTTTCAATTCCACTTTATTATTTCTTACTCCAACCGGTTTCGGTTCGTCCTGAACCTTCCTCAGGGGTGAATAAAAATATACTGAACATAATACAGATAAACATGATATTTAAAAGAAAATTAGAAGAGGGAGACAGGACATCAACTTAGGTGGGGGCGAGGAGGGAGGTGCCTAAGAGAGAGGGGTGAACGAGGGCGGGGGTAATGGAAATATTTAAAAAATGGGGGTGTTAGACAAATCTAATTGTTTATTAAGTTAATTGGTTTTATTTATTTTTAATGACTTTTTTATTTCAAGGGCTTCTAGATTATTAAGGCGTAGACCTATCCCATTTTTATGCAATACATCTATCCCGGAATCTTTATTAAATGAGTGATTTTTATCTATTAGATGGGAGGCGAATTCTGAAAAACCTACACTGTTTAGACATCTCAAGTGTTCGACCACCCTTGTTTGAATGTTTCTAGCCGTTTTACCTATGTAAAAGGCTCAGAGTAACAATATGTAAAAGGCCGAACAGTCGTGACATTTAAGTTTATATATGCCAAAATGGGTTAAGTTATTTTCTTTATCTTTAGAGTTTATTAAAAGTTTACCTAGGTTGTTATGAGGAAGGTTCAGGACGAACCGAAACCGGTTGGAGTAAGAAATAATAAAGTGGAATTGAAACAAAGTTATTTAATTGTGTTTACTATATTTTAAATTTAATTATGTTTTGTTTAAATTTCGTAGGTTTTATCTTTACAAGTGAAATCGAATTTCGTGATTTTCATTTTCAAGAAAGCGTTGTGTACTACATGCACGAAACTGGCAGAGGAAGGATTAAAGTAGAGTGAAAGATGTATAAATGAGATCCTTGAGGCGGATGTGTGTAAAACCATGCATGATCGTGTGAAAAACGTGGAGATCCGGAGAAAAAATGCAAGGCTGATTGATGTAAGCGTAATGAGTCAGATTAAGAAAGGGACCCTCAGATGGTTTGGTTATTGATCAAGTGAAAGAGACACCTGAGTCGGGCCAAGTCGAGAGTCAGAATAACAGAAGAGTACCTATGTATGAGGCGATGTATTAAAGTGAATGAGCGAATCTGGTAAGGAGTGTGCGCTAAAATCGAGTTGATTAGCGGTCCATCCTCTCTGCCTTCTCCTGCGGGGAAACGGTGTAGTAGTTAATCAGTTATTAATTTAATAACTAAATTTACTAACATAATAAACCGTCATTTTTTACGGGTCTGCCCTGGTATATACTTACAAAAAAATATTTGTGTGGTTCACACGCGGTAAAAGAAAAACCTTCAGAAAAAACTTCGAGAGAATGAGAGTTATCAAGTTTAAAAATTATTTTACATTTTATTCTTTGAAACACCGCATAAAGAGGAGGCCGACAGGCTACCGATGGCCTACCTAACGCAAAGAGGACACCGATTAATCTATCTCATTCTCTCTAGGCAAATCCTAAAGATGTGTGTGTTTGTCTTTTTTTAGTGTCGCTCGTTTCCGTTTCACCGAGTTTCAAAACACAACGGTGCTAAAGTTACAAGTTAAAAATTTCAAGTGTGCAGTTCACACGTGGTGGAAGTGAAACCTTCAGAAAACTAAAGTAGGCAATAGTGGAGAGGCCACGAAGCACCGCACAAAGATGAGACCGATGGGCTACAAAGCTCCGCACAAAGAGAAGACCGATTGTACTATTTCATTCTCTCGCAGGCTAAATCCTATAGATGTATGTGTTTGTCTCATTTTAGTGTCGCTATTTTTCTTTTCATCGAGTTTCAAATCACAACGGTTTTTAAGAAGTTTAGACTTCAAAAATCCCTCAGGTAAGTACCTAATGTTCGGTTATTTGCTTTGCAACTAAGTACACATCCCAAGCGAATACGTTTCATTAGGTATGCTTTGGTGACATTCGTTTAGTAAGAGCATTTATAATGATATTTTAAATTTGATGTGATCATTTAGGTGTTTGTTGTTTTGTGGGGGGTTATTATATCCCTTTGTTGCCCTATAATGAGGTCCTTTGTGGAAGATCGTTGTGTTTGTTTTGGGTATTAGGAGGTTTTGTGTAAATCTGTTTAATGTTTGTGTAAGTGTTTCAGTGAACATTTGTCTGGAGGTGACCGTACTACTATGTAACTTTATTCTGTATAGCAAGTTACACTTACTCTGGACATTTCGACAAAGGTTTGTTTAATTTAATTTAAGCAACTTATTCGTTTCATTAAAGTTTTGGTAGGGAGGTATGAACATTATTATAATAATAATTTTATCATTTAAGATAATATTAGTACCTATCTCTGAAACGAAAAATGTGAATGAGAGTTGTCATTATTGTCTTTAATGATTGAACACTTACTTTACAAACACTACCCAGTTAGCTATTCCATTATAAAAATATTGAGATAAATATTAGAGTGTGCAATTCACGCGCAATAGAAGTGAAACTAGAAAGTTGCTAGATGTCGCTTTCTTTTCTTTTGCCTGTTTATTTTAAAATTGTTTTAAGATCGAACATTGATTTTACAAAAAAAAAAAGTTTTTTTTTTTTGGATTTAGTAGGTTTCGAACCTCCGTTCGCTGGATGTCTCTCTGGGCGCTGAGAGTCGGGCGCTTCATACCGCGGCGCTATTGGAGGCCCGTGCGTAGTCTTGAATTTATCGCATTATATTAGAACCGAGGAACGTCAAATAATAAATTTTTGCGGCGCATTTCCGTTTCATCCGAATTTCATGGGGGCATTTAACGGGGCTAAAGAAGTTTCACTCCAAAATATTGAATAGTAATAAATTTAGCATAATAAATGTTCCTTTTGATATATATATATATATATATATATATATATATATATATATATATATATATATATAAATATATATTTTTTTTTTGTGTTTCTTTACATTGCTGGTAAAATGTTTACAATACAATTTATAACCTCACTAGGTTGTGTTGTGAATATACGAGTATGTATTAACTACTCAAGGGACAACGCATTAAAATGATTATTAATTTAATAGGGAGAGGCCATAGCTTGAACAAAGAAAAACCTAAGTTTTAACAATCAAATATCAAAACACACTTTATATTTGTGTGCTTTAGAAACGTTAGAAATAAACAAGAACAAAAAAACAAAAATTAATTTATTTAAAAAAGTAATAGCACCCTGTAAATCGCAAGACTACTTTCTGATACGTTGACTCATACCGTTCCGGGAGGGGAGTCTCCCCCGAAATCACGCCTCCTTTCTGATACGTTGACTCATACCGTTCCGGGAGGGGAGTCTCCCCCGAAATCACGCCTCCTATTTCCCTCATGTAAAAAAATCTAATAATTTCTGTACTTGTAATTTTTAAGTCAGTTTTTAGATTGCTAGTGAATGACACGGATGTGTCGAAACCGGTAGCAGATAAATAAAAATAAAGTAACAAATTTACAAAATGACCAATTTTTAGTTTGAAAATATATTATTTTAAAAAATTTCAGTTTGTAGCTTTACAAAATTGAATGCATTAAATTCACTCGAAGGAGTATTCTATGGGAAGGAAATTAGTGGCATTTTTTGGTATTCTGTATAAGCTTAATAAAAAGCAGCGGAGCCGAGGAAATTTCGAAATATACACATTTTTATTTAGAAAAATCACCAACCCCCTATAGTGTTTTACCTATAAATTTACACTAGGGATGGGTTTTTTAGAGGATTGTGTGAAATAGGGTTTTTAAGTCATTTATGTTACAGGAGAGAGAAAACACAAAAACCACCGAGTTTGTGTACATTCTCGAGTCATAAACCTAACCCAACCTCAAATTGAAAATGTTGGTCACATGTCCGATGGGTCAATTGACTATCAACAATATCTAATAATGGAATAATAATAGTTATTCATTGGAATACGGGTAGAGTAAACACATCATTAGGAACCATCTTTGCCGTAGGGTTTTGAGCATAACATAAGATTCACCATTTTACCGCTTGCACTGAGTTTTCGGAAACTGTTTATAATTATCGGTATTTGCCAGTGGTGGTTCGTGCAACGAGGCAGGAGAGGATGTGCCTCCCCAAAAAATAATGAAGAAAGGGGGAAAGAGAAATAAGATACTTTTCCGATGCCACTTTATTCATAAATTTTTTTTATTTGACTTTCACCAATTTATAAATTATATAAGTCGCAGAGTTACTTCAATATAATATTGCCCATGAATATCGTATTTCACTAGAACTGGTTGTCTTTATTTTATGTAAAGATGTCTAAAAAGTGCCAAACCTTGACTTTCTTCAGAAATAAAAATCCTGTTTTATTCGAATATTCCATCAATAACACAGCCTTAGAAAGAGTCACGGAAATTAGAGATCTTGGAATTATTTTGGATGAAAAACTAAGTTTCGCCAATCATATCCACCAAATTGTAAACAAAGGTATGAAAACACTATGCTTCATATTAAGAACAACCAAAAACTTTAATTCCATACAAGCCATTAAATTATTATATGTATCTCTAGTTAGAAGCCTAATGGAATATAACTCGGTAGTTTGGTCTCCATCTTACAAAATTCACAAAAAAAAAAAAAAATTCTATGTTTTATAAATTTTAAATTAAATATCCCATTAGAAGACTTAAATATAATTTATTATCACATTTTCTAAAAATACACACACTAGAAGACAGACGTAAAACAAACGACTTAACATTTTTATTCAAAATTCTTACCTATAAATTTGACTGTTGCGAACACCTGCTACTCATTACTTACGAATATTAATATCATATAATTACGAATACACGACAAAATACACTATTCTACTATAGTATTTATAAGCGAAACTACATTGCCCACTCTCTATGGGAAATCAGTACTTAGGTGATGTTGACATATTTAATATAAACTTGGCAAATTTAGTTGATCTTGTAAAAAACTTATTCCAAAACTATTCCTGAACCTATCTGTATCTTTGTAAACCTATGAAATCGCTGTATTTTGGTATTTTTATTACTTGTGTGTTTTTTTATCTAATTTTATCATAATTATTTCTTTATTTGTTTAAAAATCATTTGTCATGAATTAATTGTACTACTAACTTTGGGCGTTAAATAAATATTTAAAAAATATGTAACTCATCCCACCAGTGCCACCGAGCTACCATACAAAGCAGTACAGTAATACGATAGGTAGGCACAGATATGGCCCGCCTCCGATGGCAACTGATTTCATGTCTGCAGAAGGGAGTGGGGAAGTGATATGGAATCGAAATGAACGTTAACCGTTGCACGGTCGTGTGCTGTTCGGTTTGAGGCGCGCCTCAAACAACGAAGATTTCCAACGTAGAACTGATCATTTACGATTAGCTCCTGCGGTCTAGTGACCAAGTTTTGTATAATTTTCTAATTATTTGTGATAATACGCAGCAATAGGTACCTACGAAGCACACCTATTAGTATTATTTTATAAGGGCGAATTTGTAGTCGACGGTCCATCTTGTATTTGCAAATTATTTTATCTAATTTAATAATAATATAGCCCTCAGTTCTCTTAAGTGAGTACAAAAATAATAGTATGTCTCAATCGACGTATTTAAGTCCTTCTTTAGTTGAAGACCAGTAGTTCTGTGAACATCGGACTTCACGTAATATTGGTTACTCTTACTTGACAGATCACAAAAGTCGCGACGCTCTGGCGGAATAAAAAGATACCAACCATAAAAACTATCATTTTGACAGCATTGACCGGACACGAAACCCACAAATAAATTTACGGACAGATGAATATTTTTTTTTGCGTTAGCTTCACACAGGAGGCCCTGAGGAAAAAAAAATCGAGTGCATTTTACACGCGGTAGAAGCGAAACTTTACCAAAACAATCTCAAATAATTCTTGTAAAGTGTGGTCAGGTGAGGAATCAATAGGACCCTTTTAAAGTGACATCATTATCAAAGCAGCTGATGAGCGCAGTTGCAGTAATCGCCATTTCCATTTCATCCGAAATCCATATCACAGCGGTGCTATAGAAGTTTCACTTCAAAAATCCCCTCATGGCCTATGTAATCTTTGGAGATGCTATGTGGAAGCTCTTTTTAGGAAAGAAAGAGAGGAAGTTTTGGGAAGAAAAAAGGTATGAGCGGTAGGTAGGAATCTGGGTGTCAGTATGTAATCCCTCAACCAGTCTTTTCCGATCAGGCCTAGCACGCCGTTGGTGGGCAGACGCATTCGCCACCAAGATCACCCCGGGAACCCGGACACCAAACTATGTCATCAAACGTAACGAACCACTTGAGGAGACCTATGGCAGAGGTGTTGGTTATCCAATAAATGGTTCCCGCCTCCCAAAATGATGCAAAGCGGTCGAGTAAAAATAGAACTTCACAGCGCTCAGTCAATAAATTCTCATCGATATTGCTGTTGGAAAAAAATTCGGAACTGCAATGCTAACTAATCATTCGCTCTACAAACGATGTGAGATGTCTAATTGAAAAATCAGTAAATCAGTAAATAAAAAAGTAGGGAAATTGGAATTTGTTTGACTTTCAAACCACAGGCCATGTTTATGTTTGCAGTTCGGTATAGATCCACCCGAATGAGACTATTGGGTAGCGGTACCAGTTGTGGACATAACTTACTGCTTTATGGTCCGATATAATAGTAGATTCTTGGCAGTAAAGGAAGACATTTTGTGGACGTTAGAATTTAGAAGTCAATCGATAATTTGTTTTTGAAATATTTTTAGTATACATTCCTGTCACCTACCTCAGGATTGGGTGCCTTCTAGTGAGGAAGGTAATGTAAAGCATACAATAAAATTGCCAGCAATTTAGTTATAACATGTACTGTTTTTTTCGTTTGCCACTTTATAAATAATATTTCGTTAAATACCGATTTATCGACACTGAAACTGAAAAAAAACTGAAAGGTATTGAGTTTTGGTCAGACTTGTAGGTATACACCATACAGGATCTAACAGTACGTACTCGAAGGATTTTAACCAGCGATTCCATTTCCGATGCAGATGTCACTTTACTGTCTAATGATATTTATTTTCAATTAAAAATAACAAATATATTTTTTCATCACACCGTGTGAGTGGTTGGATTAGCACGGGTAACCTGATGCGCACTGCGTATCGTTCTAACAGCAAGGAAGCAGTGGAGAGAGAGCGCATAACACGTGATCCCGTCGCCAATCGTAGTAGTGTGATCAGTGGTGACTCTCAATGCCACAAACCGATTACTAGTATACGAACAATTGGAAAGTGCTTGAATAATTATTTGAGTAGATACTATCGATTATTTTGTAATCTAGGAGGCAGTTCAATTACCTGCCATAATATAGTTGGTAATTCAATATCTTTAAGTTATATACATTATATTTTATTTATTTATTTAGTGGATATTTATTTACGCCTAAATGGAGTTTTACATGAACATTTTATAAATTGATTACACTAATTAAGTGTAAAAATATAAATACAGTTGCAGTAATTGTAATAAAATTTAGTGCAGATTAGCAACATAGTTTGTAAAATATGGTATAACATAAGAAAATGTAACAAAAAAAGTAAGCTTATACTTGCGATATTAATTATGTATGTTACAAAATCAATAAAACAGAAAAAATAAGTAATATTTAATTAAATGAAGAAATAATAATATTAATTACTTACTTAAATAAAAATATTATTCTTAAATCTGGTGTTTAATTAAGTGAACGAAACTCGATCGAAAATCTGGAAACAGAAAAATCAGAAAAAGATATTGGCACCTCTGGGACCTGAACCCAGGACCTCTCGCTTTCCGGGCGAAGCGCTGTCCACTGCGCCAAGGTGTCGATATCAAATTCCGTCATTTTTAACTGCATCATACTTCGACTAAGAACCACCCACATTATCTTCATTTTCTTAACGCATATTTTATTGGCTGCTATATTTATGCCTTCTATCTTCGCCCGAAAAGCGAAAAGTCCTGGGTTCAAGTCCCAGAGGTGCCAATTTCTTTTTTTGATTTTCTATTTCTCTTCATTTAATTATATATTACAGTTTGAGGTTTTATAAGGAGAATAAAAAAAGAAACAAAAAAGAATAAATAAGAATGTAATCAACTCGTAAGGTATAGAATATTATAGCAGAGATTATTTTTCTTTAATAAATAACAAACAGAATTGGCAATTTAGAAAAAAAAAATTTATATCGTGTTAAATAAAAATAAGATTTTAAGTAATTAAAAAAGGAAAACAAATTAAAAAGGGTTCGTGTTAGGTGAAAGAATAGAAGATGTCTGACTCAAAAAAAAAAATTGTCTAAAACTAGAAAGATTAACCATATCGTACCGTTAAAATTTGTAAAGCCACGTGTGGTCGTGATTGATAGACGCCGACGAAATATCATGAATGTTGTCTAATACGTAGGTATGTAGGTACAAACATGCAATTTAACTTGCGACACCGAAAATAATCTAAGCACATGAATTTATTTACGAATTATGTTATGTTTACGAACTCTACACGTGTGAAAATAATTATTCTTAGAGCTAACAGAATTGAACGCAGAGTCAAAGTCTATTTCCCGGGTATTCTGCGCGCACTCCGGCACACATACTTCACTTGAATAACCGATCAGGCAGTCCAGAGTTTATTTACGTGTGTACGGATGCAGAATAACGAACTACAAGCCCGTCCCCCTAGGCTCAACTCTGCAAATATATATATATATGTTCACAAAGAAATATATCTAAAATTATTATCATACTTGATTTGAAATGTCTGAAATTACCAGATTGGTGATGGTGTAAGAGCCCGAACTATTTCAGTGAGTAGGTAATAGGTAGCGAGTTGTACGGAGGGTGAACAGGACTAGAATATGCGATCAGCCGCAACCGGCCATACAAATGTTTGTTTTGTGTGTCCGATTGCGGAATAGTTAACTGCGCTCAGATTGCGATCTAAATATTTGCCTTTGGAAGGGGCGTATTAGTCTTGCATTAATAATTCCTGAGCTGAACCGGTAATTGGAACAGGGACTAGAGCAATTGGCTTCCTAAGTGCCACCTGAAGATCCCGGACACATTCTCGAGTCTTGAGCCACATACAGATGTCGATTATTGTCAACGCACTCATGATGCATAACTACTTACAGTAGATTGTCTAAGTCTAATTAGCTCCATTTGGCGCACAGCTCTCGGTTGAAGTAAAGGCGGAGTGACCGCTTTGTCAATGCAAGTCCCGACGGCGACGGTTTTAATTGAGAATTGATGCCATGGAAAACGGGGAATGTAGGTTAACATTGCACTGGGATTATTGACAAGCCTACCTCGTAATAATACACTCCCAGGAGGCTTGCTATCAATGGATCACACTAAGACAACTCTTTAATATTTCATTGAAGAAAACGATAATAGATACTTATAAATCTAGACATATTATAACACGTCACAGAAAAAAAAAAAAAAAACGAGTGTGCTTTAGACCACACGACTGAAGTAAAACTTCTTTAGCTCTAACTATATGATAGGAAGAGAGAAAGAAAAAGTGCGCGCGCACTGCTGTCTTGCTCTCTCTTGCTCCTACAGTGTGATATAGACAATAGGCCTGCACTGTATCTTAGATTTATCAGTCATTCAATTTCTAAATCCGCTATATCAACTTTCACTGATTCGGAGAAAACCGCAAAGAACTTTCACATCTCTAACATAAATAAAAAAAAGGATTTTTTTTATTTTTATATAATGAATGGGAGTAATATGCATTCGAAAAGTGTTCATTTGTCAATGAATGCCTAGAAATATTTAAGTAATCTGGATAAATAAAATGGATATAGCGGATTTTGATACTCACTTCGTGATTTATATGGAACATAGAGGCTTTTGAAACTCAACTGACGTGAGGGGCGTGTTTCTACAACCGCCATCTTGGCATAATAACTACTCGTGATTGGTTGAATTCCGATATAAGGGGTTTTGATAGTAACTTCTTAAATGTTTGTTTCTCACTCGCAGTTTTAACATGGTTTTTGGTCGTGATAAGGGAGGTTTTGAAACTCAATTTTAGGTTAGTCTTGTTCCTCGCAAAAATGTGAACAAGATGTCATACTCAGATCATTTTGTCGAAAAATCGGATATAGCGGGTATTGAAATTATAGGACTCGTTTCTGAAACGTAACTGCTGGCTATGAGAGGAAGAGAGAAAGAAAATGTGTGCTCGCACCTCTCTCTTGCCCCTAAAATAATATACGAAACGTAAATCTCTCTCTTTTAATCTTCACTAACTTACATCTCCCTCTCAACTACCGTTCGCCTCGCTTCTCGTAACGCTCTCGTAACGCATTCACCAGCTTACTCCCCAAGTCAAGCGTGCGTAAAGAAGTTTTACTTCAAAAGGTTATGGTCTCAACTGGAATTCAAACCCAGGATTTCTTTTCTTACCGGGACAAACGCCTTAACCAACTTGGTCATTGATACCGCTTGTTAAGTAATTTTTATCGATCTCATATTTCTAATTCAGAAATAACAATATTTTCTTCGACTAATTTTTCGCATATTTTTAACTGCAATGTTTTTGAAAGATCACAAAGTTCAAAGGAATGGTTTGCTACCTAGGTGTTAGTCAGATATACTTATCTGATTTTATTTATATGGGACATCCAAAGATATTCAAATACAGAAGAGATATGCTATGGTGTCCGCGCAACTGTCGGCGGACTACGCCGTAATTAGCGTAGTTTTCAAACAAAAATAATTTGTTCATTTCGTTGATTTTTTGAAAATGTGCATTAATATTGGTTAACAATATTTACCACATAATATACAACAACATTTCAATCACTCTCCTAATAAAGCAGCTGCTTGTGTTTAGGAGAGAACAACTAAAAAAAAAAAAATTTCATTTGTTTAAATGAAAACAAAAAATATTAGTTATTCAACAAATAACATTAGTGATTTTATGAGAAGATACCTTAGAATCATAGTTCCATGGGAGATACAGATAAAAGTAATAAATTAAAGGTTAGTTAATAAATGATTTGAAGTATTGATAAGGCAAAAAATATTTCTACATATTCAATACATATTTCTAAATACAATATACAATAAGTTAAGTTATGAGGTGGTACTAGAATATTTTAATTTAATTTTTTTTTAATATTTTTCGTAGCTTTCTTCCGATCGTATATCAAGGGGTAATTTATTAAATAATTTTATACCCTTGAATGTATAGTGATGCTGTGCTGTTGTGGTTCGCACAAGTGGCACGGAAAATCCTCCAACAGATATTATTCTTTTGCTTATATTTAATTGTGGTAAATTATTTATACTAAAGAACTCTTTATGTATTTGTAATAGTGCAATTTTGTCATAAATTTTTACAAGTGGGGGAACCGGGAAATCTTGAAAAACATTTATAGTTGGATAGTAATAGGGCTTTTTTAGGATGATTTTTATTAATATCTTTTGAATTGTTTCCAATGGGAGAAGGGTTGCTTTGTATGCACCCCCCCAAGCCACGATTCCATATTGTAGTACAGAGTGCGCAAGTGCATAATAAATATCTTTTAGTATTTTTAATGATACAATAATATATTTAATAAGGAAAGAATTCGTTCATTTATTTTAACGTTCGTTTGGTTTATTCGTTAATAATTTGTTCTTTTAGTTTATTTGTTAATTGGTAAAGAATTTCGGCGACACCCGGAAGCGCAGACCCACATAGTAAAAACAACAGATAGCACATCTACTTATATTTCAATATTTTTGGGGACATCTATTGATATTTTATAAAAGGCTAAATGAATTTTTTAAATTAAAATTTTTCAATTTCAATTTGAATTGATATAACTCTTTGTATTAAGTGAAGATTATTACTTACAACCGTCAATGCAACATATATGTTTGGAAACTAGTGTACATAAATAAACTCAACAGGGGAAAAAGAGTAACAACAATATTAAAGTTTTAAAAATCTGTTCAGGAAGACGGAAGCCATAAAGATAATAACAAAAAAAGTCATTTCGGAAATATGAAAGGATACCTGTACTTAAATTATTCTTCGAACAAATAAAGGTACATTACGTAAAGTCTGAAAAGCACTTGAGAGAAAATATTATTTTGGAGCAAGAGTTCTTTGTAAGTCCGATATTATGGATAAAATGGTATTTTCATTTAGCATTTCCTTGTTCAAAGTCAATTTAATATCTACTATTGAAAAACATCACTAAAGCATGGAATATATTTTTGAGTTTTTAAAAGGAAGAAACTTAAAAAACTCAAATGCAAGAACGTAATATTTATGAATTCTCTCAGTACATTTTTTTAAGAGTTTTATTCACAATGTACATTAATTTGTTTCTTAATTTTATTTATTTGCTTCCGGTTTTACAATAACTATATAGAGTTTGCTAATCATTTATTAGAGACACGCCATAGCTTCAATAAGGAAAAATAACTAAGTTTAAACATTTAAATATTTAATTATACGTATTTTAATTTGTGTGCCGTAGAATCCTTAGAAATGAAAAAAAAAAACAGAGTGTGCAATTCACGCGCGGTGGAAGTGAAACCTCCATTAAACTAAAGTAGACAAGAGTGGGGAGACTACGAAGCACTTTTTTTTATCAATATGAAGGATGATTTTTTTGTTATTAGTTTTTGGGGTATTATGCCGTGTTGCGCTACCTCCTTCTTTAGCCAACGTTTCGGACAGCGTTGCAGTGTCCATCATCAGGGCAGATGTGTTGATGTATATAGGTGCCATAGGTCACCCCAAGTGATTTAGAATGGGTGCCTGGGTTCATGGGGTGAGGTTTGTCAAGGTCTTGGAGGCGGATGAACAGAACACACTGAACCCCAGATATCTACCCACCCCTTAAACCCTTTTCCTTCCCAGAACTCTCCTCTCCTTCCTTTCCTTAAAAAATCCCTCCACACAGTTTCCCAAAGATGACATAGGCCCTGTGGGAAATTATTTTCCTCAGGGTTTCCTATGTGGAGCTCGTGTAAAAAAAAAGATGTAACTTTCTTTTGTGTTTTCTTTGCCCGTTCATTTTGGAGTGGTTTGAAGATTGGATATTGATTTTACAAAAAGAAAAATATTTTTATTTTGGATTTTGTGGGATTCGATCCTTGGACCGCTGAATGTCTGGCCGCAAAGGTTCGTCATGCGCTTCATACCACTAGACCAAAGGGGACTTGTGTGGGACTGTGGATTTATCGTATTATATTAGAACCGAGTACCCGTGAAATAAATAAATATTTTATTGTCATCTCGTTCTCTCGCAGGCTAAATCCTTTTTAGCGTCGCTCGCTTCCGTTTCATTGAGTTTCAAATCACAACGGTGCTTAAGAAGTTTTCACTTCAATAAGTAATCAAAATGTGCATTGTTAATAAAACTCTTAATAACAAAATGCCTATAAATTATTACAAAGTTAATTCACAAGAAGTACAAAAAAACACACACCGCGTAATTGAAATCATACTCAAATGAACACATCCGATAACACCCTAGGCGCCAACATATTATAATTATTATGTGAACATTTAATGCGGTGTTTTAATTGCGTAGAGACTTTACAGATGAATGCATTAAAATGAGAAATTACATGTATCGGGATGGGGGCGGTCGGGTATTTTAGGGGTAAGTGGGAATTTTACAAGCGGGCTAAGTGGAGCTAAGTGAAAAGAGTCGCCCACCAGCCATTGTTACGACGCTGGCGAGGTTTTAAATGGGAATTAAATGCCTTTACTCCTGAATTAAATATCACGAAAATGCCGGATGCAGACCGCGCTCCGAAAGAGGGCGCTATCTTAATTATTACCGACGGGCAAGCGTCAAAATGCATGAACACAATTCGCCGGTGCATGCCCGTGTGAGTTGCGAATTGTGAAGTACGAAAAATATAGACTTGCCGCTATTGCCTCGCGCGATTCTTCGCGGGAAATTCAACTAAACATTCAAATGAAATTCAAAGAAATTAAACATTTTAATTCAAGATTTTGGAAAGCAGTGCATTGTAATTATTTGTAACATTTCTTATTAAATAAAATCTGCGGTTATTAATTTTCTCAACTTCTTTGGGGATAACGACATATTTTATGGGGCATCACGAGCAGCAGAATCTACCAAAAAAAATATCTTTGTTGCAATTTTCATTGAATGCATCTAAGTTGTATCTGTATAAATATATTTATTTTAAAAGGTGCTCTATTCACCTTTGTGATAATCCCCCTTTTTAATGTGGTGTCGCACGGTACTACTTTATGATAAAAAGGGATAAGGACTTCACAGTGGATAGGAAAAATTCCCTCTAAAACTCTAAATGGTGGAGTACTGTGATTTTACTTCCAATTTTTGCGATTATTCCAACACAAACAAAGAACAAAGCTAGTACTTTTCACATTTAATTGTGGAAATTTCTGACAGAATATTCACTTTTCCAGAAAGAAAATATATATTTTTGAAGTGAAACTTCTATAACCCCGTTGTGATTTGGAATTCGGATGAAACGGAAATGACGCATAACAGCACCTGCGAATCATCAAACTCCTATCAAGGCTCCTATTGGTTGAGATATAAAACGGAAATGACGCTAGGTCTGCGCTCATTGAGCGCTTTGATTATGACCTCACTTTTCAAGGTTCATTGGTTCTTTATAGGTTGAGATTGTTTTGGTAAAGTTTCGCTTCTACCGCGTGTTAACTGCACTCGAATTTTACTTGAACTGCTCGCAACCGTCTGGAGGCAGTGAGACTATGGCATACCCAATTGGGGTGTATTGTGGGGTTGAAGATAGTGAAGAGGGGAAGGAGATAGTGAAGAAGAAGGTGGTGAAGTACTTGGTAACTCAGATCTGGTCACCAAACACGGCTAAAGCCATTTTTTTTTACATAAGCTGCACACAAGAGGCCCTGAGGAAAAACAAATATGTGTGGAGGGTATTTATGAATCAAACCCTCCCACTGTGGAGCAAGATGAAGGTAGCGGGGAGGGGAAGGAGATAGATAAGAGGAAGGTGGGGACTTTCACTGGCTATTCACAACTTGCCACCAAACATGGCTTAACCCATTTCAAGCAACGTTTCGATACTGAAAGCAAAATATACGTTTTAAATAAACACTATTAATTTACTTGCCTGGATTTGAGCCCCCACCTACGGCGTCGTAGTCAAGGATCGTAACCACTCGACATTACCGTTTCTATAATACATAAGTCCACCCATATTTGCCTCAACGAGCAATGTCAATAATATTTATTCTTTGCTCGTAAAAGTGCCCGATTTTCCAACATCATATTTATTTATTAGGTCGTTAGCAACCAACAGTCGGGCGAGGCAATCTTATTCTCGCGATAAGACAAATACGGGCCCTATCGCGATCCACGCTGAAGACATCAATTAAAATAAATCTCCTTCCTTAAATAAATGAATGCAAAATAGAGACAGTTAGATAAATTGAGCTGGCAGGTTTTCACAGCTCCATGGTTCAATTCTGTAATATGGTTCGTTTCCTACTTCCAGATGATTTAGATCCTCTTGTTATGGAATACTCTTTAGTCCTACGTTGTCTGAATGAGGGTTCATTCTACTGATTAGCTTATTATTTTAAATAACGAATTAAGTTTTTTTTGTCGTGAATTCTTGAAAATTCTAGTATTTTAAACTTTCGTCTTGAGATTTGGAATAATCACTGTCACACTCCGATTTTGGTCATTCTTGAAGGGAATCTTCTTTAGCCCCGTTAGTTATTTGAAATTCGGATGAAACGGAAGTGCGTCACTAAAATTTATTATTTGACGGTCCTCGGTTCTAACATAATGCGGTATATTCACGACTACGCGCGAATCTCCGATAGCGCAGCGGTATAAGCGCCTGCCTCTCAGCCCCCAGAGAGACATCCAGCGAACGGAGGGTGTTCGAATCGTACCAAATCCAAAAAAAAAAAAAATTTTATTTTTGTAAAATCAATATCCAATCTTTAAACCACTTAAAATAAACAGGCAAAAGAAAAGAAAGCGACGTCTAGCGACTTTTTAGTTTCATTTCTACTGCGTGTGAATTACACACTCTGATTTTTTTAAGATTTTGATCAAATAAAGAGGCATGCATGTTAATACGCTTGTCAACTGATCACATTTTAACCAAAACTGAAACAGATCGAGAATCGGTGTTTAAATTTGAGCATTGATATGCCAAAAATTAAAAATGGTGATTATCATCGCTGTGATATTGTGCGTGTATCTACGTACATAATACTATATACCTACGCAGTAAATTAATTTTAAAAATAAAACCTTGGTAAAAAATTTTTGGCATCATGCGTATCAAGAAAAAATTAAATGTTAGTATTTAGAAATAAAACCAACTGATATTATCTTCATTATAGTTGTTATTTTGACTCCTCCCACTATTTTCCCCCTCCATTGAAATATCTTATCACTTCTACACTTGTATAATTTTGAAGATAGTTTTAAGTGAATAACATTAAGTAACAAATGTACATTGTGAACAAAACTCATCATAATCTTTACATTGGTTTATTTACTACACCTTATTAGCTAAGTACGTTTCCATCACCCCCGACCTACCCATTTATTACCACTTACAACTTTCACAATTGCTGGTGGGTGGGAAGGAGATCACGTAGTTCGCCTCGTGACTTTTGCCTGCGCCTGAGTGCTAAAATTGAAAAGTACGACTTTATTGATATAGTTGTAGCTGAAAAGGGTAAAAAAAAAAACGATTATAGTATCATGATTTTTCAGTTAATTCAGCGCACCACCAAATCAAAAAAATCTGAAAATTTTCATGCATAAAAAACTTATGAAAAACAGAACATTTTCGGCTACAAAACCAATATTGAGCACAATCAGTTTAGCACATGCAAAAGTCAGGAGTCAAAAAAGGGTTTACATGTTTAAATATTTAAAAAAACGAGTGTGAAATTAACACGTGGTAGAAGTGAAACCCTCAGAAAACTAAAGTAGACAAGGGTGGGGCGACTACGAAGCCCTTTTTTATCAATGTGAATGATGAGTTTTTCCATATTTTTGTCGTCGAATTCCATTACACCTTTTCGTAAACATTTGTTCATCTTATTAATATTTGTGTTTTCTTCTTCGGAGTCGCTAATTTCAAAAATAATATTAATTTTACAATTTTTTTTTGTCTAATGTGTGGCCACAAAGGTTCGTCATGCGCTTTATACTACTAGACTAGAGGAGACTTATTATATTACTACCCTTGAAATAAATAAATATTTTGTTGCTCTCTCATTCCCTCGCAGGTTTAATCCTGTAGATGTATGTGTTTGTCTTTTTTAATGACGCTTTTTCGTTTTATAGAGTTTTAAATCACAACGGTGGTAAAGATGTTTTCACTTCAATGAAATGTTAAAGAATTTGGTCTGTTTAATGAATTTAAAATAAATAAGTGCCTGGTAAGTTATTTTTGGTAATTTTTCATCAATGTAGGTTATATTATTCTGGTACGTCTATCGCGAGGTCTTCATTAATATATTTCTCATCAGTCTACATGTTTCGCATAATGAAACACTTTTTAGTAGGTAAGTTAAAATGTTTACTTTATTTAAATTTAAATGAAAATTATTACCCTGACCTAAAACTCTCCTCGTGGGACTCCCATAGTGAATGTGTTTATAGCTAGCAATTAATAATTATTTCAGTTTCTTTGACGAAAATTAGCTTGCATGACTTTTATATCAAAAATAACCATTTGGAATCATAAATTCCTAATTTATATTGATATTATAAATTCCGTTATGTTTAGTTTTTGGGCCTTTTTCTGCGTTAGAAAGAATAAAAATGTTATTTTCACGGTGAAACGCCTAATTTAAAATGTGAATTCATTAACCTTTCCAGGCTGAAATTGATTGTTTGGTATTTCAGGCCTAGTGGTAGAATTTAATAACTGGCGCCATTGGGGTATGAGCACTGCGGCATGGTAGGTGAGGTGATATATTGTGTACATATATTGTAGTATAGGCGTACCGCTGTTAGATCCGTTGTATCGTTTCCCTCTTTCTCATAAACGATGTATGAAAGAAATCGCAAGTCGGAGAAAAACGTCACAAATCAAAAATCTCGTTTTTTTGCTGGAGATTATAGAAACATTTTCAAAAGATTATATTCCTAAAAGCCAATATGTCAAGTGATACTTATTAAATATATTTGGTGCCTATTCTTGGTTCAGCTAAGATAAATCATGCTCTTGAATTTATCCTTAAAATTTTCCTCGCAAAAATGTCAGTAAGGAAGTTTTTGAATTTCGGCGTTCGACAATAATTTTTTAAATTTAATTTGTGTGTTTTAATTTTTGAAGTGAAAGCACCGTTGTGATTTGAAACTCGATGAAACGAAAAAAACGACACTAAAAAGATACAAACACATCAGTGGGCGGTCCGTGAGTTTTCAGTCAGCGAGAGTGCTAAGATTGAAAAATACGACGAAATTGTAGCTGAAAATGAATTTAGGGAAAAACTGAAGATTTTTAGGAAATTCTGAAATGTGGGTGCGTCGACTTAGCATATCTTCATACAAAAAGGTGAAATTAAAAAAAAATATTTTTCAATCTTAGCACTCTAGCTCACTGAAACTCACGAACCGCCACTGAAATACATACCTACATCTGTAGGATTTAGACTGCGAGAGAATGAGATAGAATAATCGGTTTCCTCTTTGTGCGGTGCTTCGTAGCCTCCCCACTCTTGTCTACTTTAGTTTTCTGAAGGTGTTTAGTTTTCTATATATATATATGTATTTAAAATATTTTTTAAATTTAATTTAATTAATAACGTAGGTCTATTCTGACATGATGAACTTTTTTCATCGCATTTTAACGTCTATTGTGACTTTTTTTACAACATAGTTTACGATTGTCCTTAAAAACAACACATCTGCACTCTGCCGACCGCAACTTTGACTAGATTTTAACAATATTATTTTTTTTTAAGTGAAACTTCTATAGCACGGCTGTGATTTGGATTTCGGATGAAACGGAAATGACGATCAACACTCATTGGTCGCTTTGATAATGATGTAACTTTTAAAGGCTCCTATTGGTTGAGATATGAAACGGAAATTACGCTGGTCTGCGCTCATTGGTCGCTTTGATTATGACCTCACTTTTCAAGTATTGGTTGATATTGTTTTGGTAAAGTTTCGCTTCTGCCGCGTGTAAATGCACCCGAATTTTTTTTTTAATATGTAGTTTCCTAGTAAGTCACTAATAAATACATTTTTGATTTAAAACGTTTTTCTTCCGAACCAGCCATATTCAGTGCACTGTACCTTCCTACACATCTTCAGCGGTTCATAATTCATACATTAGGTACTTAAAGGAAACATGTGTGTTAATGGGAGAAAAATATGAATGGATCCATTGCGCGTCATGCAAAACATCATCATGGGTGACATCATCAGCAAACCAGACGGGAATGCGTTTATTAAAAGAGTAATATAAATGTTTATAAAGGTCTATATAACTTATAATGTGAGCGTGTTAACTTGCCTAGTTAATGAGCAACGGAAATTGTTTAACGTTAATTTGACCCGATGGGTGCATTATAACTTATTCAACATGGTCAATCTGAATTAGTTTTCATTTTGTGATTTTATAAAGATTTAATTTTTGTTCTGTTTTGTTTTCACGTGATTAAATAATTTGACTTTTTTTACAAACTTGTTCATTTCGCGTACCCCTGTGATAAAAAAATAAATACTAGTTTTTAACGTTTCTGGCAGCGTTAGTGTCCATCACCAGGGCAGATATATAGATTGTGTGTTTATGCATGTAGTATTGCCGATTAATCCTCTCAGGGTAGTTTTTCACCAGAATATGTAAAAATTAATTTTGAAAAGGTTTAAAAATTCAACAACTGGAAAGAAAATTCTATTCTAAGGGATGGTAAAAGGGGGTGGGATAGTTCTTAGAAATCTGATGTAAACAGGGATCTTCTTCTTATTTTGAAGGTCAATTACGCAACACTTCATCAACCTCGGAATAAATCTGTGGATTTATATACACAAAATAATCCACGCCGCCCCCATCCACGAAGCCGAAAAAAACAATCAGCTTCATATATTTCAAAAATAATATTAGGATATCACGTTTGTCTCCATTTTAATTTTATATTATATATTGGTTTTTGGCAAGTTACAGGTAGAAAATAACCCCTTTGTCTTGCAAACTGTAGTAATGTCACCTGGTGGATTTTTTTTCCCGATGTTCAGGCTACCTTTGGCAAGATGAACGGCATTAATAATTTTTTGATGGTTTGTTTATCTGTGAGTGGTTGTATGGATAGACACACAAACAGACATTTTTACATACACTCATGCATGTATGTATTCATATACGACAAATATCTATAGATACCATAATAAATATATATAAATATGTATTTATTTTTTATACAAGAGAACAAAGGTAAATTTTATTATAGCCCGAGCATCAAGGTGGACATAATTTTTATTGTATAATAAGAAAAACTATATATTAAATGTGGTATTGAAATTTGGGAGAATACGGAATGGAAAAAAATAGAGTGTGCAATTCATACGCAATAGAAGTGAAAACTAAAGTAGACAAGAGTGGGGAGGCCACGAAGCACCGCACAAAGAGGAGACCGATATCTCTCGCAGGCTAAATCCAATATACGTACGAGTATGTGTTTGACTCTTTTTAGTGTGGCTACTTTTCGTTTCATCGAGTTTCAAATCACAACGGTGGTATAGAAGTTTTCACTTCAAAAAACATTTAATTTCAATAAAAAATAAAGATAATAAAATAAAATACAAACCACAAAGTGATTGCTTTCTACAATAATAAAAATAAAGATATAAATAATACGCATCCATTTTTGCTGTTGATTTCAATGTCAAAATAAATACCAGCCAAAGTTTGTAGATATCTGATTTTGCTTGAAATTATTTGACTTTCAAAGAAAATTCGCGTCATAGGGGGGTCCGGAAGACTCCAAATGACTGTTAACGCAAGGCGGTTGAGGACGCAGGGGAGTGTTTATTTTTCTAACTAAAACATTTGATTGTGCTAAGTTACAAGTTATTTAAAAACAAAACTTTCGCCGTTTACATATCCCATGTGAGCCATTTCCCGAATCCCAGACTGTGACACACAGGTACGATGGGCACAGAGGGAATAACTGGCACACTGGGCACAGAGAAACAGTGGGTATTCTGAACTACACTGGGTTCGGCGGGCAGCTCAGAGCTTAAGTAGCCCCCTCGAACTCTTATGCCATTTTCAAGCACGTCAGGTTTAATTTTTCTCCTGGGAAAAGCCGATTAAACTTAAATACTGAAATGTTGAAACAAACTTTACGCGTCTAAAAAAGCACAACTTAACGGCCGTTATGGTCCGAGAAAAAGAAAAATACGGTTTATCAATTCATCGAGTTTATTCCTTTCTTCGTTTTTTGTGTTGCATGTATGTATATTATTTGGAACTCAATCATTATTGAATGATGTATTGTTTGGGTAGTTGTAATGTTCTTTTATTCGTGTTGTGGCTCTCTAGCCCACAATGTAAAGGATTACAACGTAAGTTCTTCGATTGTTTTATTGTGAATTATAATGGGAACAAATATTGATAGTAGCGTCTGTTTACAGGTACTCTCTGATTAGGTCTGGCGACGATTCGCCGAAGCAGATTACTCCGTTCGTTCGGAAACGCTCGGCGTCGCCCGACCATCTCCGAACGAGCGCGGTCTTTCGTGTACTACATTCGTATACTACAGTAATAGAGAAACAGAGGCCGCCCACATATATTTTGAGATGTGCTGCATGGCGTCCCAAAAAGATTGAAGGAAAAAAGTGATATTTTAAAGAAACCTATATCCAAAGTTGGGCGTCAAAACTCATCTACTCATGTACATGAATGTTATTTTTATTAAGACGAACACCAACATGATCATAATAAATGTGAAAACAAATTTTAGTAATATATCATTGAAGACTTAGATAATACTAAAAAAACGTGTGCTTTAGACCACACGACTGAAGTAAAACTTCACTAATTTATATCTCCCTCTCAACTTCCGTTCGCCTCGCCCGATCACACTTTTCATAACGCTCTCGTCACGCATTCACTAGCTTACTCCCCAAGTCAAGCGTGCGTAAAGGCCCGCCCGTTCGCCTCGCCCGATCACACTTTTCGTAACGCTTTCGTCACGCATTCACCAGATTACTCCCCAAGTCAAGCGTGCGTAAAGAAGTTTGATTTCAATAATCTACATAAAGGAAAATATGAAAGAGAACAAGAGACAGAAAAATAAAAGATAAAAGTCGCAACTGGGACATGAACCCAGAACCTTTTGTCTTACCGGGACGGGCGCCTCTACCAATGCGGCCACTGCCACTTTTCATCAAACCGTCATATATGTCGATCACATATTTCAAATTTTTTTGAATTAACAATATTTTCTGAGACTATTTTTTCCATAATAATAATAATAACTAATTTTTCTGTGTATGGTTCTCTATTACATTTTCGTTTAGATTATTAGTGCTATCTTCTTCTTCGATCATATATTACATTGATGGAAATAACCTTAAAAAGTTATAAAGAGAGAGTTGTTCTTATACAAAATTGAACACTAATTTTAAGTTTAGAAGAGGTAATTAAACATACTGATTTTAACTGTCGGCGCATGGTTGCAAGTATGATTCGAAATTATATTCTCGAGTAACGAGTAACGAGTGACGAGTAATAAGTTCAATGAAAAAAAAAGAGTTTATGGCACTTAAATGTAAAAAGAAAGTATTTTGTGATTATATTATCTTGGTTAATAATTAATAATAAATTTTAAAAAATAAAATAGTAAAAAAAATTGGAACGGATATTTATAGATCATATCAAACCAGCGGTAAAATAGCTTTTTTTATTAATTAATAATAATTGTTTATTTACAAAGTGTATTTCTGTTTTTTTATAGATTTAAATCTGAATCAGTAAAGATTTTTAAAGTTTACTAACGATCTCTCAAATTATTTGTTAACCTAAAAATAAAATCATGTTATAAAGAAAATTAACTTTGCTTGTTTTGGGGCAATGATTCCGAGGCAAATATGATATAAACACTTTCGGCTTCACAGAAGATTCATAAAATACTAGAGTTATATGAAACTTCTCTTGATTTTTCACGACGATGATTTCACGAAGTTTCTAAAAACTATCTTTAAAAAGCGCCATTCTATTTATTATACGGCCAGCATTGTAATCTGTTTCCCTGTGGTTAGATTTCAATCGTTTTGTTTTGTTTGCCATTGCTACTTGTTACGAGAGCATTTTTCCACGTCATTGTCCGGCAGTCTGTTAATTCCGCTACACGTACGAGCACGTCTGAAATATTAAATTTAATTAATCCGCATACCGGCTTCCTTGGGAATCAAAAACGTAACGAAACCATCGTGTTATGACCGTTTTCAGGCAACGGGGGCTGTGGTTGTATTAACTTAACGTTAATCCGTGAAAAGCCGTAAGCAAGGAATATTAAGACACCGAGTACACAAATCTAATGAATTCATAAATTGGTCATTTTGTTTGATGCGGAAGGTTTGACTTTTTTGTTTCGTGGATGGTGCTGGATATTATTCTTGAAAGATTCGAATGCGATTTGACTGAATTTAGCCCGCTTTGTCGGCGGTTCCGTCCCGCCCGGACACGGCACGGAGATTTACATTCACAATTCAGTTACATTCAAATTCCTCGCTGCGGCTTCCCAGCAAGTGGTGTCTGCTAAAATACACACGAAGATGAAAGGTTATCTGGCTTAAAAAAAGTCAACTTCTTCCTGTGTAAGAACTTAACGACGTAACACCTTCTGTGAAAGAATTTCGTAAATTAATAAAGCCCTCGCTTTCTCGGTAGATTTTAAAGTACAGCTTTTCAAAAGTTATTTATTATTAAGTACACAAAACTGTTACAATTCTATATATTTACAATTTCAAGTCATCGATGAAGATTGACTTGTGTTGAACACTAACTTGTTATCTTCGAAGTATTATTAATTGGATTGGAACCCGATGATAAAATGATGAGAAAAGTTTTCCACGCTTGTATTTATTTGTATGTTGTTTTTGGGTGTGATCAAAACAAGTATTGAGAATAATAATGTATTTACGATATTGTAGCAGAATTGTGGTATTTTTTTCTGTCTTTTGATTGTATTCCATTTTGAAAGTAGTTACTTCCTAGCGTGTTTTTTCAGATGGTCTTTGGGGTGAAAATAATAAAGAGAAATGTGTGAATTTTTCTGTGCTGAAACGTTGAAATAATGATAAAAGTTGAATAATGAAACAGCAAAGTAATATAAAACAGCTGAATTATTAATTTTATCAAAATAAGCATAGACGGTAAACACGCAACAATACAACATTTTAACCCATCAGCACAGCACACCCACCACGTTAGGGGTTGCAGATATTTTTTATAGTACGCTTTCGAAAAATAATATAATTAACATTCATATATTATGTAGGTATACGTTTTAGGCCACTGGTAGGATAATACATTAGAACATCATTACTAATCTTCCGCAATCATTTCAATTACATGGGAAAACCGCTCTCATCTCAAGATTTCCGAGAGAGACTGCCACAGTACATTACCATATTGATTAATGATGTTGAATAGAAAAAACTAAAATAACTAAAATCACAATACAATCTACACATGAAGATAAAAGATCAAATATCTGGCTTAAAAAATCAACTTTTTCCTGTGTAAGAACTTAACAAAGTAACCGAAAAAAATTCTGCGAAAGAATTTCATACAATTCATAAATTAACGAAGCCCTCGCTTCCTTGGTAGCTTTTAAATTGCAGTCTTTCTAATAGTTATTTATTATTAAATGCACAAAAACTGTGATCACAATAATTGGTTACGATTTTTTCGGTTAGCATGATAACTTATACTTCGATAAATAGCCATCAATTATTATATAACTTTGATTTTTTTACTTCATTGTAAACGTTAAACTGAAGATAATCTGACTATTAAAAAATATTCCAATGTTGCTACATAAACAAATTGCTTAAATTTATGTACCACGAATTTAGTACCGTATGTAATTCACTGCGTAATGCTGACGTTGAGCAACCATACAACATTAAGTAATGATTATAATTGTGCTGTTCTTGCAGCTTGTCTTTCCAGTAATAATGGCCTCGCGTCGCCAGAGACGGCTATAGCATTATCGAAACCTTATCTCATATTTACACCTTTCCCTTAAGTAGGGAAAGTAATTAAGGCTTTCATTTGTTTACGTTGGACGCCTGTAACTAGTTTCTGACTTAATTTATTCCTTCATTAGTTGGGACAATGGTTGCATCAAACAATAGTATTGAAATTAACATTCTTACATCATTTTAAAACGGATATTTAAATAATTATTTCGTTTGAATATTTATATTATAAACAACACAACATCACACGAATGGCAAAAAAATTGAGATCGCTGCAAAAGTATCAAAGTCCGACAAGTCGAAAATTTAATTCCTATAATAGACCCAAAATTATAAATATTTGCGTAACGTTTGACAAAATTAAAACAAAATGCTTTTACTCGAGTTGAAAAGCCTTTACATTAATGGAGAATGAACAGCAATTCGTTATTTCGGAGTCTACGGGAATGGATGTTGAACTGGATGAGTTGTAACAAAGAAGGTGATTCAATTATACTATTGATAATTTTGAATGCATATTGAAATTAGATTAGTCTTTTCTTAGTTTTTCTGAAGAAGGGTTTGAGGTTGGTTGAATTTCATTATATGAGTACTCGACTCTTTCGTGTTTTAATCTTCAAGCGAATCGATGCTGTACGGATTTGATAAGATGAATGTGGTCATCGTAGAAATAAGACCAAATGACACTAGAGTATGCATATAAATAAGTTAAACAGAAACGGGGCCAAATGGGCTCCTTGGGGTACACCGGACGTTACATCAATATTAAAAGATTCAAAGTTATTTATTTTAACCGTTTGTTTTCTGTCATTCAAGTAGGAGCGACATAATGATAATACAGGATTTCTAATACCTAGACCTAGAGCACGAAGTTTGACACATGGATTGGGAAATTTACTATGTTGAAGGCTTTTCAGAAGTCGATGTAGATTATAGAATCAATTGAACTTAACGACTGATTGAACTTAAGCAAAATAATTTGTTTTATACTGGGCGAGTTTGGTCATATTGGTTATTTTATTACCAAATAATGCTTAAAACTAAAGTTAGACAGCTTCGGGCCCATTTAGTAAAGTAGGTAAGTAGGTTCTGCGCACCAATTCAATTACATACTTAGACCTTATACCTACAGTTCCATATAACATCACACAGTTGAGCACTAGTTGGCGTAAGTTTTGCCTACACATTTAGTTCAAAGTGTAATAATACTTACGTTCAAACAAGATGGGTTCGTTGGATCGTAGTTCGTACGTACACCTTTACTTGACATAAGATAATACATTATACACGTGTAAGTTGTACGTACTAGTATTATAAGTAGTTCCACAAAGAGTTAGTTCACTAGTAAGCTCCCCATAGCGCCTTGATATTAAAAAAGCCCTTGCCACAAGGTGCTTCAGCCCAAGTGCCGCAGTGTTCCACGAGCCACTTCTCTCCGGAGAAGGTTGAAGGACCGGCTCGCCCGCCCCTTCCGTTTGCGCCCCGGCCCTTTGTCCGAGCGCCGGTCACCCTGCGATTGATGGGAAAATTCTCACCGACGCCGACGATATATTTTTGACCAACTTATCCCCCGAATTTCATTATTAAATTTCGAAGCTATTATATTCCATCGCGTGGGAGCGCGAAGCGGAATAGATACAAACGATAGAAGGAGTTCAGTTTTATTTATCCACCACCGGAACCGAGGAATGGGGTACAATTGAAAAGTTGGCAGGTTGATAAGCCAATTGGAAAGCAGAAAGTTTCACAAGTCCGTTAATTGACCGTTTGGAAATTAATGACATAAAAAGTTAGGCGGGTTTAATTTGAAGTATCGGAGCATAATGCTGACAAAAAATACCGATTTGTTAAAAGTTCATCGCTCTGAATAATTGATAAGATTGAGAAATGGCGTGGTTCGGGTTTTTTGGGAACGCTTGGGAATTTATGCGGAGCTAAGAGTTACGTACGAAATTCTCTCTGCCCTTTAAATTACTTCCTTAACCCACCAACTTAGAATACTATGTATTAATTACTTAATAACTATTGGGTCTGACCGTTATTATCGAAATGTTCGCAAATATTGAAATTACCAAGAATTTTTCCAACCAGCGAAATTTTTGAAAAATTTAAGGTCCTACCGGTTTTAAAACTATTTAAAAAAATTGCTATTTTAATGAAGTAAGTATCCTCAACACGAAGTATAAGACCTAGAACATCTGGGAACATATATGTACCTAGATGGAACACGACTGCTGCACAACACTATTATGAATATGTAGGCCCAAAGCTGTAAAACGAATTACCCGATGCAATAAAAAGTGAGAAAAACTACTTAAATTTAAAAAAAACTCGCATTGTATTTTTACAGATAAGCAACAGATTATTTTATTTTTATCGATGATTTTCAGATATATTCTGTTGCCAATATTTTGTTGATATTCTATTTCTATAATTATATGTGTTCGGGCATACTTGTACCTACACCCAATTATTCCTCCTGTCCGTCGTACCTACCTATCCTCATCTATCCATCTTTCCATTGTCACCGGTTGAAGATTGATTTCTAACCGCGAATCTTCAGTGCAATTTCATCCTCAATTCATCCAAATACTTTGTCTCGTCGCCTTTATATCGAAACCTGGATCCGCGCAAGCTAAGTGTTTTCAACCGCGGAGTTTTTTATTTGGTGCATGAGTGTGGGACCCCGGGACATCACCAGCAAGGTAAGATCATCTTGTATTTGGTTGACATCCCTATTTTCCTCTTCATCCTTTTCGTTCCCATAGTGGTAGGTAGAGATTTCAGACTCCGCGGAAGAGATAACATCTTCCAATAGCTATCGAAACAATATGCATTTTTATAATTGTACAATATTTTGTAATATCTTACAGTATTTTTGAAAGTATTTTATTTTCATTTTTGTAACATATTTTCTATAAGCAATTCTAAATATATAACAAAGTACTTAGCTCCCCAATTAGAGCCGAGAATATTTCTCTACTCTAACCACAAACTGATGAATGATTTGTAACATATTATTATCGTAAACATAAAAAAAAATACAAAATTTAATTCAATGCCCAAGGAGTTGGATTATTTTGAAACTGGTTAAAAATTTTAAATCCCCATTGTAACACTTAACACTAGAAGTTATTCGAAGACTCACTATACATAAATCGTATGTTTTATTTAACCATTGATCCGCTCGCTTAAATTGACTTTGTTTTGGCTCCTTCGGAAAGCCTTGACACAGGAAGTAGTTATTCGGATTTTAGCGAGCTCCGAACGAATCTTTTTGAGACGGAATCGAATTTTCTAGCATGTTTCCATATAAAGCACAGTGGAATAATAATAGGAACAAACAGTAATTACCAAAAACGCACGGAAGGTGTTTTACGTTGGGAATATTTAAATGTTAATTTATTGAAGGGTTTCGCATACATTTACGAGCTGGTAAAACGTTAATGCGTTCCTTACCTCCAAGCGGCCTTTTTTTATACAAAACTTTATTTTGAATTTGAGGCCAACATACAAAAAAAAAAATGATTAACGTCTTTATACGTATATATAATAATATTTTTTCAATCAAAATGAAAGCAAATATCTTGTACTGAAATGTGCTATTTTATTATTTATTGTTTTAAATTATAAAATATAAGTAAATAAAGAAATAAATTTTCCATGATTTTAGAATTAAACTTAAAAAAAATAAACATTATTAAAAACGCATTTTTTTATCAGTAGAAATTTTAATATGTGTACATGACAAATTTGTGTTAATTTAATTTATATCGGTCGTTTGTAATTTGTTTTTTCGCTCATCAAAATGTTTTTTTGAAGTGAATACTTCTTTAGTGTCGTTGTGATTTGCAACTCGATGAATCAAAAAAACGAAACTAAAAAAAGACAAACATATACATCTGTGGGATTTAGCCTATGAGAGAATGAGATAGAATAATTGATCTCCTCTTTGTGCGGTGCTTCATAGCCTCCTAAAACTTTTCTACTTTATTTTTCTGAAGATTTCACTTCTACCGCGTGTGAACTGCACACTTGGAATTAATTTTTTTTAAATTTTTTATTTTACATTTCATTATTTTTCCATACTAAATAAAGCCCAAATATATTTTTAAATAATTACAATTAACTCACAAGTACTTGCCAAAGTTGCCTCCAAAATCATGGAAAATGGATTTCTTTAATAAGATATATTTTATATTTTAAAAGACAAAATAAAGTAGCGTACATCCATATTTGCTATACTTTTGATTAAAATATATATATATTTTTAGCTTAGTTAAGTATTTTGACTTCAAATCCAAAATTTGGTTTTATACGAAAAGGGCTGCGCAGCTGTTCCCCTTAACTTTACCATCAAATCGGAAACGCATCTTTTATATTAAATCAATCTATTTTTCATGTTATCAAGAACATAATAGTGCATTATAATTTGTTATAGGTAGTATAGTTGTAGGTAGTAAGTATGCTAAGCCTTCAAGCACATATATATTGTTTGCAGATCAAATACCGCTGGCGACATTTTGATGAAATATTCCCTTACATTATTATTAAACAAAGTTCAAATTTACATAGTCTTATAGTTCAGTCTTCAAACATGTCAACGGCTTGGTTGTTGGTTGCCATGTATGGTTTTTAGAACTTGATAAAGCCACCCATTAGATAATGGCGTGGTGCGCACCATGTTGTCAGTTAAAAGTTCTCAACTTTTATTTTTAAGCTGCGGTTGAAAGCTGTCATACAAACAAACCAAACGAGCTTTGCATTAACAGAATTACACTGGCCAGCGTGGATGCTGACAGTATTGTACTATGTTTACATAACGCAGTCTGTACAAATGCAAACACACACGCACATATGCACCGACTAATGTTGGTATAATGGGACATGATAACATTATTATGTAACGGTATTATCCGAATTATTATACGATATTATCCTGCTGATTGATCATCTCTAAAGGTGATATTGTAATTTGATACACGTTGTGACATAACGCATCATCTGGTAGAACATACACTAAGAAACGTTAATTTGTTGTGTTGCTGATGACAGCACAACCTTATCAACTGACAAGGCAAGTATAATGGAGGACAATAGATCCTGCATAGGTTGCGTTTCCTCGTTTACTGTTAGTTGGCAAATGTATTCACCTGTTAATTAAGTAGGTCAAAGTTAATTATCAATCATAATATTCATACTATATGCATAATATGATTTTCTGAAGTCATGCGTATTAAAAAAAAGAACCTCTATGACGCAGGTAGGAATAACTCTATCGCTAAATGTATAGGTTATATCTAACAACGATGCATCGAAGATTGTATTGTAGGATGTGTGCTTGGAATCATAAGAAGAGAAATAGAATTTAACTCAGCCCCTCACAATTTCAAAACTGAAATCCATAAACAGTAACCGGCAAACTCAAATTGAAACAAAATCAGAACCATCACAGAAAGATTATTAAGAGTGATGATAAAAATATAAAAATAAATTGCTTAAATAGGTTACGTTAGGTTAGGTTTAACGGCTATTTTAAAATTATTATTTTCATTGCATTTAATGACTTTTCAAAGAGGTGTTGAGTTGACTTGATTGCATGGAACCCTATAAACACAGATAGATAATACTAATAAATCTAGACGGAACTTGAAACACAACCAAATTCTTAATAAAAGGTAATGGTCATAACTGAATCCCGGTATGACAAGAGAACATGGGTTCGATTCTCAGACGTGACAGTTACTTTTTAAATTTTCTGTATTGTTCTATTTCATGTTTAAAATATGAAAAAGAACAAGACACCGAAAAATAAAAATCAGAGATCACGTCCACGCGGTGGAAGTGAAACCTTCAGAAAACTTAAGTACACAAGAGTGAGGAGGCTGTGAAGTACCGCATAAAGAAGAAACCGATTATTCTGTCTCATTCTCTCGCAGGTAATATCCTATATATGTGAGTATGTGTTTGTCTCTTTTTAGTGTCGCTATTTTTCGTTTCATAGAATTTTCACTACAAAAAGGTTCAAACTACACTTAAAGACGATGGATCGAAGATATAATGTACATGTATGTAAGACATAATGTACATGCGGAAAAAAATCTACTTATAAATGCAATGTTAAGAATTTTTTAATATTAAGTGTCTAATTATTAGGGACTGGTAAGCGAGGAAAATTGTGATGAAGCTTTATTGCATTAAGTAAGATCCCATACTAAAGAAACGAGTGTCAGAACCAAGTTTGATGAAATTTGATTCTCGAGTAGATATGCCATAAGATACACATAATTTGTCCTAAAAATATATAAATGACCTAGTGAAAACTTAGAGAGCAATCTAAAAAAAATGCAATCCGTTGAGACTTTGTTCTTGTGTATTAATTAGAGCGAGACATGTTTTACTTTAACCATGTGCAATTTTAATATAGGTATAAATATAATTATTATAAGCCATCATTATCAGCCTGAAACACTCATCCACATTGAAAAATCTTCCGAGAAAAGATACATGACGCCAACGGGACTTGAACCCGTGCCCTTCTGATTGCCGGTCAGCTGCTCTCCCAATTGAGCTATGGCGGCTTATCTTATACCCACCAAATGATTCAATATATACTAGTGTTTCATTCAACAATTACTGCTGATTATATTTTTTCCACCTGAAAACTACCAACTTTATTTTTGCGAGAGAGACACTGTTAGTGTTAAATCCGTCGCTAGGTGGCGTCGAGACAAATTATGTCTTCATTTATTAGGGAAATACTTAAACTTGTCAAATATTAATTATTATTTAATAATTGGTATAAATATAATTTATAATGTACTTGCATCTCTTCTGATATTACTTTTAAGAAAAGGTAACCTTTGTTAATAATGAAAGTGAAAAAATTGTTTCTATAACCGTCTCGGCTCGCTCGTGTTATGTAAAATATTTGTGCCGATCTCTTTTTCAAATTAAGATGACTTATTTTATCTAACAATATAATATCTAAATCAATCCATATTGCCTGTTATGCAAATTAGGGTAACTAACTTTGGCAGTAATTTTCCCATGGGCAATCGCAGGGGATATAGAATGACAAAAATAACTGGCGTGGCTCACCCAACAGCGCGCCCAAATCTTAAAACTTTAATATGCATTACAAAAATTAGCATAATATACATATCATTCAAATTGCCAAACTACTAAGACAAGTTGGTGGTCGGAAGGAAGTTGGGATGTTCTCCATTATCTTGGCGAATAATTTCATTTGTTCCGAGGGCGTATTATTAAATTTTCTATGAAGCGCTCTCGTATGTAGTGCGAGTTGATAGTATTACGCAGTGGCGTTGCTACCGCAGAGCCTCGGGGGATCGAGGAGCAGAACAATGAATTTAACAAAAAAATCTTTACTCTGAATGACACTTATCATCCGATGGAAAATATCTTGGTTTCTTGAGAAACGTGTCACACAAATATTATATGTTAACCCTTTAGGTAAGCTAATGTATTTTTATAACAAATAAATAAATAAAATGAAATAAAAAAGCACATTTCTTATTAAGGCGCAGAAGCGCTCTCCACCCTTTTATTAAGTCACTAATAATAACGGAAATTTTCTGCCTGCGGCGTTAAATCTCGTCGTTTCTTGATTAAGTAGATGATTTTGGATGTAAAATTAACTTGGTGAAAGTTGCATAAAATATTGCCTGCGGCGTCAACTCTTTGCCACAATTAAATCAAACATAATACATAAATTTTGCGAACTTTAAATTGGGCCATTAAGTAATTTAAAATCTTTACATTTGTTATAGAATTTTGTGTTTTAATTGACTTCTAATGATATCAGTGTCAGTTTCAGACCTTAGATGATAAAAACTGGTATGATTGAGTGTTCTGATGATTGTCAAAACATTTTGTCAGATTAAACTGTTATATAGTTTTTCCAGCATCAAATTGTTAAAATAAAAGTTTTTAGTGTCATTTTTTTTTTAAATGAAAACAAATCGCTTTGTAAAACACCACTTGTTTAATCAAAATTTACCACATCTTTCAAGTTTAATCTCAAATAAGAAAATATCAAAAGACAAACAAGTTTAGATAAAAAAAAAACATTACAGGGACTGATGAAAGTATCATAAAAAATAATTATGTGCAATGAAATATAAAAATTATTTTAGAATATTTAAAAGAATTCTTAATTCTCTTGATATAAAAAATGGTTAAACATTTTACCCACAAACACAAAGGATTTACAATTAGATAACTTGTTTTGGTTTATTAAGAAAGGTGTTAATATTAAATTAAATATTATTAATAACGAAATAATGAAAAATGCCATCTCATAAATTTATGTTTTTTATACATCTTGATTGTTTTTATTTACTTATAAAAGTTTGTAATATGCAAATGCAAATCTTACATGTTCTGGAATAATTTGTATATTTCATTGTATACAATTATTTTAAATTACACTTTTAAGTAATTTATCACCACTCCTTGTAATGTTTTTTGTCTATAGTTCTTATTTGTCTATACTTGTTTGTCTTTTGGTATTTTTTGTTAATCTTATCCTGTTTAAGAAACTTTTGCTTTTGAAACATGTAGATAATTTTGATTAAATAAGTGGAGTTTTAGAAAGTTATATTTTCATTTAATTAAAACTATGCCACAAAGTGATTTTGCAAGATTGAAATGGTAATTTATTTTTACTTGAAATCAAATTCGTTTGTGATTGTCCCAGAGGAGGAAATTTAACACTACGACAATGGTGTTATTATTATCATATTTATAATAAATTCAAACCGTGAGACTTGTATGATAAATGTGTGATTTAATCGTATTTGCGTAAATTCCCAAATAAGCTTATAAGAATAAACCCTTATGATGTTCTAACAATTTCAGGAACACGCTTTAATAATGAGGGAAGGTATTTAACAATTTAACAACGCGCTTAGTTATTTTAATGCCTTTGATGTAGCTTATAGGCTTCTACACTACAAGGTTTAATTATGTGTGTTGAAATATTTTTGTTTAATCAAAAACGATTTGTTGTTATGCATGATTTATTTATATAATAGTGAAAGTTTTCATTATATATTTATATAATGATGACGTACTTTACTTTGAATACAACCAAATGAAAATGAATATAATTTTATTCGCTCTTAAAATGTGTGTGTTCATCCAAATGAATTAAACTGGTAAATTTCTTTTATTTATTTTGCTTTAAGCCAAAAATATTAGAGTATTTTATAATTAAGACTCATCAACTTTGATAACCGCTGGAATCTAACACTAATAATCTAAACCCTACCAAATGATTTTCAGTTTTGACTTCCAAAAATTTGATAGACAAGCATAAAAAATTTTTCAATACTTTACAAGCAAATTCAAAAGCATCCTAAAATATTATCTATAATGATGATATGATTTCAGAATTTCCCGTTATCATGATTTTTTGGATTATTACGCCGTGTTGCGCTTCTTTCTTCTTAAGCCAACGATTCGGACAGCTTTACAGTGTCCATTATAAGTGTATGTCTATTTATGTAGAAGTGATGCCTTGTTGTCAGCGTCAACCCTCTTTGGCATTTTTTAAAATAATAAGTGAAATTAAATTAAAGGGGTTTTTGTAAATTTCAGTTGTAAAGCGTGCTCGGTGCGTTTTGGGACTTCCCAGTCTTCTAGGACCAGATTCAAATGAATGCGGTAGGTTCTCCATCGTATTATTCCATTATTTTGGATTTGATCTACTAACTCAAGGCTCCATCACTTGTAAATGAGACCATACCAGAAATACAGTTCTGCAATCACAAGAGCGTTTTCACTCATGGCAAGTCGCGTTCTGTAGTTGGTGATTCGTTTTTTGATTAGTGCTCGGAATCCGGGAATTCGCCCTTCTTCGAACATCTCAGTGGCACTGCAGTACCAGGAAAACCCAAAAAGCATTCGGAATGAGTTGTTGTGTTGTAGTTCCATTATTTTTAGCGATCTGATGCTTTATTGAAGTCCATCAGTTTACAGCTCCGATGAGATAGGCTAGAGCAGTATGTGTTAAAAAGTTGCCTTTTGCTTCTGCGCTATGCATCATGTAAATAGCTAATTCGACCCATTCTTCTTTGGTCATATTTAACTGCATCATACTTCGACTAAGAACTACCAACATCTCCCCGAACTAAGTACAATCTAGATAGTGTCTTGAATAAAATTATCAATTTTTATTTATGTGTGCGCCAACTGCTGACTTTGTAGAAGCTTAGTCTTTATTTAATTTTCTTCTATTTTCACTGTTTGTCTTTGCTTTCATGTACCATCCGAATCCTTACATTGTTCATTTCTATACTACGTGATACTTTGTTTTAAATTGGACGTAAGTCCGTAAATAAATAAATAAATAAATAATCTTATTTATGTCCTCTTACCTCATTGTGTGAGAAGATTATTGTTTTCGGAATAACCTAATGGGTACATATATTTATAATAACATCTTCCCGAACTAAATGAAATCTAGATTGTGTCTTGGATAGATTTATCCATTTTTTAAATTTTAATACGCGACATCTATTGACTTTGTTACAAGTCTAGGGAGAATATTTTTTATTATTTTTGGAATAACTTGATTAATACCTCAAATCGTAAATTTGACCAATGAAGGCAATATTAGCGACTCTCAATCGAATGACACAAAAAAATCAGAAAAATACGTTTGAGAGACGCTTACATTATCTTCAACGGTTTATTACGATTTGACTCATTATGTTATTCGAAAAATAAATACATAAAAGTAATAAGAACACATTAAATTTTATTACTTGTGTAATAGTTTAAAATACGTTTATTTGTATCAGCCATACTTATTTACTGCTCTTTTTATGAGTAAATTATATAGATTATGTAAAAGTATGTGTAAAAGCTTTAATATGGGGCGTAAACAAATAAATTCATAAGTAAACTAAACAAATTGAAGGTTATTACCTTGGTGGATGGTTTAACTCCTTTAATAGATGGAATGAACTCCCTCGGCAGCTGTAAAGAAATCCTGGCTGGATCTTGGCTGAAGACCTCTCACTGGAGCATTCTCCTCCCAATACCAGCAGCTGTAATACAAAAATAACATTCATTATAATTTGACTTTTCTTTACGTGTTATCATTATTTTTTCTCAGAGGGAATACGGAATGGCTTCATACGAGTGCGTGGTGCCTGAATTGCCTCGTGCGTGGTACTTTTAATCCTAAGAAGCAAAAATACCTTCGTGGAGTATTTTGGAAGAGATTTGATTCTGGTTCCTTTATTTTTTTTCGTGCTTAATTGGAATGTATTATAATTCTCGGTGGATGTTTATATATGTTTAAGAAGTTTATTAAAGTTTAGTGACGGTGATTTGGAAAGTTTTTAGTCGTCATCACGATTTACCCAAGATACCCAATGTTCTAGCACTGTAATTTTGAAAAAAAAACATTATCAGCTACAACAACACCACTAACGTCGTATTTTTCAATCTTCCTGCTGACAAACTACATAAGTAGTTTAGCGGGTTTAAATGTTAATAAATAAATAAAAATCTACAATGACTTTATAACGTAAAAGAATATATAATTAATTACTGGAATAAAACTAAATTTTATTTAAAAGCTGTTATTGGTACCTGTTCAGATATTGTGCGTCAGAATAGATTGATGTACTCAGTGGGTAGATACTGAAAGATGTAACTATTTTTTGAAACGGGTACCCGGCATGCGTTGCAAGGCCACTATAATCTCGAGGTCAATTAAACTGTAATGGTTCCGTACCAAGTCCCGGGAAACCACATTATAATGCAAACTCCTGCACTATATAACATTATATACAACGGGTACCCGGCATGCGTTGCAAGGCCACTTTAACCTCGGGTCGACTAAACTGTAATGGTTTCATCCCAAGTCCCGAAAAACTACATTATAATGCCAGCGCCTGTACTATATAAAATTATATACAATGGGTACCCGGCATGCGTTGCAAGGTCACTGTAACCTCAGGGTCAACTTAACTGTAATGGTTCCATCCCAAGTCCCGGGAAACTACGTAATAATGCAAGCGCCTGCACTATATAACATTATATACAACGGGTACCCGGCATGCGTTGCAAAGTCACTGTAATCAGGGTCAACTTAACTGTGATGGTTCCATCCCAAGTCCCGGGAAACTACATTCCAATGCAAGCGCATGCACTATATAATATTATATACAACGGGTACCCGGCATGCGTTGCAAGGCCACTTTAACCTCGGGGTCAATTAAACTGTAATAGTTCCATCCCAAGTCCCGGAAAACTACATTATAATGCCAGCGCCTGCACTATATAACACTATATACAGCGAATATCTGGCAAAAGTTAGTGAAGTTTTATTTCAGTCGTGTGGTCTAGCACAAAGCACACTTTTTAAAAAGTTAATTTTCACGTTCTGTGTTAGTTCTTCTTCGATTGCGATGAAACTTTGTGGATTTGATGCGCGCATCCCTTCGATTCTTTCTGTATAAAATGGTGAGCTCTGGCATCATGAAATTATGCATTGCTAAACCGTTCATCCGATTGCAACGAAACTTTGGGGATTTGATGTGCGCATGCCGGCGATGGTTTCTGTGTACAAAAGTGAGCTCTTGCATCATGCGATTGCGATGAAAATTTGATATTAAACCGATTTATATTTAATTTAACACACACTTCTTCTCGCTTCATCCGCGTTCACACGTCAAATTGCATAGTGTTTTAACCTCTGCAACGGGCAAAACCTAGTATATACAGCATAGGTGAAAAACAATAATTGAGAAACCAACCATATTCCTACAGCGAGCCGTCAAGATCTGTTATAATTTGTTTTACCTGTCGCACGCGCTGAGTGCTAACTAAATCAAATTAAACCTGACAAGACCAAAGCTAAAAAACACACTATGAAGAATATTTTATTTTAATCACCCTAAACTATTCATTCATCGAAAGGTAGAAAGTGGACCCGGTGAAAAAGTGATGTCTTTTTGCTGCCCATTATTTGTAACCTTTAATCCAACGAGGGTCGTTTAACTTCCCGAGTAATGAATTTATAACATTTAATTATAACTTTAGTAAGCGTAGTTTAAAGTAAGTTTTTGTTTTAAAGTTTGTCTTTATTAGTTTGTTCTGCACATTTATGGTGGAATGTAATTAATTTTATAGGTACGTTGAAAACATTTTAAGAGCAAACCACAAAGCTAAAAATGTGTGCATTTTTAGTATACCTTATTTCGCCACGAGTGTGGGTAATGGGCATAAAAATCGGTTGGCAAACATTTCAACTCTGTGACGATTTCAAACGAAAAAAATAAATTTAATTAAATTTATTATGTGAATAATTTTATGAAAGAAAAAAAAACGAGTGTGCTTTAGACCACACGACTGAAGTAAAACTCCTGCTCCATCTATAGAATAGGAAGAGAGAAAGAAAATGTGCGCGCGCACCGCTCTCTTTTGCTCCTACAGTGGCATACAGACAATAGGCTTGCACTGTGTCTTAGATATACGAAACGTAAGTGGCTATGAGAGAAAGAGAGAAAGAAAATCTGTGCTCGCACCTCTCTCTCTCTTGCCCTTACAGTAATATACGAAACGTAACTCTCTCTCTTTCTATCTTCACTAACTTATATCTCCCTCTCAACTACCTTTCGCCTCGCTTTTCGTAACGCTCTCGTCACGCATCCGCCAGCTTACTCCCCAAGTCAAGCGTGCGTAAAGAAGTTTTACTTTAAAAAAAGTTAATGAAACGAAACTGCCATTACTAATTTTAGCCATAAAATTGTATTTTTAAAAAGCTGTTTCTTACGTGCTTTCGTATATTTACAATTAAAAATACATTTTTAGTAGTTCTCGCTTATATTTTTTTGTAAAGGAATAAACAATTTTATTTTCATTCTGCTCAATGGAAACGGAAGTAAAATTTTCAATTTAATTAAAGCATATTTTTAAAAATATTTATAATTTAAACAGATTTGTGGTAAAGATTAATCGTTATTAATTAAGCGTTAAGTTCCGCCTAAAATAAGGTTTTAGGCAACTTTATTATAAGTCAGGTACATTACCAGACATACAAATGTCTGTTAATATTATACTATCGTGAAAACCAGCTTATGGGCCCGAGTGGTTAATAAGACGTATTTTAGAAGATCTATCGGTATTCCCCTCCCCACCTCCATCCTCCACCCCAATCGGGGATGCCATGGTCTCACTGGCTTTAGTCGGTTGGGAGGAGTTGGGACTCTTGTCCCGTATTTACATACATAAACAAAAAAAACACATAAACATATAGGAAGTCTCACGAGCAATGTTTCCTACTAGTACAATATGATAAACAGCCTTATATGATAATAATAATAATAATGGGATAATTTATAGAGCGCCGTTTTTGTGGAAAATCACCGCAATGACGCTTTACAATTTATTTATTAGATTTATATTATTTATCAACCACTTATCTGGCGCAAACAATTACCTTAATGTTATAAATCTTTAATAATAGAAATGAGATATTTGATGAAATTTAATTTCTTTAAATTTCCATAAATTAATCGTTTGTCTATCAAATCGGAATATTATATTCGAATTATTCGTTTGCCTGTAGGCATTTTAAAATAACATTGAAAAAGTTGAGTAGCTATTTACCTCAAGGCAAAAATACAGCAAACAATAGAATTCTTCGTGTTAGGTTTTGACAAAAAATAAGAATGCGTGAAAGCTTATTTTGGGAGATAAGTCAAATAAGAACGACGTAAAACCTCGTTGAAGGACAATTCGTTTACGGGAAAATGTTTAAATTTATTTTCTCAGAAATAATATTGGTGTTTTGGTAAGTTGTTTGTATCTTTTATATTATATATTGAAAGTAAACACAGGTACGGGAAAATCATTTTAAAGAGACACTTATTTAGTGGAGTACTGGATGGTTCAAAACATAATTCAGTTATAATATAAACTGAAGAATTGAAACAAAACAAAAAAAAAATAACGTAAATAGTAAAAATTTGGAATTGAATCGCATGTCGAAATTTGAACGTAATTGACGTAAACGTCGCAAAGTATTAGCTTAGTAAAATATGTATGTGTATAGTGTATATGTGTGTGTACATGTATGTGCGTATGTATGTAAGTGTATGTATGTATGTATGTGTATGTATATGTATGTATTATGTATTAAGATTTTCACGGCCAAAAGCATTTTCGTTATTTGTTTTTGGGGTGTTATGCCGTGTTGCGCAACCTCCTTCTTTAGCCAACGTTTCGGACATCGCTGCAGTGTCCATCATCAGGGCAGATCCGGCAGACATCTACCGGATCTACCGGATCTTCCGGATCTGCCCTGATGATGGACACTGCAACGATATCCGAAACGTTGACTAAAGAAGGAGGTAGCGCAACACGGCATAACACCCCAAAAACAAATAACGAAAATGTATGTATATGTGTATATATGTGAATATACATGTATGTGTGGGAATGCATAAACACATGTTATGTAAGTATATGTATGTATGTGTGCATGTATGTATGTTTGTGAATTTATGTACATACATAGCAGCTACCTTATTTATCTGTGTTTATTTTCGAGGCAACTTTGGCAATTTGTGAGTTATTGGAAACATTTCTACCAATTTTCTAATTTTTTTTCTAATTTTACTTAAATATGTTTACACTTACTAGACTTCATTTCAAAATAACTATCCTCAATAAGGAACTCCAGTGAAAAATATTATCGCTTTAAAAAAATATCTTCATATAGACCAATAAACGCTGATTCTGAATATATAAGTTGTATTTCATAATATTAAACGCAGAGTTTTTAAAAATTTATTAAAAAGTGCATTTTTAAACCTCTCCTCAAAACACAGCGTCAAGTTGGCATTACTGAAATGGTGAATGGTGACGTCACTGTTAACCTGTCACCTCAACAATTTACGAAAAGGGCTATATTTGCGGACAATCTGCAATAAATTTTGCCTATTTGAGGTTAAAGTCGTGTCATATTTGACATTTGGTTTATGTATTTTCATTATTATGATCAGTGTATTATAAATACCAGTGTTTCTGTATGTGTTATACATAACAGAATGTACAAAATCATGCCTGAACACAAAATTAGATGGCTTAAGATGTCTTTTGTATTTGCAATGAAAAAGATGATTTATTGTTTTTATATTGCACTTTGGTACAATACAATAACAGTAGCGATGAAATGTGGACATTTTACCAATGTTTTTCTATATTAAAAGCAGTTAATCTTGAATAAAAAACGACTTCTCACACCTAAAAGTTCACAATAGTCATCCCCCATCATTCCGCCATATTGTCCATTTAAATTCAAAATGACAACTTGAAAGTAAATAAATTTTCGGTGGGTGAAGACGTCACACAATCCACCATAGATACGGTGCTTTCGGGGGGTCTTGAAAAATTAAAACTTTGACAATTATTTTAACTATTAAAACTAACTATAAAAATAAAAATAAAAATTGCAGTTATTTAAGTTTGAAGGTCTTTATTCATTAAAAAAAAATTTAAAAAAATGGACTGGAGTTCTTTATTGGGCACCACGAAACAGGCAGCTGCCTAGTATGGTGAACTAATGTATCTTCTCAAGTAAATGTATTAATTATGTAACATGTACTTATAAAAAAATAAATATATATATATATTCTATGTACTACCTTCATTCCCCCAGATTTCTACGATCTTAGACTATTAATTACATGTGAATATGATATTATATTAAATATACTTATATTTTACATAATCCTGCTGACACACTATTAAATAAGTTCTTTTTATAACGAAGAATAAAATCAAAAACAATGTTGGTTGAAATTTCATTGCAAAAAAATACTTACCAAACTAAATAATTATTTTTTTAATCAAAGATGTACCAAATCTTTTGCGCTATTATTATCTAATTTTTTTTTTAATTATGAAATTATAGGCTAATAAAGAATTCAATTTTGCAAGATGTTAGTTGGGATTTTTGGAGTTAATTGAAATTATTTAAAGTATATCCTGCCTTACCTACAAATAAAATAATTAAAACTAAACATCGTAAAAAAAAGTTTTTGGTTAAAAAAAAAATTTTATGTACACACGTCAATTTTGTGTTCCGATATAAATCGGTCATTTTTAATTTGAATTTACGCCCATCAAAAAGCTTTTTTAATCATTTTTATATTTTTTCAAATTTGCACAGTAAATGAGGCAAAAATTTGTTTTCTAATAATTATCATAAACTCACAAATAATTTCCAAATTTGCTTCTAAAATCAATAAAAAATTGAATTCTTTAATGGCCTGTATTTTATTAATTAAAACAAAAATAAATAATTTAGCTCATAAGCGTATTAGATTTTTTGTAAAACTTTTTACGTTGGCTGGGTATTTTGGCCACAAATCCAAATTTAAGATTTATATGAAAAATACCGTGCTGCCGTCCCCCTTCTCTACCTACCTATATTAATTTTACAAAAAAATGCGATGACGAGATCCTCTATCAAATAAAACATCCTTTCCACAAACTTACCTACCGCATGTTTCCATTGCAGATAAAGAAACGATAAAAAAATCATTAAACGTCACTTCAATATTATATTATCACGTCATGTATATCTATATCCATTCCGGTGCACTCATCGATAAACACACAACACAACCGGCACGCGAGGATGATTGCGGTAAACTCACACCGAATTGCAAGTTTAGTTAGCACCTATTACGTTCTGGGGGCGCTATGTCAACATAATTACTTTATTTTTACTTTTTACACTTTACTTTTTACTCTTTTCTTTTTGTCTTTTACTTTTTTTGACATAATTTTTTTTGTTATTTTTATTTTAATAAATTAGTTTTCATTTTAGAGTATAATTTACTAATGTTGGTTTAATTTATTGAACTACTCGTATAATCAAAAAAACTTTAGTTTTCAATAGGTTTTTTGAAAATTTATACATTGTGCTTATTTAACATTTATTCTATCGACAATATAAAACTATGACAATATATACATAAGTATGTTAAAGGCACTTGTATTTCACATTATTCATTCATTCATGGCACATTATTCACGAAAATAAATAAATTATAATGAAGGTATATATTATTTGACGGCCTCTTGATTAGCAATCCGAAGATCGCGGGTTCAAATCCCGGCGTACGCAAGTAAATTTTATTTGTAATAATACAAGGCATATTTGCGGCACGTTCCAGGATAGACGATACTCTCAGTATCGCCCTGGTGTAAGACTACAACTCAAAATTAAAATGTTGCCTGAAACTTGACCGTATTTTGTGATCATATCTGAATGGCCAGGTATTCCCCATCTTCCTCTTCCCCGTCTCTTTCCCTGCCCCACTATCTTCAGCTTTACAACACACCCAATTTAGTACCCAATTAGGACGCCATAGTCTCACTGGCTCCAAATGTTTTGGATCAGTTGGGACTCTTGTGCGGAATTCACAAAAATATGAAATAATGGCAAATTGAATATTATCGTGATAAATAGATAAACACGTCCATTATTTCAGTGTCGTTTTCATTTCCGTTTGATACAATTTTGATTAATTTGTCCCATGTTCAAATGTATAAAATAAATCAGTGAGGCGAATAATTTTTCGTTTCATTAGAAATAATATTTAAAAGCTTTGATGGATTTTCAATTCTCGGCTCTGTTTGATATATTTTTTTACTTGTCATAATTTTACCTCATCCCCCAATAATATATCAAATATAAATTTTTTAAATAATACATTTAGTATAGCGTTTTCAGCAGTTTGATATAGGCTGTGTTCGTATATCAAACAGTCCACCAAACCCGTCAAATGTCTAAAAAAATTTTGAAGTGAAACTTCTGTAGCCCCATTATGATTTGCAATTCGGATGAAACGAAAATGACGCAAAACAGCACCTGCGTCAAATTCCTATCAAGGTTCCTATTGGTTGAGATATGAAACTGAAATGACGCTAGGTCTGCGTTCATTTGCCGCTTTGATTGTGACCTCATTTTTCAAGGCATAATAGATACCTCTTACTCCTCTGCATGGGTTCTATTTAACTTAATTAGCATAGTTTATCTCATAATTACTGTTCAACATAATTATTTTGTTTTACACATTTTTTTTTATTTATTTTTATTTTTTTATTTTTTTTTATTTATTTATTTATTTTTTTAATTTTTTTATTTTTTTTTTTACGTGGAGGCCCTGAGGAAAATAATTTACCTCAAGGCCCATGTCATCTGGGAAGCTGTGTGGAGGGTCTTTTTGAGGAGAGGAAGGAATAAACATTGGTCTTGAAGAGACCCATGTTGTAGGAAGGAGGAAACACAGAGGCCGGCAAATCATTCCACAGCCGAGTCGAAGATACGACCCGTTCTCATGTGACAAATGTTTAGGCGTAAGTGTATTAATATATGTGAGTATAATTAAATAACGAAAAAATTGTGCAAGAAACAGAAAAAAAAATGTTGACGTGATTTTTTTCGTCATTTTTGTTGACCACTGAATCAGCAATTTTATCCCCACATTTTTACTGGAATAAAAAATAAGAGTTTGCAATTCACGAGCGGTAGAAGTAAAAACTTCAGAAAATTAAAGTAGACAAGAGTGAGAAGGCGTAAAGGTTAAATCCTATAAGGTATTTTTGTCTCTATTTAGTCTCGCTTTTTTCGTTTCATCGAGTTTTAAATCATAACGGTGCTAAATAAGTTTTTACAAAGGTGAGACCGATATGCTACGAAGCACCGGACAAAGAGGAGGTCTTATTTGTCTCTTTTTAGTGTCGCTATTTTTCTTTTCATCGAGTTTCAAATCACAACGGAGCTAAATAAAATTTCATTGAATAATTGCGTAAAATGTAATTTGTGCATGCAATAATTACCTCATGAAAGTAAATACTAGAAATTTTTAGATCAGTAAACCACGTAAAATTTGCATTTTGTATTGACAGTGCGATAAATCAGGCGACATCCCATCCAATCAGGCCATCATCGATTCGTCTTCCATCTGGTAAGAGAGCTAAGAGTATCTCTTCAGCATGCGACCCTCGATGGCCCGATGTGTGCGGCACGCTCCGGGGCTAGCGACAGTTGTAGGACGAGCGATGCGGGGAGGGGTAAGTGGGAATGGGTCTAGGGTAGGGACGACAGCACGCCCGGCCCGAGCACGGAGCGTGTGCCCGTCTCGCGCTGATTTAGGGGAGGTGGCGTAGGGGACTCATCAGCAGGGGCGTCACATTATATTTTCTAAATTGTAATTGTTAGAAACGAAGATCAATGCATTGCCATGTGCATTGGGTGCCTTTTTCAATTTAAATCTAAAGAAACCGATAAAAACTGAAAAATAGCGATAATGAAAAGAGACAAACACATACATACATCCTTTTTTGCGGTGCTTTGTAGCATACCCACTCTAGTCTACTTTAGTTTTTGGAAGGTTTCACTTCTAACGCTTATAAATTGCACACTCTGATTTTTAAAAATCAAATTGTTATCAAGAATCGTGTTTCAATTAGCATTTAACATGAAGTTAATGTAACGGACGTGCAACTGACGCATTCTACGACAGAGACAGCGTGAAGGAACGACAACAATTTTTCTATTGACTATTATTTCGCCTTTTCAAAAAATTCACAGCAAGATCTTAAACAATGACTAAACAAAATACCTAAAAGAAGGACTTGGCATACCAATCCAAATAGGTACATACCGAACTTTCTATCCAAACAGTTGTGATGAAAATACTTTACATTCAGATAGTTTCCATGTTTTTATCTATTCATTTTGTATCATAAAAAATAAGTATTGGTTCCATCTTGGTCATCATTTTTGTATAACTGTTCAGACAGAATGTTGAATTAGTAAGCCAAGTCATCTCTTAGGATATTTATTTATCTTAGGGTATACATTGATCTTATACGTAAAAGGCCATCACATAAGAGGCAAAGTCATTCAAATGTACTGTTGCACGAGAGTTCAATCTGTTACCAATTTGAAGAATTTTCTAGGGAAATGGAAGAAGACGAGGAAGAAGCGTTTTATGATCAACAAACACAGCTGAAACTATTTCAGCATTGTGATATTGTTTAATAATTAAAGATCGTTGAGTAGACCTAAAAAAATACTAACATTCTTTAAAAAATCGAGTCAAACGAAAATTTTTGGCTGACTTTAGATAAATAAATCTTAGTTGGGCATCTTAATAAAGCCAAGAACGCAATTACTTCAATTGTTTATTTTTAGAATCGGGTTCATTTCAATTCTTTCCTTTGTCATTTCTTCTGAAATTTTGTCAACCCTGCCCCATTCTGCTAGAGATGGGGAGTAATCCCCATCGGGGGGACACAACTCGCAAAGGGCACATTTTTCCCTTCCCGCTTTGATTTCAAAAATCAAAATGGATGGCGATTCAATTGTTCCGCTGGAGACGCCGTGACGTAGCGCGAGCTAAACAAAACATAAGAACAACGTATTTCACCAAATCATACTGGAACGTGACATTTTATTAGATTGATCATCCCAATCAGCCAATCAGGACAAAGCAAAGTTTTTTCTTGCTCTGTCGACAGCAATCAACAAACAAAAACAACCAGTTGCATACTAATATATCAGTGTCTAGATCGTGTTTTTAGTTGTCAAAGGATGCGTGGCTAACTGCCATAATGGTGTTCTGATTATACTAAATATAGCGGCGGTGTTTAAATCTGACTGAGAGGATGACTTAGTGCAGTAGAAATTAAATCAAAATGGTTTAAGTTTTGTAAAATGACGTACCAACATACCTACATTTTCCGTAATATTAATGTGAGGTTACAAAAATGAAGCAAGAAAGATTTGATAACAGGAAAAAAGCACAAGAATACATATATGGTGCAAACCAATTAAGTATTGGATATGTAAAAAATATGCCTATTTTTGATATTGACTCTCGTGGTGTAATTCCGTTATACATTACATATACATTACATACACATAACATATACATTACATTAACATTACATATACATTCCATATACATCACTTATACATTACATATACATTACATATGCATTACATATACATAACATATGCATTACATATACATTGGATTGTAGTCTATACGGATTTTATTCAATTTTCTTTTCAAGTATTTCCATATTTGTTGTTATGTCGTCTTTGACGTTTTGATTTCTAGTAATTTGGTTATCAGCAGTAGACATAATTACGTCGGGTTCATAGATTATTTTAACCTATATAAATTGAATAAAATGAAATAAATAAAATTGAAAAAAATAAAATAAATTCAATAAAATGATCCTTGTAGACTATTCCGTCCCTCTCCCCAATATGTTATGTATGTAAACTGTAGAAAAAGAAACATTGTGTCAGTCTGAAGATAGCCTTTACAGGCTGAAACCGGTGACGAATACATTAAGTGGAAAAATTATAATTATAAAAAAATATGGTTTTATGATAATACTGGTGAAAGACCGCCACTTGAAATCTCAACGTTGCCAGAAATGACATATTATGTTTTTTATGTGACCAGATACGATCTTTAAAACATTTATCTCCTTCATTATGTAGTATCTAAATATCCAAATTAAATGAAACTATATTAATTTATTTATTATTATTTTTTTAATTGATAAAACTAACGTTTTAAGACAAGATTTTTATGCATAGCACAAAGGGTAACAATTATTAAAAGCAATAATTATCAGCCTGAAATACTCATCCATATTGAATTGCGGGTATTAGATATTAGACATTCCGGGCATTGGAATTTCGGGTATTAGACATTGGCCGGTATTAGATAAGCCGCCATAGCTCAGTGGTGAGAGCACCTGACGAAGATTTTTTCAATGTGGATGAGTGGTTCAGGCTGATAATTATTGCTTTTAATAATTATATTTATTTGTTTCAAACCACTGTATTTTTCTATAATAACGCCCACCGGTTTCGGAAAAGCCGTTCCTTCCTCAGGGCACAATATAGAGTCACCCCGCCACCCCCACTTCAACACTTATTTATATTCACCATTAAACATTTTGTAATATTAAATTTGAATATATTTTCCACTAAGGAAACGACGATTGTTCTGAAATTGGTCGAAGTTAACATAACAAAAATATTGTGATTTCGTACAAAGTTATGTTTAATTTAATTATGGACAACCACAAAGTTATAACTACGAGTATATTCAATAGAATAGTAATTATTATTTGCGTAATAGGCTTAACGATTTTATTATTTCTAAGAGAAAAATTAAAAAAAAATATGTATTCCCCAATAATAATTGGTCTAGTTAAAAATACCATTATTCTACTCCTTCTATATTCTACAGCCTGGAATTTTACCCACAGGAATAATTATTTTGAATCTACATAAAACCGAAGTATATTCCTCAACAGAACAATGGAATATCAAGTTGCACAATTAAAAACTGAAAAAATGTTTTAAAGGCAGACAATATATTTTAGAAAAATCGCAATTATTATCAGAATCAAATGCCGGTGGGAATTTGAATTCTATCAGGTACACGGAAAATAATTAAACTTTTCATTTGGGAATTCCTCAATATTGCGATCTGTCTAAGAAGCACAAATTATTAAAGCCTCGATGACATTGGGCGAGTTTACAAGCTACTATCTGGGAAAGTCACTATCTCTTAGTAAACTCTCTCAGTGTAATCGTATTACTGTCTAATTAGCAGATTGTGGACAATTATCAAAAAAAGTTGAAAGGTGGTCAACTTTACTTGCTACTCGCTCAAGAATACTCAAAATGGCAGCCTACCAACAGCTGATGTCAGAAAGAATTCGCGCGGAAGCCGTTATTCTCGCTACTGTGTGGCGTGTGGCGTTTGGTGCGAGCTCAAGTTTTTTACAAAATGTTGTCAGAATTGGTTCGCACGGGAATGGTTAATTTAGCTGCTGCTGCGTTTTGTCATCATGACAATCTCACTCGCCGATCCTCCCGCTTTTAAACTTACCTGCTAGTAGCTTGTTAACTCGCTCAATGTGTTCGAGGCTTTAATGTTAAATAATTTAAATTCCTTGAACATATAATTTTATTCACCGGACCATGTAGTTTTTTTTCTAGAAAACCGTAGTTGATAGGTATTTAACCAGAGTTGTCTCTACATTATCATCGGAGATGCGGAGTTGTTTTTTTTTATCAGAGAATTATGTAATAAGGTGTGCCAGCTACCAATTTTGTGAGAAGGAGAAAATACATAAGCTGTTAAAAATTCAACAGCCGATTGCATAGTATTTTCATGAAAATGCCCCGTTGAAATGTATATAAATGTTGGGAAAGCGATTTTCGTGCCGGCCAAAAAGATCATTGACTGGTTATTCGGTACAGCGTCCGTCGAATATCGGTAAAACAAACACAGAATTCCAACAAGACCACACCAGAGTTATAAAACAAGTTTTGTTTTATTTTATTTAAAAAATATATGATATATATAATTAAAGCATTTGCAGATAATAAATACGTTAAATCACCATACTAGGGGGCTGCCTGTTTCATGGTGAACAATGGAGTGTAGTTATTTCGTATGAAGTCCAGTGTAAACATGGTGTCCGGGGTGTTAAGGGACGTACTTAACTACTTTAAGCAGTGATTCCTGATACTCTAGTGATTACTGCTGAAAACCAGCTAGAAATCCTGAATGAGCTGAGCAGAGACATTTTTGTCAATAGAATCAATGACAACAAAAGTCCATTGATAAATAAATATTTTTATTGTTAAAATATTTGGAGTAAAAATGTAAATAAAAATTTTGGTTAGTTGTGACTTTTTTAGCACCGTTATGATTTGAAACTCGATGAAATACACACATCTTTAGGATTTAGCCTGCGATAGAATGAGATAGTATAATCCATCTCCTCTTTGTGCGGTGCTTCGTGGCCCCCCACTCTTGTCTACTTTAGTTTTCTGAAGGTTTCTCATCTGCCGCGTGTGAATTGCGCTCTCTATTTTTTTTATATAATCACTCATCGCCATTTTGTGTTCTTTACATTTGAAAGATCCCAATTACACGTTGATTCTAGGTTCATTTTACTTAAAGAAAAATTGTGGTCAGCAGACAAGCAAAACTGTATTAATAATAATGTATTCGGAATGTTGTTATGTAGCAGATAAAAATTTGATAGAAAGCTCAAACGGTCCTAGAGGGAACCTTTAAAGGTTTAATAATCCAAAAGAGCACTGATTTGCTAATGGACAATGACAATAAATTACGTTATAATTTCTAGACACCTCAAACTAAGAACAGTTCAATGGTGCCTGCCTATATCGATTGAATTTTAACTACTGGACAGTAATGCAGCGGAATTTCTCTTGGGCATTTGGTAATACTGTAGGTATAAGTTTCGAACGATATTTTGGTTATAAATAACCCCGAAAATAGCTTACTAGGCTGTGTATCACCATTATAGGGAAGGTTGGATTCTAAGAAATCGTAATAAATTTCAAGTTATTTATTGATTTCCTCTTGGGTAGGTACGTAGGGTGCTGTTTTAACCGGTTGGGAAATAGGTAGGACTAAATATTTTCATTAGTTACATATTTAGTATATTCACAAAAAAATTGAACAGGATTTCAATAATCTGAACTTAAATATCAGATTATTGCTCTTAAACACGACACAGGTTGAACAATTAATTGTCAATTGTATAATGCAACTCAAACAGAGACTCCTTTTTTTACATTAGTTCCACATAGTAGGCCCTGAGGAAAACAATTTATCTCAGGGCAAATGTCACCTTTAGGGATGCTGTATGGGGGGGGACTTTTTTAGGGAAAGTATGGAGAGGAAAATGAGGAGGGAAGAAAAAAGATATAAGGGGTGGGTAGGAGTGTGGGGGTCAGTGTGTCCAGGAGTGTCCAGGAGTGACGTACGAATTACACTGTGTTACAAGGCGATGCTTATCGCGATAGTCTGACTGGAGAGGTCTAAAGACCTCCCGATCCACTCAATAGCTGGTCAAACGCATCCGCCGCTAAGACCTATAAAAACCTCACCCATGAATCCGGACATCCCTGCTAATTCACCAAGCTTAGCGAACCACTTGGGGTGACCTGTGGCAGGTTACCCATAAATGGTTTCACCCGCCTCGAAAATTGTCAAAATGGATATTGAAAAACTCCATCGCAAGATGGAAAAGCCGTTGCTAACTGATGACATGTCGTTGCCAATTGCTTTGACCTATATACTAATGACAAAAATGTATACAATTTTTTTGATTCCAGAGCTCAGCGTCAGAAAGTATCTACTGCTGTTTCCGATATCAAGCTAACAGGTTTAATGCAATACATATGGTTCGTCCAGTTGATTAGTCAAACATCTATAAATACTAAATTTTGACTTCTTCAAATTTAGCAAATTCACTTTGTGGCACCATTTTATTAATGAAATAATTAAAAACACTTTGTTTTTACCACAATAAACTTTATTTAAAAGTCAACATGTTTCAGGAACGATGTTCCCTTCATCAGGACATAAAATGTACTAAATACTAAATGATCAAACATAGAACGGCGTGGGTAGAAATGGAAGTAGTGGGGGAAAGGGGAGGTGCTTAGAAGATCAACAAGAGGGAGGGGGGGGGGTGGAAAGGGGGTGCTTAGAAGAACAAAGACAAAAAATTACAATGGAAATATGTTTAAGATAGGGTTACTCACAAAATTAATTTGATTGTTAATAATATTTAAATTTCTATTGACATTTTTCCTAATTTCTAATATTTCTAAAAGATCTAAGTGAAAACCACTAACGTTAGTGTGTAAAATTTTAAAACCAGTATTTATATCAAATGAATGGTTAAATTCAATTAAATGGTTAGCAAATTCCGAATAATTATTACTATTTAGACATCTCAAATGTTCCTTAATCCTCGTTTCAAAATTTCTGCAAGTTTTACCTACGTAAAAATGATTGCAGTCATTACAATTCAATTGGTAAACTCCAGATTTTTTCATTTTTTGGTCTTTGTCCTTGTTATTTAAAATATAATTTTTTAATTTATTATTCGTATAAAAAGCAGGCTGTATTGTATTAGGAATTTTTTTCATGATTAAATTGGAGGTTTGATGATTTACAAACAATATTTTTCTCCATTGTTTTTTAATATTATCAGTAAGCAATGGGTAAATGTAGGACAAATGAAATTTTTTCTTATATTTTTTGTTTAATAAATCGTCTATTAATTTGGAGTTATAACCATTATTAGAAGCAATTATTTTAATGGTGTTAAGTTCAGCTTTGAAATTATTTGGGGATAATGGGATATTAATTAATCTATTGATCAAATAATGGAAAGCTAAGAGTTTTTGTGAAAATGGATGGTTAGATGAGTTGTGTATAATTATATCAGCGTATGTTTCTTTTCGAAAAATATTAAATTCAATCTTATTATTAATTATAGTTAGGTTTAAATCTTAGAAATTTATGCTACAATTAATTCCTATTTCTAATGTAAATTTAATGTTTTTGTGAATTTTGTTCAAAAAATTAAGGAACATTTGAAGTTGTCTTTTGGTACCGGTCCATATAACTAAAATATCATCTACGTAACGTTTGTAAAAATACATATATTTTAGTAATAAGGCAGAACTATTAAAGATTTTATTTTCTAAATGGTTTAAAAATATATCTGCTACTAACGAACTGGTACTTGACCCCATGGCCAAGCCATCTTTTTGTTTGAAAATTTTATTATCAAATTGAAAGAAATTTTGGTTTAAGACTACATTAAGACATTTAAGTAAATCCTGGGATAAGTCATTAGGTAATTTGGAGGAATTCAGTAAGTTATTTATAATTGTTTTGCTTTCTTCAACTGGGACACTTGGAAACAGGTTAACGACATCAAAAGACACTAATAATGCATTATCCGGGATTTCCAAACATTTCAAGTGATCAACTAATTGCAGGGAATTCTTAATTGTATACTTAGGTTGAAAAATATTTGATTCAATAATAATATTATTCAATGTTGACGCCAGTTTATAGCTAGGAGCATTGCAATTGGAAATTACGGGTCTGATAGGTTGAGTCTTCTTATGAATCTTTAGTAAACTGTATAATTTGGGAACTTGTGGATTTTTTACAGTTATTCTTTTATTTCTAAATAAATTAACGATTTTATCACTTTTGCAAGATTTTAAAGTGTCCATTATCAATTCTTGACATTTATTAATGGGGTTTATTTTTACTATTTCAAAGTTATCGCCTTGTAGAAAGTCCATAGTTTTTTCAATGTAATCACTTTTGTTGATCATAACTAAAGCGGACAAAGGAAACTCGGTGATTATTATCAACAAAAGTGATTACATTGAAAAAACTATGGACTTTCTACAAGGCGATAACTTTGAAATAGTAAAAATAAACCCCATTAATAAATGTCAAGAATTGATAATGGACACTTTAAAATCTTGCAAAAGTGATAAAATCGTTAATTTATTTAGAAATAAAAGAATAACTGTAAAAAATCCACAAGTTCCCAAATTATACAGTTTACTAAAGATTCATAAGAAGACTCAACCTATCAGACCCGTAATTTCCAATTGCAATGCTCCTAGCTATAAACTGGCGTCAACATTGAATAATATTATTATTGAATCAAATATTTTTCAACCTAAGTATACAATTAAGAATTCCCTGCAATTAGTTGATCACTTGAAATGTTTGGAAATCCCGGATAATGCATTATTAGTGTCTTTTGATGTCGTTAACCTGTTTCCAAGTGTCCCAGTTGAAGAAAGCAAAACAATTATAAATAACTTACTGAATTCCTCCAAATTACCTAATGACTTATCCCAGGATTTACTTAAATGTCTTAATGTAGTCTTAAACCAAAATTTCTTTCAATTTGATAATAAAATTTTCAAACAAAAAGATGGCTTGGCCATGGGGTCAAGTACCAGTTCGTTAGTAGCAGATATATTTTTAAACCATTTAGAAAATAAAATCTTTAATAGTTCTGCCTTATTACTAAAATATATGTATTTTTACAAACGTTACGTAGATGATATTTTAGTTATATGGACCGGTACCAAAAGACAACTTCAAATGTTCCTTAATTTTTTGAACAAAATTCACAAAAACATTAAATTTACATTAGAAATAGGAATTAATTGTAGCATAAATTTCTAAGATTTAAACCTAACTATAATTAATAATAAGATTGAATTTAATATTTTTCGAAAAGAAACATACGCTGATATAATTATACACAACTCATCTAACCATCCATTTTCACAAAAACTCTTAGCTTTCCATTATTTGATCAATAGATTAATTAATATCCCATTATCCCCAAATAATTTCAAAGCTGAACTTAACACCATTAAAATAATTGCTTCTAATAATGGTTATAACTCCAAATTAATAGACGATTTATTAAACAAAAAATATAAGAAAAAATTTCATTTGTCCTACATTTACCCATTGCTTACTGATAATATTAAAAAACAATGGAGAAAAATATTGTTTGTAAATCATCAAACCTCCAATTTAATCATGAAAAAAATTCCTAATACAATACAGCCTGCTTTTTATACGAATAATAAATTAAAAAATTATATTTTAAATAACAAGGACAAAGACCAAAAAATGAAAAAATCTGGAGTTTACCAATTGAATTGTAATGACTGCAATCATTTTTACGTAGGTAAAACTTGCAGAAATTTTGAAACGAGGATTAAGGAACATTTGAGATGTCTAAATAGTAATAATTATTCGGAATTTGCTAACCATTTAATTGAATTTAACCATTCATTTGATATAAATACTGGTTTTAAAATTTTACACACTAACGTTAGTGGTTTTCACTTAGATCTTTTAGAAATATTAGAAATTAGGAAAAATGTCAATAGAAATTTAAATATTATTAACAATCAAATTAATTTTGTGAGTAACCCTATCTTAAACATATTTCCATTGTAATTTTTTGTCTTTGTTCTTCTAAGCACCCCCTTTCCACCCCCCCCCCCCTCCCTCTTGTTGATCTTCTAAGCACCTCCCCTTTCCCCCACTACTTCCATTTCTACCCACGCCGTTCTATGTTTGATCATTTAGTATTTAGTACATTTTATGTCCTGATGAAGGGAACATCGTTCCTGAAACATGTTGACTTTTAAATAAAGTTTATTGTGGTAAAAACAAAGTGTTTTTAATTATTTCATTACTAAATTTTGAGATAATGTGGAAAGCAACTCGAATGCCACTTGAATGCTCACCATAAATCAAATATTATTTACAAAACATGTCTGTGTTTTGCGTACTAAATGTGCTGTAAAGTAACACCGGGAGGCATAACGGTCCTGTACATTTTGAAATATACTACTTTTGACCCAGAAAACATAAACATTTTGTTTGATTCGCTACAGGATTTTCTGCATCATAAATTTTGGTGGTGATTGTTAAAATTCTTCACAGTAACAATAAAAGCAAAAAAATAGATGACTTCGAAGCACTTAAAATTAAAAAAATCCCTAAGAAATTATTCTAGTATTTTGAATAACCAAATTACTCGTAATTTATCTTTTAGTTCCATTCGAAACACATTTTCAATAAACCGCTTTGTTCTTCCCGGAAACCCTGCAATTACCTCTTCCCCTTTGCTCACCTCCCACTCAAACACCTAAAATCTGTCAATATTCTATATCGTAGGTTAGTTCTAATATTTTCCTGACGAAGGTAGGGTGCTTCCGAAACCGGTAGAGTGTGACTTAAATAAAAGCGGTCTTTAACAAATTATGTGTTTTCATTGTAAATTACTAGCCATAAAGTTAATGCCTTATAAAATTGGAAAAATAAATCAGAGTGTGTAATTAGTAAAACTAGAAAGTCGCTACATGTCGCTTTATTTTCTTTTGCTTGATTTTTTTTTAAAGTGGTTTGAAGATTGGATATCGATTTCACAAAATAAAAATGTTTGTTTTTTGGATTTCATAGATTCACTTGATGTCTGTCTCTCTGGCCGCTGAGACTTGTCAGGCACCTTGCCGACTACGCTATGGAAGGCACGCGCCGGGGTTCGAATTTACTGCATTATATTAGAACCGAGTATGTGTGTAGAAGTGAGTTGTGACGCATTTCGATTTCATCTGAATTTCAAGTCACTAACGGCGCTAAAGTATTTTCACATCAAAAGTCTTCTTGGAAGTGTTATAAAAATCCGTACAATATTTTAAGATCGATTATTGAGAACTTTTGTGCAACGTCCGGTTAATTATTCATTGGATAAGTTTCCTCATCGGACTGACAGCATAAACAAATATCCACAAGTCTGGTGTCACTTTGAGTGACAGACGAGACTAATTAGGTATTGATCAAGTCAATTTACCTCCATTTTCCCCGCGTTATTATTCCGATTGTCAATTTCTAATAGAGGGAAGGATTATTTTTAAATTGAACTTTTCGGAAGCGTAAAGCGTCCCCTTGATTTATGTAGGAACTCCTCCGTTTGAAACTTAACAGGAAAAGAAATTCTTTTTAAGATAATATTCAAAAGTTAAGACATCTTAATTAGGTAACTCGATATCAGTTTATATATCGTTTGAACCATAATTACTTTATTCCTAACCATATTAAATGAAGGTAGATCGATTAATTTGGTATTCAAACAATATAATTCTTAAATAAGCATTGGTAATGATTTTTTTTAAATGTAAAAACTTCTTTATCACCGTTGTAATTTGTAATTATATGAAACGAAAAGGCGACACTAAAAAGACGTTAACACTTTCATCTATAGGATTTATAGGGAAGTACCTGGCTATTCAGATCTGTTAAAGTCACCAAATACGACTGATGCCACGTTTTCACGCAACGTTACAATTCTGAAGGTGATCTTACACCAGGGCGATACTGAGAGTACTACGATATCCACACTTAGAATTTTTGCATTGGCTCAATAATATGCATATATATGTGTTATGTACATGTACATATATGCGTACGTATGTGTACAGTGTACATACGTGAGCATATATGTTTATATATAATGTTGTTCTTTTTGAAGTAAAACTTCTTTACGCACGCTTGACTTGAGGAGTAAGCTGGCGAATGCGTGACGAGAGCATCACGAAAAGCGAGGCGAACAGTAGTTGCGAGGGAGATATAAGTTTGTGAAGATAGAAAGAGAGAGAGTTACGTTTCGTATTTATTACTGTAGGGGCAAGAGAGAGAGAGGTGCGAGCACAAATTTTCTTTCACTCTTTCTCTCATAGCCAGTTACGTTACACAGTGCAGGCCTATTGTCTGTATCGCACTGTAGGAGCGAGAGAGAGCAGTGCGCGCGCACATTTTATTTCTCTCTTCCTATCATATAGATGGAGCAGAAGTTTTACTTCAGTTGTATGGTCTTAAGCACACTAGTTTTTCTGTTTGATGTACTAGTAATTTTATTAGTTACTATTTTTGAATGTAGCTATTACTTTGCGGTTATCCATTATAATAAAATGAAACAATGCAACTTTGTATAAACCACTTATAAAATGTGCAAATCCGACCGGTTTCGGAACAAACGTTTATACTAATTTGACAGTTTAGAACAATGTTTTATTAGGGTAGGGGTGGAGCCGTTGTTAGTTAATAATGTAGATTGGGTGGGTAGGTATTTGTGTAGAGTGGGTGGGTAGGGGAACAAATCCATGATTGGGCTATATGACAATATTTTTTGTTTGTTGATAATAGATTCACTATTTTTAAGGGATTTTTTAATTTCCAAAGCTTCTAAGTTATCTAAACGTTTTCCTTTATGATTAATATGAAGAATATTTATCCCTGTGTTTTTTTCAAAACTATGGTTATTTTCAATGATATGGTTAGCGAACTCAGAAAAATTATTATTATTAAGACACCTTAAATGTTCTTTGATTCTGATTTCAAAATTACGAGTTGTTTTTCCAATATAAAATGAGGGACAATCATTGCATTTGAGTTTATATATTCCGGAATTAGTCAATTTATTTTGAAATCAGAATCAAAGAACATTTAAGGTGTCTTAATAATAATAATTTTTCTGAGTTCGCTAACCATATCATTGAAAATAACCATAGTTTTGAAAAAAACACAGGGATAAAAATATTCTTCATATTAATCATAAAGGAAAACGTTTAGATAACTTAGAAGCTTTGGAAATTAAAAAATCCCTTAAAAATAATGAATCTATTATCAACAAACAAAAAATATTGTCATATAGCCCAATCATGGATTTGTTCCCCTACCCACCCACTCTACACTAATACCTACCCACCCAATCTACATTATTAACTAACAACGGCTCCACCCCTACCCTAATAAAACATTGTTCTAAACTGTCAAATTAGTATAAGCTTTCCCTGACGAAGGAACGTTTGTTCCGAAACCGGTCGGATTTGCACATTTTATAAGTGGTTTATACAAAGTTGCATTGTTTCATTTTATTAGTTACTACTTATTGTAACTTATCCTTGCATGAATAATGTTGAGATAAATGGTGGGCTCTCCTTTAATTGGAATCGCCATAACCATATTGAAAATGTTAATAACTATAATAATTATTTGATTTATTCTGGCGGCGAGCCAAATAAATAAATATTTTTTTCACTTAATAGGTATTCGACCCGCGATTGCATGTTCGAAAAGAGTTTTATAATTGCAACATTATAACAGAAATACCATCTTCTTCTGTATGAATTCTCAAACAATCACAAACAAAACACGCTTTTAGTACCATCTAGCCTTTTGAACAAAGGCATTATAAATAACATTTTAATTAATTCAGCATACCTTTAATGGTGCAAAAGAAATCATAAAAGTCGTCATAAAGCCTCCATGCATAAACACCCGTTTGCTCAAATGGTTTTAATACATGCCGGCCCCCACCAGGGCCGCGGGGCTCGCGTACATAACACGTTTAAAAAACTATTTCCGGACGGGGTTTGGATTTCAATAAGAACGATTTTGAAATAAGTTTTTTTGCATGAAGATTTTTTTATGGCGCAAGGGTGATTTATCTGGCCTCTTCCGAGAAATCCCCAAATCTGTAAAACTGATTTCTCACCATACGTTTCCCATACATTTCGCCATATATTTTCTTTTCCATGTAAACATATTTCACCATACACTTTCCCATCTTCCGTGCTTTCTCCGTGAGTTTTTTTTTGTGCAGATTAACGCAGAATATAAAAACGCGTGTATTTTTAAGATAAATTTTAAACCCCGAGGCGCGGGCGATGTGAAGTGTCCGCATTTATATTATGCTCTCTTTCCCCCACTGTTATCGGAGGAGTAAGCTATTAGGATGGAGTGACTCCGACACATTTGTAACCGCAACATCGCATCGTTTCGCAGGATGTTTGTTAGAATTACTCCGCTGTTTAATACTCTCAAAGAAAGCAATTATTTTTATATGACTGTACTGTGCTTTTTATTTAACATTTTACCTTATATCTGTTTTATTTTTTGTGATGATGCTGTTTAATTAACATAATTTTTATTATGTTTACAATTTAGCTAATCTTTTTTTTTATTAGTGACTTCGAAAGCTGGCCTCCCGAAATTATAATTATTATAAAATCAAAATTTTCGCCATATTATTCTTACATATAAAAATTAATCGCTAAATGTGTTGCTAAGCGCAAATCTCGAGAGCAGCTGAACCGATTTCGCTAATTCTTTTTTTAGAATATTCTTTGAAGTACGAGGATGGTTCTTACGGAGAGAAAAATTAAGAAAATTGCACAGAAAATTGGATAATTTCAGAAAACCTAACGACTATCGCACGTTTGACAGTTCGCGTGTTTTAGAATGACATTTTGCAAAACATTTCTATTTTTGAAAATCTTTAAGTTGATAAGTAGGTAGGTACTCCCCTAATAGTTTGAATCGAATCAAGAATTTTAGATATTTTAAATAGGCAACTATGTTAGGTACCGAATTTAATATACATGAAAAATGGTAGTTTGAATAAAAGATGTAAAAGGTGGCACGCGCACTGTTTAAAAACTGAATGTACTGGGATTGAATATATGGAACGCGGGAGGAGGGTTGGCGGGACGAGGGAGCGGGAAAAGGAAGAGGGAAGGCGGGGAAGGTGAAAGGGGAACGTGAGAGGGGAAGGGGACGTGTGAGGGGGGAGGGGAACTCGGGAGGAGGTTCGCGGGACGGGACGGGGGAAGGGGGGGGGGAGTGGAGTGGGGAGAGGGAAGGTGGAGGTGACGGAGTGGGAACGCGAGAGGGGAAGAGGGCGCAGGAGAAGAAGGGGAACGGGACGAATGGGAAAGTACACTCAGGTAGAAACAATTTCTTTATTAAATGGCACAGCAACGCATGCCGGGATCAGCTAGTTTACCAATAGAATCAACTTCAAAAATATCTTTAATAATAAGTTGGTATATATTTTTTGTAAATAAAGAAAGACAAACATTCCCGAGTTACGAATAACCCGACAAAATTTAAAAATCTCCTACTACCACCACAGTAAGCCAAAAATGTTGCTTAAGTGGAATATAAACGCTAGAAATATTTCGATTCTCACGCCTGCAAAATTTTAAAATCGAGCGTCTTATTTGCACGAGGCAAGTAAGCGAAATAGTGGTTTTTATTTATTTTGTCCATAATTTTATAAGAACGAAAAAAGTTAGAACATACAAAACCTCAAAAATAGTCTCAGCCATAATGAGGTATTTTAAAAAAAAATGTTTTTTCTATCACTTTATAGTTATGTCATGAAAAAATATATTTTTTTAGTGGTTTACGCTTATTTTTTTTTAATGTAAATAATAATTTTATTGTAATACTAATACATAGAAAAGTTAGTAAAAGCTTTGATTTATCCGTAGCATATTTTTTGGATGTTCATACTGTAAGCCGATTTGTCGTAAAGATTAATCTAAATAGTATATAAATAGGATTTCACGTTTAACTTCATCTGGAAGACTTAGCCAGCCAAGGAATCATTCACGGAACGCCTGGGTTGGACACAAACGCGATGCCCACTCAAACACTGGCCGGTCGTGTGGATATCAAGTAAATTCATTTCTAGTTTCGATTTTTGTGTTTACGCGCATATATACCTACAGTAAGTAGTTTTATCCTTGATGCAATTGAATAAAAAATATGTTTTATATTTTTTTTACTCAATGGAAAATCCTCTCTGCACAACCCTTCGGAGACATTTAGTTATATTTTGTGTAAGTAAGTGTAGACATTTTCCCTAAACCGACTGCATATTGTTTAAAGGTATGCCGGGACCAACTGTCGGATCAACTTTCATGGAATCTTTTTATTATTGGCAAAGTACCGCATAATATTTCCAGCGAATGGAACTTTGTCATGCCTATTTTGTGTTGGTGCGTTATAAGGCAGAAGTTGTAGAAGCGACCTTCTTCACATTGACACCACACAGGAGGCCCTAAGGGAAAATATTTTCCTAAGAGCCTCGCAGATGGTGAAGAGACTTAACATAAAAAAATGTATCTTCTGTATTTTTATGAATGTACCTCCTATGGAAACTAATGGGTTTTTAGAAAAGTATTACTAAGAAGTCAAAAATCTACTAAACTGATGCTTCTATACAATATTAAATCGGAGGATAAACAAAAAGGTACGACAAAATCCCAAATTGATGGAGAGTTATAAAAGCCACTACTGCCTGGAACGAACTGTAAAAATAACCTCGGAAGAGACTCATGGTGGGTTTCTTCATTTACCGAGAATGCTAAATGCAATGCTAATTGTAAAAGTTAACGGTCAAATGCATAGAAATTTTTAAATTTCGATCGTTTATTTTTACAATTAGCATTGCATTTAGCAGTCTCGGTAAATGAAGAAACCCACCCTTAAACTTTAAAAAAATGTATCTTCTATGTTAAGTTGAATTTACCTCCAATGGAAAACTACCTGGAAAAGAATGGGCGTTTGAAAAGTATTTAAAGGAAAATGTAATCATTCTATTCAATGTCATTCTATTCACTTGAAAATGATTAATGTGATTTCTGTGAATCCCTCGCAAGCCACTTTAAAACCTCAAGAGGAGAGGCTGAAAAAAGTTAACAAGAAGTCAAAAATATACTAACCTATGCTTCTAAGTGAACGTACCCATACTACGTGACCAACTTTTTGCAATTTTTAACCCCCCCCCCCTCCCCCCCGGTGACCAAAAACCTAAGCCCGCCGCCGCTCATTTGTACCAAGCGTGACATTTTGAAGACCTCCCCCCCTAAACGTGTCACGTAGTATGGGTACGTTCCCTAACCTACACAAGATTAAATCGGAGGATAAAAAAATGGCACGGGAAAATCTCAAATTGATGGTGGTCACGGCTGATCTCCAAAAATGTGTGCTTTGACGAATCAATAGTAAAAGTTAAAAAAAGACAGTTTTTACATGCAACGATCGGCGTAACTTAGTCAGATCTTGTGGATGCACTCACCCAGCGCTTGCCACCTCGTGGACTTTCACCAACCTGTTCCATTGTCTTGTCTATATTCTGTCAAACTAACACATATTGTATCTTGGATTCCCCGCTAAGCACTTGCATACTGCTTGCTAACAACGTATGCAGGGACATTGGAGGTCTAAATTCATTCTAAACGAAATGTAGCTTTTTTTTACATTAACTCCACACAGGAGGCCCTGAAGAAAATAACTTCCCTCAGGGCCTATGTCATTTTGAAGATGCTGTGTGGAGGGTCTTTTTGAGGAAAGGAAGGAGTGAACACAGGTTTTGAAGAGACCCATGTTGTAGAAGCTTCGTTCTTTCAAAAAAAATGTATCCTTTGAGAGCCTTGAAGGAGTAACCATCTGTTACTTATACCAGGGCGGGTAAGTGGGGGATAACCTCCAAAAAAGATCTTGTGGAGATTCTTTTCAGGTTTTTAAAATGAGCTTACAAAACGTTTTCTTCCCGGCATTAGAACATAAGATTTCGTTTTTAAAAAAATATAGTTTCTAGAAATACCTTTGTCTTATCCAATGGTATGGATTTAGAAACTCAGGTAACATGTTGAAGAATTGTTTTTAGAGAATATAAGAAGAGATGCTGTTGATATTCCGGATACCCTGCCTCAACTTAGAATGAGTGTGTATTCGAGGAGTAAATCACAAGTTAAGAAAAGCTGTTTTTATTTCACTTATTAGTATTGGCGTACGCCTATCTAATTTATCTTATGTTAAATTTACCCTAAATTGTGAGCGCCAGACCAACTTCAGTTCAATAAAATGTCAAAATCTTCTAAAACTTAATAACATTTGGAAAAAGAAAATTACAATACAAAAGCAGCTTTATTAAATGAGTATATATTATTATTATATTTTACCCTCATTTTAAAAATTATTTAATTTTTTTTTAATGAAACCTTAACACGCGTTTTCTGTAAAATACACATTTTGGATTTAAGACATGTTGGCTCTCAGGTACAGAATTAATATAGGTACTTCCAGTGGGCTAAATAATTATTGCTCTCATCATCTCCTTTCAATTCTCTACCAAGCTGTCATAACCAAATCCTGCTGCATAATGCATGCTAAACGCCGGTCATCGGTGCACGTCCCTATACGCTTCCATAAAGAAATTAAACCCCTTTGTTCGGATGTTTTGAGTTGCACGCGTGCAGAAATATAAATAAATTGCATTGATGTGTACATTTTACTATTACGACACAAACACAACATGACATGCATTGTACAGTCATGTTGTGCTGTTTTTTTATTTGTGTTTGTGAGAAAGATCGATTAGATTTTTTTTACGTACACTGATATGTTTGCCACTTACGGATCTGCCACTGAGGCCTTCGTTTTAACAGTTCTGTCATTTATGAGAAAAAGGGAAATGTCACAATGGATCTGTCTGCGGTACAGTACGCCTGCATGAATGTTATGCCTACACTATTTACAATAACGACGCACACACGTGGAATATGAACACGCCACTGAGTGCTCCGTTATAATTTTTTCTGTTACGCGCGTCGTTTGTGACAATTATGGAGAAGGTACAACGGACCTTTCAGCTTTATGTTATGCATAATTAAAGAAGAAGATAACACTAATAAAATAAACGAAAATATGAAAAAAAACAAGACACAGATTTATTTTCCATATCAGATGAAGATAATATTGTTAATTCTGAAATATGAGATTGACAAAAATGACATTAAAATAAAAGGTTTCAGTAGCCGAATTTTTAACATTAGCTCCATACAGGAGGCCCTTAGAAAAATAATTTCCCTCAGGACCTACGTAATCTTAGAAAATGCTTTGTGGAAGGTCTTTTTAAGGAAGAGAAGGATAAGAAATTCTTGGAAAGAAAAAGGAATGAGGGGTGAATCCATCCCTGCAACTGTCAGGCTGGAAAAGTCAAAATTCCTCCCTGTCTCTCTCGACCCAGCCCGCCACTCAGTAGGTGGACATCCGCCGCCAAAACCTGCTAAGTCACCAAACGTAGCTAACCACTTAAGGTGACGCATGGCAGGGGTATTGATTATCCAATAAATAGTTAAATTGAGGCGTTTGTAAGGTACGACGAGAGGTTCTGGGTTCGAGTCCCAGTTGCAACCGCTACCTTTTTATTTTTGGTGTCCTTTTCTTTTTTCTTACTTTCCTTCAGATTAAGTGTTATCTTTTTCATCAACGATATTATTACATTCGTGTGATAACATTAAACAATGAATAAAAAAAGTGTTGTTCTGATAACAATTTTGGTGTTATGTCTTTATGAATGTAATACACTATTGACTTTTTACAATTACGGCGCCCACATAGACACATGATGTATTGCATTAATTCGTTTCAACATCTCTTTTGTTACTGGCGTCGATTACGAGAAAAAGGGAGATGTTACGACGGATCTATTGGCGGTGCGCCTTTATGAATGTATGTGCAGTGAATTACGATTAAGCCTAGGGGAATATTTCACAGTGGCGATCCCTTAAGGGTGGTCATAAGCTGCTGAAGCGAGGATTGCGAGGGAAGGCACGCTATTTCACAACTTAATAACCTAAACGATCGCATTATGATTCCATTTAATTTTACGCCGAATTTGTATTTCATACGGAGGAAATCTCGTACACACACCGCCATTACAGTATTTCGTTATCGCAATAAACTCTGTCAGAGAAACCCAAGAAAAATATTATATAATGCGTTATGGCCATTAACTTTGACATATTTTTTCTACAATTTAATGGTTTTGGTGAATGCTTTATGTTTTCAATTATTTCTTCCATTTGTGGGATGCTTTACGTGGAATGTGTCCACCTACATAATAAATACACTCACATTACATATATTAAGGTTAGGTGCGCCTTCATCATGATTATGTTTTTGACATGAAAACATTATAAAAAGGCACCAATACTGTTAAGATCCAAGGTTAAGGTCCATCCCATACTACTAAGGTCCCGCCAGGGTTAACTAAGAAACACTTTTGTAGTCGCCAAATATTTCTCGTGGCCCAAAGGTTGTGGTGCCAAGTGGTGTATATATATATACTAAAAATAGATGATTAGGCCGGGGAAGGGAGTCAGGCGAGAGTCTCGAAATTCACCGTGCAAAACCACAGACTCTGTCATAACTCCACTACGGAAGGGGTTACAGGTGCATCTTCGTATACATTTTGAGGTGCTTTAAAAATAAAGCTGAGCAGAAAAGCAAATAGTGTGAAGATACTACCAACCGCATTTTTTGGTATTTGATTAGATAACATAATGTGCAGATCACACGCGGTAGAAGTGAAACCTTCAGGAAACTAAACTTTGAAAGAATGAGAAGAATGCAGAGTATCAGCAGTAGGATAATTTCTAGGGTTTATTTATTATTATAATATTGTTAACAAATTTCAAAATTATATTACGTTTTATTCTGCGAAGCACCGCACAAAAAGGAAACCGATTATGTATCTCATTCTCTCGCAGGATACTACAGATGTAAGTGTTTGACTCTTTTTAGTATCGCTCGTTTCAGTTTCATCGAGTTTCAAATCACAATTGTGCTAAAGAAGCTTTCACTTCAAAAATATTTAAAACATCATGTAAGTACCTACCTACGCACATGTTCAATTGTTGTGCTAGGATATTATTTGTTTTATACGCGATAGCTATTTCGCCTTCCAAAAGCTTGGTTAAATTATCTGCCTGTGGAGGATGGAGGATCAACAAATGAAACAAAAAAAAGATAACTAAACAAATTTTCTCACTTGGCGCAACATTTTTCTTCACACGCAGGTGTTGTAATTTTTATATTCAGTAAATAGTTTTTTCATTTCATTTTCTTCTTCATAAGAAGTAGACACCCTTTTAATTAACAATTAATTGATGTTTTAAACACAGTAATAAATTAAGTTATTAAATTACGTCACAAAATGCACAAATTTCCACGAAATTGGTTCGCAAAACAAACACAATTAAAGCACAAATTATTGTTTACATTACGGAATATCCCTACGTCATTAACTATTCAGAATGAAAATATGCAAGCAACGGACAACGAATTCATGACTCATCTGACAGGATGAAAATGATTCTGTACACAAGGCAATTGCTCAATATTACACTTCGCACATAAATATATAATCTGGCAATTCGGTGTGACAAACAGTAAAATGATCACGTTTTTTACAAAAATTCACGACGTTTATTTTCAAACAAAAATGATGGATAATTTGCATCTGACAAATTGATCACAAATTATATTAAATTTGATGTTGCTGTTGTACTATATTTAAGCCACGGTTATAAATCAGAAAATATAATTACTAGGGTTTTGGGAGAGTTTAATGGCAAATTGGATGGGTATCTGGTGTAAACACACACATGAAGCAAGTTAAGAAATATTTAAATTTACAAAAATATTTTTTATTATTGAAATCTTGATTTTTATTGTGGCAATCCCGATGATTTATTAAACTCATTTTAAGACGGTAGGGATTTACAAAAAAAAAGAAGGTGGTAATTAAAAATTTTATACAATAACATGAACTAAAAATAAATCTGTGATGGCCGTGGCCGGTTATCATCATGATATTCTGGACTCCTTGGAATGATGGATCCAGATTCTTCTGATTATGATCTTAGTACAGGGTGAGGTTACAATAATACTCGTAGGTGGACTATTGCAGTTTATTCCGAGATAATGTTGCTTCGAGAAGACAGTGGTACTTCGTAGGAAGTCTGATGGCAAAGAGGACAATGGACTGCAATCACACCCTTTTATATGTTCCTCATGCTGTCACACTCATACACGCATGTCACACGTTCACCAGATTTTTTTAACTTTAGCTCCCCACAGTATGCCCTGAGTGGAGGGTTTTTTTAAGGAAAGGAAGGAGAGGAAATTCTGAGAAGGATATAGGTATGAGGGGTGGGTAGGAATCTGGGGGGTCAGTATGTCCAGGTGTGATTCGTACGAATCCATCTCTCCATTTGCGGTGCAAGGCGATGGACCGAGATTTCTGGCTAGAGAGGTCAAAAGACCTCCCTTAAACAGTCTCTCTCGATTCGGCCGCGTCGGCCGCCAGGACCTGGACAAACCTCATACCGTAAACCCGGGCACCCCTGTTAACTCACCAGACGTAGCGAACGACTTGTGGTGACCCATTGGAGAGGTACTGGTTTCCCAATAAAGTACCCATAACTGCCACCCTAATTGAGTTAAATATATAATTATAAAATATATTTGCACCTAGGCATCTATCTGAAAGTATTTTTTTAATGTTTTAAGTCTTTTATTGTATCATTTTCTATAAAACCCAAGAGAGAGAGAGAGAGAGAAAGTTTTTTTTTTCAATTAAAAATGCATAGCAATAAAATCATTAAATGTCGGAAAAGTCAACATTTATTTTATACATTATCTTCTCTCTGAAACTAGGGATGGTAATTCTTTATAATTTGGTTACAAGATTAATCTCCTGATGAAAATGAATGAACATAATGGGATACATTATTAAATCATGTGCGTTTAAGCCTCCTTAAGTAATTCCATACGACAACGATTATTATTAATTTAGGAATATTCATTACTTAATTCGGGAAGGTTGAAATATTCTCGGAACGGTACCAAATTCGCCAGAAATGCCGAAAGTTACTTATCGTTTATTATATATATATTACGATGCTTGCCGTAGGTTTATTATTACTTATAACGTCCTTATAATACGGGGTGTCCCAAAAGAAAGTTGATATTTGTTTTGCTATCTGTGTGAACGCAACTTTTCCGAGGGGCGCGGGGGTATGTCAATCAGTAGTCTGGCTCTTGTGAATTTGGTCGCTATGAAGCATTTCTCGGGAGCGACAGCGCGTTGTGCGTGCGTGAGTTTTACAAAAATAGTGATTCGGCGACTGTAGCGCGTAGAAGTTTCTGCAATATTTGAGGTTTTCGTCAATTTAATGATGCGCCAAGCATTCCACTCATTCGAAAATGGGTCAAAAAGTTTGAAGAGATCGGTACAACGCTGGCAAAACCAAAATCCGGGCGACCAAGGTCATCGAGAACGGTAGAAAACGTAGAGAGTGTTTATCAGTCTTTTCGTGACGACTCAAACTTTTCGATTCGGAAGCGCTTTAAATGTGCATAGATCATCGTTACACAGCATTTTGCACAAAGACCTAATGCTGCACCCCTACAAACTTAATGGCTATAATCAAAGAACATCGTTCCAGCAAGACGAAGCAACATTACATACGTCTAATACGTCTCTGCCATGAGTTCGTGAAATTTTCCCTGGCAAATTGATCTCCAGAAGAGGTGACATAAATTGGCCACCTCGTGGTCCTGACCTAACCCCTATGGAATTTTTTTCTGTGGGGTTATCTCAAATCTAAAGTGTACGCCAAAAATCCGACTTCCCTGATGCAATTAAAAGAAAATATCCGTCACGAAATGGCAGCCATCACGAAGCCTACCTGGCGAGCCGTCATAAGAAATTTTACTCTTCGATTAAATGAATTCCGCGAACGTAAGGGTTTACATTTGGACGATGTTATTTTTTCAGAAATAAATTCCTAAATTGTGTATTTTAGTATTTAATAAACATTTTTTCGATAGAACCCCTACTTTTTTTAAAATCGATCCACTAAATATCAACTTTCTTTTGGGACACCCTGTGTATTTTAATTGTATACTGAAATAGATTTAATGCTTTGATGTTGTAAACTAAAATATTCCGGGGTTAAATTTTCAGAAGCATTACTGAAGCAATATTTTATAATAAAATAATTTTAATTTGCACTCAAAAAGTTCATACTCACAGACACACGTTGCCGACATTTTGAAAACTCGTTTGTGACGCCATTCTCAAGCGTCCAGTCGTTAGAAATCTTTACCACTCATGCCGTCGAGACTAACAACAAGGCGTCACTTGGGATATACATATTGTAATAATGTGGGCACTTTAATCAATGCCACGAACAAATCATTCAATAAAGAATGACAAAAAATGAAAAAAACTAGTGTGCTTTAGACCACACAACTGAAGTAAAACTTCTGCTCCATGTATATGATAGGAAGAGAGAAAGAATATGAGCGCGCGCACTGCTCTCTCTTGCTCCTACAGTGTGATGCGGGCCTGCACTGTATCTTAGATATACGAAACGACAATAGGCCTGCACTATGTCTTAGATATACTAAACGTTACTGGCTATGAGAGAAAGAGAGAAAGAAAATGCTCGCACCTCTCTCTCTTGCCGCAACAGAAATACGAAACGTAACTCTCTCTCTTTCTATCTTCACTAAGTTATGTCTCCCTCTCAACTACCGTTCGCCTTGCTTTTCGTAACGCTCTCATCACGCATTCACTAGCTTACTCCCCAAGTCAAGCGTGCGTAAAGAAGTTTTATTTAAAAAACCTGCGGAGTGGGTTTTTAACTGCTAGTTCAATAATGTAGTAGTGTGTACGGGCTGTACGCGACAAGTTGCATGCGACATGAGTACACGAAATGGGTATCGGATTCTTACATGTATTTATAGGAGAAGAGCCTAACAGTGACTACTTCAACGTAAACAATTTTTTGATCTCCTTCTCTCCCCTCACCGCGATGCGTGTCATCTACATTTTGCATAAGCCTTAATTTGAAAGGGCGGATTTATTTTAAAGTAAATTTACGACATGACTCATTGCAGTGGGTGCCTACGAGAAGAGCGCACTCTTGAGTAATGAAATAATGTATCGTGGTAGTTTCCCGAGGATATAAAATCCGACGCCATAAAACATTACATTATTTTTATTGGTACGAGTAACGATTGACGCTGTGCGCTGTTTAACATTTCATCCCGGGTTTAAACTGGGAGTTAAGCTGGCATTATATCATTATATTTATGGTGAAATGGGCCAAATAAAAGCAATAGGAATATGAATATTGTTATCTTTTCACTGTTGATATGTTACAAGCATGTATTTGAAGCAGTTTAAAAAAAAAAAAACGATTGTGCTTTAGACCACACAACTAAAATAAACTTCTGCTCCATCTATATGATAGGAAGAGAGAAAGAAAATGTGCACGTGCACTGCTCTCTCTTGCTCCTACAGTGTGATACAGACAATACGCCTGTACTGTGTAACGTAACTGGCTATGAAAGAAAAAGAGAAAGAAAATGTGTGCTGGCACCTCTATCTCTTGCCCCTATAGTAATATACAAAGTTTATTAAAAGAAAATAACTTAGTTTACATCACTTTATTTTTTATATTTTATAAAATCAACATGTTTCGTGAACCAAGTTCACTTCTTCAGGAATAAAAGTATACTAAAGTTAAAAATTAATTACAGATTATGTAATCTATAATTAATTTTTTAATTTTTTAACTTTAGTATACTTTTATTCCTGAAGAAGTGAACTTGGTTCACGAAACATGTTGATTTTATAAAATATAAAAAATAAAGTGATGTAAACTAAGTTATTTTCTTTTAATAAATAAATAATGACATCACAAAGTAACAACCTTTTAGAAGAAGTTTTCTTCGAAAAATTAATATACAAAGCGTTCGGCTCGCTTTTCGTTACGCTCTCGTCACGTATTCGCCAGCTTACTCTCCAAGTTGAGCGTGCGTAAAGAAGTTTACCTTAAAAAATTTAGTAAGTAACTGGATCCAATTTTGAAACACATTTTATATATATATTGGTAGGACTATTCACATCTAGTTGATTAGTCAGACATCTACAAATTCTAAGTTTTGAGATAACTAGGGAAGCAATATTCGAATTCTATTTACACGTTTCTGTGTTTTACACATTAAATTTGCTTTAAAATAACACCAGGAGGCGCAACGGTTCGGTACATTAGTAAGACGCTTTGAAATATCCTAATGAAATATAAAAATTCACTACAAGTTTTTCAGCATTATAATTGATTTGCTGGTGTTTATGAATAATCTGGGTATTGTACCAGATAGAAGGTACACTTTTACATATGTATATATGCATAATCAACTCAAATTTCAGAGATTTATACAACTAGGGAGACTAATCAACTGGACGATCGATATAATATACAACTGTTTTTAAGATGAAATTGTTTTACACTGAAACAGCAGTCACCATTAAAAAATACTTAAAAGCAACGTTTAGAGAGATTGAATCGAAAGTTTAGTATCAAAAAACATCATGTGTGCATTTCACACACGTAGAAGTGAAACTTTCAGAAAACTAAAGTATACAAGAGTGGGAAGGCTACAAAGCATTGCAGAAAGAGGAGACCGATGATTCTATCTCATTATCTCGCAGGCTAAATCCTACAGATGTAGATATGTGTTTGTCTTTTGTTAGAGTCGCTTTTTCGTTTCATCGCGTTTCAAATCACAACTGCGCGAAAGAAGTTTTCACTACAAAAATTGCGAGAATGAAACATATTTTTAGAAATTCACCGTCGATGAAACGAAAAAAGCGATATTAAAAAGATGCAAATACGTACATCTTTAGGATTTAGTTTGCGAGAGAATGAGATAGTATAGCCGGCCTCCTCTTTGTGCAGTCCTTCGTAGCCTCCCAATCTTGTGGTCCACTACTTTAGTTTTCTGAAGATTTCTCTTCTACTGCGTGTGCATTGCACACATGTTGTTTTTTAATACTAAACTACCGATTTGGTCTGTATCACTCTGATTTTATTTTGTTCTACTTGGTGGGTAGCCACCAATTCAGTAAAAATAAATCGAAATAGATTTTTCAATGGTAGACGGTGGACATTGCCATTTTGGAAGTTTCACCCGCTCACTTCCCGAACATCTACATTATCTTGTTTGTGTAGTTAGTGAAGGGGTGAATAATTACTCGAAGCCCTTCAGTTTATTCCACCCTATCTCTTATTCGATCTAGGACGGCGATGTGTTGGGTTTCAGGCTTATATAGCTATCTTTACATATTATGTAAATCATAATTATCATCATCAGGCCAATCTGGTTAGATACCATTATTTCCATGGAAGCCTCTCGGAAGCTGTACTCCCAGCTTTTGAGAGACTACAGGACCCACAGGCACTTAAATAGTTCACAATTGCTGACATTATACAAATCGCAAGCGTGCCGCACTGTTGAATTTCGCAGCCACAAAATACATGAAAAAAACCCTTGAATCTATGCAGAAACGGGCGGTTCGTTTGATAGAATCTCCTATCGATTGTAATCTTTAGAACACAGGCGTCAGGTAGGTATGCTGTTCTTGTTCTGCGGGTATTATAATGGAAGATGCTCCGTGGAACTAGCATTATTGATCCCTTCGGCGGCAGTGCATATTCGGGAAACACGTCAAACCCGCGCCCATCATACGTACAGGGTTGACACGTTCTTGTGTTCAACAGTTGAACAGTGTGTGGAACAGTTTGCCGGCCTCTGTGTTTCCTTCGTCCTACAAAATGAGTCTCATCAAGACCAATTTTACTTCCTTCCTCTTCTCAAAAATATTCTCCACATAGCATCTCCAAAGTTTTTTTTTTTTTACATTAGTCGCACACAGGAGGCCCTGAGGAAAATAATTCCCCTCATGGCCTATGTCGTCTTTGAGGATGCTGTGTGGAGGGTATTTTTTGGAAAAGGAAGGAGTGGAAGTTCTGGGAAGGAAAAAGGTATGAGGGACGGGTAGGAATCTGGGGGTCAGTGTGTCCAGGAGTGACGAACGTGTGTATCTGAAGATGACCTAGACCCTCGTGAAAATTATTTTCCTCAAAGCCTCCTGTGAGGAGTTAATGTTAAAAAAACATGTATTACAGTTCACTCGCTGTAAGTGAAACCTACAGAAAACTAAAGTAGACAATAGTGGGGAGGCTACGAAGCACAGCACAAAGATTAAACTATCTCATTCAATTCCTGTAGATGTACGTGTTGTCTCTTTTTAGTGTCGCTATTTTTTGATTCATCGAGTTTTAATCATCAGTGCTAAAGAAGTTTTTAATCCCATCGTGCCATTCCTATCACACTCTACTTTGCTGTACGTTATCACTAGTCAAGTCCATCCTCTCACAGATTCTTATGTTCAATATCCGAGGTTTGTCGGCGACCACTAGCGGGATATTTTCCCTCTGAAAATACCGAAAGAATTCGTTTTATTATCATATTGCTTCCACATTGGTCGATGTTGTAAGACAAAAGGGATTGAGGTAGAGGTTAGAGAATGCGAAGAAAAGATTAAAAAGTTCCCTCAATGCATATTATACATAAACTCATAATGTAAGAAAAGGGGGCCTTTTTGGCTCGGAGCTCTGTACGCCAGTATATCAAAAGTATATAATATGTGAATGGTGTATGCAGGAGCATCTACAAAAGTATCAATAAAAACGTATGCAAGCAACCTATATCTAATAAAATATGTGTTGTTTTCCACGTAAGTTATCTTTTTTTAAGCGAATCCATGCTTGCAACTCGCTATTTGAGAAACATAAACTTTGAATCCAGATTTAAAGTGACTGCTTTGAGAAACTCGTAAATAAGTACGTTCGTTTAATCAATTATCCCTTGCTGCATATTGGATTAAGTTTGAATGTAAGGGATGTGAAATTAAGGGGTTGATGACGCAACGGCTCTCCTGATCAGCTAAGGCTGGGTACCAACACCCATTTGGACACTGGAATTAATAGAACATGCTAAAACAAAACAGCGATATAACAGAACGGTGGTACAATAGAACACAAAAAAACGAACACTTAAAATAATAAAAAAAAGCATTTATTTTGGTTTTATCTCGATTCTTTAGTTAGTTTCTTTTCCTAGGGTGTTCTATTTCAACGCTATTTTATTATTTTTTTAAGACTGTTCTGTATTTATAATGTTCTGTTTTATCAGTGTTCTATGTTATCGTTATTTCTTTTAATGATGTTCTGTTTTTATAGTGTTGTACTGAATCATTGTTCTGTGTTTCCATTATTCCAACTAACCATGATATTATTTATCATGTAATATTTTACATTATCCTGTTTTATCACTCTTTTGTTTGATCATTGTTTAGTTTTTCTTTACTTACGTTCAAAAGGTTTTACATATACATTTTCGTAGTATAAAGTGTTTGTACAATATACTCATAAAGAGTGCAGTGGCTAAGTAACACTGATATTATGTAATAACATTTACTTCCTACTTGAAGCAATATAAACGTATCCACACACCTTCAAGTAGTGGGATCGAATCTCGGCGTGCGCAAATAAATTTTATTTGATTAATTTGTGTTATTTTATTATTAATTCATTTAAAAATATATATTTAGGATATTTGCGGCGTGAGAGCGGAAGATACTCGTACCCTTAGTGTCCCTGGTGTAAGATCACCATTCAGAATTGAAACGTTGCTTGAAAGGCTTTATTTTATTTAAATTTATTTTATTAGGAACATTTACAGGTTAATAAATTGTTTATTATTGTTTACTCATAATTATATTATATATTATCTACTTAATTTATTTACTTTATATATTGAATTTATTACATAAACTATATAAATTTATTACTTAATTTTATTATTTTTTTTAATATACATAATTGTTTATTATTATTTACCTGATATTATTTAGTTATTGTTATTTACCAATCTTTATTTTCTTAATATATTATCTTCATATTTAGGTATTCACCTAATATATTATATTTATTACATAAACTATATAAATTTATTACTTAATTATTATTATTTTCAATATACCTACATAATTGTTTATTATTATTTACCTGATATTATTTAGCTGTTGTTGTTATTTACCAATCTTTATTTTCTTCTACAATTATTAATAATCCATGTCCGAATAATTGTTCTCAGTGCTTCTTTTGTAGGTTTATAATTATATTTTTATTAAGTTTATATGAATGTTTTTTGTTTAAATTACATTGTAATTTTTTTCATTTCTCGATACAGGAATACCCTAGTGAGATATGCAGCTTATATTTTTCATGTATTTCTTATTTTTCAATAGATAAATAAATAAATAAAATTACATGCATTAAAGGGAACCACAAATTATAATAATTAGCTTAAAACCCAATAACTAACATGAACATATAACATCATGAACATATAACAATTAAAAAGTCGACAATAATTATTTAGTTAAACAGTTAGGAACTAGATAAACAAGTAAAAGTAAAATAAAGTATGCCAGTTTTATAGCAAGAACATAGAAAAAAAAGTTTATATTTATTTTCCAAAACGATAATTATAACAACAAAAAAAACTGAAAAATACCAGACATGTGTATAAGTGTAAAGTGAAAAAATAATAAATAATAATATATATATGTATATATAGAGAATATGATATTTATTTAAAAAAATATATATATGTATATATATATATATATATAACACATATACACACATGTATATTCTTTTAAAATTTCAAATTTAAAAAATACGTAAAAAAATTTACGGTATCAATTTTCGAGTTTTTTTTAAATGAATTAAGTTATTTGGTAATGGATTGATTATTATAAGGCTCCATTAACTAATTGTCTAAAAGAGCTACGAAAAGAAATCAGAATCGATACATTTGTTGTTATAACGATTGCAAGATCTTAATAAGAAGGAAGTTTGCCTGAGACTAGTTGAAGCACTTTCGATATGAATCAATGACTTGTCTCTAGTTTTCTTACTCGGGATTCTAATATTAATTGATGACAAAAGAGCTGGACAGTCAATATGACCACTGAAGACTTTGGATAAGTAAGCCGTATTTGGTGACCAGATTTGAATGGTCAGGTACTTCCCCATCTTCTTCTTCCTAATCTCATTCCCCTCCTCACTACCTTCAGCCTCATAACATAGTCACATTTCCTCCAAATGGGAGCAGCTGGGACTCTTGTGAGGTATTCGCATTTTTACCAAATAAATCAGCTCTTCCAGATGTATAAACCCGTATCAAAGTCATTTTATCGTGTGAAGTTTTATCACGTTTTTAAATATAACTGTTCTTTTTTATCATTGTTTTGATTCGTTATGTTCTATTTTAACGTGTAACCCTACATTTGAATGTAAACAGTGCGTTTCTAGATAGAGTAGTTCCTCGTACGACACCTCGGGATAAGAGAAAAGGGAGGCACGACCGAACAACGTGCCTAATATAAATACTTTCAAGAGTGTAAGAAGGCTGCCAATATTGTGGTAAGCGGCAGATTGAGAAACCGCAATACAAACAGGCTCCGTGTATCGATCTTTAAATTGTTATCTTACGGGCTTCAAAGGAGAGGTACACAGTTTAGATTTCCTGATACTTTAAGATATAAATAACATAATTTTAATTTTATTTTATTGTAGAAACTCGATGAAACGAAAATGAGCGACACTAAAAAGAGACTAGAGAGAATGAGATGTCAAAGAAAAAATATTTAATTAACTCGGTTCCAATATAATACGATAAATCCACAGTCCCATGCAAGTCTCATCTGGTCTAGTGGTATAAAGCGCCTGACGAATCTCTGCGGACTTTTAGCGGACCAATCATCGAATCCTACGAAATCTAAAAAAAAATATTTTTAATTTTTGTAAAATCAACACCCAATCTTCAAACCACTTCAAAATGAACAGCCATAAGAAAACACAAAAGAAAGCGACATCTAGTGACTCCGAAGAATAAAACACAAATACTAATGAGATGGCTAAATGAATAGGAAAATGTGAAAAATATGGAAAAAATCATCCTTCACGTTGATAAAAAATTTGCATCGTAGTCTCCCCTGCCCACTCTTTCTTACTTTAGCTTTCGGAAGGTTTCACTTCTACCATAATATTAATATCATAATATCATAATATTATGCATTTTCAAACATTATATGTAAGTGCGGGAATTTTATTTAATATGAATTAATGAAATTCAATAAAAGACAATGTGAAATAAAAATAAAAGACTATATCAAAGGCCGTAATAAAAAAGGTTAATATTTAGAGGTACAGTTGTATAAAATGTATGTGTGTAATGTAATACTGATTTGTTTTACGTACAATGTTTTATTCTTTTACGTTATTAATTTGTCTTATATTGCCTTTTTTGTTCCTTATCCATCTTTTATTTTTGTATATGGTATGATGAGTTTGGGTAAATAATAATGCTAAATTAATATGAGAGCATTAAGTTTATTAAATTTTTAATTCATAACATAATAATGCGTTTTATGCTCGTAAGGTTGTCGTTGAAAAGTGCATCTAACATTTTCTCAATTTGACATAATATACGATTGACGTATTAAGAGGAATATAAACGCTAGAAATATTTCAATCGAGTGACTTATTTGCACGAGGCAAATAAGCGAAAAAGCGGTTTTGATTTATTATGTGCATAATTTCATAAGAACGAAAAAAAGTTAGAACATGGAAAACCTCAAAAATAGTCTTAGCCATAAAGGGGTATTTTTTAAAAATTGTTTCTTGTATTACTTCATAGTTAAGTCATGAAAAAACTTTTTTTTTGTTGTTTACGCTTATATTTTTTGTTACGTAAATGACAATTTTATTGTAATTTCAGTACATAGAAAAGCTAGTGAAAGCTTCGGTTTATCCGTAGCATATTTTTTGATGTTCATACTGTAAGTCGATTCGTCGTAAAGATTAATCAAAATAGTATCTAAATAGGATTTCACGTATAACTTCATCTTAAATGATGCAGATATGTAATTGGCAGTAAAAAGCTCAAATTGTAGCCTCACAAATTGGTAATCAACACAACATTTGAACTTTAACACTAGGTAACAAAACTTATTTACACGGTTTTGATGTGGAACAAGCGTAATTATCTTTGAATTCGGAAACCTTTGCATAAATCATTTCACTGCATCACGATGATTCCGCAAAAATTCGTTTGAAAGAGCTGTGAAGAATTTATTGCCACTAAAAATCATATTTACTCATTTGGAGAACAACGCGACGAGCGGCGGGTGATTAATGTATGGCGTTATTTCCATATAAAGAACATTCTAATGGAGAGATCAGAGGTAAAAAGTAGAAAAAAGAAGCTTTCATAAATTTACAGTTAGGTACCGCAGTAAGGCATGTCCCACTGGTGGGGTTTTAGCCCAGTCGTAAACATAAGCGCTTATTTTTTGTACCCCACCTCATTGGTGATTTTGCCAACCATTACCAAGGCTAGTGGAAAATGTATTTATCAAGGTTCGCTCATACAGGCACTTTTCTCACTCGCAACCTCGTGACGTAGTTACAAGCCATATTTTTTTAAGTGAAACTTCTATACCCCCGCTGTGATTTGGATTTCGGATGAAATACATAAAAATGACGATCAACTGCGCTCATTGACTGCTTTGATTATGATGTCACCTTTAAAGGCTCCTATTGGTTGAGATATGAAACTAGATTATTACGCTAGGTCTGCGCTCGTTGGTCGCTTTGATTATATACTCACTTTTCAAGTATTGGTTGAGATTGTTTTGGTAAAATTTCGCTTCTACCGCGTGTAAACTGTCCTCGATTTTTATTTATTTATCCATATAAAGTATATTTACATTGGATTTTTCGATGACTGTCTCACTAGGATATACCTGTGCCTTTAAGGCGCCGCAACCGGGCTCAAAAAGAAGAAGATGGAGGGATATGAAATTACGAATGTTAGAGGAGCTCGCTAATATTTTTGCGTAATATCAGACAACCAGCCAACAAATTATTATTTACTGGTCAAAATAAAGTTTAAAAAAATAAAGCGACAAAATCCATGCGAAAATTGTGAAAATGTTTAATATAACACGACTCGTTTAAAATAGAGCAAAAATCTCGAGGGGGTTGTGTAAACAGCATTTAAAGAAACACTGTGAATTTTTTCATACATATGACTTGTAAAATAACTGAAACAAACGTGTTTATAATAATTTTTGGATCATACTTTGCGATTTTTTTCTATCGTGAGAATTTTGTATAATTTGCGTTTCGGTGCGGGGAATGTCTATTACCGTCAAGAATAGCATATACTTTTTTAATAGCTTTAAAACTTATATGTAAGAAATCTGTAGAAATCCGGGTAGCGGCGGCTTAAGTGGTTCTTTCACTTTTAATATATAATATTATTTTTTTTGGTAAATCTAAGTAAATTTCCTGGCACTTATGTTTGTACTAACACACGGGTTGTAATCTGAGAGACTCTTTCTATGAATTAAATTATTCTCAACACTTTCCTTGTCATATACTTAACACGACGGTTTACTAAAAGATAATAACGTATTAATAATAATTTAAAATTTGAAATCTATATCTACAAAAGCAATATACAAGGCGCTAATCACCTCGATTCTCTACCACCAATATAAAGGTAACAATGTAACATTCCTGGAATTTTTAATAGTTTTATTAAATTCAATTAGTATAATATTACCAAAGTAAAATAAATAAATCATTGCAAATGCATTCAACGTAGCTTGGCGCCACATGAGTTGCAGAAAATTCAAATCTCCCAGTAGAAAATGAACTTATAGCTAAGTCACAACTTTCTAGCCAATCTACTATCTCGAAAAGCTAACGTTGTTAAATACATTTTCTACAAACCTTGAACCATTTCTATGTATTTGAAACTATTTGCAAAATAATATACTGCCGTGTGTAAACAACGCCATAAGACAATCATTCTGCAATTGAATTTAATTAATGTTACTAGGTTTCTAAGTACAATCTCATACATAGACTGAAAAAAATACTTTTAATGTTTTTAGAAGTATATCGGACGTGAAACTCTTCAAAAAACTCAATCCGAGATGAAGTAGTATTGAGGGATTGATCAACATGTCATATTTACGTAACGTCCGGATTATAAGGTAAAGTTCCGTAACTTGTGATAAAACTAACACAATTTTCACGTAAAAGTAATACAAAAGTAAGCAATCTGAATAAAGAACCGTTTTGTAGGGAGTCCTGTATAAATACAGATAAAGTAATAACGGTTCAGTAACGTCCGTGCGCTATGAATAAAATGTGATTTTATTACGGAAGAAAGTGACTTTTTAATGATGGAGATTCTCAAAAACCGGCGCATAGTATTTAGAGTTTCGCCAAATGATCCTGAATATAAAAGAAAGATAAAAATAAACGACGTGATTCGGTATGAATAATTTTTTTAAAGGCGTTCCCAGAATAGAGGTGAGCAAAATAACGTGAAAACGTTTTTTCAAGAAATTTAAGTTGTGAAACAGTTGAAACTTTTTCGTGGGATTTGGGATAAACGTTTATAAAACGTATAACTACACCCTCAATAAACCCTTGATAAATGATTGCAATAGAGCACAATTCGTTTAAGAATTCAGATTAAAGCAAGTCCACTTTTACTGAATTGCTGTGTTCCCTTTTTAAATCGTTACTTACAACGCTTTCGCCAGAAACTCTGTCGCTGACCGTTCTTACAAAACGTTTTCTCTCAACTGACCGTTGCGATGCGTTGCCACAAAGAGGTTTTGGCGGCAACGGTTGCTTTATTGTTTTTATTTTTGAAGTGAAACTTTTTTAGCTCCGTAAGTGATTTGAAATTCGGATGAAACGGTAGTGCATAACTAAAATGTTATATTTGATGATCGTCGGTTCTAATATAATGCGGTAAATTCACGCCTCGCCGCGAGCCTCCCATAGCGCAGCGGGTAAGACGCTCGACAAATGTCAGCGACCAGAGAGACAGACATCCAGCGAACGGAGGTTCAAATCCAATGACATCCAAAAAAAAAATTGTTTTTGCAAAATAAATATACAATCTTCAAACCACTTTGAAATAAACCGCGTGTGAATTGCACACTCTGATTTTTTTTCGGTTTTATTTTTTTTAAGTGAAAACTTCTTTAGCACCGTTGTAATTTGAAGCTCGATGAAACGGAAACGAGTGACACTAAAAAGAGACAAACACATCATCTAAAGGATTTAGCCTGCAAGAGAGTGAGATTAAATGAAACCTTTTCTACTTACAGTACCTCCGAAGCGTCACTGGCCGCTTTGATTATGAGTTCACTTTTCATGGTTCCTGTTGGTTTCACCTCTACCACGTGTGAACTGCAATCGATTTTTTTTTCGTTGTCATCGTTATTTTTAAAAATGCCTACTCTACCCCAGAAGCTATCGACGCAACTGCCGACTGCCTACGCGGGTAGGGAGGGGTAGGTGCACACCGCAAAAACATTCGCGATCAAATCTGTGTACAATTGCTGGGGACGTTTAAGCTGGGGAAGTGTGCGCACGCTCTTTATCTATCGGAATTATTGTCGGGCTTAGGTCTCCGGAAGCTTAACGCTAATGTCTCTCCGGAACAGAAACACTAATCTGGGGGTAATTGATATCGCAATCTGTTCTGCAGCGACACCGCCGAATACAGCTACACCAAACGTATACACACACCCACGAAACATATACACACATACATATACACACACACATACACACACACATATACACATACTTCGCGATCTCAAATGATATTGTGTCAGATTTCATTATCGAACGCCTCCAAATTCAATGGGCTTAATTTCACCCTGATATCATATTATCACTATGCATAATTTATATAATTATTAGCAACGTGATTTGCACGTACTCGTATATACCACTGATACCGTCACACAAACAAAGTTATACCTACATGCAACAAAAACAATGCAGAATATATGTGGATCATGTTCCGAAAGTAAATATTTGACCGAGTAACCAAATACATAATTGAAATGTACGTAAAACCTTTTTAAGCAATTGCAGAAAAGTCAGCTAGTTAAAAATTTTGACATATTTTTATTAATTCCATTAAATTACAATTAAAAACCAAAACACCATTCTTACTTAGGTAACTTATGATATAGGTATATCCTTAAGTTTCGATAAGCCAACAGAATTATAATAACCATCACCCAAACCTAGAGACACCAACATTTCTCTCATATATCGAAAGAAATATGACAATATTTGGTTCAATAATTTAAATGGATGGACAGAGAAAACCAGAAATATGTCATTTTTAAATCAGATTTTAGACGTATTGACTCTTTTCCACAAAAAAATTATAAATGGATTTCGAAAGATTGTTCTTTTATGTAAGCATTCGCATATTTTCAATTTTGAGAAAAAATGTTTATTTTTAGTATAATAAGGTTACACCATAGGTCGTTGGCAGATTTGTTCAATTTTCAAAAAAGATTTTATTTTATACCACACCCGTTTCAAATCATATAATCATGCAGTAAAATAAATCAATACATTATCTGGGTATCGCATGTTTTAGAATTTTAATTTTAGTTTAAGTAAAATCATTAAAAAATATATACGTATGTATGTTTCTTGATGAAAATTGGTCTGTTTGTGTATTTATTTGTGCACTTACAAACTAATATATTTCAAATTTTTTTAACATTATTATTTAATTTAGACATTATTGAAAAATGATAAATACTTATAATCAAAAAATTATTACAAAAGGTACATTATTTTAATAGTTTTATCATCACGCCTTTCAGCATTTTTGGATGTAGGTATAAATTAAAGCAAATTTGGAATGAAATAAAATCGATATTGAGTTATAATTTTAAAAAGCTGGTACGGAGAATAATTAATCTTTCTCATTTTAACCGCCCTGCACGATTGTAAGAACAACAACTTTCGACGAAATGTGGATTTTCGTCCGCTGGCTGGTTAAATGCTCTTAAAGGAATGTTCTTTTATAAAGATTTCAGGGAAGATTATTTAACATATTATTTATTTATTGGCTCGTCAACAGAACACAACACATAATTATTACAAAAAATTATTTTTTCAGTATGCTTGTAGCAATTATTCCAATTATAGGTGAGCACATCATTCTTCACAACAATATTTGTTGAACGATAAGCTTAAATAAAACCTAAAACAAAGAGGTCCAAAATCAAACATTAGTAAATAAACACATACATATTTACGAATATACAAATATGCACATACACCAACATATATACACACACATTTTAGAGCCAAGTCGGTATATGAAACAATAATTACAATGTGGCTTTAAGTGGGAAGATCATCAGGTATATGCAAGTATAAGTTCTGTTTGAAGGTAGTGATTGAATTCGAAAATATATCCAAGTCTTCAAGATCGTAGTGTTTTTTTTTTTTTTTTTTTTTTTAACAGAGCTCCATACAGGAGGCCCTGAGGGGCCCTAATTTCCCTCAGGGCCTATTTCATTTATTCTTTTATTTCATTTATTTATTCTTTGAGGATGCTGTGTGGAGGGTTTTTTTAAGGAAAAGGAAGGAGAGGAGAGTTATGGGAAGGAAAAGGGTTTAAGGGGTGGGTAGGAATCTGGGGTTCAGTATGTCCTGGTCATCCGCCTCCAAGACCTAGACAAACCTCACCCCATGAACCATGTTTATTATATATTCCAGTAATTCTTGACGTTGCAGTTTGTTTGAAAAAAATTATACTACAACGCGTTTCATGTAAATTTCGTTTAAATTAGCTTTTCATAGATTGGCGAATGTTTTCGATCGTTGCTCTTTGATAATTAGAATTTTCATTTTATTTCAATTATAATATTAAATATCTTACCACAGATAATTGAATCTTTCACACTTTGGTAATAAAAATATAATATATAAGTATTTTGTTTGTGTTTGATATAACATGTTGAAATCCGCCTACAGTGTCTACGATTTTATTTTAAAACCACAATTCAATAAAGATTTAAGACCAGGTTTTGAAATCTATTTCTAACAACTTATTACGCTTTTTTATGTATTGGAAAAATAACCTTGAGAGCCAGCAGCGACGGGATTTTAGGATCTTACGATTAAAATTCTAAGACAAAGAGATTTAAATTCAAAGCTGTCCTTTTAGTCAACAACAATAATATTATAGAATTTAATAGAAACGTCAGAATAAAGAACTTGGGAATAAAATTTCGTGTTTTAAATTTCCATGTAACCAGACGTTTTACTTATCCGTCTTAAAAATCTGTTTGTTTTTCTCAAATTCTGGAACAGCATTATCCCGTGGATGACGACCTCTGTCGATATGACATTGGGACAACTTTTTTGACTGGAACTTCTAAGTTAATCCAACTATTTTCAGCTCACAAATTTGTTTTTTTCATGAGTTATAGAACTTTGCAATATACTTACGATAAAAACAAGACAAAACATAGTACGGTAACTTCCATATTTTCAATTGTTCAATTAGAAGATATTGAGATAATTTTGCGATTTTTCAATTTGCGATGGTCTGTATCATTATTTAAAATAAACGCTGTCACTTTTTTAACGTCATTTAGTTGTGTAACAATACGCCAACCGGTAAAAATCTAAGTGTTTCATTTCATATTGTTATTGACTTTCTGAAAAAAAAACAACTAACCATCACGCGGTTTCCCGGCAGGAGTAGGCAGAGAGGACAGACCGCCACGAGAAATCATCTCATACATACTCTTCTGTTGTGCTGGCTCTTGACATAACTCGACTCAAATATTTGATTCATTTGATCGTGCCATGTCGTCCTCGGGCGGCTCCGACTTCTTACAACATATTCAACTTTCACTCATTTCTTCGTTCAACCGCTCTACATGCCCAAACCATTTAAACGTCCCATTTTTAATCTTAACCATTATGTTTAGGTACATTGATCTTCATAAAAAGTTTTACCACTCGTATACCTCAGAGAACTTATTTTTACATCATTCATTATTTTTTAATGAGGATTTCATACCAGAGTCCCAACTGTCTGCAGTCAGTGAGTCTATGGCATCCCAAATTGGGGTATGTTTTGAAGCTAAAAATAATGGGGAGTTAGGAGATGAAGAAGAGAAAGTGGGGATATACCATGAAACTTTCTTTGACAGTTCCTTGCCTCACTGCCACACATCAGGATTATTATCAGCTCTCCACTATGGACTGCTAGCTTCGCTTATTTGGATATTTAACATTAGTGCCCATCACGAACAGTCCTCAATTAATGAAGTTTCTTTAATTTATCCTTCTTACTATTAATATCAAACTAATAATAAAAGTTAATTTTTTTCCTACTCACTAAACAGAAACTTGTTACTGAACAAAAAGGTATTTTTAAATGCCCAGTGGTTTTAATAGTAGTCTTTGTCCCTATAAATACATTCAGTCCAAGATGAATAATTGGCGTGTATTCAAATGAAAAGTATTAATTGTGTAATGACCGACCCCTCGCTAGCGTTATCGAAGGGTACAAAAGCACCTCAACCCAGGCCAGGACACTGAATCAAAGAGGTCTTTATTTTATATAATATGATCCATCGCCATTAACATCGCCATTGCCACTATATAGGATGTGTGGGATTGCACTCACCTCCCCACATTCCACATTAAGACCTTATTTTTACGCACCAGATTTAAATGTCCGGGTTTAATTTTCCCCACAGGAAAAACTAAACCCTTTCACACACTTCCCAAATGATCATCTGGTCAATCCACGTTATGCAATTGCACTATATGTATTATAATTACAAAACAATACAAGAACAACATGTCAACCTACCAGAGACCAGATGGGAAAATAATTCACCGACTCCAGATATTTTCATATCAGAGGGTTCGGCTCTGTGGAATTCCTAATTGAACCTATAAATCCTACTGATCCCTCAATATAAATATTTAAAAAATCTTTTGTACATTTTTATTATTATTATTATTATTATTAAGAGGGAATAACCAGACAAAACCGGAAATGTGTCATTTATAAATCAAATTTTAGACGTATTGACTCTTTTCCACAAAAAATTATAAAATGATTCCGAAAGACTGTTCTTGTCTTGCTATGTTTTAAATTTTGAGAAAATGTGTTTATTTTTAGTACAATAAGGTTTTACCGTAGGTTGTTGGCAGATTTGTTAAATTTTCTAACAAAATTTTGTATTATTCAACACACATTTCTATTCATATAATTTGGAAGAGCTATGTTTCAGAATTTTAATTTTAGTTTAAATAAAATCATTTAAAAAAAGATCCGCAGACGTGTTTTGTGAGGAAAATACTTCAGTTTATCTATTTATTTACGGTCTTACAAATTAATATATTTAAGATTTTTTTTGTACATTCTTATTTTGCTTAGACATAATTAAAAAATTATAAATACTTATGATAAAAAAATATTTACCAAAATGACATAATTTTTATTGTTTTATCATCACGCCTTTCAGCATTTTTGAATGTAGGTATAATAGATATTGAGTTATTATTTTTAAAATTTTGTACGAAGAATCATTAATCTTTCCCATTGGAACCGCCCTGCATGAGTGTAAGAATATCTTTCGACGAAATATGAATTTTCGGCCGCTGGCCGGTTAATAGCCCGTAAACATAATATTACAGCCTTACTAATAACAAAACCCTTTAACGATAGATAAACGTCATATCTCTTGCCCGCCCGATGAACGGCGTTTTTACATGGTTACTAATAACATTTTCACGTTTTTGAAGTTAAACTTCTTTACGCACGCTTGACTTGGGGAGTAAGCTGGTGAATGCGTGACGAGAGCTTTACGAAAAGTGTGATCAGGCGAGGCGAACGGTCGGGCGACGCGAACGGAAGTTGAGAGGGAGATATAAGTTAGTGAAGTTTTACTTCAATCGTGTGGTCTAAAGCACAGTGGAGGTAATCCACCTCTTACCCGCCCTGGTATAAGTAACTGATGGTTACTCCTTCAAGGCTCTCGCAAGATTCTAATTTTTTTGATTAAACGAAGCTACATTTATTTATTTTGAACGAATCTAGACCTCCAGTGTCCATGCATACGTTGTTAGTAAGCAGTATGCAAGTGCTTAACAGGAAAAACAAAATGCAAAAAAATAGGTTAGTAAGACAAAGATAAATTAAACAGGGCAAAAGAAAAACTCATTCATGAGACTGCATGACGCGGAATTGCATCTGTAAAAAACCTGCAAGCACCTGCATAAAATAGAGAACATAAGAAATACAATAAATCTCAAATCAATTGGCAAGTACCAACAAAAAATGTGAATGGCTTTCGGTCTGACCATAAACTACACTTAGCTTCCGTGTCCCTTAGCCAACCACTCAGTGAAGCTTCAAAGAATGTTACCTGAATATTTGGGGTAAAATACCCGAAGACTAAAAGAAAATTCAGCGTTGGGTAGTCAGAGGCAGGACAAAGGACAGTCAAGGTCGTGTGATCAAACCTCAAGCCTGCACATGTCATTGGGGGAGGCGCAGATAGATTTGAGAAGGATCTGCAAAAGTAATAATGTAACTAAAGATGAAGCAGGGACGAGGTCCAGCACACCCCCATACGGGGATAGGGAAAAAAAATAAAAATTTGGAGTTCAGTTCATCCAAAAAACATTGAAATAGTTAAAGACAAACAAAACAAAATAAGGAACATGGCATAAATTAACAGGTTGTATAGTAAATATAAACAAAGCAAATCGCAAAGCAATTATATACATTTTGAAAATATAATGAACAAAATAACATAACGCAAATGTAAAATATAACATATAACTTATAATATATAATAAAATAAAAGAAATAACATATTACAGAAACACAAAACACATAAATCATAAAAAAAATAAATCCAAGCGCTAAATGTAAAGGAATAATGAAGAGTGTCCGTGAATTCAGAAGCCAAATACACCTGGTACCTAAGTTATTTTACAGCTACTCAGCGACTCTAAGAACAGGCCATCTCTCAACCCAGATTTTCGTGAATTTCCTCAGGCACTCAAAATTCACCTTATTCGAGACGAGATCTGTATTCCAAGCAGGTCTCGTAATAACTTGTAAACCATCAATCATTTCGTCTCGAGCATCCGTCAAAATCTCACAGTGCCACAAAATGTGCTCGGCTGTTTGGTCGGTATCACCACAAGCGCAATTGGGATGGGATGATAGAGCCAGTCTGTGAAGTCTACCTCTAAACTCCCCATGTCCAGAAAGCAATTGGGTGATATGGTGGTCCATTAAAAGATATGCCCCTTCCATTCTGATTTTAACTGATGGAAAGAAGGAGAAGGTCCATCTTCCCATATTCGATCTATCCCATCTCATCTGCCATTCACTCAGCGTTTTTATTCTCATCATCTTTAGAAGTTCAGGGAGAGGCACTGCTCCACCAGGTATTAATTCAATACCAAGGTGGTTTACGGGTCTTCCTCTTTTCAGACACTTCTTTGTCAAAACTTCCCTAATTTCTAAATCAATTGGCAAAATGCCGGCCAAAATTGGCAAAGCATCCGATGATACTGTTCTGTAGGCTCCTGAAAGCGCCAGTAAGGGGATTCGCTGGCCCCTCTTAAGCGCTGAATGAATAAGTGAATTACCCAGTCGATGTTCCCATACACAGGCACCATATGAAACTTGTGCCACATATACGCATCTGTATAATAGACGGAGCGCAGGGAAACGTAAACCCCATTCAGCAGTTGAGATTCTTCTTAGTTTTAAGAAGAGAGCCTGGGCCTTACTAGAAACGCTTTTAACGTGAGTCAAGAACGAGGATGATCTGTCTAATGTAACGCCTAAATATTTAGTACTCTCTACAAAACGGATTGCAGTATCTCCCATTTTTATGAAAGGGTTTCTACCTCTACTGAGGGAGCCTTTCATAAGGAGACCCACGGTCTTATGGGGAGCAAAAGTCAGTCTGTTTTCCTTTCCCCAGTTAAGAATCATATTCAAACCTTCTTCAGCTTTATTTTCAACTTCTTTTCTACTGTCCCCAGAGACCAAATACAATTTGTCGTCTGCGTAATCAATCGCAATTGTGCCTTCAGGTAAGGGTAACCTGGAGGAGTCATCGAATAAAATATTCCAGAAATCCGGTGCAAGGGGAGAACCTTGGGGACAACCCATGTCCACATCTCTTTCAATGACGCAATCACCAAAAGAAATAATAATTTTTCTATCTTTAAAATAATCGCAAGATATTTGAAAAAGTTTTCTTGGACAATTGCGATTCTTTAATTTAGTTAAAATCATCTCCCACCATGCATTATCGAAGGCACCAGTTATATCTAAGAAGATACCGATTACGTACCTCTTTGTGCAGACCTTCACCCAGTCAAGCGCAGTCATAAGGGCGTGCTCCGTGGACTTACCTGGGACGAATCCATATTGATGTACATATGATGGTGTTAATGTTTCTCGTAGACGATTTTGAATAATTTTTTCCAATATTTTCCCCAATACTGGAAGAAGTGTTATTGGTCGATAAGCTTTAACATCAGTTCTTTCTTTGTCGTTCCCTTTAGGTATGATCCTGAGCACGCCTTTCTTCCATACAGAAGGGAAAACTCCTCTTCTCATACACGTTTCCATAACCTGAAAGAGTTCTTCCTTGGCATGGATCCATACATACCTCACAATTATACAATTCAATTTATCATGCCCTGGTGCCTTCCTAAGACTCAAACCCTTAATTATAATTTCTATTTCAGCTCTAGTAATTTTAGAAATTTTTTCCTCCTGGGAGAGGATTGGAGGAATCCGTGATTGATTTCTAATCTGTTGGTGGTGGTCGCTTTCCCCAATGACTGAATCTAAGGGAACTAACTTTCCCAGAAGTGTATTGAGAGTAGTCATCACGTTAATACTCTCAACGTTCCCGTTATCATTGTCGATAACACTAGATAAAAACCGATCAAAACCTTTACCCGTTTTTTCAATGGCGCTACAAATATCCCATGGGTTAGAGTTACCAACATCTTTAACCCAATTATGCCAAGCAGCTCGTTTCGCCAAAAGTACAGCCGATTTGAAAGCTTTACGAGAGCTACTAAGTTGTCTCTTGAGGGTGGATGTCTCCTCCTCCGTACATCCAACCCGTCTAGAGACACCTAAAGCTCTGTAAGCTCTCTTAAAGGTGCCCTTTAGCAAAGTCAGCTCATTCGACCACCACGGAGACCTAATAATCGTCTTCGGGTTTGTTCTTCCCAGAGCCGATTCAGCAGCTGATACTACGGCTGCGTTGAAAAAATTCCCCAAATTATCCGGATCTCTTGCTGCTACGTCATGAAAACCCCTTAAAGTATCACGTAGAGCATCCCCAAAGTTATCCCAATTCGCCCGAGTAGTTTTGAAGTTCCAGGAGGATCTTGGAGCTTCGGTCTTCTTGACACCTACCACATAAGTTATTAATCTGTGGTCAGAATTAATAGCACATTCGTGGACCTTCCATTTAGAAATCTTGGCCGCAATCGATCCAGAGCAAAGAGTTAAATCAATATTGCTCTCACCATGTGTGTTACTGAAAGTAAAAATACTACCAGATTCATTTATTAAAGAAAGACCTTGCGTCGCAATAAGGTCTTCGACGGCGTCTGAACGTTCCGTCCGTTGTTCAAAATTGTCAAACCACATCGGTGAGCGAGCATTAAAGTCTCCTCCAATAACTATGTTACGTCCTTTAAGCGCGTTTAGTGCGCGCGTCAGGCTCAAGATATGAGGTCCAACTGGATTACAATGTTTGAAATAGACTGAAATTAAAATAATTTCAGTGTCTCCAAAATTAAGTGAAACACAAGTTTGGTACTCGTTTGACAGTCCCACTAGAAGAAGGGGACTAATTAACGAAATGTTAACCAGGACTCCCGCCCCCGGTGCTGGGCCAATTTCGAGTACCGCACCCGGATATTGAACAGGCGTTCTACCTAACCAGGTGTATTGCTCCTGAATGAGCAAGATGTCAATTTTTTTGTCAGTCATAATCTTCAGTGCCTCAAGCGTGGCCACTCTAGACCTCTGAAGATTTATCTGACCAAGGGAAAGAATGTTATTAGAAGCCATAGTCGGTTAGTCTGACTTGTGCTTCAATGGCAGCAATTTGTGCTGGGCATAGCCGATCACCAGTAACATGTGAGGCAGGTTTTTTAAATCTTGTGCAGGTTGCACAGACAGCAGCTTGCGCTTTCCTGGGGCAATTCTCCACATCGTGGCCAGTAGTTGCACAGTGGCGACAAGTAGAATTCTCCTGCGTGCATGCCTTACTAATATGCCCATATTGTTGGCACTTAAAACAACGGGTAGCGCCAACATAGTCCCGAGCACGGCAGGCATTCCACCCAAGGAAACACAAACCACTATCAATTAGAATTTTCCTTACCTCGGGATGACATGTTAATATCATATTCATATTGGCACTGTCTCTCTTACCAAAGAGTGAAACTCTTCTCATGGTCCTCAGATGGTCTTCTTTGGAAATATTACATTTGTCGACAATATTATTGTTATAGATTTCCTCAAAAAGAGCAGCGTCCAAAGATAAATCTCCTTTCGGCACATCATAAAGGACAATTTTAGGTAGACGGCCCTGTGGACTTACTAATTTAATTCCTTTAGCAGAAAGTTTCTCAACTGCCTTTTTAATATTATTAACTCCCACTGAAGTGGTAGTTTGTAGTGCAATACCCCCTCCTTTTATTTTCCTAGTGCGGACAACCTGAAAACCATCATTATTAGGATTAAGTACAGAGGTTAACTTTTTTTGGAGGTCCTCCGATGATTTACCCTCCGGAATAGTTGGGTAAAAAAGAATAGTCGGCTGTAGGGAAGGAGTAGGTCGCTCTGTTCCATTTAGATATAATTTTTTTGATTGATTTTCACCAGAAGTGATTCCCGCATAAGTATTTCTCTTTGGTTGTTCTGAAACAGATGAATTATTCGCTTTGTTTATTAATACATCAATTTTATCGGTAATGTTCGATTGAATAATTACAACTTTAGAAAGCGTTTCCGCTTTTGAAACTGCCGCAGCATGTGAGATTGCTAATGATGTGAGGCATCTCCTCATCTCCTCAATAGAACTAAGTATTGAGGATCGGTCATCCTTATTGAGTTTGTTTTTACCGTCAATTACAACACTAGAAATTAACAACATTTGCTCAAATATTGGTTTAAGAATGTCTACTGAAAATTCAACATCGGTATTTATTTCAGAATTTTTGGATTGGTTGGTAGTTTCAGGAACTGATGATGTAGAGGTTGATTGTCGAACAGAACTACTAATGGCTAAATTAGGAAAGTCATCTTTTAATTGTTTGAAACTCGCATCATCTTCAGAGTCAGAAGATGCCATTGTTTATTACAAATCCTATTTTTCACAGTAAAAATCAAATAAAATATTAAAATTAATAATAACAAAACAACATTGACAGTCGGTTGTTATGGTACTTATTTAACGCAATTTATTGTCAGGGACTTTAGTCCCCGACACGAAAGAACGAAATTCAAATTCCAAATAGTTGATGTTGAGCAGAATGTCAGAAAAAAATATATTACGTCAAAATTAAATTAATTTTGACAAAAACTAATAAAAACACACACTATTTTGCACAAATTATTTAAAAATGGTAAAGGAATAAGTTTTAAAACCCAAATAACACAATTTTGCACTACGAAAAGCGTCAATAAACTGTTTTTTTTGTAATTATATTACAGAGAAAGCTAAGTACGTGCGACCTGTACGGAGGCAAGAACTGAAACTGAACTGAAACACGGTCTAAAGCACACTCGTTTTTTTATGTGTCCTGTCCTGGCTTGAGGTGGTTTTCCCAGCTCCGATGTCCCCTCGCGAACACCCGGACAATAATCTCCGCCGAAGAAAGGAAGGCAAAGCGCAGATGATTTATTCACATTTTATTATTTTTAGAGCATCGTTTAAACAGGGAACGAGTATTATTCAGCTATATTTTTGATGCAACAACTTTAGGATGCAGCTTGATGATGGAAACGGTTATCATCATATATCACGGTTTCATACTTTTTACAAAATCACCGATTTCCACAACAGAGCTGTAAGCTCACTGACTCTGAATCCAGATGTCTCTAAAAATATAACTTAGCGGGTTTATACTCGTACACAAAACAATATGTTTTTTTTTAAAATATTGTGCATCTTTGATGGCCGGCACAGTCGAGGGGTAAAGCTCTTGACTTGCAATCCGAGGGTCGCGGGATCGAATCCCGGCGTGAGCATATAAATTTTATTTGATTAATTTGTGTTATTTTACAATTAATTCATTAAAAATAATATATATGTAAGTATGTTTGCGGCACATTCCAGAGTGGAAGATACTCTCAATATCGCCCTGACCGTAAGACCGCCATTCAGAATTGAAACGTTGCTTGAAATGGCTTTAGACGTGTTTGGTGAGCAGATCTGAATAGCCAGGTACTTGCCCATCTTTTTCTTCCCCACCTCTTTCCCCTATCTAGTACCTTCAGTCTCACAACTTTTACAGCGCTCTCGAGGCGATTTTTCGCAAAAAAAGCGCTATATAAGTTGTCCAAATTTATTATTATTATTACCCCAATTGAGGATGCCGAAGTCTTACTGGCTCCAGACAGGAGCAGTTGGGACTCCTGTGCGATATTCATATATAAAAAAAAAACGAGCTTCAGACCACACGACTCAAGTAAAACTTCTGCTCCATCTATATGATAGGAAGAGAGAAAGAAAATGTGCGCGCGCACTGCTCTCTCTCTCTTGCTCCTACAGTGTGATACAGATAATAGGCCTGCACTATGTCTTAGATATACGAAGCGTTACTGGCTATGAGAGAAAGAGAGAAAGAAAATGTGTGCTCGCACCTCTCTCTCTTGCCCCTACAGTAATATACGAAACGTAACTCTCTCTCTTTTTATCTTCACTAACTTATATCTCCCTGTAAACTACCGTTCGCTTCGCTTTTCGAGGTATGCGGTATGCGTTTAGGAGGTTTAAATAGATTTTGTTGGAAAGATGGAAGCGGTTAGGAAATGCATGAAAATTTAAAAGATGAAACCATTCACTTCCTCGTCTCTTTCGCTTCGGTTGTATACTTCGTAGTAGCAGTAAGACTTCACAAGTGACAGTCACAAGAGATTTGTAAATATCGTGTATGATGTAATGAAGTATCCTCGTTGATCTTTTTTACACCATTAACGCAAACAAGTTCCGGTGCGACATTTCGTTCTTTTGTCGGGCGAGAAGAACTCACGCTATCTTTTGTTCCCGGCGAAACACGTGCTACCTTTACCACGCCAAATGGGAGGCACCGCGCAGCCTACCGCGCAGATGATAAAAAAAATCCCTCCCTCCACGGATTCAACAAGTCTTTACAGCTGTCAGAGGCGTTGAGATTTCACACAAAACACTTCCACTGATCGCCTGCCGCGTGTCTTGCGCCAGACACTGAAGAAAGTGCATACCTTTTGAGAGTTCCGTCAAAAACAGAACACGTTTAGTAACATAACATCGTGTAAAGTGATGAAAAAACTAACATTATCACTTAATTTAAAAAAATAAAAATCAGAGTGTTCAATTCACACGCGGTAGAGGTGAAACCTTCAGAAAATTCAAGTAGATAAGAATAGGGAGGCTAGGAGGCACCGCACAAAAAGGAGAACGATAGGCTAGAACGAGGAAACCGATTATACAGTGTGCGGCATGGAAACTTGCTGATTTGAATTGGACGCCGACGAGCGAGGCGTGGTCTGAAAGGGGTGGGGAGGGTCTCATTGGAAAGAGGGAGTCTTGAAGTTTTGTTACACCATAAGCCAGTTGTCGTCATGCGTTGGACAAAGGAACAGCGTGCGTTTGCCGTCGAGGCCTACTTTTGGAACACTTCCACGAGCGCCTTATCTCCTTGAGGGGTGACGTACCGTGGCCGGCGCGCTCCCCCGATTTGCCCCCCTTCGATTTTTTTATGGGGATATCTTAAGGACCTATCCATATCCCGGACCCTGCAACACCTGAAGGACAACATCCGCCAAGTCATCACAAACATTCCCGTCGATTTGCTCGAAAGAGTGGAGCGAAACTTCAAATCTAGGGTAGATCAGTGTATCACTAATGAGGGCCGCCATTTGCCCGATGTCATTTTTAAAACTACTTAAAAAAATTCAGAATGTTAACTATACGATACAAAAAGAACTAAATCGATGTATAAAGTACTTATTCTTTTATTGACTTTTCAAATCAGCAAGTTTCCCTGCCGCACCCTGTACTATCTCATCACCTCGCAGGCTAAGTCCTATAGATGTATGTGTTTGTCCCTTCTTAGTATCGCTATTTTTCGTTTCATCGAGTTTTAAATCACAACGGTGCTAAAGATGTTTTCACTTCAAAAAACTTAATAATGGAATCCTCTTATGAGCAGAAAATAATGACATTGATCCTAAAATTCGAGAGAGAAAGAGCTTTATAAATTTTGTTTTTGTTGCCTTAGCAAACAAATTTCTATCTTAGATTTTTAATATGTACACAAAGTAGTTGTACGCATATTAATAGCATTTAATTCACGTACACTTAATGTGATTAGTGAAATTGCGGGCGGCAAATTTTAATATGTTTAGGTACCTACCTACGTTTTGCAAGTCGCAAGTAATGTCAGTTTATTAGTAGAATATTTTCCACAGACATGTTAATTTGCAAGCTTACGTGTATCACCACTTCCAGAAATTGCAACTGATGTGACACTTTCTGTCTACTCAGGCGAAATGGTTTTCAAGGAAAGCATGAAACATTCTGAAATGTATTTATTTTAGTGCCTTTATGATAATAAGGAACTCCAGTGAAAAATATTATGGCTTTAAAAAATATGTTCATATAGACCAATAAACGTTAATTCTGAATATATAAATTTTATTTAATAATATTAAACGCAGAGTTTTAAAAAAAATATTAAAAAGTCCATTTTTAATCGCAATCGTAAAAATACGCTGTCAAGTTGGCATTATTGAAATTTTAGTGGTGACGTCACTGTTCGACGTGTCGTGACGTCACTGTAAAGTCTATGTATGGGAATGTATGATATGACAAAAGCCATCGAATTAATTTATTCGTTTATTTACATAATGTTTATAGAGATTTAGTTATTGTGTTTATTGAAAAATAAAGGTATCTCTTATTAGTTTATCTCTATTATTGAAAATATTTAAAAACTAAAAAAAATAGTAATGCTTCTTCTAGGGAGAATACTTCGAACAACGGATTTCAAAATGGCGGTAGTTGATCAGCTGATTGTCCGATTCTATAGAAATTTTCAGGAGTGATGACGTCTCACGATTCACCATAGATACGGTGGTTTACGGGGGGTCTTGAAAAATTAAAACTTTGACAATTATTTTAACTATTAAAACTAACTCTAACTCTAAAAATAAAAATGCAGTTATGTAAGTTAGAAGGTCATTATACTCAAAATCATTAAAAAAAAATTAAAAAATTGGACTGGAGTTCTCTTCAAAATAAAATCGTAATATTTTTCACCTTTCAATACAGACGGGGTAGCGGGTTCAAGTAATTTTTAAATACCTACTTCTATTTGAATTCCTAATTTGTCTGTTTGAATGAACGTATGAATGAAGTGGAATCTTGTAAGTGGAAATTAACCCACTTACTGACATCCGATCGAGCTGAAAATTGGTAGATGTATTCAATGTCGGTGATAATGCATTTTACAAACTTTTGGTGGCAATCACGCATATACAAGTGGACACATATGCATTTCTCTAAAATTCTGTGACATTTGCGTGAAATAAATCCAATCGGGATTTTGTCTTAGTCAACCACACCACCTACTGGGTAGCGTGGTTGACTCCATTTCCTATGGGTAGGAAAGTTTAATCCTCAGTCGAACCAATTTTTTGATTTGAAACTCGATGAAACGAAGAGGCTAAACTAAAAAGAGATAATCACATACATCTATAGAATTTAGCCTGCGTGAAAATGAGATAGAATAATCGGTCTCCTCTTTGTGCAGTGCATAGTAGCTTCCCCACTCTTGTTTACTTTATTTTCTGAAGGTTTCACATCTACTGCTTGTAAACTGCACACATGTTTTTTTTTAAATTATTTTATTTTATTTAACTACTAACCACGTAAACATAACATATTATAATATATTTGCTACAAGTTCTACAGTGGAAACTACGTTCAGTATCGCCTGGTGAAAGTCCACTATTATCATTGAAACTTGAAATAACATTAGTGGATTAGCTAACCAAATCGAATAACCATGTACTTCCCCACATTCCTCGTCCACATCCTTTCCCTTCCCACTACCTTCCCTCTCACAACATACTCCATTTGGGGATGCCATAGTCTCCACTGCCGGCGTTACGGTTGGGAGCGACAGTCTCATGGAGAGTTTTGCGCGGTATTCACAGTACATTTTTTAAAAGAGTTCATCCAGATACGTCCCCAGTATTTGGCGTGCAGAGAAAATAAAAGACAGATAATCTTGATAGCCTTAAAAATGAAAGGTACGCTTGCAAAAACCGGCTGGGTCACTTTTTTCATTCTCAGAAAAATATTTTTTATTATTTTTTACCTTCAAGTCTTTGATGCGAAGATTCGCTCCGTACTGAATTACAGTTATTTATTTAAAATATATTTATTTATTTATTACATAAACACATTTATACACCACATAATAAAATATAAGTATATAAAATTAAAGATATATTATAAATAAAATAATAAATTGAGAAGATTTAAACCAAATGAAATATATTGGAAAAGTGTGAGTTTAGTGATATTGGCTACTTTTATAATTCCTACGGTAACGGCACGGTAAAGGCATTCGGCGTCTCATTTCTTTAAAATCAAGTAAGGGAGATGTATGATATTGATTGTATGTATGCATCGTTTGTCTAACTATTATTTAATGTATAATAAAGATATGCCGCATTATTGTGATAATGAACGAACGTTTTTTTGCCTTTTTGTGAAGCTGCCGTGTCGTCACCGTAGAATTAATAAAAACGTCATTAAATCTTGTCACTTTTCAGGTCGATATTAGTTCCAGTTCAAGGAAATAAATACTCCGGCAATAAACATACACGGTTGTTTATCAGTTGTGTAAAATTTAAAATCGGTTTATTAGTAAAGGCTTAAGTAATTTTTAAGTGAAATTATTTAAGAATTTTGCAGACACTTCTATACTCAAGCCAGTTAGCCACTAATTTGTTATCGGAGCAATTCAAGACGTTTTGCAGATTTTATTGTTTATTTCTGGTGGGATTTTATTACGGATTTTCGGTCGCAAATGGATATGTTTTACACACATATGTACATAAATAGATCTTTTTAGCATTACATATTTTCTGTATCAAAACAGTGGAAATGTTACAAGTGTAATATTTACGGGCATACGTCGAAATTTTGTCCAAACGCAAAATCAGTCATCAACCACGTAAAATGTGTCAATAATATAGATGTAATGTCACGTTTGCCAAGTAAACAACAATTCAATACTGAGGAATGTAATTTTGTATACATGTCTACACCTTTAATTCCATTCTCAGAAGTTGAAAGTCATTCTGAAAAAGATGAAACATTATGTGAAGTCATTAAGTATGTTTCAATCGGTTGGATTGAAAACTTGTCAAGTCCAGAAATTAAAAAATATTTCAAGTTTAAAAATTTACTGTCGGTCAAAGGAAAATTTCTTTTATTTGGTGACAGAATTGTAATACCAGAATCTCTTAAGTCCAAAGTCCTAAATTTAATACATTATGGTCATCCTGGTATAGTCAGATCAAAAATTCTTGCTCGTTCACATGTATGGTGGTTAGGTATGAATCAAGATATTGAAGATGTTATTTCTAGATGTGAAATGTGTCAGTCTGTACAAAATGCTAACAAAAATGTACGTCATAGTTGGCCTATTGCTGAAAGTCCATGGGAAAGAGTCCATTTGGATTTTTTTGATTTAAAAGGTTCAAAATACTTATTAGTTTGCGACTCATATTCAAAGAGGGTAGAATGTTTTTACATGAAAAATACTAAATATTCGGATTTGTTGTCTAAATTAAGTGAAGTTTTTTCCAGATTCGCTTTTCCGAAAAGTATTGTTTGTGATAATGGTCCTCCATTTTCGTGCAAAGAATTTTCTATTTTTTGTAAAGAAAAATCAATTAAATTATTATTTTGTCCACCGTATAATCCCGAGTCAAATGGATTAGCGGAACGGTCTGTTCAAACTTACAAAATTTTTTTAATTAAATTAATGTTTTCGAAAAATTCAAAATTTTTGTCGCCAGCTCTACGTCTAATAGATTGTCTGTATAGTTATCGTTCCACTCCTACTTCTGTTACGGGTGTATCTCCAATGGCTAAAATATTTTCATATGAGCCACGTACACCACTACATATTTTGTCAGAAGAAAGTCATGTCAATAAAAGTAAACAATCACAAAATGTCAAAAAATCAAGAAAAAATGCATTGAAAGAATTTAAGGAAAATGATAATGTTTTGGTCTATTTAAGACATGTGAAAGGTCCTATGAAATGGTTTCAGGGAACTGTTAAGTTAAAATTAAGTTCATGGGTGTATCTAATTCAATTAATCGGAGGAGAGGTGAAAAAGGTTCATGTTAACCAAATAAAAAAAGTTGTCTTAAGTCAAAATCTAGTTATGAGAATCCCGATGAATGGCAAGACTTTACAAGTCAGGAAAATGAAATTGTTATTGAACCTTTACCCAGCACTAGTGGAAATAATGATATTATAACTAGGTCTGGCTGAGTTGTGAAACCCCCTGTACGATTTAGTCATAGTGATTACTCTTGAGTTTCTTTGTCATTGTTTATTGGTTTGATATAAAAATAAAATAAAAAATGGAAGGAGGAAAGGATGTTATGTTGGTAATAATAATAACCAGCTGTCAGATGCTGATAGTTGGCAGGTCTGTCGCGTCACTTGATAGATAACCTTGAACTTGTTAACAGTGTCAATAAACGTCTTACATATAAATCGGCTTCTGTGTTTAATCAAAAACCTCAGACATTATATATCCATTGTGGCTCGTGCTGTGTGTGCGGTAGCACCGTATTGTTGAAACCAAATATTCACCAAGTCCCACTCATCCAACTCCGGCAGGAAGAAATCGTTTATCATGGCCCTGTAGCGTTCGCCAGTAACAGTGACCGTATTGCCAATGGCGTCCTCAAAAAAATACGGCTCTATAACTCCCCCGCATGAACGCCGCACCACACATTGGCTTTGAGTGGGTGTAATGGCTCTTCAGTGCCCCAGAAACGAAGATTTTGCTTATTGACGTAACCGCTTAAGTGGAAATGCGTCTGGTCACAAATGATGACTTTTGACACAAAATCGTCCTCTTGGTTGTTGAGATTGATGATGTCTTGACAGTAATTCACACGCGACTGACGGTCATCAGGCATTAACTGATGCACTGTTTGCACTTTGTACGGGAACATGCGTAAGTCTTTCATTAAAATTCGCTGTAGGGTCCGTCTGGTGGTGCCTAATTGCGTGGCCCGTCGTCTGGTTGATGTTTCTTCTTTCTCAGCGACATCGGCAGCCACGGCCATGATATTCTCGGCTGAACGACTAGTCCGGTGGCGGCCACGCCCTGCAAGGTCTCCTGTGGTTCCAGTCTGTTCGAGTCGATTAGCTAAGCGCCGGAATGTTTACCCAGTTGGCGCTACACGATGGAGAAATCGACGTCGAAATTCACGCTGCGCTAACACCACCGACCGATTATTGGTCAAAAATATCGACCCAATTATTCTACACTTTTGCAGAGTATAGCGCTCCATTTTTTTCTGTTTGTATTCTGTATTTGTCTAGTCCACAAATGTCAAATATGAATATCGTAAGATTCTATTTTCAAAAATTATAACATCTTCCGATAGGGTGATTAATTTTGCGCCACCTTACACAAAATTTTAAGATGTAAGTATCAAATAAACAAAACAAAAAAATAGTATATGACTTTCAGGCGGACAAAATTAAAAAAAAGGACGCTAAAGTTTTCTTTCGGTTACTCTTCAAATGTGGAAAGCTGGCGGAGGGTAGTGGAAAATATGTGAATGTTTGGGGTCCAATTCACTATCCTTGATGTCACTCGAATGTGTACACTGAACATAGGCAGAATAACATAACCCACAACCATGTATGTGGTTAGTGCACAGATTTAATATTGGTTAATTTCCGTCGGAACAAACATACATAAACGAACATAAACGACGTTGTAGTTTGAAATCTAACACAAGATATTGTAATTTGAAAGATAGCTAAAACGAGTCTTCATTTAACCCTGCGTTCCGTATTTTCTAAATAACAATAATTGATAAATGAAACAATTAAACTTTGTTTGAACCACTTTTATATTTGAGTAAATCTGACCGGTTTCAGAACAACCGTTCCTTCTTCAGGACAAAAGTGTACTAATTTAACAAAGTTAAATTGTTTCATTTATCTATAATGGATAACCACAAAGTTATAGCTACATTCAAAAGTATAACAATAATTGGTTTTTTTTTCACCGCGATTGGAAAATGTAAATAGCTCATAATATGGAAATCTACATGTCTGGTACATGTTGGATATCATCTTGGAATATTTCCAAGATTTATATTATTTTTTTTATTTTATTATTTTTTTGTTCGTTTTTGAAGATGGTAGCCAACTATCGATGGAGAGGGCACATGAAGAAGAAGATTGAAATCCACAACAGAATTTAATACAAAATCTACATTCCATAATCTGCGAATGAATAAACACCGCAACCTGTCTTGTTTTAACTCGACCAATTTGCATTTCGTTTGTTTGTAAAAAAATATGTGTACGTTCTGCTTCCATTTTAAGATGGCGGAAATGAAATTGTCGTCTTTATTTGGTATTTCTTCACATTTTTTCAATATTATGAAAGGTACCTACCCTAGGTACCTGCCTGAAGAAAGTTTCAAAAGGTATTGTCATTGATATAGTGACGTCTACTTAGACAATTTGTATAATTCTTTGTTTGCAATGGAAAGAATGTTACATAAAGTAATATATTATGTACGAATCTTTGATTGTTTTCAGAGGAAATTTTGGTATTTTAGATAATAAATTACAAATATATTTTTCAACCCCCTGCTCTCTTGTTTAAAGAATTTCTAATTATTGTATGTACTTTCCTATCGAAGTTATAGTAAACAAAGTTTAAAAGTTTTGAAATTGATTAAACCCTCTGGTCTCGGGCTTATTTTATGGGAAGAACAAAATATTTTCACTTTGCAATAAAATCCAAATACATGGAATATTTCTGAACGCATCCAAAAACAAAAACTGAAGGCGATGAAAAATGCTTTCAAATGTTATAATTCGAAACAAACATATCATTTTTGAAGTGAAAATTTCTTGTGACTTGGAACTCGATGAAACGGTAACGAGCGACACTAAAAAGAGACAAACACACACATTTATATGATTTAGCCTGCGAGAGAATGAGATAGACTAGTCGGTGTCCTCTTTGTGCGGTGCTTCGTAGCCTTTCGGCCTCCTCTTCGTGGGGTGCTTGGTAGCTTTCCCACTCTTGCCTAATTTATTTTTCTAAAGGTTTCACTTCTACCGCGTGTGAACTGCTCACTTCTATTTTATTTCATACTAGGGCGGTCGGAAACATTGGTTTCATAAAGATGTGCATTTTACTTTTAGATTTGAACATAAAGCGTGGTGATTTCTCTTTCATGTTAGCAAGGGAGACATAACAATTTCTCAGAGTCCTATATGAGTTGTTCCGAAAAAAATAATCAGAGGGGTTAAAAAGACAAATAAATTTTAAATAATTTTGTCCTAATAGTATTATTACTACAACTACCGCTGCTCCTTGACTAGAAAGTAGGTATAGGTGTCCGGGTTATATAGGTCATCGGGAGTGGAGAGCTTTTGCCAGAAAGCATCCCCATAAGCTAGCGGAAAAGATGTTGGGAGAGATAATATGACGGGAAGATGGCGAATCGGACTTTCGAGTTTTTCACAAACCCGCAAACATGCAACGAGGTCAGTGGTCCTTCGGGAATGGGATGGAAAAATATTTTTATTTCTGGTTAAATAAGCCGCAGTGAATTAAAATTTCTTAAAAACACATACAAAAATGTAATGCAGTCCCGCAGGACTCGTGAAATAGAGTACCAGGCTTAAAGTTGGTTTAGTTTAAAGTTTAAACCAACTCTTTTTTTACAGTGCTAACAGATTTTTCAACGGAGACCAGCTTTGTATTGTAATTGAAATTGGTAGCCACTTCATGGCGTTGAAATGTTTGTTCTTGGTTGCTCAGTGTACAGGATAAAGGATTTTTTTATGATAGTCAACCTACGATAGAAGAAGACACGAGAAGAATAATAATAATAATAATAATATATCTTTATTGAACAAAAAAAAAATGAAGATTTATAACTACAAAAACAAAAAGTACATCATAAGTACAGTAAAAGTACAGTTTAAAAGTTGCATATGTACGAAAGTTAATATCAAAAAACAAAATACGTATATACAGTAGGTAATTAAAGAATAGAGATTTATAATTATAAATTTAGGTTTCTCATAACCTGCCTCACTAGGCTAGCCTGTGTTGAGGCAGTAATTTTATGTCAATTTATTATACTGTGAACATACCTACACTTACATTAGAATAAAATCACACAATAGAATGGTTGCATTAATAATAACAATAACATTGGTACAATAATAACAGCATTGGTTCAATATTAATTTCGAATTTGGGTGAGTGCACCGGTAAATGCTCTATCATTATTTTTTATCCAAATTTTTATGTTTTTTTTGAAATTTTTTTGTGAATCACATTTTTTTATACTAATTGGAAGAATGTTGTAAAGTCTTGTTGCAAGGTATCTGAAGCTTCGTTGACCAAAAGTAGTATGAGTTATGGGAATTTGTAGTAAATATTTGTTATTGTTTCGAGTACAGCGAGTGTTTAATCTTTTTTCATAGTATTTGTGTATATTTGTGTATAGATGAGTGAGGATTGTTTTTGCATATATCTGCCGAACGTCAAACACATTCATAATATTGAAGATTAAGTTGGAGTCTGTAATTAGAGGTAGTCTAAGAATTAATTTTATAATAGTTTTCTGTGCCTTTATGATTGGGTCCAGTGCTGATGCAGTACCGCCTCCCCATGCTATGATACCATACTCAATAATGGATTGACAGACTGCAAAATAAATCATTTTCAAGTGTTTTAAGTCGAGAAAGTTTCGTATCGTTCTGAAAAAGTGCATGGTTTTTCTTATTTTGTTAGCAATTATTTGAGTGTGAATATTCCATTTGAGATATGGATCAATTGTGAGGCCGAGATACTTCATCTGTGTAGTGCGCTCAATGTAGGGACACTGACAAGATAAGAAGAAGACACCCCTTGACACGTAAAATGAGGAGTTCTTTTGTTTGACAACTCGTCGTTATTACTGTTATCATTACATAGTATAAAGCAACTGTCCGTAAGCTTAGATCTTTTAAACTACGCAACGGATTTTCATGCGGTTTTCACCAACAGATAGAGTGATTCATGAGGAAGATTTAGGTATATAATTTGTCAAGGTTTTGGGTAAATTGGTTGAAAAATATAATATATAAAGGGAGCGGGCTGGCAGCGGGCAGCGGACGGTGTGTATTTGATATGTATGCAAATGAACGGATGGCGTTGGTTATAAATGTTGGGTAATGGCGTTGTCAGTAGATGGCGTTGTTTCGTTAGCCACAGCAACGTGTGGCCGGGTCTGCTAATCAGTTATATTTCTGTCTAGTTTTGCCCAGGTTTAAAACAGACGCTGACTTAGTTTTACGGGTATTTCGTCAAGTGGCACCTGCTCGGAGGTTCCAAGATTTTTTAGCCTTGTCTCAGCAGTGTACTGAGTATTCCAACCACTAAGTGAACCCCAGTTGGTTTGGTACGTTCGGTGCTTAGCCCGGGTGCCCGGGTTCCCGGTGGGGTGAGGTTTGTCTTGGTCTTGGCGGCGGATGCGTTTGCCCATCTACTGCGTGGCCGGCCGAATCGGGTGAGACTGGTTGAAGACATTTTGATTTCTCTAGCCGGACTTTCTTGAGTGGATTCATAAGGCCGGTCAGTGGTTGAGTGACCATAGCGCTTGGGTCTCATCCGGACGTCGCGTGTCCGATTCCTCGGCTGGTTAAGTCCTCCATCACAACACAAGCAACATTTTCGGCTTTCTGTGGTGCTAGTAGGAGATATTCAAACATTTTTGGGTTATTCGTAACCCGGGAATGTTTATCTTTCTTTTTAAAAATATAAAAACGAGTGTGCTTTAGACTACACGACTGAAGTAAAACTTCACTAACTTAGGGTAAAGTTCGGTTTATGGGCGAAATTCCTAAAAAATAAAACTAGTTATTTTTATACTAATTTGGGGTCGGGGAATCCGAATCTGAAAGAATTAGGCGGCGGCAAGCAATATTAACTGAATTACACGACTTTAAAATTTTCTATACACACACACATGAAAATAATCATTTCGGAAGTATTTTGACACACGTAGTACAAAGATCATAGAAAAACAAGATAACATAGATGTTTTTACCACAAAAAATTAAGTGTTGCCATTAAGCAGTAATATTAATAAGGTAAAATAACATGTTTATATTTTAAGTACTTATTTTTTATAAATTATAAATTTTACTCACTTTTGTATCACAAACCATATTACATAAACCCGGCGTAGCTGCTAAACTACTTGAAAACAGGGATGTTTTTTTGCCGTGACGCGAGCAGGCGGTATAAAGGGGCACAAACCATGTTACACAAACCTAGCGTAGCCGTTAAACTACTCGAAAACAGGGATGTTTTTTTGCCGTGACGCGAGCAGGCGGTATAAAGGGGCACAAACCATGTTACACAAACCTAGCGTAGCCGCTAAACTACTCGAAAACAGGGATGTTTTTTTGCCGTGACGCGAGCAGGCGGTACAAAGGGGCACAAACCATGTTACACAAACCTAGCGTAGCCGCTAAACTACTTGAAAACAGGGATGTTTTTTTGCCGTGACGCGAGCAGGCGGTATAAAGGGGCACAAACCATGTTACACAAACCTAGCGTTAGGTTAGGTTAGGTAACGGATTTTTAAGACTACGAATTTTCATACTTTTGGTTTAAGAATACGGCCGTTGAGATAGTCGTAATTCATCAGGTTAATGTGTTATGTGAGGAATTATCGTGTCGGAAATTATTGATATAGGGATAAATATTTTTGAGAGCTGGTAACACTGCCGGCACATGTTTTTGTATATTCCTTGTTTTTCTATGATCTTTGTACTACGTGTGTCAAAATACTTCCGAAATGATTATTTTCATGTGTGTGTGTATAGAAAATTTTAAAGTCGTGTAATTCAGTTAATATTGCTTGCCGCCGCCTAATTCTTTCAGATTCGGATTCCCCGGCCCATAGTTAGTATAAAAATAACTAGTTTTATTTTTTAGGAATTTCGCCCATAAACCGAACTTTTTCCCTAACTTATTCTCCCTCTCAACTTCCGTTCGCCTCGCCCAACCGTTCGCCTCGCCCGATCACATTTTTCATAACGCTCTCGTCACGCATTCACCAGCTTACTCCCCAAGTCAAGCGTGCGTAAAGGCCCGACCGTTCGCCTCGCCCGATCACACTTTTCGCAACGCTCTCATCACGCATTCACCAGCTTACTCTTCAAGTCGAGCGTGCGTAAAGAAGTTTTACTTAAAAAAAAAAAAATAAGTCTCTCCTGGACACTCTGACCCCGGATTCCCATCCTCATACCTTTTACCTTCCTAAAACTTTCTCTGATTCCTTTCCCTAATAAGACCCACCACAAAGCATTCCCAAAGATGGCAAAGGCTCCGAGGGTTTTTTCGGGTGTTTTCGCAAATAATTTACACAAAACTTTGACAAATTATATATCTAAACCTTCCTCATGAATCCTTCTATCTACTGGTGAAAAGAAGATTCGAATTTTTTAGTTTAAGTATTCACTTTTAGAACTCGTCTGTTTTAACAACTACTTCAAGAACTCTAAGATACATGCGTGAGGTTAGAAATATTCTCTACATAAATATGTATATACCTACTTTTTTCACGTGGGTGCAATTTTTTTTTGGCACGCGGTTTTAGGCAGAATTTCATACAATATATTAAATTAATTTCAAAGTTTCCCTTTGTCCGCGCAGTCGAGAACACATAAGTTGTTGGCGATGTTATCGAGCGCAGTTATTGGTATTGCCATATATTGCGGGCGGGGCGACACATGGGATCTGCTACGACCTGGAACCTGGGAGACTACGCTGTGGGCGATTGTAACTTGTAAGGTTTTCCGTAGGACATTAAAGAATACTCTATGTTTTTATAAATAGGCTTGCATTTTTAATCACACATTATTTAAAAAAAAAAAACGAAACAATCTAACACCCAACCGTGAGATATCGATGAAGAAAGACAAGAATAATGATAATTATTTAATACGAATATTACAGCGTGAGATGCATAACTTAGATGGCATTTACAGGAGTAACTAACGAAATATGTATTTAATCAATAATTTTTGTGGTTTACATAAATTCTACACTAGTGATGAAGCAAATGGCAATGTTAGTTGGAATTGTCATTAAACGTGTCAAGATTAATTTATTAACAGATAATATGGAAAATCCTAAATTATCACGTTGTCAAAACGATTTTAATTTTAAGGTTATACGCACATTAAGTAAGGCAAATTTAAATAACACCTATGTAAGCTATAATCATCTATAATAATAAAAATGAATCGCTAAATTTGTTGGTAAGCGCAAATCTCGAGAGCGGCTGAACCGATTTCCCTAATTATTTTTTTAGAATATTCCTTGGAGTTCGAGGATGGTTCTTACGGAGAGAAAAATTAAGAAAATTGCGCAGAAAATTAGATAATAACAGAAAACATCGCACGTTTGACAGTTCGCGTGTTAGAGAATGACATTTTGCAAAACAATGAATGATTGTGCAATCAGGATTCTATTTTTGAAAAGTTGAAAAATTTATTTAAAGTAGGTACTCCCCTAATATTTTGAATCGAATCAAGAATTTTAGATATTTTAAATAGGTACCTATGTTAGGTACCAAATTAAATATACATGAAAAATGGAAATTTGAATAAAAATTGTAAAAGGTGGCACGCGGGCTGTTTAAGAACTGAATGTACTGGGATTGAATATATGGAACGCGGGACGAGGGAGCGGTAAAGGGAAGAGGGAAGGCGGGGAAGGTGGAAGGGGAACGCGGGAAGGGGGACCTGGGAGGGGGAGGGGAACTCGGGAGGGGGGTTCGCGGGACGGTGAAGGGGGGGGGAGTAGAGTAGGGAGAGGCAAGGTGGAGGTGACGGAGTGGGAACGCGAGAGGGGAAGAGGACGCAGGAGAAGAAGAGGAGGCGGAAGGGGAACGGGACGATGGGAAAGGAGACTCAGGGAGAAACAATTTCTTTATTAAGTGGCATAGCGACGCATGCCGGGACCAGCTAGTTATATATAAAAATGGATGTTTCTTTATTTGTCCCTTATGCGTTACTTTACCATCAATCCGATTGCGACGAAATTTTGGTGATTTGTTATGCGCATGCTCGAGAAGGTTTCTATACATAAAGGTGAGCTCTGGAGTTATGAAAGGTGTATAATGATTTTACAATCGGTAGCACGCGGGTTATGTAAAAATATTCTGTATTTCATATATTTAACGGCAGCCAGGAAAGGCGGGAGTGGGATTCTAAAGAAGTTTTCATTTCAAAAATTTGAGCAATTGTGAAGTTAATTCTGTATAAATTCTATTCATGTTCTCTTATTATGCCATTATAGGCCAGTTGCTTCGTAAAATTGAAATAATCACTTAACATAAATAGGTCTTACAAAGAACGTGAAAATTAACTTCAAATATTTGATAAATTGCTCAAAGTTTGAAACCATCAGTATTGCTCCTGCTTCATAAAATCCATTTTTTTTAATCCACTAGATACCATTATCCATACTAATATTATACATGGGAAATTGCGTGTGTTTGTTTGTTACGCTTTCACGCCTAAACCACTAAACCGATTTAAAAAATTCTTTCACCAATAGAAAACTATATTATCAGCGTGTGACATAGGCTGTATATAACGGTAAGTTCTGGCGTTATAAAATGTGTAAAAATGAAAATGTGTGTATTTCTAGCGGCATATTTTAGCGGCAAGGAGGAAAGCCAGGGGGAAGGTGGGGTTCGCGGAGAGGGAAGAGATGAGGGAGGGGGAAGGCGGGGAAGGTGGAAGGGAACGAGGACGCATGGAAAAGGACATGCAGGGAGAATCAATTTATCGCATTGCAACGCATGCCGGGTACCAGCTAGTATTCTATAACTAAAACGATTCTTTAGATCCTCTCTCAAAAATATTAAAAATACTTTACTACTCAATTCTTACAAATACCAACTCAAGCCACCCCTATAAATTTCCTACATGCATATTATGTACATACATATGTATATATACATTCGTTACCTTGTACCATTTGCATGAGCATTTCTTTATTATTTAGGACCATTCCAAGTTCCGGGAAACTACATTATAATTCAAGCGCCTTGCAAACGCCTGCACTATATTATAACATTATATACAACGGGTACCCGGCATGCGTTGCAAGGTCACTGTAACCTCAGGTTTCTTCATATATTTAATTTAACACACACTCCTCCTCGCTTCATCCACGTTCACACGTCAAATCGCATAGTGTTTTAACCCGTTAGTTGCTTTTGCAACGGGCCCAGCTAGTTTCTTTATTATTTAGGACACCTTTTTTTCTGAACTGATTTATTAAATGCTTCTTTGTAATTTCTGTTTTCTACGCTCTTCTTTATGCAAAGACAGGTTTATCATGTCTTAATAATATTAAGTACGCATAACGTAAGTTTGTATGTATTTAATCCACACAAATAAACAAAGGTAGTGTTTTTGTTGTTGTTGGTACAGTTACGCACGACGCAATAACACAAGTTTCTGAATAAGTTGCCAGTGTTGCTCTGGACCCTTCCATTACGCCTTTTCAACTCCACATAAATCAAAGCAGATATTATTTGGCGTCACCTTGAAGGGAAAACACACGAACAGAGTGTGAAGTATAACCAAAAAGTAATTCCATTCAGCGGAGGCACGTCCCGAAGTATGAACTTACCTTAATATATATTTCACCGGGTGGCGAAAAAACGTACAACAAATATATTTTAGGAAATACCTTTGAAATTAAGGTGGTTTGAAAAATGCCAAAAATACGAATTAAACTCATAATTCTCGGTGGGTAGGGGTGAAAAGTTTTTTTTACAGATTTTCTAATTCTAATTACAACTTTTATGTGGAAAGAATTGAACTGAATGGCCTGAAGCATAATTTAAGAAAAATGTTGAAACTTGAAAATAAAATAAACAGGTTTTCGGTTGTAATTTTCAAAGAATATATTTTTTTGTAGAAAAACTAAAACGGTATTAAAAAATGTATTTCCGTAAAAAAATATATTTTATCTGTGTAATTAGCAACCTTATTCTAAATGATCCACTAAACTTACAGGTTAATTGAATTTTAATTGGAATAACTCATGTTGATGGTAAGAAGAAGAATATACGAATAAATCTTAAAGAATTTATGGGTTTCATGTTTAATTTGTAGAATTTCATTTAAACATTTATTTTTTATTTTTTTTATTGGCAACGTTTATTAAAAAATACATATGAAGTTACAACAGTTACAAAGTTACATAGTTACATAAGATTAACAAAAAAATAGAAAAATTGCCTTTCCTCACCATAAAGAGACAATGCTCTTGTGTTTGGTGAGGGAGTTCTAGCTCAAATAGTAAATTAATGATGGTGTAAGTTAGTAGTAACGGCTATTGTAAATAATAAATGTTTATTTCTTTTAGATATTTAATAATTAAACAGTTTATTTATAAACAAGTTCTGCTGTATATTTACTATTACACGTGGCAGCTGTTTCGCCTTCTGAAGGCATTATCAAACTGTATCAGATGTTGACAGTTTGATAATATCTTCAAAAAGCGAAAAATCTGCGAGCGTCATAATAAATACATAGCAGAACTCGTTTATAAAAAAACGAGTGCAGTTCACACGCGGTAGAAGCGAAACTTTACCAAAACAATGCCAACCAATAGAGCCTTGAAAAGTGAGTTCATAATCAAAGCGGCCAATGAGCGCAGACCTAGCATAATTTCCGTTTCGTATCTCAACCATTAGGAGCCTTGATAATCAAAGCGGTCAATGAGTGCGGTTTGATGCTTCGTAGGTACTGTAATGCGTCATTTTCGTTTCATCCGAATTCTAAATCACAACGGGGCTAAAGAAGTTTCACTTCAATAAACTGTTTTTATAATTTAAAAAAAAAACAAGTGTGCTTTAGACCACACGACTGAAGTAAAACTTCACTAGCTTATATCTCCATTTCAACTTCCGTTCGCCTCGCCCGATCACACTTTTCGTAACGCATTCACCAGCTTACTCCCCAAGTCAAGCGTGCGCAAAGAAGTTTTATTTCAAAAAAGGTAACGGTCACAACTGCGATAAGAACCCAGGATTTCTAAAAGAATCAATAGTTTTAAAAAAATTACCAAACCGGATTGCAAATATTTCAGTGTCTTGTTTATTTTCATTTAGATTTATAAGTTTGCACATCTCTTATCGTTATTGGAATTCCACCATCTCCGAAAAAGTGATAAACCGTTCATTATTAATTATTATACATGTGCGTAAAAACATTTTGTCTCTAAAATATCTAGTAATTTTAGTTTGTGATAATGTATAATCATAAAATAAATCTATTTTTATGTTACTTCGCTTTTTATTTATGTATTTAAGTTTCTATATAGGTACTTCAAACTTAAAATGTAACCCAACGCAAAGTGATAAGTTTGATCCCCCGGATTTCTTCTTCACGCTGTTTGACTGCTTTATTTTTATTGCCACTCTGTATGACTACCCACCGCATGTGTCTATTGATGCTCTCATATATACGGATGAAGCATGTCGTATGAAGTAATCAGGTTTCAGTGTCCCTCGTGCTATTATCTAGCAAACGCGGATTTACAGCACCGAACGGGATACCCCAGATTCCCCAAATGTAGTTACCGCTGACTCGTGTCAATCAGTGATTGCTGAAAAAAACAACATAAAAAACCCACCACTAAAACCGCTGAAAAACCGCAGACAAAACGGATAGCACAATAGATCAAACAGCCGAGTTGGGAAGTAAATATTTCAATGTTTGATTTTTTTCAGTTTCGAACCATCGAGGGGTAGTCACGTGAATTTGGTTGGAAAATTTCCTCTTTAGGGATCAGTGTTCAAGTCAGCTTTTCTGTCCCAAAAATGTTTCGGAATAAATTGGGTTTTTCAGTAGAGCTGTCTTTTTATAGTTATGGCTTAGTCCTAGCACCAGAATCCTCTGATCGGAGGTTGGATCGCATCAAGACGGTAAATACTGCGGACTCTTGTTCATAAAGCATCTTCCGCTGACATAATTATCTAAAAATTATTAACCAAACGTTTTGAAAGTTTTCAACGGTAAAAATATGCGATTAATAATCATGGTCAAAAACTTGGAGGTGTTATATTATAGAATTTTGAAGTGAAACTTCTATAGCTCCGCTGTGATTTGGATTTCGGATGAAACAGAAAAGACGTTTACTGCACCTGCGACGCATCAACTGCGCTCATAGGCCGCTTTGATTATGATCTCACTTTTAAAGGATCCCATTGGTTGAGATATGAATCGGAAATTACGATAGGTCTGCTCATTGGTTGCTTTGATTATGACCTCACTTTTCTAGTATTAGTTGAGATTGTTTTGGTAAAGTTTCGCTTCTACCGCGTGTAAACTGCACACGTTTTTTTTGTACATTAACTCGACGCAGGAGGGATGCCCCAAGGAAAATAATTCCACTCAGGACATATGTCATCTTTGGGTATGCTCTGTGGAGGGTCTTTTTAGGGGAAGGACGGAGAGGAATTTCAAGGAAAAATGTATGAGGGGTGGGTGAGGAAGGAAAGGATGAATCCATTCTTTCCTGTTGGAGAGGTTAAAATATCTCTCTCAACCAGTCTCTTCTGATCCGGCCTGGCTCGCTGTTGGTGGGCAGACACATGTGCCACCAAGATCCAGACAAAAATGACCCCGGGCACCCCTGCTAAGTCTCCAAAAGTAGCTTGCCACTTGGGGGGACCTAAATCAGAGGTGTTGGTTTTCCAATAAATGGTTTCCGGAGCGGCGGTACCCATATTCGCCACCCAAATTAGATTCGTTAACTCTCCCCAATCTGAAGATCTTTAACCGGCTTTCTATAACAATAGTTCGGTTTAGGATACGTTCCAAAACAGCTAATCTATTTGAAAATTTATTAGCTAATCGATTGGGAATTTTTCGGAATAAATACTACTCAATAAATAAATACTACTCAATAAATAAATAGTACTCTCCGCAATCTGAAGATCTTTAACCGGCTTTCTATAACAATATTTCGGTTTAGGATACGTTCCAAAACAGGTAATCTATTTGAAAATTTATTAGCTAATCGATTGGGAATTTTTCTGAATAAATTAATAATCTGACAGGTCATTTAACGTGACTTAACGACAGAATCTCAAAATATCAGAAGAATGCATATTTATGGACTCCGTAGCAAGGGCGGCTGGTCGCACAGTGTGTTCGTGTGCAGCACTGGCAAATAATAATGGCTATATTTACTTTATTTACTTACTGAAGAGTCTGAAGATTATAAAATCTCAATTTAATTTCTCCAATTTATATCTATAAAATCTCTAATTTAATCATTAAAAATATTAGTTACCAATATAATGCTACGAATATTATCAGGTAGAACGCTTTTAATCTCCCATAGCGCGGCCGCCGAGCACCCTCGTATCGGCCGTTTTGGTGTGCGCTCGCTTCGCAAGCGGACCAAATCATATTTTTGGATGAGATATATAAAACATCGGAAGCGCGTCGATTTCGCTATTTGTACCAAAATTTGGACCGAATCGGTGTGCCACCCGCAACCGACATAATCCGAGTCTTGCCGAAGTTTACCGATTGACCATCAACCATGACCCAAGGTGACACGAATACAATCGAATTTCGGCGAAGATCACATGTAGATCGGTCTAGCTTGTGTATAGCGGCGCCGGCGCGGCGCGGCGTTATATTTATTGACGTGATAATTGTCATTGTTTTGTTTTTTTTTTTGTATTGATTATGTTAAATACTAATAACATAATTTGTTAATATATAATTTTATTAACAAAATGAGTGCAACCAGTGTTGAATATATTAGAAGAAATAACAGTTTGTTTAAAAATAAATTAATAATTAAAAATTCCTAATAAATAATTTTTTGTCATAAGTAGGTACGGATTGTCAGTGAACCACCACATTCTCAGGGCAGCGGCCGCCACTGCTCCGTAGTTCACGATGGAAACTACATACGGAGCTCCAAATAGTATCTAGTGTTGATCTAGAAATTTAAGATGCCAAAAACATTGCCGAGTGACGCATCATTTCATTCCATGAAACTTTTTGCCTTAGTTAAACATACAGATTTTTGGAATATTAGTTAAGGTTATTGGTATTTTTGCATTTGTTTGTGTTAATAATGCCCCCATTTAATAATTAATTAGCGTAATAATCATGCCGGCGATATTTCACTACATTGTGTCAACCATAAATCTAATATTACAATTATTTTTCAATTAAATCACAAAATTTACGAACATTTAATAAAAAGCAGGGTGTTAATTCGGCCACGCTGCTGCCACAGACGAAATTCGAACTTATTTTATTTGGATTTACTTGGCAGTATTTCGCTTAATTAACAAGAACTTTCAGCAGTCTGGGTAATGAATTGCCCAGTGAAAACTTTTGTAACTGTAGTACAGGCCCGCATGCAAAAAAAACAGCGTGTGCAATTCACACGCGGTAGAAATGAATCCTTCAGAAAACTAAAGTAGACAAGAGTGGGGAGGCTGCGAAGCACCGCACAAAGAGGAGACCGATTATTCTATCTCATTCTCTTGCAGGCTAAATCCTACAGATTTAAGTGTTCGTCTCTTTTTTCAAGGTGCTAAAGAAGTTTTCACTTCAATAAGCCTTAAAATATATAAATACTTAAGAATTATTCCCAAAACCTTGCATTTTTTAGATTTATAGGGAATTATTAACTTTATCATTTGCCATACTGTATGTAGTAATTAGTGAAAGTGACAGAAAAGTTTTGCCACAGAATATAACAGTCATCTGTTTCTCTTATGAGCGTGTTACGTTACATATACAGGGTGCATCCTTGACTTATTTTAACCAGGAATCACTTGTTTAATTCAAGTACGCTCTTAACACTCTAACCATTAACTTTAAACAGTGATTCCTGGTTAAAATAAGTCAAGTAAGTCCCTTAACACCCTAACCCTTAACTTTAACCAGAGATTCCTGACATTTCTCCAAATAATGTCAAGAATCACTGGTTAAAGTAAGTCAAGTACGTTATTTAACCCTTAACCTTAACCAGTTATTCCTGGTTAAAGTGAGTCAAGTACGTCCTTAACACCGTAACCCTTAATTTAACCAGTGGTTCCTGACATTACTCCAAAACTTCAAATACTGTCAGGAATCACAAATCAAGTACGTCCTTAACGTACGTCACTGTATATAAATATTGAATCGAGTTTGGTAACACTAATTTAAAAGGCGGGGAATATTTATTGGATAACCAATACTTCCGTCATAGGTCGCTCCAAGTGGTTCGCTACGTTTGGTGACTTAGCTGGTTTACCCAGGTTCATGTGATGAGGATTGTCCAGGACTAAGCGGCAGATGCGCCTGCTTACTGACTGTGTGGCGGGCGGAATATGGAGAGACCGGTTAATGGAGACCTTTTTACCTCTCCGGCAGTATTCTCTCGACACTTTATTCATTCGTCCGTCACTGTCACTGACACAGACCCCCAGTTTTCCCCACCCCTCATGGTTTTTCCTTCCCGTATATTCTCTTCTTTCTTTCATCAAAAAAACCCTCCACACATCATCCCCAATGATAACATAGGCCCTGAGGTAAATTATTTTCTCCAGGGCCACCTGTAAGGAGATTATGTTACAAAATCTCTGTTTTTCCCTTGACAGTCGGTTTGATTGACAATCTGTGAGGGGAATCTGAATAAAGCAAGATTGGGCTCAAATTCTTTGATCCAACTCTTTAAAGAAAGAATGTCATACCAATAGCAGTTAGCCTGAAATTTGAAACGAAAAATATGTAAAAAAAATAAGAAATGTTAGTGGGGTCTTGCCCTTTGACAGTGAAAAAGACCCTTCGTGGCTCAAAATCTCTAGTAATTGAAATGACTTTTCAAGCTGACAATAGGCGTGTTGAGTGAAATAAATGTGTTGTGGGTGTGTCTTATATGCCCAAAGAAAGCACTACTTCTCCTTCCTTCTGTTGAAAATATCAGGGTTTTGAAATAATGAAAATGTTTCTTGAACGGATCCTCATTTTCGGTGGCCTGCCTGGGCTCAGGAGTCAAAAGGTCTAATGTAATTTGGCAACATCAGCTATTTTCTTTCGCATCGGGAGATACAGATCGTTACTAGAGATTTTCCGTTCAGTGTTTATGATAATAACAAGGAAAATATTACTAATTATAGTAAATAACACAGATTTTCAATTTGCGAGGCGGTTAACATTTATTGGATAACGAACATCTCTGCCATAGGTCACCCTAAAAGGTTCGCTCGTTTGGTGACTTAGCAGGAGTATACCCGGGTTCATGGACTGAGGTTTGTCTAGATCTTGGCAGCGGATGCGTCTATGTACCTACTGATCGAGATCGATCCCATACCGGATCGAGAGATGCAGGTTGAAGGAGGCCTTTTGACCTCCAAACGTACTCTGTCGACCCGTCACCATGCACTGCAGTTGGAATAACTTTTACCATTTTTTAGATCTTAACCTCCACACAGCATCCCCAAAGATGGCATAGGCCCTGAGGGAATTTATTTTCCTCAAAAAATGGAGCTAATGTTTAGAGGTAGAAATAAGCAATATTCGACCTTAACATCATTACTATTTTGTTTTTGTTTAAACATTGTTACGTGTTTCGAAATGCTTTTCGACCAAAATAGTAAAGTCAAAATATAAAGTTAATTATAATATCCCAAAATTTGAGGAACCTCGGTTCCAAAGTGGCAAACAATCACGGGGGTCGGCAAGCAGCCAGCGGCAAGCACGTGGGACCCTACACCTGGACGGAAATAGTATTTTTTTTGCACTGCATCGCACAGTGCTGCAGTCCTATACGATAATGCACAACAAAATTCATTCTTTAAAAAAATGCATTTCTACAGGTTGGATGACTAATGCATGGCGCTCATTGGCAGAAAACTATTTCTCAGAAATCTTCACAGGCTACGACGAACGTCTTTAGACTAGATTGTTTTTATAAATTGAAAAACTCAAACACAGAGCTCAGATATTTTATTTTTGAAGTGAAAACTTCTTCAGACAGTTGTGATTTGAAACTCGATGAAACGAAAAATAGCGACACTAAAACGAGTTAAACAAGTGTAAATTATTTTAGTTGTCCTCTCCTAAACACAAGCAGCTGCTTTATTAGGAGTGTGATTGAAATATTGATGTTTTTATTATGTTGTAAAATTGTAACCTTGTTATATGTTTCAATAAAAAAAAAGAACTTCAATGGGATTTAGCCTGTGAGAGAATAAGACGTACCAATCGGTCTCCTATTTATGCGGTGCTTCGTAGTTTATCTATCTCCTCTTCGGTGCTTCGTAGCCTCCCCTGTCTTGTCTATTTTAGTTTTCTGAAGATTCTACCGTGTGTGAACTGCACACTTGTAATTTTTTTTTATCGTGGTTTAGTTTAGTTGTAGAATTTCAATTTAAGTTTTTATTTTATGCAGGGTGTTGACGATACTTGACTTACTTTAACCAGTGATCCGTAGCATTGTTTTGAGTAAAAAATGTTAATAGAATTTTGTACTCCGGTGACATTTTTGATGTCTTTTTTTTCAAAATCAAAAAACAACAAAAAAATCACTCAACGTTATGAGTAACTCAGCCGAGTAACCAACAAACCTATCACGCCGCCCCTAATTACTGATTTTTCTCTGTTGTTAATTTCTTAATGTTTTTTTTAGTTGTTACCGTAAAATGTCAAAACAATTCATTCACATTTTTTACTCCAAATAAAGTCAGGAATTACTGGTTAAAGTAAGTCAATTCAGTAATATCAATATTTAATTAGTAAAAAAAATCGAGGGCAGAATCGAAACTTTACCAAAACAATTTCAACCAATACTTGAAGAGTAAGGTCATAATCAAAGCGTTTCATATCTTAACCAATAAGGGCATTTAAAAGTGACATCATTATTAAAGCGGCCGATGAGCGCAGTTGATGCATCGTAGGTGCACTAATCGTCATTTCCGTTTCATCCAAAATTTCACTTCAAAAACAGTTTATTTATGAACAAGTTCTGCTGTGTAATTATCATAACGCATGACAATTGTTCCGCCTTCTGAAGATAGTTTGATAATGCCTTCAGAAGGCGAACTGGCAGTAATAATTACAAAGAAGAACTTTTTTTGCAAACAAACGTTTTTTTTTAAAGATTGAATTTTTTTAAATGCCCAGAATTTGAGAATCAGTAGTAAATATTTAGTTTCTTGTGTTGGTTTCAAGTACGGATAATATTAGCTACTAACCAAAGTATTGCCATTACTGTGGCATTCTAATTTTAGATAAAATAAAAATGGCCACCAGGTTTATATGGGATTGCAGCACTGTGCGTCTGCTTGAACCGATAGCGCGGCGGCCCTCGGCAATATTCACAGTTTAATGGCGCCACACACGTCCATACGGGACGATGTTTTATTCCGGAGACGAATCAAATCTGCGGGATGATTTTATTTGCTTTGTTCAACGTTAAAAAAGCCAAAAGGGGACAGTTTCGAAAGGTTGACTGTTTCGTTGATATTTTAGCCTTTCCGAGGCCTCTATGGCAATCGCAACTGAATAGAAAGTTATTAGAAATAATGTGATCTATTAACTATGAATACCGAATTGATAGAAAACGGTTGTCGCCAATCTGATAGTATTAATACGCTAGCGACTCGTAGGGTCTAGCAGTAACAACCCGCGAGGCGGTTTGTAATTGATTATTCGATTCAGACAGGTCAATGAAATTGATTTCTGTTCATGAAAGAATTCAGTTAATGATATGTTTTGTCATTTAAATCAGACGAAAAAATGACGACTTTCGAAAAAGAGGTAAGGCTACTATCAATCTGAAGGTCGTGGGTTCAATCCCAGCGCATGCAAGTAAATTTTATTTGATTGATTTAAGTTATTACACAATTGATTAATTAAAAATAACATATTGTACATTTGCGGCACTTTCCAGAGTGGAAGATACTCTCAGTATCGCCCTGGAATAAGACCATAATTTAGAAATTCAGAAATCAAACATTGCTTGAAATGTGCTTGGTGACCAGATCTTCCCAATCTCCTTCCCTTCTCCACTTCCTTCAGCCTCAGAACATACCCCAATGCCAATTGGGGATGCCATAGTCTCACATAGAGAGCAGTTGGGATTCTTCTGCGGTATTCACATAAAAAAAAATAGTAACGAAAAACTGAGATTATTTTAGACATACGAGTACAAACTTTGCTTACAGACCATGCAAAGCCAGGAACAGCTAGTAATTTTGTAACTTATATGTGATATTAATTTATTGGTTTAAACATTTTCAAATCGTTTCCAAGTGTAAATCTTTGAACACCTCAATTATTACGTTAATGCCGACGAAACATCTCGGAATCGGATTGAAGATTTTGAGCTTGGTAACGATATGGTTACCAAGCTAACGATAAGGTCCAAAGTTTAGTAAAGTATCCAGTAAAGAGGGGAGCGAATATGCGGGTTGGTGGAAAAAATAGCGGGAGTAGTAAGCATTTTACAAGGTGCTTTTTTCGTCCAGTTTCAATATGGGTCGAGTTTTCAAACTACTATCGATTTTGATATTGATTTTCACGCAGTTTAACCCCTCGGTAACTAAAAAACATAACTATACGAACAAACAAAAACACACACATATTTTATTAGACAAAAGTATTATAAACATTGTTGTCACCTAACATTTTTGTGGTATCGTGGAAAAATAATGAATAAAAAAAATTGTAATTTTTTTGCAAATTGCAGTCGGAAACCTTGGTTTCATAAAGACGTACATTTTAAATAGTTTGTGTTTAACGTTTACATTTAATTTTGTATCGTGGTATTTTTTCTTTCGGACACTGTTTTGATCATATTTTTCACCGTGTTATTAAGGGAGACCCAACGATTTTTATGAGACCTATGAGTTGTTCCCAAAAGCGATCAAATTAACCTTAGGAGTTAAGATGGCAAACATTGTTTGACATCTGACGTCTATCATTGTTTTACATAATTATGTAACTCTGGAAATGTTGCATATTTATTTCGTTTTACATTAAGGCGCAGTATAATCATTTTCCTCAGGGCCTCCTGCGTGGAGTTAATGTAAAAAAAGTATCCCCGCTAAAAAGAACAAGATGAAGAGATATGTAATTACGAATGTTGGAGTGAGTACGCTAATATTTAAATCGGTAAAATTAAAGAGAAAATTGTGAAAATGTTTGATAAAAAACGACTCGTTTAAAATAGACTTGAGGGCTGTCTAAAACAGCATTTAAAGAAACACTGTGAATTTTTTCATACCTATCTTGTAAAATAATTGATTCAAACGTGAAAATAATAATTTTCGGAGTATACTTTGCGATTTTTTTCTATCGAGGGAGTTTAATTTGCGTTTCGACTTGGAGAATGTATAGATATTATCTTAAAAAATAACACATATTTTTTTAAGAGCTTAAAAACTCAAATGTTTAAGGGGGATATGTAAGAAATCGATAGAAATTCGGGAATTGATAAAAATTCTATAACATACCTACATTGTAGTTGTGATTGTGAACTACTGATTGGTATTGGGAATGTTGCATGTATTTTTTTATGTTTTAATAACGGCAACGGCAAATGACACACGGCTTTCATGTTGTGATCTGTTCAAGATATTACCTACATTTACTTACATTTTGTATGAAAATAATGACTATGAAACAAAGATTTTTCATAAGGTTCAGATTGGTAAGATTCCACAAAGAGCGTGATCTTAGTGGAGATAGTATACGGCCTTTGAAATGGGAGAATTCCTCCTGACCCGGGATTAGCGCGGTTTAATAACGTAAACTAGACCCACCGAGAGGTCGTACGGAAGTCATCGACGCGCGACGTTCGCTCTCTTCCTTCTCCACGTCCTGTTTGTAAACGAAAAAGACAGAACATACTAGATCGGTGACGTCACGAATTATATCTTGCTGGGACTAGTATAGTAATAAGCTTCTCATAGATATTTCATTGTGACATTTAATTTCGGTTCGATTTCAATCATTTAATTAATAATCTTACTGTACAGCAGCTATCTTAGATGTAAGCCATTTTATACTTATTTAATGAAAGAGAATTATTGGAACTACACCACCCCATTTTTACTAACACTCCTTGCTTCATTAACTTTTAAACATCGTCTTATACCCATCTGTTTGTCTGACTCCTGACATGACCCGATTCAAGTATTTAATAACTTCTTCTACCATACACTTCCTCTACTCTTCGTTCATCCGCTCTACATACCCAAATCATCTAAGCGTCTCTTTCTTAATCTTACTAATTAGGTTTACCTACACATTTATGGCACGGTCATACAAGGTTTTACCACACGCACGAATCAGGGATCTAACCTCTACATCACTCAATCTACGAGTACTCTCATTCTTCCTCTGCCAGTTTCGTGCTTCAATGCCATACACTGAGATTGATGTCAGCACTCCAAGTCTTTTAAAATTATCTAACTTAGTCGTGTAGCTTCCAGGGTAGGCAGAAAGGATGAACTACAACGCCACTATGCTTTTGCTAATACCCCAAGCTTCATTCGTATTCAAGCAAACTCGTACATAATATTCACCCCCTTAAAACTAGTTTGTAAGAATATTCGGGTAGCACTTTGGGAAAAGCACATTGGAGATGGGAAATAATTATTGAAGATCAGATTAGTAATTCAGAAATAGAAGCATTAGATTGGTGAGAATGACAAAATGCAAAATGCAAAAATTATTAGTGTTCTAAAAAAATCTATACCAAGAATATTCTAGGTCATCACCACAAAAACGATACTGAGGCAAATACCTCAAACAATAATAAAACAAGAGCCAAGCAAATTGACTTGCTAAATATACCTAAGTGTAATGTTGCTTTTGTAAAAAGAAACACTGCATTTTTAGCAGTAAAGTTATATAACAAACATCCATGTAGTATCAAACAAATTAAAATAAAAAATAACTACATAAAGGACATCAAATCTTGGCTTAAGGAACTATCGCGAAAAGAACAGACTAGTGTGTTAAAACATTGTCGTAATTTTTTTTTTAAAAACATTTCCCAAACCATGAAGTTGTGTGTACCATAAAAGTCGCTGAATTTTCTTTTCTAAAACATAGGCCCCCTCAGCACAGGATCTCCTAGTGAGAATGACTATGAAAATATGAAACATCACCTATATATTTATATTTCATGTGTGTATTCTATAAATATAAAATACATAATAAAATAAATTGAATCCTCATCACAAGAGATTCCATTGAGAACATTATTATCCGTATATTTCGCAAGGATTTCATTTATACAGTATTCAGTCTACTTCCATCCTTTCTTTGCCAGTACTCGTTGAAACAATTTAGGGTTGGTAGGAGCACTCCATCGCAAACTACTTTTTTGATAAATTTTCCATTTCAATCAACACAGCTTTATCAAATACACTATTTTTTTTTACTAATAATGCTGAGCAGGTATTCGCATATATCATTTTGAAATGGAAGGATATACGTGTATTTTTTTCTAGGCATGAAAGTGAGGCAGGAAAGGTAGCCTCAGTTTTTCAGAATAATGCAGTTTATCCAACCTCGAAGTTTCCTTTTGGGGTTAGTATCCATTAGCCTATGGTTGGTTGACGGCGACTAACATACAAGTCTAGGCAAAAACACACATAAGCTCTTTATATAAGGGAACGAAAAGTGGATGAGACTCGTAAGTGTACGGGAAATCGGGGCCAATATTTGCTTGGTTTAAATTCCTAACAAATATGTTGGTTGTTTCGTGGGAAATCTAAGAAAGCAACTGCTGTTTTCTTGAACGAAATGCGAACGAGAATCAGAAATAGAAGAAGAAGCAATTGAAATTCAAAGAGCGCACCACGCTTTTATAGAGAAAATGTGGGAAAACTTATTCAGCAACAGTACTCTTCTGCTTATCTCTTACTTGGTTCCGTGGCCCTGTGAGCGCCGCGTTAACAGCTTACACCGGCACCACGATATGCGTAACGTTCGTGAATTGCTAACTCCTTCGCAACTTCTGTTAATATTATATTCCAATGAATTTATCATTAAAAACAGATATTTCATTATTATATTCAGACACCCCAGCAAATAGACCTTATTAGTATATTCTTTTTGCTATCGGGATCGGTGGAAGCAGAAAAATATATTCTTCGGAAGCTATTTGGAATTCAATACTTACCTAGTATTTTGCCTAATTAGCTAACGCGCTTTCCTTGCCAATAATTAGAGATTGGGGAGAGTGTTACGTGGTAGAATCCGATTCCTGATATTTCACTCTCGTGAATATTTAACGTTTCAATAATTAATTGTAGTATACAAAAATTTAAAAACTTTCAATTTAAACTATACATATATAAAAAATAAAATCTTTCAAAATTATAAATTATGTTATTTAAAATTTAAAATCAAAAGTATTTTCAAATTAGATACACGAGCTCATGATTTTAACACTATATTACTGAAGAACTAGTTTAAGGCGCCGCAACCGGGCTCAAAAAGAAGAAGATGGACAGATATATGAAATTACGAATCAGGAGCGCGCTAATATTTCAAGCGATTGTTTCGGGGTTGTCTTAAAAAGCGTATAAAGAAACATTGTGAATTCTTTCGTACATATAACTGAAACAAACCTGTTTATAATAATTTTTGGAGCGTACTTTGGGATTTTACATAATTTGCGTTTCGGCGCTGGGAATATCTAGATATTATCTTCAAGAATAACATACATTTTTTTAAGAGCTTTAAAACTTTATGTGTTTAAGGGAAGGTATGTAAGAAATCGGTAGAAATTCGGGTAGCGGCGGCTTAAGTCCCCGGCGTTGCCCGGCTTTACAATAATATTGTGCAAATTCTGCTAAAAGGAGATGTGAGTAGTTTTTCGAAATCTTATATGAACAATGACCTATCTCTTGTTTTGAAGATCAAGTGCGCGAAATTTCATCAATGTTGGAATGAAACTGTACATTTGAATACAAATCAAAACCACGTCGCCCGCCCGCCACAAACCCACAAAGCTACAAAAAGGCAATAAGATTTATAGAGTTTATTTATCTAATTGTACCTTTGAATAACGTGAAAAACACTAAAATCGGACAATATGTCGAACTGTCATTACGTTTTAACAAATATAACGGATAAAGCGAAAAACGACAGCACCACACCTAATAAAGGAAATGAAGTAACTAACTGAAAATTGTTGCATTGAACCGCTAATTCCAGATAAAAAGCTATGCAGATTTCATGACCTCAGAACTTACAATTCGAAAGTCTTTGCTGTTAATTGGCATTGTTAAACAATATAAATATAAATTAAAGTGATTTTTATTAACACTTCAAACACACCCAAAATGGTATCGTAATGCAATTAAATTTCACACAGATTATTTCGAATAAGGACAAAAAGATCTAAAAAAAAATCTATATACTATGCTATAAATTTAGAAAGGACGACATGAAAAAAATCTTTACAATCCTCGGCAAACACAAATAATTTAACAATTTTGAACACAATGCACAAAAAAGTTGACAAATGGATCACTTAATGACATGTGTTCTAGAAGGCTATATAATATAAATGGAGGATGATACAAATAATTTCTTTGATCAAAAGAAATAATTATAAATATTCTTCATATTAATCAAAAAGGAAAACGTTTAGATAACTTAGAAGCCTTGGAAATTAAAAAAAAATCCCTTAAAAAAAATGAAGAAAAAAATAGTGTCTTATAGCCCAATCATGGTTTTGTTCCCCTAACCACCCACTCTACATTAATATCTAGCAACGGCTCCACCCCTACCATAATAAAACATTGTTCCCATCCATATTTTGAAACTGTCAATTTAGTATACGCTTGCCCTGAAGAAGGAACGTTTGTTCTGAAACCGGTCGGATTTACTCATTATATAAGTGGTTCAAACAAAGTTGAATTGTTTCATTTATCTAAAAGAAGATTTAGTTGTTAATATTTCCATACCATAAATTTCAGATCAGATTCAATTCTTGTGATACGAATTTGCTGTATTCTTTCTGAATAATTGATATTAGAAAAAAAAATCTACAAAGCTTGTGTAATATATTGATGTTTTACATTCATGACTTTAAAATCAGTTGGATTTCTAAATGTTTCTTGAACATGACATCTAAAATGAATGCCTTAATAATCATCAATTTCCTACTTGTACTTGTACAGGGTGTCCCAAAAGAAAGTATATATTTTGTGGATCGATTTTTAAAAAAAGTAAGGGTTCCATCGAAAAAATGTTTGTTAAATACTAAAATACACAATTTGGGAATTTATTTCTTAAAAATAATTTTGTCCAAATGTAAACTCTCGCGTTAGCGGCATTCATTTAATCGAAGACTAAAATTTCTCATGACGGCTCGGCAGGTAGGCTTCGTAATGGCCGCCATTTCGTGATGGATATTTTCTTTTAATTGCATCAGGGGAAGTCGGATTTTTGGCGTACACTTTAGATTTGAGAAATCCCCACAGGAAAAAGTCCATAGGGGTTATGTCAGGACCACGAGGAGGCCAATTTATGTCACCTCTCCTGGAGATCAATTTGCCAGGGAAAATTTCATGAACTCATGGCAGAGACGTATTGGACGTATGTAATGTTGCTCCGTTTTGCTGGAACCATGTTCTTTGGTTGTATCAGTAAGTATGTAGGGGTGCAGCATTAGGTATTTGTGCAAAATGCTGTGTAACGATGATCTATGCACATTTAAAGCACTTGCGCGCTTCCGAATCGAAAAGTTTGAGTCGTCACGAAAAGACTGATAAACACTCTCTACATTTTCTACCGTTCTCGATGACCTTGGTCGCCCAGATTTTGGTTTTGCCAGCGTTGTACCGATCTCTTCAAACTTTTTAACCTATTTTCGAATGAGAGGAATGCTTGACGCATCATTGAATTGACGATAACCTCAAATGTTGCAGAATCTTCTACGCGCTACAGTAGCCGAATCACCATTTTTGTAAAACTCACGCACGCACAACGCGCGGTCGCTCCCGAGAAATGCTTCGAAAATGATTGACGTACTCCCCGCGCCCCTCGTAAAAGTTGCGTTCACACAGAAAGCAAAACAAATACATACTTTCTTTTGGGACACCCTGTATTGCATTCTCACCCAGAGATGATAGCGATCTAATCCTTTCTGTCGTAAGACTACATCAATTTACGACTTGTACTAGTATTGCATTCACCAAGAGATGCCAGCGATCCAAGTATCAGTACACCAGCGAATTGGCATTTATATTTATCCATGCTTATAAATCAGGCGCACTTGTTTCTCGATTTACGAATAACTGCATTCACATTATTGGATAGCAGCCATAAAAATTGTGCGCGTGGACCTTTTGCCCCGAATACGTATTTCATACTAGAGCAAAACGGACACGGAAAAAATACTGTCGACATTCGAAAACAAACAAGTTAAAACTTAAATGGGTCGATTTTTTTCCATAATCCTTTTATTCACTGCAGTGGGTTGAGCTGTAGTAACAAGTCAATGCAATATATGTCAGGCTGTCGATCAAATGGACGCATTTTTGATATCTGTTCTTTTTGTTTTTAGTATTAGCAGCGAAATGCATGGTATTGTTTCAGTGTATTCAGTAGGTAAAAGTAAATAAAAGGTCCAACTTTTTTATCGTTGCAAACATATTGTATCATCCTATTAGGTTTTTTTTAACAAGTCATCCCCTAGTTTTTGTAATCTATGATTATTTTTTTACATTAGCTTAGATTTTACACCAAGAGGCCCTGAGGAAAAAAAATTTAGTGCAGTTTACACGCAGTGGAAGCGAAACTTTACCAAAACAATCTCAATCAATACTTGAAAAGTGAGGTCATAATCAAAGCGACCAATAAGCGCAGACCAATAAGAACATCAAAGCGGTCAATGAGCGTTGTTGATGCGTAATCGTCATTTCGATTTCATCCGAAATGGCTACAGAAGTTTGACTTCAAAAACAGTATAATTATGAACAAGTTCTACTGTGTAATTGTTCCGCCTTCTGAAGATTGTTTGATTATTAAAATTCCTCAGGGCCTATGTCATCTTTGGAGATGCTGCGTGGTTAGGAAAAAAAGAAGATGAAGTTCTTGGAAGGAAAGGAGTATGAGGGGTGGGTAGGAATGTAAGGTTCAATGTGTACAAGAGTGACGGACGCATAAATCCCTCTCTCCCACTGCGTTACAAGGCAATGGGTCGAGAGTGGTCGGCTGAATAGTTTAAAAGGCCTCCTTCAACTAAGCAAACGCATCCGCTGCCAAGAGCTACAAAAACCTCACCCTGTGAATCCGGGCACCCCTGCTAAGTCACCGGACTTTTCTTGGGGTGAACTATAGCAGAGGAGCTGGTTAAATAATAAATGGTTTCCCGGGCGGCGGTACCCAATTAAACTGTATTGAATATTTTGTGAATAATGAAACCAAAACTGGATTGTAATAAAAGCCTAATAACTCATGCTGACAAAGGCCTCGCGAGTTGCAAAAAGATGCATTGACCTAAAATTAGGGGTGGGGGGGGGGGGGGTAAGCTGGTGAATGCGTTACGAAAAGTGGTGATTGTTACGAAAAATGTCATGCGAACGGTGGTTTATTGCTAGGCGAATGGTCGGCCCTTTACGCACGCTTGACTTGGAGAGTGATAAGGATAAGGATAAGGATAAGGATGGTCACCCAAATGTCATATGTCACCCCATTCGGTAAGTTTGGTAACTTAGCAGGGATACATGGGTTCATTGGGCGAGGTTTGTCTTGTAGTTTTACTTACTTACAGTCGTGTGGTCTAAAGCACACTCGTTTTTTCTTCTTATTTCAATTTAAAACACAATTAGTAGGTATTAGACAGATGTGGTCAGGTATTCAGGATATCATGTGGAAGAAAAAAAAAGTATGGTTTCGAAAAAAAAAATCAGAGTGTGCAATTCACACGCGATAGAAGTGAAACCTTCAGAACTTTAGAGTAGAAAAGAGTGGGTAGGCTACGAAACTACGAAGCACCGCATAAAGAGGAGACCGATGGGCTACGAAGCACCGCACAAAGAGGGGACTGATTATACGATCTCATTCTCTCGCAGGCCTCGGTTTGCCACTTTTTAGTGTCGCAATTTTTCGTTTCATCGAGTTTCAAATCACAATTCGGTGTTTAAACGTTGCTAAGGAAGTTTTCACTTCAAAAGTCACCGAAGACCAAAATTATTTACTTCAAATAATGTCAAGAATCACTGGTCAAGTACGTAAGTAAGTAAAGTACGTCCCTTAACATCCTACGAGTATGTATATAAAAAATAAATAATACTAATATGCTAGCTTTATATCCTAGATAACATCCTTTTCAAATATTAATTATTCATTTAATATTATAAGCTCTTCGCGAGGAAAATAGAAGAGAATTAACTTAATTTAATTTCATTAAATTGAAATTAAAACAATTTTTTAACTTTTTTTTATTTTTATTTTATTTATTTATTTTATTTTTTAAATTTTTTTTTTAAATTTTTTTTTTTGCAGTTTGATTCTTCTCTTCCGGTTTGTCCTACGTGATATCCAGGACAATTCATTTTTTTAAATTTATTAAATTATCGATTATTCTGCTACAGTGTCCATTGATATATTATTATTTCATTTGATATTTTTTCCCAATGTAAATATTATTAAATATTATTTAATGTAATAACCAAAACATATGTACCTACTCTAATATTGTGTACCTACCTACCAAATTTTATAAAAATTCTCTAACAAAAGAATGTCAATTGCCAGCCTGAAGATGTCCATAATAGGATGAAACCGGTACTGGTTAAATAAATATGTGGAAATAAGTTAAAAAATTGTTTTAATTTCAATTTAATACAATATAATTTCACCACGTATAACAGAACCATAAATAAACTCATAATTTAATTTAATTATTTTCAAGCACAGTGAGCCAGTTTTGTGTCTAATACAATTTGTGCTAACCCAGAGTTAAGTGTCAGTAACACACCAATCAATATTATGATTTAATCACTAAATAATTACAAAATATTTCGGACTAAAATGGTACATAATATAAATATTTCATCTTAAAAGGAATTTTACGTATTTAAAAATAAGTTCATTTTGGAATTTTAACCATGTAGGTAGTTGACTAATCTATGTTCTATAATGTATTTCTTAATAGCTGGTTCCCGGCGTGCGTTGCAGTGCCATATTCAAAGAAATAAATTGCTTCTCTCTGCGTATCCTTTCCAGTGCGTCCCGTTTCCCTTCTGCGTCCCCTTCCCCTCCCGCGTTCCCCTTCCACCTTTCCCGCCTTCCCTCTCCCTTTCCCTGTCCCGCCAACCCCCCTCATACGTTCCATATATTCAATCCCAGTGCATTTAGTTTTCAATTAACTTGCGTGCCACCTATTGCAATTTTTGTATATTATGGTAGAAGAAGTCGGGGACGCCCGAGGAAGACATGGCACGATCAAGTGAATCAGATACTTGAGACGGGCCATGTCAAAAGTCAGAATAATAGAAGAGTATGTATGAGACGATGTATGAATGTGAGTGAGGCAAAGAGTGTGTGCCAAGACCGAGTTGTGCATTTGTTTTTAATCATATAATGCTGCCCTTCTTTCTTACACACTCAATGTCAATAGTCGAAAATGAGACAAATGGTGAACGTATGTCTGCACACCTCCAAAGGAAAAATACAATAATTATAATAAATCTCTGAAATGAAACGCATTTTTTTACATAAGCTCCATACAGGAGGACCCGAGGACATAGACGGCCATAAAATATATTAACATAAGCACTCAAGTAATGGGGAAAACAGAAAGATAATTAGGTAGACTAATGAGAAACAAAGCATCAACTGGCATAGTGGTAAGGAGCACCGGGTTCATGAGGTGACTTACGTCCGGGTCTTGGCAGTTGATGCGCCTGCCCACCTGCTGCGTGGCGGGCCGGATCGAGAGAGACTGGTTGAGGGAGGCCTTTTGACCTTTCCAGCCGGACTCTCTCGACCCATTGCCTTGCACCACAGTTGGAGGGATGGATTCATAGGTCCGTCACTCCCGGACACACTGACCCCCAGATTCCTACCCAGCCTCATACCCTTTTCCTTCCCAGAACTTTCTATCCTCCCCATTCCTTAAAAAGATCCTCCACACAGCATCCCCTAAGATGACATAGGTCCTGAGAGAAATTATTTTCCTTAGGGCCTCCTGTGTGGAGCTTATGTAAAAAAATGCGTTCCATTTCAGAGATTTATTATAATTATTGTATTTTTCCTTTGGAGGTGTGCAGACATACGTTCACCATTTGTCTCATTTTCGACTATTGACATTGAGTGTGTAAGAAAGAAGGGCAGCATTATATGATTAAAAACAAATGCACAACAATCAACGCATTGACATTTGACGTTTTTGAATGTTTGGAATTCATGCACAGTTCAATATTATACCCCTCACAATATTGCTGCAGTTCTTTCAAAATAGGAGAATTTGTTCCTTCCAAAATGTATGGGGAAAATAATTTTCTTTATAACTATTTATTTCGTTAACTTTTGTGATGTTTCAATAGTTATTATCCTATCCGGGGCGGAGACAAATCCAACAAATCAAAGATCATCAAAATCAGCCCAGCCGTTCTCGAGTTATAAATAGTGTAACTAACCCGACTTTGTTTTATATATTAGATGTCAAACCACAAAGTGATTGCTTTCTACAATAATAAAAAAAAAACAGCTGCCTGCTAAATTCACATTCATCAAACGCTCGAACTGTCAAACGTGCAAAGTTAAAATAGTCGTTAAGTTTTTTCTGCGCAATTTACTTAATTTTTGTTTCAGTGAGAACCTTCTACAAAGTATTAGAAAAATTATAAAAAAAGATGAATTAAATAGGTAAAGTCGTTCTGAAGTTATGGCGTGACCAAGGGAAACAGGGATTCATTTTTATATATATAAATATAAGATGAAACACTAAACGAACAAAGAAATCGAGTCTTTGCCACAAATCGAAATGATAAATGGTATTTCAAATCTCGGATTTCTTATATCGACGACGGCATCTTCGCGAGTTGAGAAGAATAAATTGTATTCTACTTGATAGTTAAATTCGGACAGTAAAATCTTTAGACAGTTGAATTTTATGACGGTAGATGGCACTTTTTAGTTTAACACTTGCAATTCTTCTCAACTTGCATATGTTCTAAGTTGGTAAGATATTGATGTTTAAAAATGTTATTATGAACGTAATGGTGATCGGACAACCCAGCAAAGTGGCACCAAGTCATTAAAAGTGATGATAAAAACATGTTAAATAGATTAGGTTAATGGGCTATTTTTTATTTTGCTTCGTGACTTTTCAAAGGGGTGTTGAAATTCCATTTGCCAGTTGAGTTGTCATTGATTCTAACTTGATGTACGTAAAGTTCACCTAACGTGCATGCGTTTAGATGTGTTTTCTTTGTCAATATATCACTAAGCAGACGTGTACAGTACACTGTACAGACCTTAGTGAGAGCTATCGTCAGTTTGTCGTATCAGTTTCACGTGGAAGCTTCCAGATCAAGCCAACGGTAACTGATCAGATTAAACTTAACGAGTTGGAAATCTACAGCCCACTCGAGCAACATTAATTTCTAAAGCAACAGCTCCTCCGCAAACAAACATTTTGTTTACTCTCATCCAAAGTTTGAGGGGGCTTTGCGTCTTATCCTTTCTACCCGCGGAATAAACCTGGAACACGGATTGTGTATGAGGATCAGACACGACTTAATGCTCATCTTGACGGGTGTCCTGCTCAGAAGTTGATGTGTTGCATTTAGCGCAAGCCTTTCAAAGGGATCCAAAAACCCGGCAGATTAGTTCGCGAAAATGAAAAGAAACGGTATTTGCGGATGTGGCCGGATCAAGAGATAAACCTTATTTTCTTTACATCGGGTTTTACAAAAAACTTCGGCAAAATTTATAGGATTTTTGTGGATAAAGGGTGGGGAATAAACAAACCAATAACCGAGATAGAAAACTGGGCAGCCTCCATATTAAGAACTTATGTCTTACGTGTACAATTATCAAAATTGCGTTGATCCCTTCGTGGTATTCAGAGGGTAGAATCGTGTGCGTTATTATCATTATCATATAAAACAATTTTGTTTCGAACGTTAAGTAAACACGTGCTACAAAATAGATAAGGTCATAATTTTTGATCCTCGATGTAATAATATTCTGATTCGAAGTAAACAAGCTGGCTCCCCTTTAGAAAGTAACAACTTTATAGACCCTTTTCACAAAATAAAAATAAATATGGGAGATTCGCATGTTTACACGAATATCAATGCGATGGAAGCGATACTTTACAGAATCAGAATGGCCCATCTATACACTAAGGAGTCAGGCGGGTTGTACGCCGTAATTATTGATGTAAGGGATGAATGAGAGGCTGTAGTTTCTCTGGGCCACGATAAAAACGGACCATTACATATTTATTGCGGAATACATCACCCGCAAAAAAGGGAAATTCAATATGGAATCGCAACGATTTTGCTGCGTGGCGAATACCCATAAATTATTGAAAGGCGACCTACAGTTGTGGCTTAAGTTTGAGAATTTAATCAGAGGGAAATCGAGGTATCCACCGTTTCGGTTTGAATTTCAACTTGTATAAAACAGTTATTTCTTTCTTTCATAAATAAATATGATTGAAAAAGTTTTGGGCGTGTTTCGCTATTACGACTACGAGGAAGACATTGACCCACAACGGCGGCGAAGTAACGATGCCAATCGATGGAACCTCAGACAATGTTTTGCAGATTTGCCTCGGGTCGTGGGAGATTAGTACGTAGGGATAGAGGGGTAACCCCGCACCGACTACTCGGGCTATTATCGTAAATAGAAAACATTGAAAACGTTTGCCCATTTCTGATTTTCGCAAACCCCCCAAACTACGAGTTCAGTAGTGAAGTAACTCCCGCAATCTAAACTTTTACTCGGATATTGGGTCTAAAATTGTATAGTACAAACGGCAACTAAAAGCATGGTGCAAGTACAACCATTTATCGAAATTAACGAAGTATGCCTATATTATATAGTTAATCGTTGTTTTTTTTCAGTCATTTCCATTCTTTTTGACGTCATTTTAATTTATTGAAAATAAATCACTTTTCGTCGCGATAAATTGGTTTGCATTTATCCCGACAAAGAAACCTTTGGTTTCGAAACAAACTAATTTGATTAAATAGTGGTGTATACAAATTCATTTTTTTTATTGAAATGTATTAAAGTTGTGCTGACAAAGCATATCAAAGAATAATATAATAAATAGGTTGGTATTAGTCTACAAAAACTGTACATTTATATTTAGAAGGAGGTTAATTAATCCACGAGGATTAATTAATTAGCAACATCAGAATAGATATCCATCTTACTAATATATATATATATATATAAAAAAATCGACTGGAATCCTTGAGTCCTTGGAAATCATTCGAAACATGAAATTCAAGACGTAAAATGGAAATAGACCAAAAAATCTGCCTTAATTTTGCACTAACTTAGTCCTATAATAATAATTTTTCGTAAGTCGAGGTTTATCCGAATATAAAATTGATTTTCTTTAATTTAAACTTTGAATAATATGAATCGAGTGAGAATTCGATGAGCTACGATTCCAGCCAACTTGAAAAACGTGGTGCTGAGAAAAACGCGTTATAAGTTTTCTTTTGAAGCCGCTTGTTTTCCGTTCTACCTGTACACCGTAGGTTGGTGGGCACCGCTCCTAACTATATTTCAAGATCGAATTTGATGCTATAACTTTGAGAATGTATTCTCCCCACGTATTGGAATATTTTTGGGCAACAAAAAAGTAGATTTTTGAATCGGCTGGACCAGACCCCTCCTTCAGGAAGTTTTAACCAAACAAACGCCGTGGTAATAAGTCAAGTTTTTCACTCTTCTGATCTTATGGGCCGCGTTCTATATACTGAGTTTATAAGTGAGGGGTTAGATGGTATAGGTTTATTAAGTTTAGATGGTATAAGTTAGTGATAACGCATTATAGTTTACATGGAATTAAAGGAAATTGTTTGAATCTATATATGTATATATAAAAATGAATCCCTGTTTCCCTCGGTCACGCCATAACTTCAGAACGACTTGACCTATTTTATTCAAACTTTGGGGATTTGATGTGTGCAATTGTGCATGCCCGCGATGATTTTTATATACAATAGTGGGTTCTGGCACCATAAAATTATGAATTGCTAACCGTTCATCCGATTGCAATGAAGCTTTGGTGAGTTGTTGTGAGCACGCCCGCGAAGGTTTCTATATGTATATAGTGGTGAGCTCTGGCATTCATTCCTATAAAAAAATTGTATTAGGTGGCACGCGAGCTGTTTGAAAACTGAGGGCGAGGGAAGTGGGGAGAGGGAACGCGAGAGGGGAAGGGGGCGCGGGAGTGGAAGGGGAGGCTGAAGAGAAACTTGACGAATGGGAAAGGACACGCAGGGAGAAACAAATGTATCAAAAAGCATTACAATAAATTACAGTTAGAATTGAATATTCATAGCTAAGACAGGAATAAGTCAGTCGGGTCAGCTACACCTATATAATATATTACTTGCATACCTAAATTTGAAATCTATTGTTTTATGTATGCCTTTAAACGATATCTTTTTTATAATGATGCACGACGTAGTTACATCGAAATGGAGTTAAATAATGGTAATTGTAATTACCAATTTAAAATGTCACGTAACACCCTTGCCAAATGGCTTCGGCTAATGTCTCGGACTAGATGTAAATATTAATTATTATATCACAGTATAGTAATCCGGAGGAAGCGTGTAATGTAGAATTTATTAGTGTACAGAATGTAATGTGTGTGTTAGAACGGAAACAAACAGAAGTTAGACGTTAGGTTAGGATATTTGGTTGCTCAATTGGGACGGGCTTCACACGAGACGATGCATAATTTAATAGTCCCTCTGTCACACACTCACAAGTGTCAAATTGCCTTGCGATTATTTAGATACGTTGTGAGGAAGGAATACGTCCAGATCATTTATGCTCACGCCCCAAATGGCAAGAAATGGATTAACGAGCGGCCAAGAAGTTTGGAAGCTATTTTACAATATCTATATCAATAAATTTACCCTTTTGTTAACTGAAATTGTCGAGACGGGACAAACATCGTCAAAGCACCACTGCCAAAAGAAATATTATCCTTTTGAAACAGAATTTTTCATCGTGACATGGAGAAGTGTAGCCTTTTTCGTTCCACATAAAAATGTGTATTGTTGTAGTGTTATTGAAAAGCTTATTTATCGTAAAAAAATAAACGTACCTGCAACTGATAAGATGGTGAGCTTTTTAAATTAAAATTTTTATGTGTTACTAGCTGCCCCTACAAACGTTTTTTTTATTTCTATCTAAGTTTTAAAAAGAAAGACAAACACTCCCGGGTTACGAATAACCCAACAATGTTTGAAAATCTCCTATCACTGACGTTCTGCCAAATTATTTCTAGTGAATATTTTGGTTCTTAAATAAAAAATAACGAATTTATTGTAAGTGTGTGTGGATGGGATCTATGACAGAAAGAGGAATGGAGCGCTACAGACCCCCAATAAAAACAAAAAATACCAACTGAAGTAGAAAAATGACATAAAGAAAATCAATATCAATTTCGAAGAGCAATTGAGTGTACGATATTTTTGTTGGTCCGTCTTTAACCAACACAAATAAGCTCGATGGTTTGCCCACGCGAGAACATGATGCCGAATGAAATATCAAAATGACGCGACGCTTCTCGTGAATGTCTTGCGTGTAGATGAAAGTTCTATGAGGCGAACGTAGCGCCATCTGTCATTCAACAACATAAATAATTTTGTTCTGTTTGAAATACGAACGACGGTTTAATTTGTTCATACAAAAATACTAAAATCGCTATTGAAAATGGGAGGGTGGGGGGCAGGAGGGTTAAAATTTGGGGTTGTAGGTATTTTTTAATGCAAAATAATAATGAAAAAGTTGTCGAAAAATAGATTTTTTTTCAGGATAGGGACACCCTAATCACCTAGCGGTATGAAATATAACCTATTCTCATACCTACCAAGCATACATAAAAAAAATCATAAAAATCGGTCAAGCCGTTTTGGAGGAGTGCGACCACAAACACCGTGACACGAGATTCGTATAAGATTGGATTTAAATATTTTTGAACGTGAAGGTACCGTTCCGATCGTTAGAATATTCATGTGAAGTGATTCTTCAACAAGCTTTCATTTAAAACTTACAAAGGGCATAAATTTAATATGATATTTTAGAGAATGAACAGTGTTTACGTCTGAATATTTGATAGGTAATTTGTTCTTGGACAACTGCTCCCTGGACAGTTGCCTCTGACAATTGTTGCCCCCGGATAATTACTCCCTGACAATTCCCCACCGGGCAACAAATCCATTATGAACTATTCTGTCCAATGTTAATGTTGGTGTTGATAATAACTTTACATACTTCTTCATTGAGCTGTAATGAACCTTTTGTCTACACGGTGATGCTATTCCAATTGCGATGATCGATTGCTTTTGTTCCTAACAGTCCTTCTCCCGAATTCGATGTATTGACGTGCATAAACCAGGCTTTCAGGTAGATTATTTGACTTCGATTCGTACATCTTATTCGTCTAAAAAGTCCTTATTCTCCCCCGCTTGGCATACATCAATAATCCACCCCAGATTACCGACTCCTGTGCAGCTGATTCTATATTTTTATTGTCTCTTGGTTTTAGACAACCATTTAAGAGCGTTTAACCAGCCAGCGACTGAAAATCCACATTTCGTCGAAAGTTGTTCTTACGATCGTACGGGGCGGTTCCGACGAGAAAGATTAATTATTCTGCATACCAGCTTTTTAAAATTATAACTCAATTTCTATTTTATTTCATTCAAAATTTGCTTTAATTTATACCTACACCCAAAAATGCTGAAAGGCGCGATGATAAAACTATTAAAATAATGTAATTTTTGTAATTATTTTTTGATTATAAGTATTTATCATTTTTCAATAATATCAAAAAAAATCTGAAATATATTAGTTTGTAAGTGCGCAAATAAATAAACAAACGGAAATATTTTCGTCAAAAAACACATATACGTATATATTTTTTAATGATTTTATTTAAACTAAAATTAAAATTCTGAAACATGCGTTTCCAGGATAACGTATTGACTTATTTTACTGCATTTTTTTTTTTTTTTTTTTTTTTTTTTTTTTTTTTTTTTTTTATTCTTCATTTTAAGCACCCGCTAAACTGCCAAAGCAGTTTGTCAGCAGGTCAATTTAACAATATTAATATAACATTAAATCACAAATATAACATGAAACCACAATACACAAAATAGATACAGAAGAATAACTTTTAAATAGCTACAATACAAAGGCAAAAAATATACAGATAGACAGATATAACACAGGCAAATTACTCTTAGTCATATTTATACATAAGATTACAAAACAATATCAGTATAAAAAGTTTTGATCCATTAGCCATTTTTTAATTTTTTTTTTTAAATCGGTGGTGCAATTTGATTCGATTTTTATGTTTGCTGGCATCTTATTAAATATGGTAGGGACAAGATAAGTGAATGTCCGTTGTCCGTATTTATTTATAATTTTCGGAATGGATAAACCCTCATTTTTACTAAATCTAGTGCCATGTGCATGGTCAACTTTTTCTTTATATATTGAATCCGACAAAAGGTTTTGGCATACAATCTTAAACCATAATATCCCTCGAACAGGTAATATATTAACTGACTCATATAATAATTTTATGTCTCTTCTTTGTGCATAAATACTTTTGCTTACCAAGAGCTTAGTCAAAGAGTTTTGAATTGTTTGAATGTAACCTATATTTGTCTTGCACGAGTTTCCCCAAGACGTTATTCCATATCTGATAGTAGATTCCGCCAATGACAAATAAATTATTTTTAACGTACTTATGGGCATGAAAAATTTAATTTTGTAAATTCGCCCAGCAATAGCTCGTAGGCGTTTGCAAATGTTGCTTAGGTGAGTATCCCATTTCATATGCGTATCTACAGTTATCCCCAAATATATATACGTTTGTACAATTTTAATGGTTCCGCATTTGCAAGATTGTGACGAATTGTGTATACACTCAAATGTATGCGATTTTATTACAGGCGTGATGGTATATTTGGCATGATTATATGATTTGAAATGGGTGTTGTATAATACAAAATCTTTTTTGAATATTTAACAAGTCTACGAACGACCTAAGGTAAAATCTTATTATACTAAAAATGAACATTTTTTCTCAAAATTTAAAACATGCGTTTCCTAGATGAAAGAACAATCTTTTGAAATCAATTTATGATTTTTAGTGGAAAAGAGTAAATACGTCTAAAATCTGATTTAAAAATGACGTATTTCTGGATTTCTCTGGTAAATTCCCTCTTAAATCAATGATAAATTGTTTTGCGTAGGTTTTACATGATTATTTTCTATATTCTAGGTAAATATTCGGGGAATGTAGGCAAATATCATGAAACAATTATGTACAAATCAATAACCTATTTATTCTGTTAACTTCACCCAGAAATGTCTACAGAAAGATGCTTAGCAGCAAATAGATGGTTAAAGGTGTACATTCTGTCAGGTTGAACACCTGGAATGTAGAGACGTTCCTTGCGGTCACCCACGTCAGTCCTGATAAGGGTATCGAACACTGAGGACTGCTCAACATACCTTTACACTGGCTACATAGTTACATAGTAATAAACACCGGAGCCCTACCAACTGATCCGGGTCATTTTACCTAACTTTTATCCCATACAAAAGATGTCCTTGCTCCATTTTGTAAAGAAAGGCAGTTCGGAATCTGGGCATGTAAATCTAAGTGATCGAATGAAAGCCATTGTACCATAGACAGTGCGGAATTCTGTGCTGAATATGGGATGTGAGAGGGAATTTAAATTGACATATATGTTTTTTCTTTTTCATTTTAAAACCTATTGCTCAAGAGTCGCACTTCTCGAAGTCGGTGAGACTATGACACACGAAACAGAGAAAATGTGAAGGAAACGAAGAATTATAGTGGAAAAGAATGTTTGGGAAGTACCTACCTGGCTTTTTTTTTTTTAACGTTAACTCCACGCAGGAGGCCATGAGGAAAATAATTTCCCTCAGGGCCTATGTCATCTGGGATGCTGTGTGGAGGGTCTTTTTGAGGAGAGGAAGGAATGAACATTGGTCTTGAAGAGACCAATGTTGTAGGAAGGAGGAAACACAGAGGCCGGCAAATCATTCCACAGCCGAGCTGTTGAACACAAGAACGAGTTGAAGAAACGACCCGTTCTCATGTGGCAAATGTCAACCGTGTACAAATGTTGGGCACGCGTTTGGCCTGTTTCCCGACTATGCACCGGTGCCGAAGGGATCAATGATGCTAGTTCCTCGGAGCATCTTCCATTGTAATACCGGTAGAACAAGGATAGCATTCCCACCCGACGCCTGTGCTCTAAAGATTGCAATCCGTCTGTTAAGATGGGAGAATCTATCAAACGGACCGCCCGTTTCTGCACAGAGTCGAGGGTATTTTGGAGCTCCAGACCAGAGGTGGCTGCCAAATTCAACCGTGGGGCGCACTTGTGATTTGCACAGGGTTAGCAGTTGTGTACTATCAAAGTATCTGCGGGCCCTGTACAGTACGCCCAGTTTCTGTGAGGCTAACTTTACTCTGGCTTCGATGGAGCCCCCATACCTGAGCTGGGGTTACACCAAGCATTTCGATGGAGGGCCTGTTCGGAAGATTGCTTCCGTTGAAAGAGACTAGATTTTCATTTCGATCCCTTTTAGACGTAATCAGACAAGATTGGGTCTTTGAAACATTAAATTCAACGAGATTATTTTTACCCCAAGAGAAAACACTCTCGAGGTAACCGTCCATTCTTTGTTTCAAAGCCCTACGAGCTGTTGGAGTTTGTGAGCCCTTTGGGGGCTTGTCAAACAAAAAGCTATCATGAACTGTACTGTCATTCGCGTAACATTGAATTGGTGCACATGACAAAAGGTCGTTGATGTGCAACAAAAACAAAGTCGGAGACAGAACCGATCCCTGTGGGACGCCAGAGTTTATCGAGTGTGAGGAAGAGGTGAAACCATCGACTACCGTCTGAATTGACCTCTCCCTCAAGAAGTCGGCAATCCACGTAGTCGGCAAACGAATGCAGTTTGTTGACAAGTCCTCGGTGCCAAACCCGGTCAAAAGCCTTGGAGATGTCCAGTGCAACCGTTTGGGTCTCACCGAAACGTTCCAGGCATCGCCCCCAAACATGCGTCACATACGCGAGAAGATCACCGCACGAGCGGTTCCGCCGGAATCCATATTGACGATCGTTAATAATTTTGTTCTTCTCGAGGTATGTGAGCAGTTTGTCGTTGATCACACGTTCCATCGCTATGGGGCGGTAGTTGGCCGGGTTGGAGCGGTCACCCTTCTTTGGAATAGGATGGATAACCGCTTTTTTCCAACCAGAGGGCACAGAGCCAGTCTTCAGGGACATTTTAAAAAGCTTCGTCAAAATTGGAGCTATTTCTGTAGCGCACCTATGTAGTACCAGAGCAGTTATTCCGTCAGGCCCACTATTTATTATATATCAATTAGGCTATTTATCAATTAGAGCTATAATTCTTAAAATTAACATTTCCGATAGTACCACTTATAACTTTTTCGAAAGGTCTTCAGAAAAATAATTCCCCTTAGAGCCTGTCATCTTTGGCGATGTTGTGAGCAGTCTCTTTTTAGGAAAGGAATTTCTGGGAAGGAAAAGGTATTGGGGGTGGGTGGGAGTAAGCGCGCCTAGGGAGAAGCGGACGCATGAATCCACCCCCCTCTTTGAGGTGCAAGGCAATGTTTCGAGAGAGTCCTGCTGGAGAGGTCAAAAGGTCTGCCTCAACCAGTCTCTCCAGCCTGCCACACAGTTGTTGGGCAGATGCATCCAAAGATTCAAACAAATCTCACCTCATGAACCGGGAACCCTTCTAAGTTAGAACGTAGCAAACCACTTTGGGTGACGTATGGTAGAGGTGTCGGTTATCTAATAAATGATTCATAGGGCGGCGGTATCCATACCAGCCTTTAATTTTTTTACTTCTACCGTCCCGTCATGTAGAATCACCTCCCGAAGTTATTAGTTTCAAAGAAAAATACGTAGATATGTACTTTAATTGAAGGTGGCTTTAAAAGCACTCCGCATAACAAAAACCCAAAGTAGAATGCTTGCGGTAATGCAGTGGCATGAAAAGGGTGAATAATGTTGATATTTTGAGGGCTCTCTCATTACCTGAGCAAGGAAACAAACCGTGTTTAGATAAATAGATTATGGTTCCATAATCTCCAACAGAACAGTGGCAAAACCAAATAAGAAAAATAAATGTCTTAACTTACAGAACTGAAGGAAGAATTCCAAACGAAGGTGTGGGTACTGATTTATAAACTGGACTTACCTGCAAAAGAGAAAAGATAAAACATTAGAAAAACACATAAAAAAACATGTGTGCAGTTCACACGCGGTAGAAGTGAAACCTTCAGAAAACTAAAGTAGACAAGAGTGCAGAGGCTACGAAGCTCGCACAAAGAGGAGATCGATTATTCCATCTCATCCTGTCACAGGCTAAATCCTAAAGATGTACCTATGTTTGTCTCTTTTTCGTTTCATCGAGTTTCAAATCACAACGGTGCTAAAGAAGTTTTCAATTAAAAAATATATGTTTAACCCATGTATGATTGAATATATCGTGATATATTTTTCGGGTATTTTGCCGTGTAGCGCTACCTCTTCCTTAGCCAACATTTTGGGTAGCATTACAGTGTACATATTAGGGTACATATGTAATCGATAGTATATAATTAATAACAATTATACATATACCCTTATTATGGACTCCGTCCGAAACATTGGCTAATGAAGGAGGTAGTGCAACACAAAATTATACCCCAAAGATAAATCGATAAGACCTAACCTAACTTATTATTTGATCGTTGTCTTTTTTACGCTGTAACCACACATTCATAATGATACTGACATTGTTAGTAATATATTTTTATCATCATTTTTAACAGTTTATAGCCAAGTTAAAAATAATTGCTTATAAATCACGATTTGCCACCTGACCTGTTCTGCAGCTCGCATCCTGACTGCCGAAGCGCAACGCTTAAGAGCGTTTAACCAGCCAGCGGACGAAAATCCACATTTCGTCGAACGTTGTTCTTACGATCGTGCAGGGTGGTTACAATGAGAAAGATTAATTATTCCCCGTACCAGCTTTTTAAAATTATAACTCAATATCGAATTTATTTCAATCCAAATTAGCTTTAATTTAGACCTTCATCCAAAAATGCTGAAAGGCGTGATGATAAAACTATTAAAATAATGTACTTTTTGTAATTATTTTATGATTATAAGTATTAATCATTTTTGTCTAAATTTAATAAGAATGATAAAAAAATCTGAAATATATTAGTTTATAAGTGCGCAAATAAATATACAAATGGACCAATTTTCGTCAAGAAACACATGTACGTACATATTTTTAATGATTTTATTGAAACTAAAATTAAAATTCTAAAACATGCGTTTGCTAGAAATTGTATTGATTTATTTTACTGCATGATTATATTATTTGAAATGGGTGTGGTAAAATACAAAATCTTTTTTGAAAATTTAACAAATCTTCCAACGACCTATGGAATAACCCTATTATACTAAAAATTAAAAAAAAATCTCTAAATTTATTACATGCGAATGCTAGATAAAAGAACAATCTTTCGAAATCCATTTATAATTTTTTGTGGAAAAGAGTCAATACGTCTAAAATCTGATTTGAAAATGACATATTTCTGTTTTTTTTTGGTAATGCCCTCTTAATTTGTGGACTAATGTTCTGAAGAAATTTTCAACAAATTTTATGACTTCCGCAATGTTAGGTACATCCGGTGTAATAGTTTAGATTTAACTATTCTAGAAGATTCCCACCATCATTTGACCTCATTCCTTTACTATTTCCCCCGTATTCTTTCCGCCGCATAACAATCCTCAACATTAAGATTGTCACATTATTTTATTTGAATTTTCTAAACCATTTTAAGAAATACTAAAATTGTAATATGTAAAATATTTTTTATTCATAAAAATGTACATCTCTTTATTTCCAATCTGGTCAAGCTTTCGTTTGAAAGAATAAAAGTCTAACATTGAAGGCTCTTCAAAACCGATATCAAAATAAATTGGATTTATACAAACTTGGTCAAAAGCAGTACAATTTTGTAGCTGAAATTTAGCATGAAGTATGAGTGAACTTCAATAAAATGTTCGTAAATCTAAGTATCCAGACAGTCTGAAGTCGGAACTATTTAAAATTAATGTTGAACGATTATATTCGGAGCGCGTGATCAAATGAGCCTATTATTACTTGGAGAAACATTAAATCATTTGTATTTAGAAATAGTTTCGTTCCATTTTGTACGTTGAATGGAAACATTTACACATAATTTTAATAGCCGTTTCTAGACATTTAATAACAATGATTTTTCATTGTAATGTAAAGGGTGTATTTTTTAGAGGTGTACAAATTCAAAGTGAAAAAAAATAACATTAAGATAACGTTTATGTCTATGATATTGGCTTTATTTAATAAATAATTTTATGCCATTATTGTTTAAATATGATTTCGGGCACATGAGCGCCATGGCTAGCTCGAATGAAGTGCAATCGTGAAGTCCAATTTTCGACAACTTGTTTTTTGTAGAGGTTTGGTTTTAAAACTGGCAATATTGTTTCTTCAGACTTTCAATTTGACAGTTGATTTGTAGTCAGTACGTTTTGCCATTTCACCATGAATAGACTGATGTCAGAACAGCGCTTGCAAATTGTGCAAATTTATTTTGAAAATCCAGATATGGCTAGAATGTTACGATCAATGGAGCGCGCTACAGAACCATGATCACTGACTTCTTCGTACCTCATTGATGTGACAGAGCTGCGGTCTCATCAAGATGGCGCAACATGCCACACGGCGGATGCCACCATCAATTTATTGCGGGAAACATTTGGAACTGAGAACTGGCCTCCACGACAGTATGATCTCACACCATTAGATTACTCTATTTGGGGGTATGTAAAGTCACTAGACTATGCTGATAAACCAGATACGTTGGACCATTTGGCAGTCAACATTCGCCGTGTTTTTGCCGGTATTTGGCCCGATTTGCTCGATAAAGTTGTCGAAAATTGAACTTCACGATAGCGCTTCATTCGAGCTAACCGTGGTGCTCATATGTCCGAAATTATATTTAAAAAAAATGGCATAAAATTATCTATTAAATAAAGCCAACATCATAGATATTAACATTATTTTAATTTCGCACGAATCGATATTAAAGTGACCGAGATATCATAGGAGATGATAACTGCACGGATTACTTAAGTAGATTGCATGCTCCTTGAAATTATTGTTCCAATATATTACATGTAGATAATATTCTATACATTGTAAGACGGGATGGGCATGGAAGGTAGGTTGGATGGAAGAAGATATGTCAGGCGCGGTCCCTCAATACGTACTGTGGATGCGGCGCTTCCCTTCCTTTTGAGGCGTATAATAAATATAATAATAATTGTTATTTACTTATTCAGCATCAATAAAAACTTTGAGCTAATTTTTTTCTAGCCGTAAACAGCAATAAATACTGCAATTTAACGACACTGTCCCAACCTCAGCGACCAAAAACAACAAAACGCGACGCGCGGACCAGACCGAAATGCATAATAACAACACCATTGCAACACCATTTTCGATGCCAGTGTGTCGAATATCGGGTAAACACACCAATACCAGCAAGAGTGGATTCTCTGCTCCATTCCGCATCCACGATGTTAGAAAAAGTTTGATATTTGCACATGCGTGTTTAGTTCTGCCTGCCAAGTTTCTGAAGCAGTATACGGGAGCATCCAACGTGCAGAAAACCACTTTAGAGCATGTAGGCATAGTGCACAGAATAGCACGACAAATTCGGTACGTTTTAGAGAATTTGTTCCCGCAACCATTTTGACAATTTGGCTTAAACAACGGATGCCGATTGATACGTTAAATATCTTTCGAATATCTATTTAATTGATTTAATTTTAAAACTGTAATAATTGATGTGAAGGATAAAGTATTTACAGAGCTAATTTGAATACTATTTTAGTCGGTAATCACATCTTGTTCGCGGGCTAGTCTGCAGGTATTTATATTTGATATTAGGTAGGTATATACTTCAGCATCCCTTTTACAAAAAGTCATCGACCGCCACTGGTATATATATAGAGTTACGTTAACAGTACCATTTTAATTAAGTGACAGTAAATAACTTTATCCTCTCTTTAATAATAAACATCAGCATGTTTCAGAACCAATGACACCTTCATCAGGATTATTGTCATAATACAAGTATTCTGAATATTATAAACATTATCGTGAAAGTAAATTTAGGAGATGGATGTTAAAAAATAATTTTGGGCTATTAATTGACTATTAAAACTTTTTTAAATTCAAAAATTTCAAAATCATCTAATTATATTCACACAAAAACTTAAATAAACTTTTTTTAAATTAGAAAAATGTTTTTTTGTTTTTGTTTTTTTGTTTTTTTTTGTTTTTTGTTTAATATAAATTTATAGTACAGTGGTTTTATATAAATTACATACCGGTACACAAATTATTTAAAATTGCAATCTCACCAAAGAAGAAACTAGTTCTTGTGCTTGATGAGCGAGTTACACTAATTATAACAGAAATAGAATAACATTATGCAATAGGTAAATATATACAGCCTTACTAAAAAACCCAGTGAAAATTTTATTCAATTGACAAACGGCCGCGGATGTGAAAACATTACTAATTAAAAATTTGTTCTTTGAAAGAAATACACATGGTTTCCACGGCCTGAGAGGGTAGTTTATCTCTGTTTTAACCATTGATGTCCGAACGATATTTGTAATTTTTCCATAGTATTTTGAATGTTCTATATATTTCTTATTTTTGAAGGTATCGTAAAAACAAATACCATTTATGAAAACTAGATAAAATTACCTTTTAGATTTGAGTATTTGAAATACACTTTAGCTTTCAAAAACTGCCATATTTTATGATTCAAACTCGGAAAAACATAGAAAAAAATTTCCTCCCACAACATTTTTGACCAAAATGTAGAGAAATTTAAATAAAATCAAAATTTAAAAAACACAGTCCTTTTTTGTAATAAATTTGGAACGAAACTATCACCTCACTTTTTTATCGTGTATACAATAAAAAAATAATAAAAAATTTCAAAGTTTTTTTTATTGCCAAAAAAATAACTTAGAAATAATACCGAAATTTAAAACAGATTTCTTGCATATCTAAAGACGTTAATTTTTTTGATACGTTTACGAAAACATGTATTAGATTTTAATATTATAAAAAATTATCACTTTTAACAAATTCTCTTAAAATAAAGATCTAAAATGAAAATTTTATCTTAAGTAACCTATAAAAAACAAAATTCTGACAGTTCAACTTTGAAAGTACGGCGTTTGAACAATAACTTGATTAAACTGATGTAAAACACACAAATAATATGGTAAATATATCAATTATGTGAACAGAAGAGTAAATTCGTCACTACAATAGAAATTATTTAGTAAAATCACAACATTTAGGCACTAACAAAATTTTCCATATCCCGCCATAAACACACCGAACTGTTTTGTCATCGCGGGCCGATATGCACAGGTGCACCAATAATGCCCCTAGCGGAGAAGAATTAAAACAACATTGTTTCCTTGTAAATTAAAACCATATACAACGTTGTCACATCTTCAATGCGTTTTAACAGCGTGACCACGAAAGAAACGTTATTGGTAATAAAACGTCTTTTAGTGTATACGAGCTCTATTTATGTTATTGCAATAACACAGTTAATCGGTCGCGCTGTGGTTTTTTTTAGTAAGGCTGTTAATGTTTATGATTTGTTTCCTGATTTTGATTTCCTCAACTCTAATACAAAATTTTAGTTTTCCCGAATAAAAATAAAAAGTTACAATCAATTTGTTCAAAATATCAACCTTGTGCTTGTTATTTAATACGTCATTTTTAAAAATTATTATTGGAATAAAAATCTGACTGAACAGTATTTGAGATGTTTATAATACAACTTTTAATGTATGATTATTTTAATAATATTTTTGCCATTGAATAATGGTAACGGTTGTTTATTGTCATTTAATCGGTTTATTTGAAATTATAATATAAAATAAGAATTATATTTACATTTATGTGCATCACAAAGGTAATTTTACCCTCTGATGGTAAATATTTATAATATATTTGAAAATAATATGCAAGTGAATAAATCATATCTATTTCGGGAAACAAGGATATTGAATTTCTTACATTTATTCTCTTAATAAGATTAACTTTTTGTCAAGTTTTTTTGCACGGGCTCTAATAATGATTTCTGTAAGATAAAAAGAAACCTCCAAAGATTTGATTTCCACGAATTCACATAATAAGAAACGACTCTAATGCTTCTCCATCGAAAACCGAAAGTTTAAATTCGGGCAGGTAATCGCTCTTACTTATGTTTGTGAATAGGCAATTGGAAAATGAACGAAGAATTAATGGTAAAACTATTATGCATTCCATTTCATCAAAATCCTCTGAAATAATATTTTTTGGCGGGCGGAATATTTTCATTTTATTTTCAGTTTTTTGTTTGAGAAACATTTTCTTAATGAGTATCGTGATTGGATAAGTTTTAAGATTTTCACGGCCAAAAGCATTTTCGTTATTTGTTTTTGGGGTGTTATGCCGTGTTGCGCTACCTCCTTCTTTAGCCAACGTTTCGGACATCGTTGCAGTGTCCAAGTATCGTGATTGATTTTTGTGGGATTTTTGGGGTATGCCAAACATGTCCACCGTCAGGGCAGATGTGTAATCTTATCTTAATCATTACACATCTGCCCTTACTATAGACCATGCAATGCTGTTAGAAACGTTGGCTAAAGAAGAGGTAGCGCAACACGGTGTAATACCTCAAAACTATATCATGATAATCCATTTGATCGGGAAAATCTCAGATTTTTAATTTGGTTGAATGAAAAGGAAAGAACAGATATTCGAAATATCCTAAATAACTAACACGAGTATATATTATAGATACATTTTAAATAATTTCCTCACGAAATTATATAATATCAAAATACGCAGGGTACCGCTTGTTTACAGTATTAATAATTATGTTCCCACTGTATTTATACTTTCTTATTAATTAATTATCATGTACCTACTGTATTTATATTTATTTCCATGTGAATTTTAAATTACATACACAATGTTTTTATGGAAATATATCAAATAACAAAATTTAAAAGTAAAGATTTAATATAACGTCATTACGTATGTATGCATGTGTTTTTATATCTATATATACAAATATATATTTTTATTTTTATTTTGTCTTTTTATATTATATTTTTATATTTTTACCTTTTTACCTTTTACCCTTGTCTACTTTGATACATATCTTTCTCACTAAATAAAAAAAAGTTATTTATCCGCCTCGGAACACACTTTGTCTAGTGAGGTGGGTAAAAGAAAACTTAGTACATAAATGAAAATAAAATAAACGCTCGGGTTGCCGGCACTGACACTGAACTGAATACCATTTTTTAAAGAATCAGTGAAACAATTTGGTCAATCGGATGTGGCTATGCATATGGATATATAAGTGACACCAACACAACCCATAGTCAAAAAACATGAAATTGTGAAAACCAAGAAACATGAGGATGAGGAAAGGAACAAACATTGTCAATAAACATGAGAATGAAGAAATTAACAAATATGAACATGAGCAAATCACGAACATGAACCCCTGATGAGGAGGACTGTAAAAAACTACTGTAGGTACTTTGTATTTGAATAGCCAATAATAAAAGTTAAGAAATACGAAATATTTTTTTAAAATAATATGACGTCATGTTTTAAGTTAGTAATGACTGATAACGCCAGTTGAAGTTCTAGATACAAAATACTGTGCAAATATATCTCACCGTTCAAGAAGTTTTGCTGATTCATGGAAGGCTGATTCAGATAAAGATTCATGCTTTATAGTTACAAATCACAACATTGAGAAATCGACCAATATACGGACGAATGGCGAAGAAGTAGCAGGAAGTAAATTTATGATTTAGCTTTAATTTCCGAACAGAAGAGGATTCGTGAACCGTGCGTTGATCATATTATTCAGCGAACTGGTAATTTAGTTAGCAATAGTTTAGGAACAGTACAAATAATAATATCCGCTTTTACCGTGTGCAAGGGAGAGTTGTGCGGTAAAGTCGCATCACGCTTTATGATTAATTAGGACGGTGGGTTGTGTTTATTGTTTAATTATTAGGTATATCAATTGTTTGATATCTTAATTATTTTTTTACGTTCAACAAAATCAAACCCGTTTATACGGAGAAAAACATCGTGCCAAAGAGTTGGAGCTTTTTTATGTGTGTATGTATTAATTCTAGTCTTTATTTCGTGTAAACACAAATTGTTGTTTCGGTTTACATGAATGTTTTGCGGGTGGTCTTAAAATGATGTTGACACTTACCATGTACCGCGTGCATGCTAGTAAGTACTATATTTTGACCAAACACACCCGTAGATTCACTGAGCCTTATGTCCACATCTCACATAGCATATTACCTACACAATACACATTGGAGCATAGGGGTCAAACCTCGGATTAATGTCCCGAGATCTTATTTAAAATTCCTTTGTACCGAATGGAAATGTTTTGCCCGGAGATTTATAATTTATTCAAGTGGATGTCCTGAGGAAAGTCTATAAAGTGAAACCTTTCTTGCTTTTATTTATTTTTATTATTAAGAAGTAGTGTAAGATTGTTGTGAGTTGTGACGTATATTTTAAGGCTCTCCTTTGGTAAATACAGCGATTCGGAGACTTCAATCTCCCTCAGGCATTCGTGCTTTATATTTTACAGATATTATTTATTTTGTACATATTTGGATATCCAGTGGCTTCGCGGAAGTTTGCAAGTGGGCAAGAAACTTTCCGTGAACAATCTATTCGATGATTATGAATTGTGGCTTGTGTGTTTGAAGTTCAAATAAATACAGAATTCTGTTTGGTTTTGAAGCATTCTTTCACTTTCGGGCGAAAGGGGAAAATTGTTGGAATAATTTATTAAACTTTGAGTAAAACGTAATTATTTGGGCGATCAATAAGCTTTGCATAATTCCAGAATAGTTCGGTAGGGCCACATCAGTAATAACGAACGATTTGTTTTAGTTGTAATATATTATCCTGAATTTTTTGCATTGACTGGGAAAATCCACATAGTAAAAACGGTGTTAATTTTTTGACGCCAGTGCGTATCGTTCGATATTTTTTTTCTTTATTGGTTAAACAGATTTCTGCTTTACAGAAAAGGTTTTTTAAATTATGGTTTTGAACCAAAAAAAAACTTTTTTTCGGTCAGCAATTTTTAAAGGAATTGTAAGTAGGGAATGCAATCCCGATCTCGCGAGATCTCGATCTCGCGAGATCTCGTGACATTTTTCGGGACCAAACCCGAAGCATAATATGACGAGATCCCGTTCGAGATCGACGGGATTGGGCGGCAGTAGTCAGTGACGCTACACACGTCCACCCGGGGCGCGAGTGGCCGAGTGGTACGCTGACTGACTGACGGTCGGGCGGGAGTGTCGATCGAAGAAAGAAAACTGTCCCGACTATTTACGAATATTAGCGACGGATGACGAGCGGGACAGATAATATAAAACTGTGTCGACTGAGTGAGAAAGAGATACTTGCGTTCGTGCAGCCAGCCATTTGTTTGTTTTAGTTGTGCAGTTATGGTCATTACTTTTTTATAAATTATGCATTTTTGTAGTTAATGTGTGTTAAATGAACATAATTTTTGGATTCTTACGTTTTTAATACCTTAAAATGCAGATCAAGTGTATGTTGAGTTTAGCAGTCGTTTACCGGTATGGAGATACTTCAAGAAAGCAGTTAATAATTTTACTGCTCAATGCTTATGTAAAGCTGTTCTCAAAACCACATCCGGGTCTACAAAAGGTTTACATGTCATATGACGTCAATCCATAGGTGGGTACATTGCAACGGACATTAAATGCCGTTTAGCAGATATACACTTTGTTTTTTGAAGTTACTTTCAAAATTACCCGTAATTACTTTCTAATCTCTTAAAGCTATATTTTTTCTTTTGATTATTTTAATTTAAAAAAAAAACTGTTAATTATTTAGTCAATAATATTAAGGAATAAAGGTTTTTGTTTCCTTTCAAATAATATTTTCTTTTAATTAACGAGATCCCAAAAATTCCGAGATCTCGCGAGATTGTAATTTCTAATCTCGCGAGATCTTGAATTTGCGATCTCGAGTCGAGATTGCATTCCCTAATTGTATGTAATAGGTACCTACTACTTAGCGGTATCTATCATTGCTATAGTTTGATTCCTTTTGAAAATTCCAATTTTCTAATATATCTGGATGACTCAATATTATAGATTTACTTTTTGAGCTATAAGCAGAACGGTTCATGGATTTTATTTTTACATTTTCAGAAGTCAAAAGTAGGATGTATAAATTAATAGCATGAAATTTGTTTTAATGATTGTCAGAGATATGCAGTCTGCCGTATGTTTTGGGAGCTGCATACTAAGTTATAATTATTGCTTTGTATTATTGCGGACAGTTTAGAAAAATTACATATTTTTTTGAAAATTATAAAATATTTTAACGTTGGAAAAAACGGTAAACACAGTGACGTCAAAATTTATTAAGTACCTTTGATCATAACTTAAGTTTCGACACTTTCTAGAAAAGTACGCAATTCGCATAATAAAGCCACAGGAATAACAAATTTGAAAATAAAAACTCTGAGCAACTCTATAAGTCTCATAGAAATCGGCGTCTCCCTTACTACCATACTTATAATTTGATCTAAGTTTTTTTTGTTTTTTTTTTTACAGTGAATACCGCACAAGAATCTCAACTGCTCCCGTCTGGAGCTAGTGAGACTATGGCATCCCCAATTGGGGTATGTTGTGAGGCTGAAGGTAGTGGGGAGGGGAAGGAGGTGGGGAAGAGGAAGGTTGGGAAATACCTGGCTATTCAGATCTGGTCACCAAACACGGCTAAAGCCATTTTCAAGCAACGTTTCAATTCTGAATGGTGGTCTTACACCAGGGCGATACTGATAGTATCTTCCACTCTGGAACATGCCGCAAATATACTATATATTATTTTAAATGAATTAATTGTGAAATAACACAAATTAATCAAATAACATTTATTTGCGCATGCCGGGTTCGAACCCGCGACCTCCGGATTGTGAGTCAAGAGTCTTACCCACTGGACTACGGAGGTCGTCGTAGTGTTAAAAAACGAAAAAAAACACACTTTGTATTTAAATCTAAAAATTAACTACAAAATCATTAAAATGTAAACCTTTATGAAATCTAAGTTTCAGATAACAATTTGAAAAAAATTATGAAAGTTTGCGAATTTTTATGATTTTTTTATTAATTATTTTAACTTAGATAGAAAAGCGAGTTGACCATAAATATGTATGCATTTAATTTTTTTTTTTTTTTATGAAACTTCTATAGCCCCGTTGTGATTTGGAATACGGATGAAACGGTAATGACGCATAACAGCACCCGCGAAGCATCAAACTCTTATCAAGGCTCCTATTGGTTGAGCGCTCATTGGCCGCTTGATTATGACCTCACTTTTCAAGGCTCCTTGGTTCTTCATTGTTTGAGATTGGTTGGTAAAGTTTCGCTTCCACCGCGTGTTAACTGCACTCGATTTTTTTTCGTTTAGAAAAACGGAAGGTGAGCCATTTTCAAATTTGTTGATGTTTTTATTTAAATTTGAATAAATCGTATTGCAAAATTTTTTTTTTTTAATTATAAAATTTGAAAGCGCATTTTATCACCTTTCAAAAACTGTTTTTAGTTTGAAACTGAAAAACTGATTTTATTGCAAAGCAGAAATATTTGAATATTTCAAAGTATGGCCGAGGGCTGAGGGATTAAACGTTTCTATTCTGAATGGTTGTCTTTCATCAGTGCGACCCATCTACCTCGAAGGCAAATACATTATTTCATATTAATTTTTTTAAATTTTGAGTATGTGAGATTAGCAATATGAGATACAAAACGTTTTAGATTTAAAAAAATCAGAGTGTGCAATTTACACGCGGTAGAAGCGAAACTAGAAAGTCGCTAGATTTCGTTTTCTTTCCTTTTACCTGTTTATTTTAAAGTGGTTTGAAGATTGGATATTGATTACACAAAAATAAATATATATATATTTTTTTTGGATTTCGCTTCGCTTGATGACGGTCTCTCTGGCCGCTGACACTTGTCGAGCGCCTTGCCCACTGCGTTATCGAATCCATCGCATTATATTAGAGCCATACACTTTTGTGACGCATTTCCGTTTCATCCGAATTTCAAATCGCTAACGGGGCTTAAGAAGTTTCACTTTAAAAAAATACGCTGAAATTACTCTGAACCGCGATACTTGGAGTCATGCTCCGTAAATTCGTTTAGGTAATATCTTGGTTTACTTTTATTACTAGCATTAATCAATAATTAATAATTTTTATAAACCCGTATTATTTTGTAACATCAGTTAACATCCAGTCCTGCTGCAATATAAAATGAAATACAGTTAAGATTTGTAGTAAGTAAAATTCAGTATAATTCGTTGGAAAAACAATATAATCTCATTCGCAAGTTTTCGCAGAAGTAACGTCTTTAGTTACGTAAATGTAACCAGGCTTTGCCGACGTTCAGTATCCTTGTTTTAATTATCTTGAAATGTTGGGCCGTAGTGAGTGCCTAATGTTTGCGTAAAAACTAAATATGCCTAATATAGCCAGTGATCACACCATCTCCCGCCAGGACTAAGGCCTGCTCTTCACGATAATATAGGAACCAGATGATACCTAAAATATACAAAGCGTCAGAGGCGGTGGGTGAGTTTCTGTGCTGGCCAAACAAATTATGCATACACATAAAAATCAAAATATGATTAATAATTGAAATAATACAACTTTGTCAGAACCACTTAAATATTTTATTAACGCCGACCGGTTTCGGAACGACCGTTGCTTCCTCAGGGCAAGCATATAATGACTTGACAATTATTACAAAACAGTGGGTAGGTACAATGTATTATTACTATGTGTTGTGGTAGGGGCCGTGGCTTGGGATTAATGAAGAGTGGGTGGGGGAAAAGGAACGGACATTGAATGGGAACACATCAAAGATTGGGCTATAATATAATATTTTTTGTTGTGGATAACCACAAAGTTATAGCTGCATTTAAAAGTACAAAATATGATTGCTTGGATGTATACGAATATATGAGTGAGTATATGAGATGTCTATGAGTTTGCTAAACCATTTATCCGATTGCGATGAAGCTTTGGGGATTTGATGTTTGCGTACCCGCGATGGTTTCTAGGTATATAATAGTGAGCTATGGCATCATAAAAATGCGTTGCTAAACCATTCATCCGATTACGAGGAAACTTTGGTGATTTGCTGTGAGCACGCTCGCGAAGATTTCAATATATACTGGGAACTCTGTCATTATGAAATTTATGTAAGTAAAAAAATTGCAATAGGTGGCACGCGAGTTGTTTGAAAACTGGATGTACCGATACTGAATGTATGGAATGCGGGAGGGTTGATTTTGTTAAGAACTGCTAAACGAACTAGTATTCACAGCTAATTCTTGCCGTCAAGATTGCCTGTGATTGTCGATGTATCATCATAGGTCTTGGCGGTGAAATCGCTAGGCTATTTCTACCTTAATATTGCCGGGTCAAATCTAGTTCATTCTCACTTCGTTATGCATTAAATATTTGCGAACATAAGCTCCGAATTATGAGAAAGGAAAGAAGCGAGCAAGAGTTTGCGATTGCAAAGATGCAGTGTTACAAAGAACGCCAAGTTTCGTGAAGTTTCGCCAACTAGCCGCTACCAAATAGTAAATTTGAACTCCATTAATATTAATAGATTAAAAATTTACGTCAATTTGGCGGAGTTATTGCATGAGATCGTTTTTTGTTGTTTATAGTTTAAATTTGTCTTATAGCCTACATTAGGTACTCCAATATTTTTCGGGAAACGGCAATACTGACGTAAAAGATAATTATTTCCAATACTAGGCGATTTATCTAGACTGTTTACCAGAACCTTAAGGCAACCGGAGCTTTTATTGCTTGCATTGACTGACCGCCCCTGCAAAAACATACAATACAACTTGTACGCGTAGCGTTATGTTTATATACGTCCTAGTATGTTCCGTGAAGGACACCCGTTCTTCGTGAGAACTTCGCGCGCATTATTTTTTTAGCAAAACTCCAACAAAACTGAGTCATGGCGATCGATATAATGTATCTACTCGGCGTGTGTACGTTGGTTTGATGCTTAATAGATTTGAAAAAACGCTACGGTAGTAAAAAAACACACACCATAAATCAAATAAATAGTGTCAAAATGAGACGCTGAGGCACCCCACGTGCCGAGACCCCTAAAATAAGCAAAAAATTGTCACACGAAGCACGAATGTTGAATAAGCGATGATTTGAAATACATACCTACAAAAAGTAACATTCGGGAGACTGCTTTTTTGTCATCAAATTTCATTCTTATACTTTTGAAAATTCTATTGATGCTGAAAAGATATCTTTAATTGATATTTTCTGCACGGACTGGCATTTACTGATGATTCTTTTCAACGAAGAGTTGAAATAATAAATTGGATTACCTACTAAATTGAAACTGGAGAAAGGGTAACTTATCTGCAAAATAAGAAGGTTCTGAAATATTATGCAGGTAGATAATTTGAAAAACAAAAAGTGTCAACACTACAAGAAAGGATTATTTTAATTTAATGTTACAGACTTACCTCAATTGACCCGAAATTTAACGAGTTTTAAAGGTAGGTTATAATGTTAATCTTATCCTGACGAAGAAATCTTTGGTTTCGAAACATGTTGATAATTTTGATTAAATAGTGGTGTTTAACAAAGTTATTTGTTTTTATTTAATTAAAAATTTCGCCATAAAATAAATTTGCAAACATTGAAGAAATAAGCAATATTGATTAATTTTTCGTTTATGCCGTAAAGACGTTTGTTTGAAATGAATGTTTTTGTTAAAGATTTAAATTGGAGTCTAGGCAGTGCATTTGTAACTAGAGAGTGCCTGTTCTGAGAAACTAACCACGCTGTCCAAAAGGACAGTTTGTTCAATTTAAAAAATACAAGGATGCAGTTCACATGCGGTAGAACTGAAACCTTCAGAAAACCAAAGTAGACAAGAGTGGGAAGAAACACAAAAACGAAGCACCGCACAGAAACGATTATACCATCTTATTCTCTCGCAGGCTAAATCCTATAGATGTATGTGTTCCTCTCTTTTTAGTGTCGCTATTTTCGTTTCATCGAGTTTCAAATCACAACGTTGCTAAAGAAGTTTTCACTTCAAAAATTACGAATAGCGCATAGAGACAACGCCAGAGAATTAATTAAATTATGATAAAACCTCTAAAAGTTTAACTTGCTTCTCATGTGCATGGGAAGGTTATTATCATATTTATAGCGTTGATAATAATTTTTAACTAACTAACCATCACGCCGTTTTACATGGCACGACCCTACATGGTTTTACCACACATACGTCTCGGGGATTTCATTTCAACAGCATTCAGTCTACTTTTATCCCTCCTCTGCCAGATCCATGCCTCACCGCCATACATCCGGGTAGGTACCAGGACTCCATTGTGGACTGCTAGCTTCGCTTCTTTTGACAGTTTTTTTTTTATTAGCGCCAACGGCATTCATTTCTCCATTAATTGGAGTTACCTGCATTTTCAATATCTCTATCAGCCTTCCCATCTCTCTAGGTACACATACTACCTAGATATCTACACAAACTCATCCACCTGCTGCAAATCTTCATCATTCGCAACCATATTGCACACTCTCTTTTCGTACTCTCTCTCTTTCACTTTCTAATAATTTTTAATCCAGTTAAAATATTATATTTAATTATTACAAAGTTAAGCGTCACCAGGAGCGCATCACAGGGGCAGAGAAAAGCAGTGGCGATGGCAGTAGCGGAATAATAGCATTATTAATAAATTGACGGAGTATCTCACAACGCCGTGCTGTGCTACTGAGGCTGGTGGCTGTTGGCTGTTGGCTGGCTGGCATCTGCCTGGTGCTCTGTGTCAGCGGTGCCGGGTAATAATAGTCGGTACATCTGCCCCGTCCGCGCTCTGTGCGGCGGGGGATGTTGCGCAGGGAATGAAATCATGCCGACCTAGTACACGATGTCTAGAAATCGACCGTACAAACACCAAATAATACCGATTTAAAAAAAGTCTGGGCCATCATATTGTTGTTGATGTCCTGTTTTAACTATATTATTTTACATTTCGTCAGTCATTGTACGTTCCGTTTCCGTTTCAAGATAGATTATTTTTCGTGGTAGATTATTTTTTCAAATGTCAAATCATCGTTTTTATTTGAACTTTCTCATTAACATTTTTTTTCAATATTACGCGGTAACTTGCTGACTAAAGAGAAAATTGAAAAAAAATTGTTATCGTGATAGTGATTTTCTCTGAAGTAATAACAAGGTTGACGGCCTCCGTGGTCCCGAGGTAAGACTTTTGACTCACAATCCGAAGTGCCCAAATAATTTTTATTTTATTAATTGTGGTGTTTCACAATTAATGAATTAAAAATAATATATAGTATATTTGGGCATAATCCAGAGTGGAAGATACTCCAAGTATCGCTCTGGTGTATCCCCATCTCCTTCCCCTCCCCACTACCTACAGCCTACAGTTTCACTTCAAAAATTAGAAACATATTTTTTTGGAAGTAAGGTTTACTGTTCACAATGAACTAGAACGTAACTAGATATTTATTTTAACTTTTTCAATTTCCTTTTTTGGAAATTAAATTACCTGTACTGTTATAATATATACATAATATATAATATAGTAAATAAGGGAGACTTAAAAACTTGGAAACCGCGTCACCAGTTATGCAAGGAACTGTTCAAAAAGATTCAACACGTATTGGTTAAAATAGTAGGTACAATAATAATAATATATCTTTATTCAATGAAATTGGCAACATTACAACTAAAAAAGTACATGTTCAATGTAGATTACAAATAGATTACATCAGTACAAAAAAATTAACAAGTAGAAAGTACTGTAAGATCGGTTACACAGAAGTAGCATAAATATACAATATTTTTAGTTGTGCATAGTCTGCCTCACTAGGTGAACCTGTATTGAGGCAGAATTTTTTGTAAATTGTTTCTCACAATTTTATCAATCTAAAGCCTCGATGACACACGGCTAGTTTACAAGCTACTATCTACTAAGTTTAAAAGCGGGAAAATCGGCGAGTGAGATTGTCATGATGACACATAAAACTGTCCACTCGCTCAGAAGCGTAGGAAACTGAGGCCGCTGCTAGCGCTAGTAACAAGAATAACGACGCCTGCGTGAACTAATTCTTCAGATGTTTGACAGTCGAAATCAGCTGTTTATCGGAAGCCATGTTGGAAACATAAATAAACCAATCACGAGCAAGCGGAGCAAGCGTGTAGGCGAGTAAAGTTGACGACTTTTCAACTTTTTTTCGTAGGCTGTCAACAATCTGCTAGTTTCTGCTAGTTAGCAAGTGACACGATGACACTGGGTGAGTTTACTAACAGATTGTGAATTTCCCAGATAGTAGCTTGTAAACTAGCCGTGTGTCATCGAGGCTTAAGACAAAATTACCGAGCAGCGCGAGTTCTAATGTTACCTTACTTGTACATTTATTTCATAATGATTTATGGTTGGTATAATTTCAAGTTTCCTATTTGGCCTACGGGAGATTGTTTATTCTTACTGTGAGCCAGAGATGAATGCACTTTAAAGTTTAATTATTACTTAGGCGAACAGCAGCAATCTTTAACTTTGGCATGAAGTGAAGGGACCGAAAGCCTCTCTAAGGCCTCGCGAGTTGCTGCAGCACTCAATTAACTCAATTAAACGTCGGCCGAAACAGATTTATTTATTTAGATTGGGTTTTTACAGATATTTTTCGTACACGTGAAAACAACCCAGTTATAAAAACTCAGTTAATTATACAAATAAGAAAAATATGTAAAAAATTATATAAAATCAATCAGCCAAATTATACAATGGTTAAATTTTAAACCGGTTTAAATAAAAATTAGAAAAAACAAAACAAAAAACAGTTTGAAATAGAAAATTATAAAAATGCAAAGTTTACTCAAATGACAATAGAGAGGCAAGACAAAAGACATAATTAAAGACACAAATGATACATAATAAATTAGCACATATTTTTCAATCCATACAAATTATCGGCAAAAATATCTACTTCAGCACACATTTAAAAAAATTATATAGTCGACACATTTGGGTCAGAGGGCTAAAATAGGCAATATTATTTTTAAATGTGTTCAGGTGAAACATATTATGGAGTCTTAAACAATAGAAATTCGGAACATTTATATCAATATTGCTAAGACACAGTGAAGTATCAAGATGGCTGTGAATTATTTTTATGTATATATATTAGATCAGTCAATTTTCTTCTTATTTTAAGTGTATTAATTTTGAAGTATTGAAGTCGCTTGTTGTATGATCTACGATGTTGTTGAAATCCACATTTAAAAGATAAATCTCAGCATTTGTTTTTCAGAATTCAGAATTCAAATCTTGAATAAAAGTGCTTACACTTTTGACTGACTTGTTTCACAGAAAGTATGAATTAAATCTTAAACACTTAAGGCGTTAATCAAAATATATCTGAATTGGTAGATAGGTACCTTTAAATATGCAATTACGACGGCCTCCGTAGAAATATGGATTTGATTAATATGTTCATAATGTATTCATTTAAATAATATGTTGCATATTTGCGGCAGTTCCATAGTGGAAGATACTTTCAGTATCGCCTTCGTATTAGATCACCATTGAGAAATTAAACGCTGCTTGAAATGGCTTTAGCCGTGCTTGGTGACCAGATCCGAATAGCCAGATACTTCCCTTCCTTCCTCTTGCCTATCTCATTCCCCTCCCCTTAACATCCTCAGTCTCACAACATACCTCAATTAGGCATGCCATAGTCTCACTGGCTCTAGACGGGAGTAGTTGGTACTCTCGTGCGGTATTCCCATAAAAAAATAAAAACCTAAAATACGATGATACCAATACATGAAATTCCAACGGAAAAAATAAGAAATCACAACACTTTCAAAATATAGTTATGGAAAAATATTTGAAAAATTAATAAAAAATAAAAATGAATATTCACTCCATTACGTAATAAAAATGTAATAACCAATATAAAAGCTTAATAATATGCTGTTTCAACTACTAAAAACCAACTCCATACTACTTAGTAGTTGAAACAGCATATTATTAATATAAAAGCTTAATAATATGCTGTTTCAACTACTAAAAACCAACTCCATACTACAATAAAAATTAAAAACAACGTAAAATATTTGGTGATTCGTTATATTGTATCTATTTGTTAAAATTTGATACCCTTAGCAGGATAAAATATGTCTGTTCCTGAAATAAATAAGTAAATTAAACTTTAAATCAAATTTTATTATTGCTTATTTACCTATTGTACACATTGGTATCCAAACACCCTATTTAGTTTTTTTATTGCAAGGTTAACGCACCCCGCAAATAGTCGTAGTACGCGCCAAGGGTCGGATTAACTCAACTGTCACAAGGGTATGATTTCATGAATGTGTCTGGTACCTACCCAGCTAATGGGGCTGGGAACTGGGACTATGAATATCTAGTATCGATTTTTCGTGTATTTATCTAAGCGTGCTGTACAGCTGTCATATTTATTTGAATGGTTTTTTAAATTTTGGATGAGGATGATCAATGGATTTTTCATTAATAATATAATTTTAAAGAATTTAAAACTCAACAAAAAAGTTAACTAAAAATTAAATATAAATAAACACAAACAAACACGGCCTTGCCTCAGTGGTCGAGGGGTAAGACTCTCGACTAACGATCCGGAGGTCGCGGATCAATTCTAAATTTTATTTGATTGATATGTATTTTTACAATGTAATTATTTAAAATAATTTAAGTTTCCAGAGTGGAAGATTCTCTCTGTATCGCCCTGGTTAAGACCACCATTCAGAATTGAAGCATTGCTTAAAATGACTTTAGCCGTGTTAGGTGACTAGATCTGAATAGCTAGGTATGTCTTCTCCATCTCCTTCGCATATTTACCTTCAACCTCACAACTTACATCTATTGGGAATGCCATAGTCTCACTGGCTCCAGACGGGTGCAATTGGTACTCTTTCGAGGTATTCATATAAAAAACAACAACAATTATAGTAAAAAAATCTCATTAAATTAATAACGCCCTCTCTCCCTATTCACACAAACACAGCTTTTTATGTGATACCGACGACTTTAAATTAAAATATAGACACAAACTTACATACTACAGATATGAAAAATAAATTTCTTCAAGAATAATAGGAATATATATTCAGCCGAAATATTTAGGTTATTGCTTTTTTTGTAAGTGAATAACATTGTAATTGCGCGTAAATGAGGGTAGTTAGTTGCCTTTATGAACTTTAACTTTTTTGTCACAACAGTAGTTTGTATTAATGTTTTCTAGAAACATCGTAATTCATATTTTTTCGGTAGTCATTCGTTCAAACAACCACAATACTCATAAATCATTTCTGCAGATAATGATATAAACGAGTATATGTATGAAACTGAATAAATGATTGAAGCAAAGTAATGATTCTATTAAAAAAATAAAATGATGTCGTAAATTAAAACCATTTCGTAATATAACATTCAAGCAAATCGACCAAATATGATCGTCACGATGCTTATCACCAAAATCATCAGAAATATCTCACGGGTCGTAGCTACTACATGTTGTGACAAAAAAGAAACAAGGCTCCTGTCAAGACCATTTTTTTTACTCTTCGGTGGTTTATCTGGCCCAGTTTCGAGGGGTGGAGTCTTCTTTTGTGAAAAAGTTGATCTGACATTGATAAAGACATAATAAGATTACAATAATTAAAAGAGGATATAGAGAAACTAAAATAAGCCGTTTTAGTTGATTTGAAGTATGTAGGTACCGACCTATATAATACTTGAGATAACTGTTGTTTAATTATTTTATTATATCTTGTGTTGGCATCAAGCACGGTTCGAATTCGATATAAAGTATCACGATATTAATATAAAGTGACATTTATTACCGTTTAAATATTTATAGAGATATCAATGTTATTTACAATTTAGTAGCTGACTTTGTTTTGTCTGCGATGTTCAAATTTTCTAGGATTCCCCGGGTTCCATCAAGTCGCATTGTTATGCTTGTGTAATCCTTTTTTGAAAACATTGGCTTTTGGAATTGTGGAAATCTCTGTCCATTGTTGACAACAACTGTTGGCCATTAGGAAAAAAACATCCAAGTTTCTCTTAATTAGTAATTACTTATTGCTCGTGCTGCAGCAGCAACTCTTGAGAATTGTTTATTATTCTTCTTAAAGCTGTACGTATTTTCACGACTATTTTCCTTCAGAAAATAAACACTACCTTTTGGTATTCTTACTAGTTTGGGGGTTATGTGTTTATTGTGTAAGTGTGTAGATGGCAAAGCGAATAAGTAAGACGATTCAATACTTACAAGTTTATTAACACTATTTACAGACACATAAATCTCCAATTTAAATATATATGCTATAATAAAGTAATGTGAAGGGCGAACAAATATTAAAGACTAGCGGCTCCTGACCGAGAGTTAAAGCAGAATGAATCGTTAGTTTTTGATGCAAGCGAGGCAAGTTGCTTGAGAAAAGGTCTGCATCCAATTGGTGCCTGAGGGATCAATCGGGTGGCCAGACGATGCAGAATAGTGTCCTTTGTTCGTCCTCCACACTAGCTATTTACATTAAAATCATGCTATTTTCGAACCCTAGCGTCAAACTATTGTAATAAAGATATTTTTTTATTATCCCTCTTTAATATTTTCCCCTCAAACCGTGGCGGGGAGTTGTCAGCAATAGACAACCGTGTCGCGATTTTCTGGTAATATTTCACATAATTCTTTAATTATACATGGGGTCATATTGCCTATTCTATGCTCTTGGGGAACTCACCGAAGGGGTCCGATCACAGTACTGTTATATGCACTCGCCTAGCCCCACCATTCCTCGCTTCACTCGACATCAGCACTCGTCCTCCATCAGTTGTTTGTACTCAAGTCGAAGAACGTAAGGATAAACAACAGAATTGGGTAATAGAATGGAGGAGATACTGGACATGAACGGACGCAACACAATACAAACAGTAATAATCCAAGCAATGACTGTGCGATATGAGCATGAAAAGAGTAGAACTCAGGATCATTTGTTTTGTGAAAAGACTCGTTGACCATCTGAAAAACTTTGGAGCAAGTGTAAGCTAAACGGATTATAAAATCTTTATCTTTCTCTATTGTGCACATTTTTCAGATTTTGCATTTATGCTTTCTATTTGTAGGCAACGAAATGTTTGCCTCTCTAATTTTGTCCACCATAAGACTGAAATATCAGTAGCATGGATAATAGATATTCTAGTTTTCAAGAGTTTCAATTTCGATGTACATTTGTTACTTTAATTTTAAAAAAATTGCCACCGGTTTCGACACGTCCGCATCATTAACGAGCAAACTTAAAACTAACTTATAGATTCTATACAAGTACAAAAACTAATTAGGCGGGGGTAATAGGAGGGGGGAAATTTGGTGGAGGGGGAGACCGGTGGGAGGAGTCAAAATTACATGGAAACATCGTAAGTAGAGGTGATTTAGATGGTGCTATTATAATTAAAATATGAATTTACATTGCAATGTTTAAACGTAGTTTTTTTCTTTTTTCCTCTACAAGGCAGGTCATAGCTTGAGGCTCGGTCATAGCTTGAGGCTCATAGCTGAGGTCATAGCTTGAGCCTATGAGCCAGGTCATAGCTTGAGGCCTCTATGAGGCATCATAGAGGCAGGTCATAGCTTCTCCCCCTCCACCAATTTCCCCCCCTCCCACTACCCCCGCCAATTAGTTTTTGTACTTGTATAGAATTTTAAAGTTAGTTTTAAGTTTGCTCGTTAATGATACGGACGTGTCGAAACCGGTCGCAAAAAATTTAAAATTAAAGTAACAAATTTTCGTTATTCGTTTTTGGGGTGTTAGCGCTAAAGAAGGAGGTAGCGCAACACGGCATAACACCCCAAAAACAAATAACGAAAATGCTTTGGCCGTGAAAATCTTAAAACTTATCAAAGTAACAAATGTACATAGAAATTGAAACTCTTCAAAACAAAAATTTCTTGAAATTGTTACATGGTCAGTGCCCAAGAAATATAAAAAAATGGATAATAGATAATTGAAACAAAGGGAAACACGACCGAGCTACGACCAAACTGCGCGAGCTATCAAAGAAGCGCGGCGGAACCAAAGAAAGTTATGCGTTTGAAGAACAGGTAGAAACAAAGCTTGTACGAACGATTTTGGCAAAAATAATTTAAGGTGGAGATCTCTGTCTGAATTAGTCACGGCGACCTTACTGCCATTATCTTTGATTCACAAAAATTGTTTAATGTTAAAGGGTCATCCTGTTGTATTGTATATCGATGCCCGCTGACATTAGATCGCCAGTAGCGTATCGCGATAGGGCGACAGAGCTACCCACTGCATACTATACTGTTATATATGTCACCACTATTCCGGCGTTTTAATTTTGATAAATGCATGCCCCGTTCTGATCTTATGCAATATGCCGCTTGTGACGGACAGACCATTAATCAAAGCGTTGGTGAATGTTAGATTTTCAGTTTTAATTTGATTGTTTATGGGAACTGAGAATTCTCTCAACGGGCATTTCGAAGGTATTTTTTTAAGAGTTGGTGTTGGTACGTCAACATTCAAATACTCATAAATCATTTTCATGATCTAATATAATTTTTAGTATCTACATTTTTCATACACTTACTTTAACTTAGTTATCTATAATTTTTCCTGATAATCATACTCTCCAGGATAGTATTGTTACCAGATAAAGTATAATAAACACAGTTTTAAATAAAATTTTAAAGAAAAGCAGCAACATATCAGGTACCTACAAGTATTTAAATTGAAAATGATTTCATAATTATGTTTAAATTCATATATTTTTTAACATCTTTGGGCATGTTGTGTGGAGGGTCTTTTTAGGGAAAAGAAGGAGAGGAAGTTCTGGGAATAAAAAATGTATGAGGGGTGATAGGAATCTGTATATTAATGTGTTCAGGAGTGACGAATGTATGAATCCATCCCTTCTACTGCGGTGCAAGACGATGGGTCGAGAGAGTCCGACCGGAGAGGTCAAAAGGTCGCTCAACTCAACCCGGCCTGCTACGCAATAGGTGGGCAGACGCATCCGCCGCCACGACCCAGTCAATCTTAAAACTCTATGAATCCGGATACCCCTGTTTAGTCACCAAACGTAGCGAACCACTTGGGGTGACCTTCCCAAGAGGTGTTAGTTATCCAATAAATGGTTCTTTGTGCGGTGATACCCACACTCGCCTTCCAAATTGATGTCTTATTTCAAAGTTCAATGTATCTTATTAAATGAAAAACATTTTTTTTCATCAATTAATGAGGAAACAAATAATACAATGAAAAGTTTTTTTTTAATATGAATACTGCCTGTGAGGCTTATGGCAGGTGATTAGGGTATATTGTAGTGGTAGTGGGGATGGGAATTAGAAGGGGAAGTGGAAGGTGTGGAAGTAACTGTCTATTCAAATTGGTCACCAAATACGTCTAAAGTCATTTCAAGCAAAGTTTTCAATTCTAAAAGGGAGCGATACTGAGAGTAGCCTCCACTATAGAACGTGCCGCACAAATACAATATATTTTTTTTAATTAATACATTTTGAAATAACACAACTTAATCAAATAAAATTTGCGCACGCCGGGAATTGAACCCGTGACCTCCGGTTTGCTAGTCGAAAGTCTTAACCCTCCACCAAGGAGCCCATCATTTGGGATATTTTTAAATAACAGTAAAATTGTTGAACATACTACAAAGCACAACATTTACAAAATTGAGCGGCATAATATATTAAACTTAATAAATTTCAAACTATTCGCAGACCATTGAACAAATTAATTACGTTAATTTATTTCAATTATTTGAATAAGCTTGCAAAAGAACCATGAGCAACTTGGCACTTTACACAAATTAGTTAATAACCGAATGGATGCACCTGATACTAAAAAATGCAAAATCATACAAAATCACATGTTTTTGTTTTGAAAAATTGATAGCTTAGAAGTATTATAGATGCTTCAATTGAATACCGTGTGTAGAACATACCTTGGCCCTTAAAAATATCGGTAATTTTTTTAATAAGTCTTTTGATAAGCCTTTAAAAAAATAAAGTATAAGGTCTATAAAAAACACTTTCAAGTCCAAACTCTCCTATTTATAAACTCCTTTTCGAATTTAGTTTTATTGTATAATGTGGCAAATTTAGTTTCTTTTATAATAATCGCAAAAAAATATATATATTTACGCCCGAACTTCACAAAATAAAATAAAATATGCATTTTCTCCTTGTTATTTTTAACATCAATCAATACGGCCCGCACTTTACGAATTTGGATTCTTGAAGTGACCCTTGACATGGACACAAGAACCATGCACTGAGCACAACTATTTCGTATCAGTCACGCCCCAACCGGCGCGGGAGAAAGTCGTGTTACTACGCGTCGCTTATTTTCGTGAAATCAATTTTAAATTTCAGTTTTCTTACAATAAACAATGCGTAAAACAGGAATTTATATTTTTATAGGCCTTTACGAAATCAACCTGTAAAAAAAAATCTCAAATACCTTTTCCAACCTTTCCAAAAGCTTTTTCTCAAGTATTTTTAAACTCCTCCTATAAAGGGCGTGAATTCCGATTTCGATTTATTCCTGAACTATTGGATCGCCTTAACAGAGCTGATAACAGTGATAATGTACCGAGAACCAAATCGTAACACGAAACTTCAAGAGTTGGTATTCTTTGTTACGTAATCGTCGAAAACAAATTATTCCATTCATTCCCAAGTCCAAAGGTTAGTCTTGGAAACTAATTGAATTCTGTTGAAATTTTCATTCATTCCGTATTAAAATATAAATTACAATTTTCTACCATTAATACAGGTATCTAGTAATATGAACCATTTCGTTCTGCTTGTATTTATTTTTCAATATTTTCATTTCGTTTCATCTTCCTTTTAAAAACATCTTACTCTATTTGCTTTTTCTTTTAATGTGTGTTTTTTATACTTACTGTAGGCGTGGACCCACGTCTACCTTTGTTTTGTCTAATCTTGTTTTCTTAATTTTTGGGTTTCAATTGCAAATATGGATAACATTGTGGCTCGGATCAAAATTGTTATTTTTATTGAAGTAAAACTTCTTTACGCACGCTTGACTTGGGGAGTAAGCTGGTGAATGCGTGACGAAAGCGTTACGAAAAGTGTGATCGGGCGAGGCGAACGGTCGGGCCTTTAAGAACGCTTGTCTTGGGGAGTAAGCTGGTGAATGCGGACGAAAGCGTTACGAAAAGTGTGATCGGGCGAGGCGAACGGTCGGGCTTTTAAGAACGCTTGACTTGGGGAGTAAGCTGGTGAATGCGTGATGAGAGCGTTATGAAAAGTGTGATCGGGCGAGGCGAACGGAAGTTGAGAGGAAGATATAAGTTAGTGAAGTTTTACTTCAGTCGTGTGGCAATTATTATCGTGGTTATTTCATCACACTATTTTGATTTCATGATAGTTGATCCCTCAACAGTTGCCCCTTAACAATCTTGTAAACAATATGCAGTCGGCTTAGGGAAAATGCGGTATATCTACTTAAAGGATGTACCATCGATTGACAAAAATATAAAAAAATATTTTCATTAAAATGCATCAGGATAAAACTATTTGTCTATATTATATATACTATATTTGTCTATATATAGGTACCAGCGTTTAAGTACAAAAAATTGGCATTGTAAATAAATTCATTTGATTTCCATACCAATTAATTATTAAAGATAAATAATGCAAATAAATTATAATTTTATAGTAGTTATAATTTCGAGGGGCCAACTGTCGGAGATCAACTGTTGGGCAACCAAGCAACCAATGACTTCTTATAAAAGCTCTAAGGGGTTCTAAATGTTGCTTGAAATTGCTTTATCTGTGTTTGGGGACTAGATCTGAATTTCCAATTCTTCCCAACCTTCCTCTTCCCCACCTCATTCTTACGAAGGAACAAAAGTAACAAAGTAACAAAAAACAAAATGTTGAAATAAAAGAATGTCAATTTTTGTTTTTGCTTGGAGTCAGTAAGACTTTGGCAATCCCAATTTTGGTATGTTATTAGGTAGTGGGGAAGGGGGGTCGAGGAATATACACGTTAATCAGCGAGAAATAGTCAGGTTACAGGCGAATTCCATAGTCATTGTTTAATATTGTCTTGTATGTATCTGTGTTTCAATGTCGAAAATACCTGACTATTCAAATCCGGTCACTAACACGGTTTAATAAATTTCAAGCAACGTTTCAATTCTGAATGGCGTTCATTCACCAGGGCGATACTGAGAGTATCTACCACTCTAGAAACAAAATAATATAAACAACGCATCTCAATAAGGAATGCCATAGTCTCATTGGCTTCGGGAAGTGGGGAGCAGTTGAGACTCGTGTGCGGTATTCACACGAAAAAAAAAATCAAAAGTTGTTAAGAGAAAATAATTGATAATAAAAAATAAATTTAAAAATATTAGAGTGCATTTCACACGCGGTAGAAGTGAAACCTTCAGAAAACTAAAGTAGACAAGAGTGGGGAGACTACGAAGCACTGTTTTTATCAATGTGAAGGATGATTTTTTACATATTGTTGTTGAATTCCAGTGCATTTGGTCATCTTATTGATATATTTGTGTTTTCTTCATCGGAGTCGATAGATGTGGCTTTCTTTTGTGTTTTCTTTTGCCTGTTCATTTTGGAGTGGTTTGAAGATTGAATATTGAATATAAAAAAAAAAAAAAACATATATTTGTTTTGTGTGTGGATTTATCGTATTATGTTGGAACCGAGTAATTAAATAAATATTTTATTGCTATCTCATCACAATGGTGCTAAAAAAGTTTTCCCTTCATAAAGCTTTCCTTCACAGTTGTTGTGATTAATTGAAGTGTAATGTTTTTTTTAAAAATAAAAGCAGTTCGTTTGTGGTTGGCTGTTTACTGTGGTGTGACGTTATTTTTTAGATAGTATAATATATTTCATTTTAGCATGTGCGTTCCTTGTATTACTTTCTGCATAAATTTGTCAAAGGAACATTTTCATTAAAAATATGACAGTTAAATTAAATTTAACACACCTTCACGCATTAAAATATTTATACATATTTTTGTTTTAGACCCGCAGTGGAATACAGTATTATACAATACATGTACACAAGAGTATAAAACTGAGAACAACAGATCTCGCGTCCAATTTTTTTGAAGTGAAACTTCTTTAAGTTGTGTTTTGAATTTCAGATGATATGGAAATGACGCATTAAAGTACCTACGAAGCGTCAAAGTGCACTCATTGGCCGCTTTGATTATGATATCACTTTTCAAGGCTCCTATTCGTTGAGATTATTGAAACTCGGAGGAAACTGAAATGACGCATTTCAGTATCTACGAAACGTCAAACTGCGCGCATTTGGCTCCTATAGGTTGAGATTGTTTTGGTGAAGTTTCACTTCTACTGCGTGTGAACTGCACTCGATTTTTTTACATTAGCTCCACAAAGGAAATAATTCACCCCAGAGCCAACGTCATTCTTGGGTATGCTTTGCATAGGGTCTTTTGTAGAAGGGAAGGAGATGTGGTTCTGGGAAGGAAAAAGGTACGAGGGGTGGGTACGAAACTAGGGGTCAGTGTCTCCAGGAGTGACGGACGTATGAATCCAACCCTCCCACTGCGGTGCAAGCCGATGTTACAAGAGAGTCCTGTTGGAGAGGTCAAAAGGTCTCCTTCAACCAGTCTCTTTGAATCCGGTCAGCGATACTGCTGGGTAGACTCATCCGCCGCCAAGACCTGGACAAACAAGACAAACAGTTCCCGGGCGGCATAATTAATATATAGAAACTTGTCTAAATCGAATAGTCACTAACTCAATTAAAACTATTTTTTCAAACTCTCTTCAGTCATGTAGGTACCATAACATTGAAAAAATGCACATGAAAAAAATCTTTGCTGATCCATTAAAATGGCCACCATCTTGAAACGGAAACGGAATGTTTAAACGTGTTTACTGACTTACAACATATGTTTATGGACTTGTTTTGACTACATTAGGGAACTTACCCATGAACTTGACCGTGACCCACTTTTTGCAAATTTTTAACCTCCCCCCTCCCCCCTCGGTGACCATGTATAGTATATTCCAAGAACCCCCCCCCACCCCTACAGTTTTCATACCCATGAACTTGACCGTGACCCACTTTTTGCAAATTTTTAACCTCCCCCCTCCCCCCTCGGTGACCATGTATAGTATATTCCAAGACCCCCCCCCCCACCCCTACAGTTTTCACACCCATGAACTTGACCGTGACCCACTTTTTGAAAATTTTTAATCTCCCCCCTCCCCCCTCGGTGACCATGTATACCCCCCCCCCCACCCCTACAGTTTTCACGTAGTAAATCATAAATATGGTTTCGAACCATTTCTTGCTAAAAAAAATTAACAAATTTTTTGTTGTTTATTTTTGTCTTAATGAATACGGCGCTTACTGCGTGACGTCAAGAGTGCATGCATACAATATAAAAAGATTTCTAGATTGACTAAGTGATGAAAACCTAAGTCCCCCATTGTGACCAAGCGTGGTATTTTGAAGATACCCTGACCCCTAAACGGATCACGTAGTATGTGTATGCATAGTATCACTTATATAATCCTCGTGATTTTCACAAAAACGAGGCTATACAAATCATCCAATATTATTATTATTTCGTCTCTAAGTGACTTCCCCACAGTTTGATAATGTCTTCTCAAGGCAAAACAACTGTCATTCATGATAATATTTTCACAACAGAATTTGCTTACAAATAAACCGTTTAAAAATGTAATGATGATATTATTAGATAAAAAATTTAAAAAAATTATAAATATTTTTAAAATCTACAATCTATCTTGTATTCTTTCCATTAAAAAATACATGTAGGTGTATTTAATAAAACCTACAAAAGATATTTTTGTTGAGAAAATGGTGAAAGGGGACAAAGTTCAAAATGTAAATAATGAGTCCCAGAGCAACAAAAAATAATGTGGGTGTCAGAGCAGAAGATTACAAAGGAAAATTGTTGGGAATAACTACAATAAGAATTAGGTACAGGTGTATGGCTCCCCATACACCTAACATATATTTGAACGACATTCACAATTTTCACACTGATTTTCAGGGTATTTTGCTTAACAAAGATAAGTTTATTAACATATTCCAACGGACAGAACTTTTTTTGAAAACTTCTTTAGCACCACTGATATGAAACTCGATGAAATGAATAACAGTGACACTAAAAAGAGACAAACACATACATCCATAGGATTTAGCCTGCGAGAGAATGAGATAGTATAATAAATATACAAATAAATAAAAAATGGAATGTGCTTTAGACCACACAACGGAAGTAAAACTTCTGCTCCGTCTACATGACAGGAAGAGAGAAAGAAAATGTGCGCGCGCACTGCTCTCTCTTGCTCCTACAGTGTGATACAGACAATAGGCCTGCACTGTGTAACGTAAATGGCTATGAGAGAAAGAGAGAAAGAAAATGTGTGCTCGCACCTCTCTTCCTCTCTTGCCCCTACAGTAATATACGAAGCGTTTGCCTGGCTTTTAGTAACGCTCTCGTCACGCATTCGCCAGCTTACTCCCCAAGCCAAGCGTGCTTAAAGAAGTTTTTCTTCAAAAATAATGTTTTTTTATCTTATTATATATAAAATATGTAATATATGTAGAATAAATAAAAAAGAAAAGTTATAAATTAAAAACAGCAATTAAAACAAAAAAAATCTAAATATAACTCTTCCCGTACACACAAGCATTTGCTTCATATAGGAAAACATTAAAAAAAATTATTAATAATAATAAAAAATATATAAATTAGTTAATAGACTAACTACCCCTGCTGGACTCGAGAATAATCCTTCACTAACCGGGAATGAAATTAAGATTGTTATGTATTATTTTAATAAATTGTATCTTTTATTATTCAAATAAAAAAAAACTATAATAATAATATTCGGTCTCTTCTATGTGCGGTGCTTCGTAGTTTCCCCACTCTTGTCTACTTTAGTTTTCTGAAGGTTTCACTTCTACCGCGAATGAATTGCATTCTTTGTTTTTTTTTTTTTTTTAATTAGTTCCAAAAAGGAAGCCTTAACCACGTGAATCCACCACTGTTTTTTTTAATAATTTCAACAAGTATTTATTGACGTGAATTACCTTAGTTTTATTATTGAAAGTTTAAACTTAGTTTTGGTTTGTTATTATAATTTCCACATAACAGAATATTATTCATATTTTTTATGCAATAATTAATTACATATTACTTATTTGTCTTTACTTGTAGGTCTATTCTTATATTTGTTCATTTTCAATGCCTATACGTTTATCCTGACGAAGAAAAAATGACGACACAAAGTGAATTTGCGATTATTGAAGAATATATTAAGTGAAAAGGTGTATTAAATTGTATCCAGGGCGATTCCGCTATAGACGATTCTCGATAGTAATTTTTAAATCGCAGTATTTGTTACTTTTTTTTATATCAGTGCAAAGAAGACGGTCAATATTTAATAATAAAGAAAAAAAAATGGATTTTTCTTCTCATTGAAATTTTTTGCGCGCTTGCAAACATTATCATTCGAAGAATCGGTATATAAACTGCAAAATCACACCGTGCAACACTGGCGCGAAACAGCTGTTACCGATAGTTTGAAGTTATATTTTACTGCTAAACGTGTAGTGATAATATTGGTTTATTCTTATGTGCCGAAAGATGTAATTACTTGTTGTTATTTTTTAAGCAGCATTGACTACAAGAAGTCACTGTTAGCTTGTTGCACCCGCGATACAAAAGATAAGATAAAAGTTTGTGTTTTTCACAGAAATAAAGTGCTTGCGTTTTGAAACTTTGTAAAAGTAAGAAGAAATCACAGGCAAACTTGAATAACACGTTTTTAAGAGTACAATGTTAGTTGAATTGAAATAAACGTTGACTCAAATTGGTTGCACCCGCGCTTGTGTTGCAACCCGAATCGCAGTTGCAACTCTTTGACAACTACCCTTATTGTGTGATGTATCGAATATATATTTTTTTTTTATGTTTTCAATAATAATATATGCTGTTGATACGAGCATGAAGAGTGACCCAAAACCCCGTCACTAAAAAAAACGCAAAGGGTCGAATCGAGCTACGCACTGTAGTCTAGGTACTTTTGTACGGTGGTTACACGAATCAATTTTTTTTAAACGCACCAGAATTCGAATTGAATTGTTTTGTTTGATTTTTCTTTTTTGACAGATAGGAGTTTTTTTTGGAAGCGTCATGTGAGACTAAAAAAAACATTAACTGATATTCTGTGTAACTTGCAAAATAAACTATCGTACCGAGATATTTGTATTTTGTTTCTGAGCCCACTAAATTGATACTCGACCCTATCAATGTGTATTACTAGTGATTTATATCTAATGGGTTTGTTTATATTATATTTAGCTTTTTTTATAGAAATTCTATGATTTGGCACGCAGTCACTCTTAAACATCTTCTTTATATCAATGACGTTATACATATACTGTAGACGCGTGGTAGAAATCTCAAAGTGGGAAGCCAACAACAAGTCAATTGCACTGTACTCGATTTCTAGTACTTTAGTACTAAACTGCCACGCGTCGAGTAAGGTCGTGTCATACCAATAAGTAAATTGCATTAAAAAGCGCCAAAATTCCCTCCCGTGTGATGAGAAAATGTTTCCATTACACGGTAAACAGTAGTAATAGCGAAGGAATAAAATTTCATTTGTAAATACATGCAAATTACTTATTATTATCGATTATATAAATAATACAATTGCTTTCCGCCCAAAGATTTTATGCGTCATTAGAGAACTCAAGGCCTACTAAAGTACAGGTCTGGATGCGCCTCAGCCAAATTACTAAGTCGATGCCGTCACTTAGTAAAATTTACTTTTTATAATAATAATCTAATGATTCTTTAGTTACTTGCTTGCGGTAAAACAACATATAAATCAGCAAAAACAACAAATACAATAACAATCAACGCCATTCACAAACTATCGTTGTTCATTATAGCTTGAAAATTTGACACCTCAAAATTCGAATGGTGCCCAAGCCTCCTACTTTAGTCGGCCTTGAGACAGTATTCGACGGAACTTTTGAATTTTGAATACGAAAATGCCGCCCGCGTTCTATCCTTTGTTTCGTTCATATGCACATATTCTTTTAAGCGTCTATCTTTATCATACATGAATAACTTTTGAATTAAGAAATTATTGAAAATCGCTGAAAACAGAAGAGTGTTGATTAATTGCCACATTATTTCTTGAGTTTGTGAGACTATGGCAAGTTTATTTATTTTATATAACATCATTGCATTATATTTTTAAAAAAGCTGGTCGCGTTGGATGATAAATAGGAAGGGCTGAAAAATAAATCAGGCATTCAATAAAAACATTTCTTTCAATCTGAAAATGGCGATAGCATTTCCATGGCGCGAACCTCATTGTCTCGTCTCCAATGCATATTGGTTTTGAAATCTCCGAAAACCACCACTGAAATAGAAAGTGATTGGGATGATAACAATCTGTAACCTCTTACAAATTACAAAATATAAAAAGAAATTCTACAAAATAAGAAAAAAAAAACAAATTTTTCTTTTTGAAAAGGATTGATGGGTGTAATATGTTTATAGAATTTTCGGCGAGTTTTGACGTAAACGAAAATAATTAATTAACATAAATGACAAAGAAGTGTACTGATTAGTAATTCGCATTGTTGGATTTCTTATTTCGTTCCTCTATCAGTGTTTATTGATGTTTATATACACTTAAACCAGACGAGTTGCACCCGCGATAATTTGATGTTGCACCCGCGATTGTTTTAAAAGCTAATAATTCATTGCTTGTTATTGTTTTCTATATATTTGTTTATTTTTTTAGTTGATTAGTTTAACGCCTTACGAAATATCAAGGCATAACATAATAAATGTATCACAATTAACAGACTTTTGTGTTTTTGTTTTATGATCTGGAAAGGGTGGGCGAAATTGGTTGCACCCGCGATCCCACTTTGAACCTCCCGCCTGACTATTTAAATATTTCAATAAAATTCTTAAAAACAAAAAAAAGTATACATGTTAAAATGTAGCTCTTCCAATAATAATTTCATTAAAAATGTTTTTTTGTTTTATCATTAAGAAGCTTTACATGCGTCTAAATGTTGCACCCGCGATAATGAAATCACCCTCCAGTTAAAATACATACATGTCCTTACAATTTCTAAGCAAGTATTTCGACTGGGATGAGAACGTTCCTAATCCTAACTAAACCAATGAATTTATCGGTCATTGCTATCGAATTATTGTGATGTGTAACAAGGCGAGGGTTCCAGGTTCAAGTGTAGGTAAAGGTAACACCAGCTGCACGTTATTTACCTTTTGTATTAAGTGGAGCAGCCTTAAGAATACACTGAATGCCTGTTTAAAAGTATTGAATTTCTGGATGCCGACAGTTTCATGAATTGACCCGACGCTTTTAAACATTATGCTATACAAATTCCCCTGCGAGCGTATTTACATAGAATGTACACACCCAGCCTAACTTTGTTTATTTGTGCAAAATTTACGGCTTCTGAAAATAATATTATACAATTATTTCACGATTTTTAGCAGAAATTCTGTGCTACTCGCGAATTCAGGCGGGTAAAAAACAACAGTAGGAATTGTCATGGGAATACAAATAACACCGATTGGATGAAAATTCTCGTTCATTTCGAAATCAGCTGTCCTATTCTGAACATGGTTTTGACTAATAACACCCCGATTAGCGTTCGCTTCTCGCTCCATATGAAATGTGTTTTATGAAAAATTGTGATTCGGAGAACAATTAAAACTTCAATAGTTTATATTTCATGCCAGCACAGCCTATTTATTATCACAGCGAATGTAAATATGTAGCTACGTCCTTACCAGAGGGGAGATTCTGCATCTTTCATGTTACCTTTTGCGTTAAGACAGCGTTACGAGATAGTCATTGCCGTGACACATTTTTATAACATATTTCTCTTGAACCCCCTAAATTCTCAAAAAAAATGTTTGTTATTCTTGAGATAGTATTGCCACATTTGCCACGCCGAAACGGTTATTATATTAAATTCTCTCAATAGTAAAAAATTGCAAAGTAAGCTCCGAAAATTTTTGTCAACACGTTTTTGAAGTGAAACTTCTTTAGCCCCGTTAGCGATTAGAAATACATCACAAAAATTTATTATTTGACGGCCCTCGGTTCGAATCCAATAAATTCACAATTACACGCGGGCCTCCAATAGCGCCGCGGTATGAAGCGCCCGACATCCAGCGAACGGAGTTTCGAAACCTACCAAATCCAAAATCAAAAAATATTTTAATTTTTGTAAAATCAATATCCAATCTTCAAACCACTTTAAAATAAACGAGCAAAAGAAAAGAATGCGACATCTAGTTCCACTTCTACTGCCTGTGAAGTTCACGTCAACTTCTATACTCAACAGCTCGTAGGGCTTTGAAGCGAAGAATGGACGGTTACCTCGAGAGTGTTTTCTCTTGGGGTAAAAATAATCTCGTTGAATTTAATGTTTCAAAGACCCAATCTTGTCTGATTACGTCTAAAAGGGATCGAAATGAAAATCTAGTCTCTTTCAACGAAACCAATCTTCCGAACAAGCCCTCCATTGATATGGTTGGTATACCCTAAGTGACCAGCTCAGGTATGGGAGCTCCATCGAAGTCAGAATAAAATTAGCCTCCCAAAAACTGGGCGTACTGTACAGGGCCCGCAGATACTTTAATAGTACACAACTGCTGTACACATTATTTTAGAGGGAAATTATTTTCCTCAGGGCCCCTCCTGTGTGGAGTTAATGTAAAAAAAAATGCTCTGAAGTTATTTCTGTGAAAAATACCACAGTGTTTCTTTAAATGCTATTTAAAACATTTCCCACGAGATTTTTGCTCTATTTTAAACGAGTCGTGTATTATTAAACATTTTCACAATTTTTGCTTAAATATTATCGTTTTTAATATTAGCGCGCTCCCCTTTTCATTCGTATTTACGTACCTCCTCTTCTTCTTTTTGACCGCTCAAACCGGGCCTTGAGATAAAAAGGCCAAACCCGTCAGATATCAGATGTCGAATTTCTGTGATTTCCGTGGCTTGTCTACGCCTATCGTGTGTTAAATGGATTAATTACCTACTTAAAAACACGAAGTACTATTTAATAGTTATTAAAATCACTTACATATAATATTGTTTAAGCCCAATAGCTAATAGTTGTTCATAAATGACTACCCATTTTTCGTAATATTTTGATGTTTGTGCGCGATGACATTCCATTCCCAAATATTCCCGCGACTGTCATCTCTTAACGAGGATTATATGGTAAAAGCTTTGACATCTTTGGATAACCGTGCCCAGAATTTTCAGCAATACTGCATTTAAGGAAACTATTAGCATGTGTTGTTTACGACCGATTTACGCAGTCGCAAAAGACACAGAATCACCTCTCGGAGCGATTGCGTTGCGACGCATAACATAGACAAGTAAGTATCAGGCAATAGCTGCCAACGGTTGAGCAAACGAACGACGACGGTGTGGGGACTGAACACATTTTGCACTCGACCAATGTACCTACACAGATGCGACTCTAGGGGTCCAGAAGTGGAAGGTTATTTTAAAAAAGTGATATTATGATACAATATCAGGTTAAATACGATAATATTCAATTCACGTGGGTACCTCACTCACAGTTTGAGAGTCAAATTACATTATTTATTATAGTAAATTATTTCATGCGACAAGAGTAAAAAAAGCAAAATCAACCTAAGTTTATCAAACCATTTCTTTCAGACGCATAATTTCATCATGCTCTCTCCTTCACGGCCATGACCCAAACTGTCTTCAGAATCCGAAAACATTTTTATTAGGCGACATAGTGCCATCTCGTTTATTGTGTGACGCGTAAAGAGAGAGAAACATGATGATGGGTCATTTCTTTAAATTGACCCAGCCAATCATAGTGCGTGGAAAAGAAAGCTTCCATTCAAGGCGTTAGATGTCACTACTTGCCGCTGCCTACTATGTAGCGGTGGATTTCAAATACATTAGAATAATATCAGTTGTTTTGATTTGCATAATATTATGTTTTACTATTTATCTTATAATTTTAGGAGTTGACCAATTGACCTGTGGGAAGGACCGCCACTTTACTTAAACACATAATACATGTATATCCCACAGTGAGATGTTTTAACCTTCGTTAAATTCAATTTTATAATGCACATATTACGTTACACGCTTGCCGGGAAATATTTATTTAGCGCAGGTAATCTTTTTCAATCGCCTTTCAACGCCTTCAAGCAAATCCAATATAATCCTTCAATAGCACGAGAGGGAGACTTTCGCATGCACATATTATCCCGCATGCATTGTACGGGGGAAAATAAAATTCTTTCATGGTTCGGGCGTTATTTCTTGACGTCGAATGGTGCTAGAATGCTTCCCGCGACTCCATTAAGCGCTGCCGGCCCCGACTGTTTTTGACTTAGCTGCGTCAATTTATCATTTACGAGAGCGAGTGCGCATGGTAATGTGCCATGGGAATTATTGAGCGACCGAAAAAATCCGGAATTTTTCCGCACCAATTAGGTAAGAATAACTTAAGATTAATAGGGTTTCTTCCACGAAGCTCGGCGACACGTTTAGCAAATTCGGACTAGAGATTTGGTACGATTTTTCAATAATTATGAGTTGAGAATTAATAGTTGTTTTAGGCTGCACAGGTGATGTTAGCCAACCTCTCAGTGATTCAGACAGGGAATCAGAAGAAGAATAAATCGTATGATGTAAAGGCAGGTTTTTAATGGAAGTTAGCAAATGGAAGAACCTTAAAATAATATGTATTTTTCATTATCATTACATAGTATAAAATTTTAATTTTTAATTAATTTTAAACTACACAACGGATTTTCATGCGGTTTTCACCAATAGATAGAGTGATGAAAGAGGAGTGTTTACATGTATAATACATGTAAATTATATTAGAAAAAAGCCGAGAAATTCAAAGAAAACATATTTTTGTGCAATTTAAAACGGCTGGCGGGCCGTACTATAGTCACTTTTGAAATTCGTTCTACGGAAGAAATTGGAAAATAGATGTCCTAGAGTAAGTTGGTATTTGATTTTCCTTTTTCAAATATCCAGTGTTGCATTGCAAGCATTGTATAATTAGTGGCGATCGCTCGAATAACATTACATAGTACCTATAAAATGAAGTCGCTCAAAATGTATGTGCGCATAGATCTTTTAAACTACGGAACAGATTTTCATGCGGTTTTCACCAATAGATAGAGTGATTTAAGGGGAAGGTTTATATGTATAATATATGCTTATTATACTAGAGAAAATCCAAGAAATTCAAATATTCAATTCAGGCAGCGGGAAGCTGGCAAGCGGGTAGTGTGAATTTTATAAAGGTTGGGTAATGGCGTTGTGTTTCGTTAGCCACAGCAACGCGTGGCCGGGTCTGCTAGTGTAATATAATTTGCTAATTCTGTTGTGGGTAATCGAATTTTAACCTCATTTTAAGGCTTCAAATACATTTAACTTAGCTTGGATTTTTGTAGGGCTTTGTCACTTCTGCTACGACCGCCTAAAGTGCAGTGATAGTGTAACATGCTCGTGGAGGATATATAAATAATCACCCCAAGAATATATTGGCATCCCTAATTGAATACATGTTTTGGACAGAGATATATTAAATTACGTGCTTAGATTTATAATGTTTTACCAATTCAACTAACTAATTACGGCTTTTTCCCGTAGGGATTGTCAGAGAGGAGGGGTTGCCAAACAATTCGGTCATTGCCTCAATCACATTCATACCTTCATTCCTCTCATACACTTATATTACTCAAGGATCTGATTCACTTGCTCTGATTTCCCCTACCATTAACAATCGTCTCTTTCTTAATTTTGCTCATTACCTCATTACACGTTTGTGTTATGTTATCATAGTTAGTTATACGGAGACACTGCCAAGTAGTGTGTAGTCTGGTATAATAAACAACAATCAACAGGTGTGGTGGTCGTTGTTGTAGAGATGATGGTCGTGATGCAGCTTATCCGCCGAATCCGTACAGGGTGCGACCCTGGCGCTTCAGTGCGTACACGACGTCCATTGCGGTGACGGTCTTCCTCTTGGCGTGCTCGGTGTAGGTGACAGCATCCCTGATCACGTTCTTGATCAGCCTTGTGTACTTTGCGGAATTCAGGGCTTATGTCTCTTTGGAGATGCTGTGTGTAGGTGAATGGATGGGTAGGAATCTAAGGGTCAGTGTATCTAAGGGTAACGGACGTATCCGACGAATATATCCTTCTCTGCTGGGCACGGCGATGTTCCGAGAGAGTCCTTCTGGAGGGCTCAAAACGTCTTCCTCAACCAGTTTCTCCCAATCCGGCTTGCCACGAAGTTGGTGGGCAAACGAATCCGCCAAGATCCGGACAAACCTTACCCTATGAACCCGGGAACCCCCCCAAAGTCACCACAGCCTTATTCCTACGGCAGAGTTATTGGTTATCCATATAGATCCTGAATCGAATTATTTTCCTCAGGGCCTCCTGTGTGGAGCTAAATGTAAAAAAAATAAGAGAGTGCAATTCACACGCGTAATAAGTGAAACTAGAAAATCGCTATATGTCGCTTATTTTCTTGTGTCTGTTTACTTTAAAGTAGTTTGAAGATTGGATATTGATTTACAAAAATAATAATGTTCACTGGATTTCTTTTTATTTTTTTTGTGACGCATTTCCGTCTCATTAGAATTTCAAGTCACTAACGGGTTTCACTTAAAAAAAAAAGAGTGTGCTTTAGACCACACGACTGAAATAAAACTTCACTAACTTATATCTCCCTCTCAACTTCCGTTCGCCTCGCTCGATCACTCTTTTTATAATGCTCTCGTCACGCATTCACCAGCTTACTCCCTAAGTCAAACGTGCGTAAAGGCCCGACCGTTCGCCTCGCCCGATCACACTTTTCGTAACGCTCTCGGCACGCATTCATCAACTAACTCCCCAAGTCAAGCGTGCGTAAAGAAGTTTTACTTCCAAAATGTATCCCGGTAAAACAACTAATATCGTGCAACTCAATTCAGCCTAGCTAGAGAAAATTAATATAGATTCAATCCTAGATATAGCCAAGTCTAAGTACCACGACGAAATGACCATGAAAGTTTGAGATAATATTACCACTTCCAAATTTCCTATTCATAGAACCGTCAAAAGTTGGAAAACTAATTTTTTGTTGTGTTTGACTTAGTCCACCGAAATCTGAGGCCCAGCGTCGGCTGTTCGTAGTTCCACGAACATCAATAAAACGATACATTTATTATGGTGATGTATTCGAGCATCCCTCAAACCTCAGCGCGCGAGGTACGGTTCAGAGAGCGAACTTCCAGCCGAGGTGTTTGTTTATGTAAAAGGGGTTTCATTATACAATTTGATGACGTCAAACTTAATAAATCTCACAAAATAAATTCTGCCATGGCTACAAATTAATTATGTACATTATTTTATTAGATTAAAATCATTAGCTATTCATTTTATTTGAATATAGTCTTACTTGGAAACCGGTGTTCTCTAATTTATTGACTGAGTTGGCTAAAAGGAAACTCTGCGATGTATAAATACTTCAATTCTTGACGAATCTGTGCCTAATTGAAGAACGAATACCTTTTAAATAGCCTGTGTTTGAAGAAATTAAATAAAGCGAATTCCCAGTACTGGAAACATCATTGACTCATCACTACGAAAAAATATAAAATAACAGGTCAGCCAATGAAAAGTGACGATCTCATAAAATCAGAAATCATCTTTTGTTAGATTTATTAATGAAAACATAATCTACACAAATGGAAGTAAGTGTATCATTGTTAAAACTTCTTTATCGCCGAAGTGATTTGAAATTCGGATAAAACGCAAATGTGTCACAACTCAGTTCTACACAAATAATCGGTTCTACTATAATGCGGTAAATTCGCACCTCAGCGCGTGCCTCTCATAGCAAGTGGGCAAGACGCCTGACAAGTCTCAGCGGCCAGTGAGGCAGACATCAAGCGAACGGAGGTTCGAATCCTACGAAATCCAAAAAAAAAATATTTTTGTGAAATCATTATCCAATCTTCAATATAATATAATCTTAAAATAAACAGGCAAAAGAAAAGACAGTGACTTTCTAGTTTCACTTCTACCGCGTATGAATTACACACTCTGATTTTTGTTTCAAATAACTTTCAAAAGATCCCTCTATTTTGTCGTACGCATTCTTGTTGCAAAGCTGTTCATAACATTGCGCAGCAATTCTAGTGGTATTGCGGCCACTTCATGTCGAATGCTTTGTTTAATGCCTTGAGGGTCCAATCATTTGTAGTTAATAAAAAAATCTAGTTTTATCTCGTAAAAAGAAGAATTTGCTTGACAAAAAACGCCTTGGGTAAAATGCAAAAGACACGGAGTGACAGAGATAAGACAAAGACCACCAAGATGAGACTAGTCCGAGCGTTAATTTTCCCCTTATTTATACTTAGCATGTTCAGAAAGTAAGTGTACTGTGACCATAACCGGCGGTGGTTTTTAGTTTTTTGAAGGTTGGCAACACTGAGTGGTACAGGGATTCTACTGACCAGAACGAGCATCGCAGGAACATTGTAGTACTTAAACTCACGGTGAAATGTCCAGTTGCATGAAAGATGTCGGCAAAAATCCCGCCAAGTGTTGTGATCTGCATTTTACTCACGGAAGGAATAATACCTTCAATTTGGGAGGCGGGAATGGGTACCGCCGCCCCGGGAACCTTTATGCCTTTATTGGATAACCAACACCTCTGCCATAAATCACCCCAAGTGGTTCGCTATGTTTGGTGATTTAGCAGAGGTGCCCGGGTTCATGGGGTGAGGTTTGTCTAGGTCTTGGAGGCGGATGACCAGGACACACTGAACCCCAGATTCCTACCAATCCCTTAAACCCTTTTTCTTCTCAGAACTCTCATCTCCTCCACATCCTAAAAAAAACCTCCACACAGCATTCCCAAAGGTGACACAGGACCCGAGGGAAATTATTTTCGTGTGGAACTCATTTAAAAAAAAAAACACCACCTACAAGAAAAAAAGATGAGGATTTCTGAGCTGTATTGTGACTGGAAATGATAATGGGTGACTCATTACATGCCTGGACAAAAAACAGACGTCAAAGTAGCATCATACCAATTCCCCATCTGTCAAAAAATTGATAAACCACAATTTCGGGCAAAAAAAATCATGGCCTCAGTGTTTTAGGATCGAAATGGTTTCATGTTGGTCGAATTTCGGCCTCAGGTTGAGATCATCAATGCACAACTATATGTTGTACCCTGAAAAAACTCAAAGGAGCGATCAAAATAAAAGGAGGGGATTGCTGACCAGAGAAGTGTGTTTTTATCACGAAAACGTCTGTCCTCACACAGCCTTAGCCACCAATACGATCATGGAATCGTATTGATGTACTTGGCGTCTTCAGATTATCGTCTTTTCACCTTCCTAAAGGAATGTGTGGATGAAAATAAATTTTCAACCGACGAGCAGGTGCAGAAAGTGGTACTCAAGTGGGGGAAGGAGCTGGCGGAAGAATTCTTCGAGGAGGGCATAAAGAAACTTGTGCTACGGCTCACTATATGCACTGAACGGGTTGACAATTATTTAGAAAAATTAAACAACAAGTGTATCAACAATATCAATTAATTTTTTTTCTAATATCCTTTTTCAAAAAAAAAATTCAGTACACTTACTTTCTGAACAGCCCTGTACACGGTGTGGAAACATGGACACCTGAAGCCAGTGAAAGAAAGCGGATAGACGCCCTCGAAATGTGGTGCTGGAGAAAAATACTCATGATTCCATGGACAGCCAGATGTTCAAATATGTCCATTCTGGAAGAGCTAGCCATCCGCAATAGGTTTTCAACTATCTAGTGAACTACGGGTTCGTAGATAAACAACAACAAAAATCGCTACGTTTGGTGATTTAGTAGAGGTGCCCAGGTCTACGGGGTGAGGTTTGTCCAGGTCTTGGTGGCGGATGGATCTTTCCACCTGTGTGTGGTATGCCGGATTGGGAGAGACTGGTTGCGTGTGACCTATTGATCTCTCCAGCAGGACTCTCTTGCACCACAGTGGAAGGGATGAATTCAAACGTCCGTTACTCCTAGATACACCGACCCCGAGATATTCAAAGCAGGATCTCAACAATCTGCCTACAACGTACGTTAAGATACTTTGGACACGTTGTTCGCCAAACTGAAGACTCCAACTCGGAGAAACTCATTGTCACTGGAAATGTTGAAGGCAGTAGAAACAGATGAAGGTCACCAATGCGCTGGAGTGATCAAGAACCACTGGCGAAATTGTAGTTGGTGTCACTATTTCAGCAATGACGAACCGTCTTCAGAAGAAAAGATAATAAGAACGATGTGTTTTAGCTCTTGATTAATTGTTTTTATTTACAAAACTATTTTGAAATTTTCCTACTTGAAATCAAAGAACACGTCGATATAAACAACTTTAAATAAGCTATTACAATTCTAAAAATATCAAACGTTTTAATATAAACAAATAAACCTCAACTACAATCGTTTCATATCACGCCACGGCACTAAAACAATAAACACTATATTGAAGTTTCGTTCTTTGACTACAAAATAAGAAAATAAATTTCAATGTTGTGTTTATGGTAGCATACTCGAAAGAAATCACGAGTAAAACCATATTTCTTTTGAATATTACGTGAATAACCCTGATTTGTAAATTTGACAAAAATGATCATTTATTGACATAACGATATATAACCTACCTAACTTCTTTTTTCACAACAGCCACGCACAGGCAGCCCATAGGAAAATAATTTCCCTCAGAACCTAAATCATCTATGGCGATGCACTGTAGAGGGTCTTTTAAAGGAATTGAAGGAGAAAAAGTTCAGGGAAGCAAAAAGGTGTAGGAATCTGTGGAGTCAGTGTTCATGAGTTACGGAAGTTTGAATCCATCGCTCGCACTGCGGTGCAAGACGATGGGAAGAGAGAGTCGTGCTCAAATGGCAAAATAGTCCCCTTAACCAGTCTCTCCCGAAGCGGGCCGTCATGCAGTAAGTGGACATACGCATCCGCTGCCAAGACCTAGATAAACCTCACCCCATGAACCCGGGCACTCCTGCTTAACGTAGCAAACCACTTGGGGTAACCTAAGGCAGAGGCTGCCTCCCAAAACTACCTACCGACATAACCGTACTAAAGTAAATACCAATATACCTTACCTACAACCAGAGATGCTTTTTGAAAGTACACATTTTGTTTGTGTGTTTTGTATTGTATTTTTAAGAAGTAACATTGCCCAAATGCAAAACAATGTAAATTTTTTGTTGTAAATATCAAACAGCATACTAATGTTAAGCATACTTATGTTCACGTTGCGTGCCTGTGAGATAATTTTTATTTTTTTTAAGTCCGAATGTGAATAAAAACTTTTACAAGTTTTACTGGAATCTCGTTATTGTTTCAGAATTAACATTATGTTAGAGTTTTGGAAAATAAAACCCCATAGACTATATAAATTTCTATATTTTTTAATGTAGCTATCACTTTGTGGTTATCCATTATAGAAGAATGAAACCACTTACATAATGCGTAAATCCTGCCGGTTTCGGAACAAACGTTCCTTCTTCAGGGAAAGCTTATACTAATTTGACAGTTTCGAACAATGTTTTATTATGGTAGGGGTGGAGCCGTTGCTAGTTATTAATGTAGATTGGGTGGGTAGGTATTAATGTAGAGTGGGTGGGTAGGGGAATAAATCCATGATTGGGCTATAAGATAATATTTTTTGTTTATTGATAATAAATTCATTATTTTTAAGGGATTTTTTAATTTCCAAGGCTTCTAAGTTATCCAAACGAATAAAATAAAAGTTATATAAATTTCAATCTCAAACACACTTTTAAAAAATCTAAATAAAATTGAACGTAGCGATCGTAAAAATTATTGATAAATATTAGTAAAAACACGATTAAATTAAAATGTCTCAATGCAAGTACGCACTACAAGAGATATAAAATTAGGGTTTTTAGTAACTATACATATTTAACCAGTGTTAAGGGACGTACTTGACTTATTCTAGTGATTCCTCACTTTATTTATTTAACAATTAATGAAAAATTAATTGATTAATTAATTAATTAATGAAAAATTTTGGTGTCTGGTGTTGCTTTTGATGTTTTTTTTTCAACTTAAAACATAAACATCGTTGGACAGTAAGAGTTGGGTGAGGGGTTTTTTGGTAACTCGGCTGAGTGACCAGTGTTGACACGTGGAAGAATTTATTTTGTGAGATTTTGAAGAAATACATTTTTTTTTTAAATAAAAAAAGTCACCGGAGACCAAAATTTCTTCGACTTTTTTACTGTAAATAATGTCAAGAATCACTGGTTAAAGTAAGTCAAGTACGACCTTTAACATCATAAATGACAAATTAAAAAAAAAAAAATAGAGTGTGTAATTCACAAGCGATAGAAGTGAAACTTTAAAGTCGCTAGATGTCGCTTACTTTCTTTTGCCTGTTTATTTTAAAGTGATTTGAAGATTGGATGTTATGAAAATATTTAGCTTTCACGTTGGAAGCTAAAATGTTAAGAGAATAATATGACTTAGGGTCAAATGTAATAAAAAGAATACAAGATGGAGAGCATGAGACAAGTGTGAGTATTGCTAGAATTTATATCTCAGACGTGGACCTTAAGCAGGCGGCTGTGTAATACTTTGTATCAGGATAGGTTATTTAAATGAAATAGTATAGTGCTTTGGCACAGATAAATTAATTGATTAATAAAGTACAAATAATAATCAGGGCTAGACTAAATTCTGAATGGGCATATTATGGAGCGTTAGTACTGTTTAATCTTGAGGAGTTGATATGTGGGTGATGCCATATGTAGGCGATCCATGCTGCTGCTGCCTACGGAGATGTGCGGTCAGCTCCCTCCGCTGCTAACATGTGCTGAAAACGGCAGGCTGGAGCGACGAACAGGCTTCCAGTCCCGCGGTTTCCCAGCGACGTCCCGTCCCAGGGCGGTTAAGGCGGTTGACGGCGGCTAAGGTCGGCGAACTTCGGCCGCATCTCTGCGAGCACCTCTGGCTCCAGGCGTAGTCGGAAGGTCTTAGGATGACTGCGTCTGCAGATGCTGGATGTGAGTAAATCCAGAAGAAATAATATGCTCCCATGGTACTGCGCTGCTGATCCAGGATTTTAATGAATTTCCTGGTGGTCTTCAATAATGGATGCCGCTGATGGGCGTGGATTGAACAATCTTCACATGTTGTAAAATAATGGCGAACTATGACTATGCGATTACGTCGACCCGCCACAGGGACGGTGGCCGAGGTCACCTGTGGCTGCTCAAAGAATGAGGAGTTCAAGGCCAGTCCTGCCCAGTGAACCCCTCTGTGCAGATACTGAGTAGAGATAAACATTTCAACTCAATAGAGATAAATATTTCAATGCTACCAATATAATAATGTAAAATGTTCACTAATTTCACACTAAAAGTACCCATTCACAGAATAATTCACTTGTTACATTATTTTTATGTAACATGGATATTGATTTACGAAAACAAAATGTTTATTTTTTTTGGATTTCGTAGGATTTTAACTTCCGTCCTCTGCATTTCTCTGGCCGCTGAGAAATGCGACGCACTATACCGCTGCGCTATGGGACGCGCTCGGCTAGGCGCAAATTTACTCATTATATTCCGACGACCCGTAAAAAAACAATGCAGCCAATGAGCGCAGACTTATCATCGTTTCTGTTTTATATCTCAATCAATGGGAGCCTTGAGTGCAGTTTGAGCTTAGCAGGTGCCGTAGTGCGTCATTTCCGTTTCATCCGAATTTCAAATCACTTTATCGGGACTAAGGAAGATTCACTTCAGAAAGATTTTTTTTTTTACTGAAGATAAGTACACGATAATTGGATAAAAGGCACTGTAAGCCACTGACACTCTTGATCACTACCAATATGCCACGTTATTACCGGACTACCCGAGGAAATATTAAAACCATTTCAATCAAAGGTTCATTCCTAAATGGTGGTACGAGGCAGGCCACTTGCTTGGATTTCATAACGACTTGGAAAAAATCGTGTGGATAGATTTTTTTACTAAGATTACGAAAATGTTGGGAAAATTTTTTTAGAAATGTACAGTTTTTTTTTAAAATAAATAAATCCATTATTTGGGCTCGTGACGCCACTACATGAAAATGTCCCGTCTCCGAAAATGTTCCTATTAATTTTGTAAAATTCCACACCGACTTTTTTTTATATGGCAACACTTTGATTTCAGGCAAATTTTTGAATGACATTTAATGTTCACTAGATTTATTGTTTGTTCTCTGCGAACTTATCATTTGGTTTGACTTTTTGACAGATGTTATGTAGAGAACCCCGTACATTTTATGCTGTCTGTGCGTGTTTTAGAGGTATAATGGTAATGGTGCAGATTAATCAGACAGATAATCTGGTGTTCATCTGATCAGTCCTGCGGAAACCTTCCTCTATCCTATCTTTCTTAAACCCGATCACAAAAAGACGTCACGTCTCGTAGTCAGGTGATAAATATTCACAATTCTGTAAAAGGACCGAACTTCCTACTGAAAATTTAATATTTTGAAATACGACGAATGATTAATGATTTTTTAAGTGAATATTTTCGGTAATGGGACAGCGCCGCCTGTATTGCGTTTATTTATTTTTTAAAAGTACATGTTATTCTCAACCACTCATCATGCCTTATTCCAAATGATAAAAATAATGGCGGTCATTACGAAAAATATATTGTCTTATTTTTTACCAGCGGTGGGCGCCGGTACTTAGGAAGTATTAAGATAAAATTTATAAGCAACCGGCGAAGTGTTTTCTCATCGGATTTGCAAATAATTTATAAGTGATTATTTGCGGTTGGGTTAATTTTATTGTAGCGTTTTGTTTGTTTTTAAAATCGGTGCCTGCTTTATTTGGTTTTTAAAAGAGCATCTTAACGAAACCTATGGACAGGAAAGATTTATTTTGTTGAAGTGATACTTCTTTAGCCTCGTTGTGATCTGAGATTAGGATGAAACGGAAATGACGATTACTGCACCTGCGACGCATTAACTGCGCTCATTGGTCGCTTTGATTATGATGTCACTTTTTAAGGCTCCTATTGGTTGAGATATGAAACGGAAATCACGCGAGGTCTGGTTGAGTCTACTTTCAAGTATTGGTTGAGTTTTTTTTGGTAAAGTTTCGCTTCTACTACGTGTAAACTGCACTCGAATTTTTTTTTTACATTAGGAAAATAATTTCCCTCAGGGCCTGTGTCATCTTTAGGGATGCTGTGTGGAGGGGTTTTTTTTCGGGAAAGGAAGGAGAGGAAGTTATGGGAAAGAAAATGAAATGTGGGATGGGTGAGAATCTGGGGGTCAATATGTTTAGGAGTGATGGACATACAAATTAATCGCTCCAACTGCAATGTAAGACGATGGGTCGAAAGAGAGGCGACTGGAGAGGTCTAGGATGGGTCTCCCTCAACCAAACTCTCTCGATCCGGCCCGCTAGGCAGTACGTCGACAAACGCATTGGCCACCAATATCTAGACAAATCTCACTCAAATGAGCCCGGGCACCTCTGCTAAGTCACCAAACGTAGCGAACCACTTGGGATGACCTATGGCAGGGGTGTTTGCTATCCAATAAATGTTTCCCGGGGCGGTGGTACCCATATCCGCTTCCCAAATTGTGACGGGCCAGAATGGCCATGTTTCAAAACCTTCCTCTTACATCCCCTTCCCCAGCTACCCTAATTTGGGGATAACATATCCCTGTTGGCTCCTACGACTCTGGTTTAGTAGGAATACAAAAAAAACCGCTCATCCGCCGCTACCCGAATTTCTACCGATTTCTTACATATTATATGACGACCTCCGTAGTCCAGTGGGTAAGACTCTTGACTCACAATCCGGAGGTCGCGGGTTCGAACCCGGCATGCGCAAATAAATTTTATTTGATTAATTTGTGTTATTTCACAATTAATTCCTTTACAATAATATATAGTACATTTGCGGCATGTTCCAGAGTGGAAGATACTATCAGTATCGCCCTGGTGTAAGACCACAATTCTGAATTGAAACGTTGCTTGAAAATGGCTTTAGCTGTGTTTGGTAACCAGATCTGAATAGCCAGGTACTTTCCAACCTTCCTCTTTCCCACCTCCTTCCCCTCCCCACTACCTTCAGCCTCACAACATACTCCAATTGGGGATGCCATAGTCTCACTGGCTCCAGACGGGAGCAGTTGAGATTCTTGTGCGGTATTCACTGTAAAAAAAAAATATATATCCCTTAAACATTTTTTAAAGTTTTTAAGCTCTTAAAAATATATGTAATTTTTTAAGAGTTTTAAAACGTTAAAACCATTACATTCCACACGCCGAAACGCAAATTATATGAAATTATCTCGATAGAAAAAAATCGCAAAGTATGGTCGAAAATTATAATAAACACGAAACAATACAACTTTGTATAAACCACTTATATAATGTGCAAATCCGACCGATACTAATTTGACAGTTTCAAACAATGTTTTATTATGGTAGGGGGTGGAGCTGTTGTTATATATAATAAACACGTTTGTTTCAGTTATTTTAGAAGTTATATGTATGAAAAAATTCACAGTGTTTTATTAAATGCTGTTTTAGACAACCTCTATGAGATTTTTGCACTATTTTAAACGAGTCGTGTTTTATTAAACATTTTCACAATTTTCGCTTCAATTTTATCGTTTTAAATATTAGCGCGCTCTCTGCAACATTCGCAATTACTAATTACATATCTCTCCATCTTCTTCTTTTTGAGCGGCGATATGGCATCTTAAAGAAAAACCATTTTAGTCACTTTTATTACTAGGATTTGTTCTGCTAGTTGATTGCCCAGTCACGAGTGGAATTCGCATCACACGGCGGATATTAGTTTATGTTATTTCCCCGCACGATTCGTACATTTACCCGAATTACAATTCCACTTGAATAGAATTGCCGGGCTATTTGACAAGACCCATTAGATGTGAACCTACACTGGGTTCAACATTTCGAATCTCAACACCGCAAGGTTCTTCCATTGCATTAGCTGCGGGCCTATTCGGGTCCGCGTCGCGTGTCGGCTCCCGGACCTAAACGACCATATTCAATTCTTATGTTTACTTAATATTCACGCGTCGGAGCGTGTCGGTCATATCACGGAGGTGTAAAATGATTCCATTTGCATAAAAACAATTCAAGTACCAACACGAAAGCAGACGGCCATATAAATATCCTGGATAAAGGACAAAGGGATCCCGTTAAATCCATTGTCCCACGCATCGGGCGTAATATACAGGGTAACGACTCATCATGTAGGAGGATAGAATTTCATTATAACGGCAGTTAAGGGTTAAAGGGTTGCGCAATCACGGCACTGACAGCGCAGCGAGGGTCAATGTTAAATGTTGTGCATTTTATAGTCAGCAATCTCTCAGTGTGTTACAGAACGTCATTAGATTTAATTTTACGTTTTCTTTGTTCATATCACAATGGATAATTCCCCCCCTGCAAACCAAAATGACCTATTTCATGTTTCGCGTTAATCGGAAGACTCTAACAGCCTAAATGATCTGTATTGTGTTGTTGGATTTTACGGGCGCGTGTATGTAGATGTACCGGAGCACCAACCGCTTCCGCAGGGAAACATTCCATTATTATCCAACTTTGCACGAGCACCTACTTGTTTTGTCTGATGCTGTAAAGCAAACTACCAGATAGTTGTTGTTAACTTTAATTAAACAGTTTAAGTAAACTTCCTAAATGATTTGATTGTGTTATTAAATGAAATAATGGGAGGGCTGATAGAGATACTGTAAGAAGAGTAAATGCAGGTAACTCCGTTAACAAAGGACTGAATGCCGTTGGCGCTATCAAAAAAACTGTCCAAAGAAGCAAAGCTAGCAGCCCACAATGAAGTGATGGTAGCTAACCTGATGTATGGCAGTGAAGCATAGATTTGGCAGTGGTAGACTGTGGACTGATTGCTGTAGAAATGAGATCCTTGAATGTGGTGATGTGGTAAAACCACGTATGATCGTGTGAGAAACGTGGAGATCCGCAAAGTACGCACGGCTGATGAAAGATTAAGAAAGTGACCCTCAGATGGTTTGGTTATGTAGAGCAAATGAACGGAGAAAGGAGTGTAAGGATAATATATGACGCAAATGTGAATGGTAGAATAATTTGACGACGCCCGAGGAAGACATGGTACGATCAAGTGAATAGTGACAAAATATTATATGAGTGAGAAAAGATGATAAAAAATTGTAATGTATTGGATAATAAGCGGATACAAATCCAGAACTTATCTTCAAAAAGCTTTATGTTTGAGTTAATTTTTGGGAGGCGGAAACGGGTACCGCCGCCCTGAGAACCCTTATTGGATAACCAACACCTCTGCCATAGGTCACCAGAAGTGGTTCGCTACGTTTGGTGATTTAGCAGGAGTGCCCGGGATCATGGGGTGAGGTTCGTCTAGGTCTAGGAGGCGGATGACCAGGACACACTGAACCCCAGATTCCTATCCAACCCTTTTCCTTCCCAGAACTCTCCTCTCATTCCTTTCCTTAAAAAAACCCTCCACACAGCATCCGAAAAGATGAAATAGGCCCTGATGGAAATTATTTTCCTCAGGGCCTCCTGTGTGGAGCTCTATTTAAAAAATTCAATAAAAACCAAAACAAATTTAAGATTTAATTATGTTAACACCATTCAAGATTTGCGTAAAGGCATCACCCAAAAAGTAAATATTGTTATTAAAGTCTTATTTATCAATCCATTTGAGTAATTTGGTTTTGAATTACAATTTAGAATTCAATAAAATCTTGTATTGATTCCATCTAAGCCTTTGAGTGTATCTTGAACCGTAATACGAAAGCGAAACAATGCATTGTTCTCGAAATAAAACCGAACAAACAATGTATTTTTATGTACAAACCTCGGTTTCCGTTCTCCTAACGGTTAAGACTTAATTCAATTCAACTGCGTAAGGAAAACAAATATTTGATTACGTACTTACACTCGGAATAAATCACTTGAGCCTTCCACATTTTCGGCAAAAATTGTGAATTTGTTATAAAGCCAAAGCGCTTTGCCCCCAAGCAGAGCCTACCTATAGGCCTACCTACAGGCATTGCCACTGAAGGGCGGGAATAAAATAAATCAAGCGGATAAATAGAGACGGTAATCTACATAAGAATTAAGAAGTTGAAGATAAGATATGAACACCGAAAACCTTTATTGCCCGGAGTAATTGAAATTAATTTCGTGGCATTTTTCTTTTCGGAAAACTTACATTTTTATTTGTTTGAGTAATTATCAGCTTGATGAGGCTGTTGAATATTTATGAGACAGTATTAATTCTTTGGCAACAATAAAGAAATTATGTAACCTTTCACATTGTTTTAAGTTCTGTGCAACCACGGTGCGACAGTCATGACGCAATCGCTCATGATGATATTTGTCTTTGTCTGAATAGTAGAACGTTTGTCACACATCTAATAAAGAATATTCTTGTGACTTGACGGTCACCGTGGTTGAGGGGAAAAGCTCTTGATAATCCGAAAGAATCTCGGTGTGCACAAGTAAATTTCATTTTATCATTGAAGAAGAAGATAACAATAATAATCGAAACGAAAATATGAAAGAGAACATGACAGAAAAGTAGAAAAAGACAATCGTCGCACCTTTTTTTTTTACATGAGCTCCACACAGGAGGCGCTGAGGAAAATAATTTTCCTCAGGGCCTATGTCATCTTTGGGGATGCTGTTTGGAGGGTTTTTTTAGGAAAAGGAAGGAGAGGAGAGTTCTGGGAAGGAAAAGGGTTTAAGGGGTGGGTAGGAATCTGAGGTTCAGTGTGTCTTGGTCATCCGCCTCCAAGACCTAGACAAACCTCACCCCATGAACCCGGGTACCCCTGCTAAATCACCAAACGTAGCGAGCCACTTGGGGTGACCTATGGCAGAGGTGTTGGTTATCCAATAAAGGTTCCCGGGGCGGCGGTACCCATTCCCGCCTCCCAAATTGAAATTGGGACTCGAACCCAGACCTCTCGTCTTACCAGGACCTGCGCGTTAACCAATTTCGCTAATGCCACCTTCTGTCAAACCGTCGTATTTGTCAGTCTCATAGTTGAAATTTTAGAATTAACAATATTACTTTCCACTAATTATTTTTATTTGATTGAAATATGTTATTTAAATTTATTTACATAGGTATATTTGCGGCACGTTCAGAGTGGAAGATCACCATTAAGAATTCAAACGTTGCTTGAAATGGCTTTAGCCGTCTTTAGTGGCAGACCTGATTAGCCAGGTACCAGTATCTGCCCATCTCCTTCCCCTCCCCACTACCTTCAGCCTCACAACATACCCCAATTAGGGATACCATAGTCTCACTGGCTCTAGACGGGAGCAGTTGAGATTTTTGTGACGTATTCACATAAAAAGCAGCCCCATAAAGATATTCTTTGTCTGAATGTTAAAATGTAAAAACGTTTGTCCTACTTCTAATAAAGAACGTATCTACGTAGTAAAAATATCCAGTTTACATCCATCTGCACGCCTCAACGCTGTGTTCAAGGGGCAGATTGGAGAAGAAATAATAATAGAAGAGATGCGAAGATCGATGCGAAGAGCAAGTCCCCAAGTGCTAATGGTATTGACAATTCTTTTTGATCCCCGTCATCTTTGGCGGGCTTTCACCAAGCAGTCATAGTGCATTCTACTTGAGTTTTAGTAAAAATATCTTATACGTTATGTACTTTTATCATTTGAACAGAAAATTCTTTTAAGTATAATATTATTTCGGAATCCATATAAAGATTTTTTCCTGACGTTGATATTTGGTTATGAGTTAATATCTGAATAAAGCCAATAAGCCTGTAGAAATGCAAATAATGGTGCAAAATTTATGTTACATCATTTGTATGATGTACCTAATGAGCAAGAGTTCTAAGGAGGTCCAGATGCACATACACAATAGTGGTAAGAGAATAAAATAATTTTATCCCCTTTGTGAAATGTATTGAGACTAAAAAAGTTAAAGTGGGCTTTTGTAAGTAAAGAAAAAGTGAGGGTTGAGAAGTATCCGACAAAATACATTGTCTTACATAATAACTGGAAAATTTGACGGCCGGCGTAGTCCAGCGGTAAGGCTCTTGACTCGCACTCCGAAGGTCGCGGGATCGACTCTCGGCTTGGCAAATAAATTTTATTTGATGAGTTTGTGTTATTTCACAATTTATTCATTTAAAAATAATATATAATATTTTGGCGGCACGCTCCACAATGGAAGTAAGACCACCATTGGTGTAAGACCACCATTCAGAATTAAAACGTTGCTTGAAATGGCTTTAGCCGTGTTTGGTGCCCCGATCTGAATAGCCAGGTACTTCCCTCACCTTCTTCTTCCCTATCTCCTTCCCCTACCCACTACCTTCAGCCTCACAACATACCCCAATTGGAGATGTCATAGTCCCACTGGCTCCAGACGGGAGCAGTTGGGACTCTTGTGTGTTATTCATGGAAAAAAATGATAATCATTTCCAGCAACCTTTCGATAAGTACATAATATAATTGTTGTGTTTCATAAATAATAATAAAGTAACAATTTATTAATAATAATAATTCTTTATTCCAGGATGTGGGGAGGACAGCGCACTCCCACACGTCTCATATAGTTATACATATTTATATATTTACACAGTAAAGAAACAAGTACATATTTATGAACTTGTTTCTTTACCCCGAGTGTATGTACTTGTACCCCGAGTGTATGTACTTGTTTCCTTAACCCGAGTGTATGTACTTGTACCCCGAGTGTATGTACTTGTTTCTTTATCCCGAGTGTATGTACTTGTTTCCTTAACCCGAGTGTATGTACTTGTACCCCGAGTGTATGTACTTGTACCCCGCGTGTATGTACTTGTACCCCGAGTGTATGTACTTGTTTCCTTAACCCGAGTGTATGTACTTGTACCCCGAGTGTATGTACTTGTACCCCGAGTGTATGTACTTGTACCCCGAGTGTATGTACTTGTACCCCGAGTGTATGTACTCGTTTCTTTACCCCGAGTGTATGTACTCGTTTCCTTAACCCGAGTGTATTTACTTGTACCCCGAGTGTATGTACTTGTACCCCGAGTGTATGTACTTGTTTCTTTACCCGAGCTCTCACTCAAGACCACGCCCTCCACGGTAATGGATTATTTATTTTTATTGTTATAATTTTTTCTTTCTATTTAGAAAGTTGACTTATTTATTTATTATTTATATTTAGAAACAAAAAATAATAACAATAAAAATAAATAATCCATTACTATGGAGGGCGTGGTCTTGAGTGAGCTCGGGCCCAGCGCTCACTCGAGAGTGGCGCTTGGTGCTGGAAGATTAATTTATTACAAAGATATTCAAATACAGAAGAGATATGCTATGGTGTCCGCGCAACTGTCGCCGGACTACGCGCTAATTAGCGTAGTTTTCATACAAAAAGAATTTGTTCATTTCGTTTATTTTTTGAAAATGTGCATTAATATTGGTTAACAATATATTTTAAATAAGGAAAAAATTCGTTCATTTAGTTTACTGTTCGTTTTGTTTATTCGTTAATTATTTGTTCTTTTAGTTTATTTGTTAATTGGTAAATAACATCGGCGACACCCGGAAGCGCAGACCCAAATAGTAAAAACAGCAGATAGCACATCTACTTATATTTCAATATCTTTGATATATTACTATCACCACGGAATACGGCTCACACATTATTTATTTATTTATTTAACGCCCAAAGGGCTTTCACATGTTTGGTAGTACAATTAATTCATGACAGATGATTTTTAAACAGATAAAGAAATAATAAAAATAAAATTAGATAAAAAAGCACGCAAGTATAAAAATACAAAAATACAGCGATTTCATAGGATTACAAAAATACAGATATGTTTAGGAATAGTTTTGGAATAAGTTTTTTACAAGATCAACAAAATTCACCAAGTTTATGTTAAATGTGTCAACATGTGAAATCGTTAAAATAAGATACCTATCTGTATATGAACCTGTACAAAGAAGAGTGTCTGTGGCGGGGGGGCTTTTTTTATACAAATCTATACTATATTATTCCGATATTGATGAAGTTTTGAACACTTGACCTTCAAATCAATAGAAAGGTGTATGTCTACATGAGATTTCGAAATATTACCCCAAATGCTTTCCTTCCTCTTAAAATAGAATATTGACATAACTGTCTGCATCTGATTTCGAAAAAATGTAAATCGCGGGTCACGCCGGGTTAAACTAAATAATTGATCTTACCGCTTTCAACAAAGTTCGTCACATAACTTAAGTACATTTACTACTAATAGTAATAAACAGCCTTAAATAGCCCATTAAATCTCCGTAATCTCAAAGGTCGAAAGGCTACGCAGTCATTATTTGCTTGGATTATCCTCCGTATTATGCTTCTGATATTTTTTGTTCCCCTTAAGTAGTCATTATCAAAACAGTTAATAAATTATTTTATCAACCGCGCTAAAGAGAATATCGCAAGTGTATTCGCTTGCATCAAATGACTAAAGTTTGAAACAAACATTAGCGCAGGAATTAGGAAAGGAGCTACGGGGCGTTTAACAAAAACCGTGCATTTACCAAATCTCATTCATATCTCGAAATGTTGATAAGAGGACAAGGGAAGTTTGCGTTGTGGTTGCTGCAGGATTTGCGAGACTAGTCTCAAAATAATTTGAAGATTTATCAAACTAAACCATGGTACATAAGGATCAAAAAATAAAGCTTGGATAACACGTTGGGGAGAGGATGCACCGCGATCTGCGATACCGGCTCCAGCGTCAGTGTTGCTCGCTTCAGTCTTATTTCAAAGTCCAATGCAATTAGGTTTGCTCTTATGCTACCGTGGCAGGTCAGACTCAGAAATGGAATTATGTTGTCATGGCACAGAAAATCTTAACGAAGTAAAGGAAAATGGAGCCCATGTTGAGCGTTTAGGTACTGTAACTTTATTGTATTAACTAGAATGACATGTACACTGTGCACATTTCACAACCGGGAGATATGTGGAGCATTTCCAGCATTTGAGCATAGTTGACATTTTCTCTAAGATAATGGGTCGTCTTTATTATTCGTTTTGCTCAATAGCTCGGTTCAGGTATCATTTGCCGTTTTGAAGTGAAAACTTCTTTAGCACCGTTGTGATTTGAAACTTGATGAAACGAAAAAGCGCCTCCTCTTTGTGCGGTGCTTCCTAGCCTCCCTACTCTAGTCAGCTTTAGTTTTCTGAAGGTTTCACTTCTACCGCATATGAACTGCACTCTTGTTTTTTTTTGTATTTCCTCCTTCCCTGGCTCACTGCTTAGTGCTTAGTTTAACTTTTGCGAAATAAGTTTTCTACACATACAAAAAGTTGTAATAAATTCTGGTCTCGACTCGGTAACTCCACCCCAGTGAGATAGACATTGCCAAAATCATAAATTCAAATATTATCATGGCACATATTAAATAAATAAAATTAAAGTTAAAATGAAACTAAGTCAGTAGTTATATAAGTAACAGAACCCCGCGTCCAAAAGTATGTTTTTCATTTTCTCATATTTCAAAACCAAACCAAATTTAACTTAAACGAATACACAACAACACAAGTTTAGAGATAGAAAGCAAAACCGAAATTAAATACCTAGACACAGTGGACCAAAATGTAAAATGTTCCACACACATGAACGTATGTTATACACAAGAGAGAGGAAACGAAAATACATCTGTAGATGTCAAATATACGTCCTATAAAAAAGATTTGCTCAGAAAGACTTACTTTGCCTTCTGTCAATCAATAATACAATATGGCATCACAGGATGGGGTGGAGTTTATATAAAAACGCCACAATCGTTTTACTTAAACCATGTATGTACATATTCATTTCAACTTCTAAGAATTTAAAGAAGAAGAGCTAATGGTAATTGGTGATATTAACATTGATTTACTGAAGTCCACGTCAACACACACACTCGATTATAAAAATCTAATGACTCAACACGAGCTTGTCTCTCAGAGTAACAGACACGACCAAATTATGTATTGATTACATATTACTAAGAACAAAAAAAAATGCGAAAGCAACTGTATATCAACCAACCATAACTGAACAGACACAGATTGAGTTATAAATAAAACTGCCCAACGTACTTAGAACCATGATAATGCTAACTCAATTTACAGAAATGCCAAGGACTTCACCACACTCCATTAAAATAAAGCTACCAATAAACTAAAATCGCTGAGAAACACGTTGACAAAATTATTTTGTAAAACCGTCTTCATTGGTTAAAGTTGGGCAAGACATACTTTGTCAGCTCCATCGTGAATCTGCCTTCATTATCTACGTCCTCTTACGTTAACTTTTAATTCAGTCTTTTCTCTGCAACTATGCGGGAGGGTGTTTCTGCGGTAAGTCATCTGATGGTCTGGCGCAGATGCTGCCGGGGTATTTTTATGCAAACGACTTGAGGATTACCAGCAATTAGTAATTACCAAGATAACGGAGGCCTCTCGCAAAACGGTGTGAGACGGGGTGAGCGAGGATTAGCCAGGGGAGATTAATTAAGAAGGAAGCTATACATCTTCCTAAGATGGCATGATCAATTCCGGGTTTTAATATTACGGCCTCGTTACCCCTTTGTCGCCGCTCTATTATTCGCCATATATAATTAAAAATAATAATTGTTACGATATCGCTGATGACGGCCGGGCAATAAATTACCGCCCTGCGACGGAGAACTTTTGGTTTATGGCTTATGTTTGAGCGCCGTAATGAAATAAAATGACTCAATTATCAAATTAAGATTTTATTACGCACTATAAATATTAAATTGCGGTGTCAAATTATCTGAAAGCTGGACTTAATTAAAATATTAATAATCGTTTTTTTTCGGGGTCTGTTAAGAGTTAAAATATCGCAAAGTACATTTTTAATGTGGATACACAATTTGTAAGTTTATATTTTCCTTCATTTAATGCTTCTTTTATTTATTTATTGAAGTGAAAGTTTTTTACGCACGCTTGACTTGTGAAGTAAGCTGGTGAATGCGTGACGAGAGCGTTACGAAAAGTGTGATCGTGCGAGGCGAACGGAAGTTGAGAGGGAGATATAAATTAGTGAAGATAGAAAGAGAGAGAGTTACGTTTCGTATATTACTGTAGGGGCAAGAGAGAGAGTATGTCTAAGACACAGTGCAGACCTATTGTCTGTATCACACTGTAGGAGCACGAGAGAGAAGTGCGCGGGCACATGCTCTTTCTCTCTTCTCTTATAAGTTAATGAAATTTTACTTCAGTCGTGTGTTTTAAAGCACACTCGTTTTTTTTTATTTCCTTCAATACACAATTTATGAGAGAACCCTCTTTCTCCGACTCTTTTAATGAGTCGAAGAAGCGACCCGTTCTCATATGACAAATGTCAACCTTGTACATATATTGGGCATGCCTTTGGCGTGCTTCCCGGCTTTACACCGGCGCCGAAGGGATCAATGACGCTAGATCCTCGAAGCTGCTTTCATTGAAATACCGGTAGAACAAGGATAGCATTCCCACCTAAAGATTGCAATCCGTTTGTTAAATTAGGAGTATCTATCAAACAGACCGCCCGTCACAGAGTCCAGTAAATGAATAGTTGAACGACAAACCAACTGAATAGATAAATCAATTCTCATATTTGAATTGGGAATTATTATAGTAAGGAGTATTTTAAATTGTGGTTTTTCGTTGCTTTATAATAAACTAGCAGACCCGGCCACACGTTGCTGTGGCTAACGAAACACAACGCCATTACCCAACCTTTATAAAATCCACACCACCCGCTTGCCAGCTGCCCGCTGCCCGCTGCCTGAATTGAATATTTGAATTTCTCGACTTTTCTCTACTATAATAAGCATGTTTTTATACATATAAACCTTCCTCTTGAATCACTCTATTGGTGAAAACCGCATGAATATCCGTTGCGTAGTTTAAAAGATCTACGCGCACGTACATTTTGAGCGACTTCATCAAATAAAATAATTCAAATCAAATACCTACTTACTCTAGGACATCTATTTTCCAATTTCTTCCGTAGAACGAATTTCAAAAGTGACTATAGTAGATATGGCCCGCCAGCCGTTTTAAATCACAGAAAAATATGTTTTCTTTAAATTTCTCGGCTTTTCTCTAATATAATTTAAATGTATTATACATATAAACATTCCTCTTCAATCATTCTGTCTATTGGTGAAAACCGTATGAAAATCCGTTGCGCAGTTATAAAGATTAACGCGCACATACATTTTGAGCGACTTTATTTTATACTATGTATGTATGCAATGAAGTAATTTTTGCCAACATACGAGCACAATAAGCACAATGATTTTTGTTTTTTTAAACAACGTTTGTCAATGTTTGCATTATAATGGTGTGGTCAGTACTGAAAAATGGCGCTGAAATAGCCAACGATTACAGTTAGCAGAGTTGAAGAAGAATAGGTAAATATGTGATTCCACCATACGTGTTTCTCTGTCTAATCTTAAAGCCAAAGCTATTACAATACTTTGCACGTTGGCTTAATGTCAGCGTAACATTAATAACTTATATTTTGCGATATTACATCAGTAATCATAAAATTTTATAATATTTAAAATGTGAAAACGTATTTTAATTTTGCACCAGATATAAAATCCAACAGTCCACTAGTATGAAAGCGGTCATGATGAAAATCATAAAAAGGCAAGTGCCTGCTTTACTTTCGATGTATTAAGTTTAATGGGGGCTTTATCGGTCATAAACCGATGGGCCTGTACGGAGGCAATATCTACCACTGTTTTAAGCATCGGAGATTTTATACAGGAATGATTTTTCTATGTACCTTTGTAAACATCTACATTAAAAAAGCGTTTCTTAAAAAGTGTCCCCAATTCGCTATTTCGAGGAAGAGTTATCGTTTAACTTTCACCGTTGCTTGCAAAATTTTATTGTTATTAAAAGACAGATGTAATGGGTTTCGGTAGGTCGTAAACGCTATCATCAGTTATGGTAGGAATTCGGGGATCGGAACAAATATCTACATAAGACGTTGGCGTTCGTAATCACTTGGATTAATGTTGGCACATAACTTAATAACAATAATAACCAACTGTAAGATTAGATTCAATTAAATTTAGGCGAAATGTTATATTCTAATCGAATAGACAGGAGGAACGACATTTTAAATGTGTGTGTGTTTTTTTATATTACAGAAATAAAACAGTGCTTTGGTTACAGAAATGAAACAATTCTCCTTGCTTTTTTGGGCGTTAATTTGTAAACATTTTTGTTTTAAAGAGTACTTTTCATGTACATATTTATTCATGTACGGTTTCGACACATCTGCGTCATTTACTAGCAAACTTATAACTAACTTAAAAATTCAATACAAGTGCACAAATGATTAGATTTAATTAGGTAGGGAAAATGGGAGGGGTGATTTTGGGAGAGGGACTGTGGGAGGAGTCAACATTACCCATTTACGTTTCAATTATGAATGGTGGTCTTCCACCAAGGCGATACTGAGAGTATCTTCTGCTCTGGAATGTACCACAAATCAATAAACTATTTATTATTTTATAAGCAATAATTATCAGCCTGAAACACTGATCCACATTGAAAAATCTTCCGAGAAAAGATACATGACGCCAACGGGACTTGAACCCGTGCCCTTCTGATTGCCGGTCAGCTGCTCTCCCAATTGAGCTATGGCGGCTTATCTTACCCGCCAAATGATTCAATATATACTAGTGTTTCATTCAACAATTACTGCTTATTATATTTTTTCTACCTGAAAACAACCAACTTTATTTTTTGCGACAGAGACACTGTTAGTGTTAAATCCGTCGCTAGGTTTTTCAATGTGGATGAGTGTTTCAGGCTGATAATTATTGCTTATAATAATTGTTACCCTTTGTGCTATGCATACAAATCTTGTCTTAAACGTTAGTTTAACAATTAAAAATAATAATTAATAAACTATTTATTATTTGAAATGAATGAATTGTGAAATAACACATATGAGGAAGAGGTAGGTGGGGAAGTAGGTATCTGGCTATTCAGATCTGGTCACCAAACACCGTAAAAGCCATTTAAAGCGACGTTTCAATTCTGAATTGTGGTCTCACACCAAATTATTTACACACTCCGGGTTTGAATCCGCGACAATCGGATTTCTAGTCGAGTATAGATGAAAACACACAAGAAAGAAAAATGAAGGTAGCATGAGAAACTTTATATGTTATCTAGGCCCTGAGCGTAGTGATACTGAAAGGATATGTGGCATTCAAAAAGTTGGTAGGTGGTTTTATTGTGAATTAAATAATGTCATTTGTTCAAGTACCAACCCAACTTAGTTTAATGTCACAATAAAGGTACGGTAATGTCAAATGGTGGTGGGCTTGATTGAGGGGGTAACAGTGTTGGGACTTCTAAATCAATTACTTTACGGCAAGGACGCAGAGTATTCGAATTAAACTATAAAACAAAATGGACTGCACTGTTTTAAATGAAATAGCAAGATTTTTTTTCTAATTATGTTTTGTTAAAATCTACCCACCTAACAGGGGCGTCACCAGCTTCCAATTTAGGCCGGGGGAACCTTAACTTTTTTATAGAGCTTACAGGGAAGGAACAAGTAGTCAGATAAAATAGAAATAGTTATACACAAGCTGATGTATACCCGGTTTTGCTGGGGGTTATGACCAGGGCCGTCTTAAGCCATGAATTTATTTGTTCGTTTTTATTATTTTTTAATTTATAAAAGTTTTTAATATATAAATACAATTATTTCCTATTATAAAATAATTTTTTAATGCAATTCATTTTTAAGTGAAAATTTCTCAACCTGGGCACACGGACCCCTAGATTCCTTACCCACCCCTCATACCCTTTTCCTACCAAGAATTTCCTCTTCATCCTTTCCCTAAAAATACCCTTGACACAGCATCCCCAAAGATGACGTAGGCACTGAGGGTAATTATTTTCCCCAGGGCCTCCTGTGTGGAGCTAATGTAAAAAAAAAACTAGTGTGCTTTAGATCACACGACTGACGTAAAACTTTTGCTCCATCCATAATATCTATATGATAGGAAGAGAGAAAAAAATGTTGCTCCTACAGTGTGATACAGCCAATAGGCCTGCACTGTGTCTTAGATATACGAAACGTAACTGGCTATGAGAGAAAGAGAAACTTTCTATCTTTACTAACTTATATCTCCCTCTCAACTCCCGTTCGACTCGCTTTTCGTAATGCTCTCGTCACGAATTCGCCAGCTTACTCCCCAACGAGCCTTAAAAAGTGTGGTAATAATCAAGCGGCCAATGAACGCAGACCTAGCGTCATTTCCGTTTCATATTTCAACCAATATAATCAATGAGCGCAGTTTGTGATGCGTCATTTCCGTTTCATCCGAATTCCAAATCATAACGAGGCTAAAGAAGTTTCACTTCAAAAATAGCGGCACTAAAGAGAGACAAACACATACATAGGATTTAGCCTTCCACGGAATGATATAGTACAATCGGTATCCTCTTTGTGCGGTGCTTCGTAGCCTTCCAACTACTTTAGTTTTCTAAAGGTTTCACTTCTACCGCGTGTTAATTAGGTACACACTCTGATTTTTTTATGATACCTTTAATTAATTAATCGATACTCTTTGAAACGTTTTCTACAGGAATTTAGGTATTTATTTTTATTTTTGTTCATTTTAATTTTATCCTGACGAAGCAACCATTGGTTTTGAATATGTAGATAATTTTGTTTAAATAAGAGGTACTAAAGTGCTTTGTTTTCATTTTAAAATGTGACCATAAAGTGAACGTGGGAATATTAGAGTATTCTTAAAAATAAAAACCTTTACAACATGTCAGATTAATTGGCCAATATCCGATTAACTTGGTTCCGCTAAGATTAAAAAATGTGAAATGTTTTTTTCAGAGTCCTTTGTCCTCAATGTGCATTATTTTGGCACCTAGCGTGGTTTGTTACGTTTGGTGATATAGCAGGGGTGCCCGGGTTCTTGTAAAAATGTTTTATCCAGGTCTTGGTTGCGAAAACGTTTCCTCACCTACTGCGTGGCGGTCCTAACCGGGAGAGACTGCTTGAGGCACATATAATCTAGGCCTCTCCAGCCGGGCTCTGTCGACCCATCGCCTTGCGTCGTTGTGGGAGGGGTGGATTCACACGTCTCTCATTTCTGGACGCATTGACACCCAGATTTCTACCCACCCCTCTTAACTTTTTCCTTCCCAGAACTTGCACTCCTTCCTTTCCTTAAAAAGACCCTCCATACAGCATCCCCAAAGATGACATAGGCCCTGAGTGATTTTTTTCCTTAGGGCCTCCCGCGTGGAGCTATTGTAAAAAAACACCTAAAAATAACATACGTACCCAATGCTTGATTAAATTTGCACTTGGCACATTTCTCAGTGGTTAAATGAAAATGTGTCCTGAAGAGACGTCGAACAATAGTGTACGAATCATTGTTTTTATTAAACGCTCGTACGCAAAATGCGCGCCGCGGTCCCGTGAAGCGATCCACTACTACTAAACTAAACAAGCCCGCCAAGAGTTTGAGACCACTCCCCTTCCCCCGCTATTTATGTTTTTCGCGTAACGGTCAAACAAAAAACGAAAAACAATATGAGACACCCCGTACATTAAAAAACTTATTAAATTGACGAAGCCTGTCTGGGGTCTGGAATCAAAAAGTAATACAAAAACTTGCGACATGATTTTTACTTCATATCGATATGGATCCCACTACTAATTGTACATCTATTTAGTGCTCTTTTTGATGTATATAATTAATAGACACATCGTGTTTTTATCATAAGGGTTGTTAACGGCAACCGGATAAAACAGTACAGTGAATTAACAGAACACGATAAAAATAAAATATGTGTATTTTTTTTTATTTTACTTCACTTTTTTCAATATTTTGTTTTCTGGAACCATTGTAAAGTTGTGTAAAGATTTTATGGTTAATCGATATATTATTTAATCAATACAGTTAATTGTTTTCCGTGTATTATAAATTTAACTTTAACGTACATAATATATTACACTGGACGCCCATTTCCGTAAATTTCGGGGCCATAACTTCGTCTCGCTCCGGCCGTGGTAAAGTGACCCAGTCCGGCCAAGGACGGCGGGTGGTGGCCATGCTAATTTAATTGCCTCAACAATTATTATACGACTATATGAATATGTGATAACGCTTAAGTCCATTATTTGGAATTACTGGACTCTTGATGACTTTTAGAAGTGCTAATACCACGTAACGTATAAATTTATTTTAATCCTTAATTATTTTTATTTGAAACACCTATTCATTTTCATTTTCAGGCGTTGGATGCAATAACTGGCTTTGGATTATTAAACATTTTAGAAAAAATTACGTTTTTCTTAAGTCGATTCCTCATTGCTGAGGATCGTGACCCCTGTTCCAATTTCCATGGTGGACAAGGCTCCCCCATTCTTCGCAGTTCTGCTCGAAGGACAGCGATGCACCGGACAGCATTGGCGACCTGCCGCTGCTTCTTCTCTATTCCACTTTGCCAGTGACATTGGAGGTTGCCCACCACTTTCCCACGGCGTTCTAAGGAAACAGATGGTTTCCTCATTCTCCGTACTCATCAGGACTCTGATTTTTTATTTATAAGGAAGCTACTTTTTATTTAAAATGACTCTAGACCCCCAATGTCCGGGCATACATTGTTAGCAGGCAGTATGCGAGTGCGTACATGTTGTTAGTTATTTATTTCACAGTATCACATCTCATCTTCGCCACCTGATGTAGCTGAAATAAAAGTTTGTTAATATGCAGAATAAAAAAAAATATATTATGATGAGATTGTTTAACTTAACCAAAGCAGCTGAGCTACAGTCACCCGGCAGTCCCGCCGAGGATAAGCGGAGCCATCAGTCCAGTCGCAAGCGAGACTCGGTGTCCGCGCCCCTAAGCCGGCCAGTGACAATGAGTTTCTCCAGGTTGGAATTCTCAGTTTGGTGAGCAAGGTGTCCAGAGTATCTTAAAATACGTTGTAGGCAGATAATTGAGAGCCAATTGTAGATATCTCGGAGTGTACGGTGTCGGGGTGTGTCCATGAGTAACCGACGTATGAATACATCTCTCCAACTGCGGTGCAAGGCGATGTTCCGAGAGAGTCCCGCTGGAGAGATAAAAAAAGGTTTCACTCAACCAGTCTCTCCCGATCGACATGTCACGCAGTTGGTAAACAGACGCATCCGACGCCAAGACCTGGATAAACCTCACCCCATGGATCCGGGCACCCCTGCTACGTCACCAAACGTAGCGAACTACTTGGGTTAGCCTGTGGTGAAGGTGTTGATTATGCAATAAATGGTTCCCGGGGCGACGTCCATTCCCGCCTCCCAAATTGAATCGTTTAGTTATGTGATTTGAGCACGTGTGCGACGCAAATGTTAGAAGAAGTCGAGGATGTTCGAGGAAAACATGGCACGATCACCTTTACCAAATACTTGAGTTGGGCCATGTAAAGTGTCAGAATAACATAAGGAAATGCATAAGACTAAGTTTATGAATGAAACAAGGAGTTTGTGCCAATCCCGAAATGTTTACATACTTTTTTTGCATTTTTAGTTTACGTCTGAGTTAGTCAGTAAATTCATTTTAGTTATTTTTCTTCCGTAACCTTTTTTTATTTCAGACTAAAAGACATGTGTTTTTTGATTCCGCTTTAATATTTCTGCATTTTCTTCATAACCCGCATTCTGCTCTAAAATATTTCATTTTCCGTAATGTATTTTTATGTTGGCTTGGTTTTATTATTTAAACATTAGTACAGACCTTTCTTGATAAGAAAACTTTGTATCGGGAAGGAAACTATAAAACAAATTAGATTAGAATTTCAAGAAGTCTTTCATTGGATATACAAATATGTGTATTCATGTGAATGCCACACAATAGTCCCATCTGCTCCCAACCGCCGGGGACCAGTGATATGATGGCATCCGCAATAGGATATATAATTACGATAATTTATAAATTAATATTTTCATTTTTGATTTGAGTTGATTTGATTAGATTAGAGTTGATTTGAATTGATTTGGGTTGATTTGAGTCGATTCGAGTTGATTTGAGTTGATTGGATTTGTATGTGTATTCATGTGCGGTTTTACAGAAATTATATGAAGACATAAAATATGGAAGGAATGATGAGAGGATGAGAATATAGATGTTAGTGTTTGTCTCGTTTTAGTGTGGCTATTTTTCGTTTCATCGAGTTTTAAATATCAACGGTACTAAAGAAGTTTTCACTTCAAAAGGGGCGTGGGATCTCCCACGAGTATACTTGTAAGGGACCCCTAAGTTAACTTCTTTCAACATAGGAGCATTAAGAATATCAGAAATTTACTTCAAAATGTGCACCAAAAAATATTTTTCGTTGGGCTCCCAAGTTGTTGAAATCGAGCATCCCCGTTAAGAACAAGGATGGATATGGGAGTATATTCTCTCGTATTATACAGGTAACGCATAAACCTCTCTTGTAACTTCCATTAAGGTTTATAAAGATACATATTTTGCATCTTGAAAATTAAAATATGTAAGCATACAACATTCATAAATCTACATACAAAATGATTAAAGAATCCTAAATGTTCTTTAGAAAGATAATAATATTATATCTATACTAGCTGACCCGACGAACTTCGTACCGCCTCAGAATCAATAGCTGTTGAATTAAATTCAGTTTTTTTATTAAGTTAAAATTACGCAATGAAGCAATTATCAATGCGCAACTGTCCGTGTTTGTTTTTGTCAGTATCAGAGATGGCGTTGTGTACGGATTTATATTTTTGTGATTTTCTTGCTTTTACAATTACTGGTCCTTGTTTCCCTTGGTCACGCCATAACTTCGGAACGACTTTACCTATTTCATTCCCCTTTTTTATTTAAGTTTTCTAATACTTTGTAGAAGGTTCTTACTGAAATAAAAATTAAGAAAATTGCGCAGAAAATTGAATAATTTCACAAAACTTAACGACTATTTTAACTTTGTACGTTTGACAGTTCGCGAGTTTGATGAAATTAATTTAGCAGGCAGCTGTTTTTTTTTTTTTTAATTGTCTATGGATTTTTTAAATTATTTATATTTTAAATAAGTACCTGAGTTAGGTACCAAATTTGATTAATCTATATATATGGAAATGAATCCCTGTTTCGATTGGTCACGCCATTACTTCACAACGACTTTACTTATTTCATTCAAACATTGGGGATTTGATGTGTGAGTGTGCATGCCCGCGATGGTTTTTATATGACAATAGTGAGTTGTGGCATCATGAAATTATGAATTCCTAACGGTTCATCCGATTGCGATGAAACTTTGGTGAGTTGTTGTGAGCACGCCCGCGAAGGTTTCTATATATACTGGTGAGCTCTGGCATTATGAAATTTGAATAAAAAATTGCAATAGGTGCCACGCGAACTACGTATTTGAAAAGTGAGTGTACCATGAATAAATGTATGGAATGCTGGAGGGGGGTGGGGTGGGTGGTGGAGAGGGGAGGGGCGAGGGAGGAGGGGGTGGAACTTGGGAGGGGAACTCGGGAGGGGGGAGGGGAACTCGGAGGGGGATTCACGAGACGGGATAGAGGGAAGGGGGAGAGGGAATCCGGAAAGGGCGAAGTGGGAAAGCGAGAGGGAAGGGGACGCAGGAGAGAAAAGGGAGGCGGAAGGGGAACGGGACGAATGGGAAAAGACACGCGGGGATAAAAAATTGTATCAAAATGTATCTATTACAATAAACGATATGTTTTGGCAATCATTTTTTTAAATTTTTTTTTACTTATTCCAAGTCGAATTGTATATTCATACCTAAGACTGGACAACGTCTGTCGGGTCAGCTAGTAGCCGATAAACTCTCGAAAGGTTAGTAAATATCTAATAGCGTCATAAAATTTGAACGGAATTTTCATTACATAATTTCTAAGTGGACATAAAAATTTTCAGCACAACTCGTAAATTCCTTCATGGATTACGGAGCTTTGAAATATCGATTCAAATATCAAAATATTCGACAATAGTGTTTCTTGCAGATTTTATGATCTGAAGTCAGGTAGTAAGACTTGAATGTTCTGAAATCATTATCAGAAGTAGTGTCTATTGAATGTATGAGTTTTTTTTATACATTAGCTTCACACAGGAGGCTCTGAGGAAAATAACTTCCTTCAGGGCTTACGTTATCTTAGGGGATGCTGTGTGAAGTGTGATGCTCTTGAAGTGTGCCAGGAGTGACGGACGTATGAATTCCTTCAGCTGCGGTGCAAGGCGATAGGTCGAGGGATTCCGGCTGGAGAGGTCAAAAGAACTCAACCGGTCTCTCTCGGTCCGGCCCGTCACGCAACAGGTGGGCAGACATATCAGCCGCCAAGACCTTGGCAAACCTCACCCGGGCACCCCTACTAAGTCACCAAACAAAGCGAACCACTTCGGGTGACCTATGGCAGAGATGTTAGTTGTCCAATAAACCCCGGGACAGCGGTACCCACACCCGCCTCCCAAAATGATATCAGCTACTAATGTAAAATGAAAATATTCAAAACCATTTATTTAATATTTTTCATGTGTAAAACAACCCACATCCCAATTGCATATAAAAAAATTCTTAAAGAATTGAGTAAAAAATCAAATTTATATAGAAATTCTTAGTTTCAATGATATCATCTCAAAACTGTATTTTCGACTTAAGGGGAACGGCCCCGCACTCCTTTTAATACAAAACTTAATTTTGGAACTAAAAAATGTTTTTATATCCTAGTACGGATGTGTGTTATTTTATTTATTTATTTTTTAAATTCTGAAATACAGATAATTAAATAAATCAAATTTTCTTCACGGTTCAAAACGTAAAAGAAAGTCAAATTGCCTTCCATCGTTAACTACCCCCAATATTTATACTCTGTCTAATAGACTGGTGATGGTATCTTCGTGGTTTTATCTGTAGCCGAAAGCTCACTATCGCTTGGTCACACTTCTAAGAATAGCTTTTCAGAACCTCCGGGCAAATTTAATTACTTTTAGTGAAACTTGACCCCATTTAAACAGCTTTAATATTTTTATGAATTTTTAAATAAAGGACGCGGCCGTTATCCAGTCGCATAATCTCAAAATAAGTCTTTCATTCATTGCGATGTTTGAAGTATTTTTTTCTAGTGCTCCCCGCGAATCGTTATCTCGACAGTGGAAACTTTTAATCCTGTTGCAACTAAATTTAGTAAAAACGCTTTTAATTTCTGTACCCGAGAAGCATACGGATGCAAGTTCAAAATTTGAAGAAATGAGTTTTTGATGGAGATTTGAAGAAAATTATCATGTTTATCGGTGGCAGAAAGATACAGGTCCTATCATGAAGAAAAATAGGATTTTCAAAAATGCATACGGATGCAACTGCCTTTGATGAAACAACTATCTTAGAAGCAGAAAGATGTGCATGGACTTGCATCTTTATGATTCTTGCATTTTGAGTATCATGACTCAAATCCTACGTATTATGCAGTATTATGACTCAAATTATACATTACTACGCTTTCTATGGTAGTAAACAATTTTCAAACATTGATCCGTTCATAATACACCACACCTCATAACAAAATATTCCATTATAAAAAATAAGACAAATACTTTGTATTTAACCACGAATTTATTATTTTATATTATATCGACCGGTTTCGCTTCGACCAAGCTTCCTCAGGATATAATAATAACTATATTTACATATATGTAGATGTAGTTATTATTATATATATTATATACGAAACCGGTCGATATATAAAATAATAAATTCGTGGTTAAATACAAAGTGTTTGTTTTATTTTTTATAATATATTGTCTAACCACCAAGTAATTGCTCCTTATGAAAAAAAAAATTTAAAAAAAAACAAATATTCCACTTCATTTTGAAGCAGAAGGACTCAAGTCCATGTTTTTGTTCGACTCAAGCTAGCGTTTTTTTTAAACAATGTTTTTAAAGGCTTTACACATATAAAATATTTCGTTTTATTTGCTCGTTTTTAAAATACAACTAATTGATTTAATAATTACTTTTCTTGTTATCTATCAGCATGGATATCCGAAGAAGTTATTTATTTATTATCGCCCTTTTTCGGGTCTTTTACATTACATATGAATAGTAAGAAAAACAAAGCATTCATTATACATAACTGAACTGTCTCAGTAACAATGTTTTATATTTGTTTAAACATAAATTCAAGATGTTCAATGACTTGCTTTAATTGTTTCCCTCGATAAGTATTCTGGGCAAAGAAGAATACATATGGTAGTTGGTCTCAGAATTTCTGCACTGAAATAAATCCTGACTTCTAGTATTACGTTGTGGAATCCGGAATCTTATAAATTCAAGCAATACCGGACTATCAACTAAATCGTTTAGAATTTTATAAAGAAATACCAAGTCAGTGAGAATTCTCCTGTCTGACAATTTGAGCATATTCATATTAGTTTAGTGTTGTAATTCAACACAATTGCTGGAATACCCATTTTAAAATTTAGAAAACGTTAGAATTTGCTTTGTATTCTTTCAACAGCTTGTACATGTATACTGTAATGTGGGTTCCAGACGGGAGAATTGTACTCGAGTTGACTTCTAACACAGGCAAAGTATAACATATAACATTACTTTATATTATTAAAATTTCTAGTTAGCCTAGTTATAAATGCCAACATTTTTATTAGAGATTTATGAGACTATAGTTACAGAAAAAAATGGTTTTTTGGCTCTCCTGAACATTTATCTTTTTGGACTTGCATCCTTATGCTTCTCGGGTACAGATTTTTTGCCGCGAAATGAATGCTCTTGAAACGACTAGTAAGTTTATCCACGAGAGGTGTATTAAAAAAGGCACTCCGTTATAGTTGGAACGTAAAACAATAGAGTTGTGTTATTCAACAGTAATTACTTGGACTATGAATTATGGGCCTTCGCAAAGGGTTGGTATTCACGTTTTTGGACCGGTAATTACTTTGGTGCAAGAACATAATTTTTTGGTAAAAAAATTTCCTGTTGGTAGTACATCATCAAACGTACCATTTTCGATTATGGGTCTCTCTGTCTGACTGAGTAATTGTAATTCGGATACAATGAACTCGGATTTGTCTTAAATTTAAGTGTGATTTTGATGTGTCACATTAGAGTCCCAACTGCTCCCGACCGCCTGGAGCCAATGAGACTATGGCATCTCCAATTGGGGTATACTGTGAGGCTGAAGGTAGTGGGGAGAAGATGGATATAGGGAAGAGAAAAAGGTCACCAAACACGGAAAAATCCATTTCAAACAACGATTCAATTCTGAATGGTGATCTTACACCAGGGCAATAGGGAGAGTATCTTCCACTCTGGAACGTGTGGAAAATATACTGTCTATTATTTTGAATGAATAAATTGTGAAATAACCTTATTTTTTATCTATATATATTTTTGGTCTTACCATCAAAATTTTTCCAAAAACAATTTGTAAACTTTTATAAGGATATTGCGCATTTTTTTTTTTCATCTCTCTGTAAAATAATATTTACTTATGTATTATACATACGTCTTTTCCGTATTTAACGGTAAAAATATTTGTATATGTTTTTATCTGCTGTCAATGTTAATTCGTGAGAAATAGTTTGGATGCAGGCAAATTCTCTATTCATTGTTTTGTATATTCTTGTCAATTGACGTCTGTATCTGTATTTTCTCCTTAAAAAGAAGAAAAAAAAAAAAAAACCCTAATCAATCAAACAAAATTTAGTCGAGCCCACTGGGATTCGAACCCGCGATCTACGGATTGCTAGTCGGATTGCTGCTTATCCCTCGACAATGTAGAGGCGAGGAAAACATTGTGTAAAGAATTCAGATAAGTGATTACTGATAAGTACCTTCCTATACTAACCTATATTTTTTATGAAAGTTATTTTAATTGTCATTTTCAAAATTGGATGTTTCCACAATAATAAACTACGTCAATAAAATTTGACGTATTTGTACGCTGTACGATCGAACCCACAACCTCTTGACTAAATTGTAAGGCATACGCCATAAAGACATATATGCACATACGTAATTATGCTTGCCTTCCTCGCATACCCTTTTGCTGAAATATATGGCGTATTTTGCTGAATTATGCATTTCACTGCAAAATTTTCAACATAAAACCATTTCGTAAAATTAGCAGAGTTTCACGTTTTCTCGTATATTACGGACTAACCCATATTTTCACCTTCATAATAATGTTTATCCTATGTATATACAAATCTCCAACCCATTGCTTTAATCTACGAAAAAACATCTTACGACGAGAAGACACAATATTGTTAAATCACATCGTTTCATCAAAAAGAATGATCGAAAATTGGTATTCAATAAATCGATATAGAAACAGGTAAAGCAATAACTAACGATGTCAAATACTAAGGTTACGTAATACTTTATAACTACTAAAAATGATTATCATCCGCACCACAACCCTCGGGGTATCCTGGTTTCTGGCCGCATCTGGGTAAGGTCTCCTTGCGCCACAACGAGAGATTAAGGATGCGGTGGCCAGCCACCTAAGCTTAGGTTTCCTGGCATTCCTTAACCTTACCTGCAATAAGTTATTTATAACATGTTTTAAGAAAAATCTATATTTTAAAATCATGTAGAAAATACAGTCGATTGATAATGTGTAACAAAATTAATGGTCTTTACCCTTCACGTAACTCATTTGTTTGAACGTCAACAGATTTCCTGTCACTTCATCACGAGTAATCGATAAAATGTGTATATTTCGAAGCGCGTAACGCACCACATCGCCTCTGAAAGCAGCTTAACACGTCAAGATACGATGTCACTGGTAAGTGGTACATTTGGAATTAGGTAGACATTGTAAACACATCACTCATTACAAACTACGGGCGAAAGCGATCGATGCACTTGCATACCGTCACACGGGGGATCAACGTGTAACTAATGTTCATCGGTTAGCTATGTTTGATGAATGGCCGATATGCCGGGCGCGTACCCCGTAACGACTGGTAGCTGTTACTGCTAACCAGGTATGTTGATCGCGTAATATCTCCCGTTTAATGTCCGTGTAACACGCGCATAACTGCTCTCGGCTCCCGACCCGGGCTCCTACCGGCTTCGTACTGTTTATGATAATATGAACAATAAAATTGTGGTACTCGTAAAGTTCACACCGAGATTCCTAGGCATCACTTTTTTATGGAGCTTCGAGTACGCAGTTTTACTGCCGCGTTATAAAGGATGTGGGCATTATTTTATAAATTTGTTAATTACATAAATAAGTATCGAGACGTGGTAGGCAAGCATATAAATCCTTGTTCCTATAAATGACTCTCTGTGACCTGTGACATCTATACGCATTTACTCTACATGGTAATTAGTAGAGTCCCCCCATGGAAGTGCATAAAAGCTGCAGGGGGCGGTGTGGCCTTGGGGACAATAGGTAGAAGTTAAGGGTATAAGGGAGAGTGTAAACGGAGTTAAATGACTAAAATATGTTTCAACTTTTTTCCCAATACGACTTTACTGTTATAAATGCATATTCAACACATAAATATATTTAAAAATTCCTATATAGTAACACTTATATACATGTTTTTGGTCGAAAATGCTATGGACGGAGATGTTTCGTATTGGGGATGTTACTAAAAAATAATTGTAAAGATGTGGAATCCCTGTCCTAATCCAACATCATTCGTTTTTTTTATTTTAGTATATTATTTTCATTGTTTATTTTTATTTCTTTACCGCAATTTTTGTGAAAAATCACTTCAAGGGCGCGTCGCAAAGCTGAAAATAAATTATTTTAAATATCTAAATATTTTATTTCACGCAAACCCTTACCCTTGAATTCTTTTTTACTACCATTGAGTTGAGTTTTTTTAAACTTCAAAAGTAAAATAGATGATTTGGTAAATACGTTACCAAAGAATGTTTGAGACTTGTATTAGGTTTTAACATTAAAATATTTTATTTGCAACGTCATACAGGTGACACGTATGTCACATTAGAAAAATCAATGAAAGAGGAAACGTTTCTTTATTCGTAATTAAATTATATGTTGACCTGTTATTTTCAACATCAAATGGCCTATATATACGTCTGGCGCCGAGATTTATAACATTATTTTTCATACCACTTTGTAGGCGAGAACTTTCAAATATTACAGAGATACGTATCCTGAAGCTAATACATAAAATGATCGTCGGTACCTAGCACCTAGTACTTACCAAGGCTCATATTGGAACTGCCAAGAATAAGAGGGAGAATAACTTTACTGCTGGATATTGGCAGTCGCTAGAGTTCTTTGATTGAACTCATAAATTTGATTCCGCACATTTATACCGCGAATAAAAGTTGTGGTTGGTACTTGGTACGTACTCTAAAAATTGTAAGCCGCCATCTTCTGAAATCCGTTTTACACGAAATGTAAAAATTGAACAGCAATAATATTATTATCGCTTCTCCTAAGACCCTAAGATATCGCT